>BQXV01000005.1:4808974-6011218 GCA_022836555.1 Colletotrichum tofieldiae | reverse complement strand
GAGAGATAACCTAACCCTAACCCTAACCCTAACCCTAACCCTAACCCTAACCCTAACCCTAACCCTAACCCTAACCCTAACCCTAACCCTAACCCTAACCCTAACCCTAACCCTAACCCTAGACATCTTAAATATACCTTTCTAACCCTAAGTAACCCTAACCCTAATCTATAGGAGTCTAAATAATTCTGGCGGCGCCTTAGAGAGTGTAAACTTCCTCCTTAAGGGCCTAAGTGCGGCAGGCTTAGGCCTAGAGCTGCTCTATAGCTGCTGCGTTTTTATTAAACAAGGCTTACATATTAGCAATATCCTTATTAGCGCGTTTAAGTTACTTAGTGTTAGAAGTAAGAGTTATTCTAACTCTTAATACTTCTACTTTACGTTATATTTCCTTTATTATAAGGAGTATTACGTAATATATATATATATATATTATCTACTAGTTTAGTAGATTAATATATATATTGATTACGTAATCAGTATAATTACGTAATTAACTAAAGATTCTAGAAGATAGTTAGAGGAGCATGATTAGCTTTATTTCTCCTCTCTTCTTCTATCTAGGTTAACTTGTTAAGTTAGGGTTATTGTCTTACGCAACTAAGGGTTACGCATGATATTCTGATTTATAAGCAGCTTACGCAAGTATGGAATATTCTAGTAAGCTGGATACGGTTATATAAGGGACTGTTTAGTCTAGTTCTATCTTCTGTTTCTTCTCTCTCTAAGCAAGCAACTCCTATAGTTATAATCTAACTATTATACTCTCTTTACTTCTCATATATCCTTATATCTATATTATTACTCTACCTCTATATATCTTATATTCTTGCTTCTATAAGATATATCTTTATATAAGGTTATATTCCTTATATATATTATTATCTCTTTATATCTTTAAGAGAGATAATAAACCTATTGTGCTAATACTTAGCTAGCTTTTTATTACTATCTTCCTCCTTACTAAAGGACTTAGCGCCCTTTATTTCTTTGTTAAGGTTCTAGGGTTTAATAGTTATAGCCTTACCCTTATTTCTAAAAGAAGATAAAGTAAGAGTAAAAGTGTTAGAGGCTATTGTTTAGGTTTTTTACTGTTAGTAGTATTATAAGGTTAACTTACTAAACAGAAGTAATTAAAGTGTTATAGTTAGATATCTAACAGTAGTGTTTTTTACTAATAGGTAGCTAAGGCTTTAATACTTAATAACGGTGTCTTAGTCTTATTAGCTAGTTAGTTATCTTATTAGTTTGTTAGGTAAATAGTAATTAATTATATACTTTATAAAGAAGGTAGCTTATATAGCTTTATAACTAATAAATAGTTAAGAGTTACTTATGGTAAAGTAAATTATAAAGTTAATTACTAAAGAGCTATAAAAGGAAATCTATTTACTAGAAATAAATATCCTTATATTTTATAATCTTATTTCTAAGACTAACTTACTTAGAGTTACTTCTTATAATAGACTAATCCTTAGTATGTTAGTCCTTAGCGTAGGACTACTTATTAAATGTTAGTTCCTTCTTATCTTTATATAACCTTCTGTAGTTCTTTTTTTCCTAAGAAGTTATCTATCTAACCCTGCTTCTTATTTATACTAGTGCCTTATCTTCTTCCTGCTTGTCTAGTAAGGCTGTTATTACCTATAACTTGTTAGGTTGTAATAGTTAGCTACAGTAAGACTCCCTCTATGTTATAGGTATGTTTTCTTAGTCCTCTGCTATTAGCTAAGTTAGTTATTCTTATTTCTTAGGATCTAGACCTTAGATCTAAGTAGGGCTACTTAGTACATAATTCCTCTTATCTCTTTAGAAAGTTATTTAACAGCCTTATAAATAGACGTTAGAGAGCTACTTTAATAATAAGAGATCTAACTCTTAATAAAATTAGACTAAGAGCTTGCCTCTGTTAGGTTCTTTAGGGTTATTAAAACCTAAGGCGGAGGTGTCTTAGGAAGTAATCCAGAAGGCGTTAGAGTGTGTAGTTAGATATCTAGCTTTAATAAAACGCTTTTTATACTTAGAGGAACTATTCTAGCTTTTCTAAAGCCCCCTTAGATGTTCTTTTTAGTTATTACCTAGCTAAACGCTTTATAATAGGCAGAAAAGAAGTCCTCCTTTATAATATAGGTTATACCCTGCTGTATCTTATTCTTAATTTATTACCTATACGCTGTCTTTAGTAGCCTAAAGCACCTAACGTCTAGTAGCTAAAGTAGATAAGATAAATAAGGTAGTATATAAAGCGTAATAATGTCGTTTTTCTTATAGTATATCTTAAAGTCTATAGACTAGTAACTTTTATACTTATTAATAATAAGAAGATAATGCTTACCTCTTAAGCATAACTTTATATAATGCTTAAAGTGCTTAACCTAGTCTAGACCTTTCTTATTTATTATTTATCTATTTTTAGATATTATAATAATCTAGTTAGGCAAAAGAGATGTTTCTATATACTAGCTTAAGAGATAATATTAGCCTGTAATAATAATGTAAGACAGAAGGCTATAGTCTTACAAGCTAATTACTTAAATAACTATAACCTATTCTTAATTACTAAGCTAAGCTATTCTTATGTTTAAACGCCTTTTAGCATTTATAATAACTATGCTAGTTATAATAATACCTATTATAAAGCTAGTCTTATTAAAGTTATAGATATCTTTATTATAAATACTATACTTTATAATTATATTTTAAACTAATAAGATCTAGCTATAGATAGCCTCTAGGTCTTTACATTAGGCTCTTTTATAGTTATACTTATAAAAAAAACGTATCTATAACTATAGTTATTGTTTAACAAAGTTTAAAGCCTAGTGCTTTTTAACCAGAGGTATATTGTAGTTAGTAAGCAGTCTATTAGCTATATCTTTAACACTAGTAATTTAAGGAGGAAAAGATTAGGCATCTAGGTTAAGAATGTAATTAACTAAAGTCTGCTTTTCTAGAAACATTAAATTTCGTAAGTTTAGCATCCTGTTGCTTTAAGATGTAGAGCCCTTTAATTATTAACTTAATGTTGCATAACTAACTAAGTAGATTGTAGCTATAGCCTGCATACTAAGCTCTAGGTTAACCCTAATAGCTTAAAAGGCTAGCTGTAAATTAGACTTATTACTTCTAGATACCATAATGTGTTATAAAAGAAATATGTTTATTTGCGTTAACGCATTATTAGCGCAGTTTTATGTCTTACTCGCTTGTCTGTCTTACTCGCTTGTAATTCACGTTAAATGTAAAGTAAACTAAAGATATTATTTCTGTAACTATCTCTTCTAACTATAAACTTACCTTCTGTATAAGTAAATATATCTAGCTTATACGCTATAAGTTAGTTTAGACTAAGCGTCTGTAAACCTTCTGGTTAAAACACCCTAAGTGCTAAGTATCTAGTCTGTACACTCTCCCTTCCCTAGGTATCATGCGGTTATATAATATTACTGTTCTAACAAGTATAGATATTTAGCTTTAAGCAAAATGCAGCACAGTAACTTACAGGCCTTTCTTAGATACACACACTAAAAAGACAACAAGAATACCTAATTAATTAATGTACTTAAATAATAGCTATTACATCCTATCTACCTTAGGTTATATTTAGTATGCAGTATAACTTACTACTACGCCTGTTAGCAGACATCGCTAGAACTTAGCAGGTATTAGTTATCTGTAGCTTTAGATCTGTAGGCTTAACATCAGTTAACTAGACAAATAGTCATAGGTAGCTCTAATTTCCAGCGACATCCGATCACGCAAGCTTAACCCGCTACCATAAATTCTAATTACGCCTACTTAAGGAGGTGGTTAAGTGCCTATATATAGCCATGCAGTTTAGTAAAGGTGTGCATCTCCTGTCGTCCATTCTCACCTGTCCCAACCCTACTTACACCATGAGGTCATCTATCTCGTTTGTACTAGCCGCGGCCTTTGGCTTCACGGTTTTTGTTGCCGCCGATTGGCAATATCGCTCCCGACCTGATCTTACACCACCTCGCCTTAATATCACAGTTCCGGCAAAAAAGGGCTTGGTGGAACAAGGCCTGATCTTTGTTGCGCCTTATCCTGGAGCTAAAACTGGGCAAGAGGGACCTACGCAACCCGCTGCCTATATTTTCCGTGATAATGGGGACCTGGTCTGGTCTGGTCTGGGCTACTTTGCCGGGAACGTTGTCAACTTTGGCGTTGAGACCTGGGCAGGAGAACAGGTCTTGAGAGCCTTCCAAGGCCAGAATGCCGAAACGCTCGGTCGAGGCTACGGTTATCACACCCTTTTAAACAATAGGTACGAGCCTGTCAAATCAGTCAGAGGATGGTCCCACAAGCTCGGCTCGGCTCATGAATTTCGGATTGTCGATAATGAATTTGCACTTGTCGAGATCGGGAGTACAAAGCCCATCGGGTTATCCCCTTGGGGCGGTCGCGAAGGGCAAGATTGGATCATATCTACTGGCTTTCAAGGTTTGTCCTCTCACTTGTAGCATGTCTCGGACTTGTAGCGCTCACAGCTCCTAGAACTGAACATCGAAACTGGTGACGTGATTTTCGACTGGGAGAGTCTTGACCATATTGATCCAAATGGTAGCCACCCCACAGTCTCTAGCTGTACGTCACAGCGCTAATCTTTTGATTCTCGTCGTAGAAACGTGCAATTCGATCTCACTGGAAAACCTACCACCCGTTACGGGAGTCGACTCATCCCACGCTTGGGACTATTTCCATATCAACAGTGTGGACAAAGATAACGAAGGTAACTATATTGTATCTGGTCGCCATACAAGTGCTATCTACAAGATTAACGGCACGACTGGCGATGTTATTTGGACCCTAGGGGGCTTACGCTCATCTTTTGATATCAAACACGACACGCAGTTTGCATACCAACATGATGCGCGACTACTTAGCCGTTCCTCAGACGGAAATATTGAAGTCATATCCGTTTTCGACAATGCAGCTGCATCTGCATCTCTCAAAGACCAGATCAGCCCTTATTCTCGAGCACGAATTATCCAACTCAATCACTCTGACAGCACGGCGACAGCCCTCCGCACATATCCCGCCCCTGATAGTTTTTCAGTCTACTCCCAGGGAAACGCACAGGTGCTTCCAAACACGAATGTCTTTGTGAACTGGGGGGAAGCCGGCGCTATTACAGAATTCAGCGAAGACGGCGAGGTCCTGTTTCATGCATATCTAGATTCTGGCGGTTATTCAGTGCAGAACTACCGAGGATTTAGATCGAATTGGACAGGTAACCCGAGGGAGGAGCCGGTGCTTCTCGCCATGTACGGAGTTGCGGCTGGCGAAATCGATGCATACATTTCTTGGAATGGCGACACTGAGGTGGCGGTCTGGAAATTTTTCGCCGAGCCACTTGAAGACCGTAACCGGGAGCGCTTACTTCTTGGCCAGGTCCGTCGGACAGGTTTCGAGACGTACCTCAAACTGGACTCAGGCACGGTCACCGGAGAGATTCTGGTGTCTGCACAGGCCCTGGATGCGAACAACAGGGTCCTTGCGAACACGAATTCCGTGGTCATCTTACGGAACCCGCTAGGTCCTTCCGGCCTCCCTGGCAAGCCTTCGCAGGAGGTCATCTTTGAGGAGCTATGACGTCCAGACTAGAACCAAGATTCAATAGAACGACGGCGAAAAATTGCTCCTGGCCATATCTATTTTAGGCTTTGTAGACCTTTTGGAGTTTCTGGTCGTGAGGCCTAGAATTTGTGTTTGAGTGTCCACCAACGACAGCCATCGGATCTTTCACGATTATGGGCAGAAATGACGTGCTTTTTTGGACCCCCTTCTGCCCTTTCGATAAATTAGCCCCCAGACCAAATGATTTCGCGATATAGTACGAATTATTTTACAAGAATCTGCGAGCTTCAAGTGCATCAACTTCTTCACAGTAGATCGGTTGTCTCAGTATTATCTTGTACCGCGCGATGCCTCGATGTTTGACTTGCAAGCAGAGAAAGGTGAGCCCTCATGCGCTTCTTCTCCCCCTGCCACTATTTGTGTCTAACAGCCCTCCCCCAAGGTCAAATGTAATGGGGGCCCGGTGCCGTGTGGAAACTGCCAACGACTGCAGCTCTCATGCAAACCGATCCCAGCGAACTTTATGTCTCTACCATCCATTGACTTAGTACAGCTTGTGACTCCCTCCCCATCCATCACTGAGGCTGGGACCAGACGACGACGCACGATTACTGCCTGCAATGTCTGTAGAGCCCAAAAGTCCAAATGCTCCGGCCATCGTCCCACCTGTTATCATTGCAGACGCCGGAACTTACCCTGCTTCTACCCGTTGCCTACTACGAACAGATGCATGGAAGAGCAAACCCGAGAAGCCGACGAAGCAGGAAATAGGGAAATCAGCAATATTGCCAGGTCAACAGCTCCTCAGCAAGAAAACAGTGCACAGTACGCCATCGGTACGGCAAGCGCATTTGACGCCAATTTGGATCGCTTGCTTCTCAATCAAGATGTGATCCGTCAGCATATAGACGCCTTTTTCGACCACGTCTACCCTCTCGGCCTTGACTTCTTCCATCGGCCCTCGATCATGGAGGGCTTCTACGCCGGAACATTACCGCCCATTCTATGTGCATCCATATCCGCCGCGTCCGCCGTGTTTGTGTCTCAGTCCCGAGAAGCGCGTCTCCAATCTATTCAGTGGGCGAAAGAGGTCGAGGGATGGATCATGGAGAATCTCAATGACTTCAAAACCCTGACTATGCAGCTCTTGGCCCTTTCTATCTTTCAGAACTCGGCCTATCGCCAGCTTGGAAAAGCATGGATCATGGTAGGGATAGCCACGAGACAGATACTGGGTTCCCAGCTGAACACGGACCGCCCAGCAGCCGGCGAGGGCCAACTCAATGAAATCCAGAAAGAGTGCCAGGGGCGGCTTGTATGGCATACCTGGAATATGGACAAGATATTATCGGCAGGCGTGGATGACTTCACTACCTTTCCTGATCGCTCAATGCGTTTGCCCCTTCCAAGTTCCGAGTATGCGTTCCAACTCGGTCTTGTCAAGCCGGCAGCCAAATTGTCCGATGGTTTCAGAGGTCTAAAGTCCTTTGATACAAGCGCGAGATCCTACATACTTGTTCTCTCGAATATTCGCAGTCAGATTTTCACGTTTGTTCAACCTCAACACCTCTCTTCTCCACCCGGAAAGTCAGAGACTAACATGGTATAGGTCGAAGAAATCAGTGCTACGCGATAGTCAGACTGATTTGTCTCCCGAATCAACTGAGGAGGCAATCAAGGTTCTTCTGGGGTTGCAGACGACGCTGGAAGATTTCACCCGCCACCTCCCCGATCATCTCGAATTATCCCAACGCAATATCTTTGCCCACTCAACTAACAGTGAGTTTGCGGCATATTGCACCCTCCACACTGTGTACCTGAGTTGCAGATGCGAATTATATCGCACATGCCTCCCGCGGCCATCTGGAGAAGCCTCCATATCCACGTCCTTGGACCATGCCCCCACCGATTTTGTTCAAGAGTGGCGGAGGCTCGCAGCCTCTTATGGCGTTGGACTGGCGAAATGGTGGCATCACCTTCAGTATTTAAAGTCCAGGGGTGCCTTACGGCTGAAGAGCAACCGTCTGCCCATCGGCCTTGGATCTGGAACCTTGGCATACGAATGCACCAAGCTTTTGTTGACTGCTAAGGGAATGAAGCTCTATGAAGGCATCTCCGATCCGGTCACCAAGCAGCCTATTGATATTAACGATGAGATTATACGCAAACTTTGCCAGAGCAACATCACTCTGCTGAACGATCTGGCCATGCTCACCCCTTTGGTAGCTGTGGCTCAACGAGACATCAAGAAGATGGTTGAGATGCATTTCAGCACCCATTACGAATCCCAACGGGATATGAGTCACATCCTCAGTGACTTAGAGAAAGACAAGCTTCTATATAGACATCACCCTTTGTCTCAGACATTCAGCCGAAGCCTTTTGGAAAGAGAACAAATCCCAATACCGTCGTCGCAGCAGGGAACTAGCCCGCCTGCTCAGGTCGACTGGGGAGCTTTGGACTCGACCCTAACCAGTCATCAGGATCAAAAAAGCGACGCCTCAGACGTGGCACCGACGCTGCCACCTTCCGTTGCCAGCAGGCCAGTCGTCTCCACGCTCGAGGATGATCCTCAGGATTACCTGATGGACACAGACTACTTCATTACTCCATCGGAGTTCGATATGGAGGGCGAGATGTCGCGATTTCTTTTGAGTGATGAAGGGCAGGCCAGCTCAATGTCCCCTATTCCATTACAAGATATATTTGAAGTTTCTTGGTAAGAAGCAACAATTACCATACGTAAATGACAATCCTGAGTTTCTAAAATTCACCACGGTTTTGGTTGCAAAGTGCCACATTAGTGACATTGTGAACTTTTGTACTGTGAATTCTCGCACCGCCAGAATCAGTCTCCTCCAGCGCTCGCAAGAATTGTGAAATGAGCTTTCCCGGAACGGACGTGAAGCTTACCAGCCTCATTGCGCTGCACGGTCCTGATTATAGAATACCTAGGGAGGGATGATTTCCAAACGTCAAGGCGAGTGGGTATTTCGCCCTCCGTGCAGAATACCCCTCCGACATCCGCCGACATCAGCCGACATCCACAAGAATTTCCACTTCCAATTCAAGCTCCATCTCGCGTTATCGCATTGTAATACGGGGCCAGGCCCGGCGGAGGGTGGTTTTCGCCATGCTCAATTGAGCTCTCGGATCTCATGCGATGTTGTAGGAATCCCATGGGGTGTTTGGGAGGCTATCTGACGCAATTTCTCATTCTTGCTCTTGTTACGATTTTGGACTGACAGGCTCTGACCCCCACCCCCAATGGCGTAACCGGCTGTCGCCGGGAGAGTGTATGAACAAGCTAATGGCCCATCAACTCGTACGACACAAAACAAGCTGTCTTTTCCTCGGATAGCCGTTTGTTTGAATGCATCAATCTACAGATAATACCGACACATTGAATTTGACTAAAATGAAGGGCTCAGATGAGAAGCAGCTCCACACGGAGGTTCCGAGCCAGGATGACCCGGTTGGGTTGAACGATCCCCAGCTAGAATGGGCCGAAACTGAGGAAAAGGGCATTCTTCGGAAGTAAACATTCGAATTCCGTTTCGAGAAAAAGATTTGAGAATCTGATTCTATCTAGGGTTGACTTCATTGTCATGCCACTGTTGATGGCTGGGTTCTTTACCTTACAGCTGGATCGATCAAACATGTGCAAGACTGGGACCTTCAGCATTTGGTGGCTAAATGCTAACCCATCCCAGAAGCAATGCTTTGACCGACTTCTTCCTCAAAGACGTTGGTATTCAACAGAACGAGTTCAACATTGGCCAGCAACTCTTTGCTGCAGGAGTTCTCGTCCTCCAGGTAATCTTTCGGAACGCTTTCTGGCTTGACACGATATTTGACTAATCCCGCCCACCTTCGCAGCTTCCGAGCAACCTCATTTTGTACAGAGTAGGGCCGGCATGGTGGCTAAGCTGCCAGGTTATCGCGTGGTGCGCATACAATTGCCAACCGTCATGACTTTCCAGCACTGACGCAGATCTAGGGGGCTGGTTGCCACTTTTCAGGCATTTCAACACGGCCTGGGCGCATTCTTGGCTACACGGTTGATTTTAGGGTATGTGCTCTCACATGCGAGAGGACTCCGGCACTAACGTATCACAGCATTACCGAGGCAGGATTTGTTCCGGCTAGTCTCTTCACCATCGGTCGTTGGTACAAAAAAGACGAAACCACGAAGAGGTTCGCCTGGTTTTTCACTGGCAGCGGAATTGCGAGCGGCTGCTCTGGGCTCCTTGCATACGGAGTGTAAGATATGAGGCTTCGCGGTGTAGTCGAAACCCATGCTGACATCTTGCAGCCTTCACATGAGAGACGTTGCCGGTCTCAGAGGCTGGCAATGGTTGTTCATTGTGAGTCACCATGGCGCATACTGGAGTCGGGAGACACAAGTTAACGGTTCCAGCTCGAGGGTACACTGACGGTCCTCGTCGGCATTGCGTTCCTCTTCTTGTTCCCTAAGAGCACGTCTAATCCTGTTTCGATCTTGGGCACCCGTTTCTTCAACGAACGCGAGGCCAGGATCCTGACTGAGAGAGTCCTTCGTGATGATCCAGCAAAGGCACAGCCAAGGCTCTACGTCAGCTCGGCGGAATTGAAAAGCGCGGTAAGGGCAAGACGAAAATTGACGGAAGGCAATTTGGCTGACAAGTCTTTAGTTCACCAACTGGCGAATACTGCCGCACATGATGCTGACCATTTTGGGTCTCGCTCCAACCACAGCCTTGGGTTCCTATGCTCCCACTCTCATCAATCTGTACGGTTTCGACAGACTGAAATCCAATCTTATGGCATCTGTGGGCTCTTGGCTTTCCCTCCCCTTTGAACTGGCTTGGGGCATCTTTGCGTGAGTCGAACATCTATCATTCTTTCACTTGTTGTGTGCTAACATGTGTGGGTAGCGACTGGACCGGAATGCGGGGACCGTGGGTTTGGTTAGGGATGCTGATTCACTTTGGTCTCTTCGTGAGTTCATCAGCTCCTTTCGTTTGCTCATACCATTAATAACACGCGATAGTTGGGAAACCGTCTAGCCATTGACTCAGACAGTAAAGAGCTGCGATTTGGTATTCTTGCTGTTTCGATGGGGTTCTCAAACACGTTCCGTAAGTCAACCTCTTTTGGTAAGTCTGACGAGCTCTTTTAACAAGTTAGCTAGATGTTGTCAATACTTCTTGGGTTTCTCTCAACTCAAGGTCTGCTGGCGAGAGAACAGTTCAAATGGCACTCGTTATAATGTCTGCTACTAGCTCTGGTCTTATTGGCAAACAGCTTTTCCGGCAAGAGGATGCACCTCGTTATCGAAGTGGTTGGTCTGTCATAGTTGGTTTGACTGCCTCTGCACTTGTGATCGCCTCGGTCGCTCTGGGTCAATACGTCCTGTTGAATAAGAAAGGGAAAAGGCGGTACCATCTTTGAATCTACTCAGAGACAGATGACATCGTCTGGTCTGATTAATGGCATTTCAGCGCTCTATTTACGGTCATGTAATCCAGGGATCTGCGGATGTTGATGACAATTCGGACTGTAAAGGAAACGGGGGCATGTATCGAGGTCTCCGTTTGAGGCTCCTTGTCCGGATTGAGATATACTGTGCTACCTCTGATGACGAGGATCAAAACGCTCAATAATTCGAAGCCGGGAAATGCTAGTCAGAGTCATCTAGCGCTGTTCCGAGTCTCTTTTCTTAAGCACACAGAAAAAAAAGTGACATGATCAGATTGTTTCAATCAGTTGAGGAAGTGGGCGTCGCGCTGGCAACTAAAAACTAATCTGTCGAGGAGCTCGAAAGAGGATTTCTGACCACCGAGCTGCCAGATCTTGTCACCGGTGGTTCTGTTCGGACATGTGGCGGGCTGAGATGAGGTAGTCGCCGTGGTCGTCCTTGTCAGCGCTGTGCGAGCAGTAATTATTGCCAGTCGGGGTTCACACTTGCTGCGAGGTGGGAGATGGCAGATGCCACGCCGGCGTTGGAAGACCTCATAATGAACGTATTTGAGGTCTAAGATGACTGTCAATCTTATCTCTAAGCGGTAGTCTTGCCAGATGAACTTGCAACATTCCGACAGTCCGTGGCGTCGCGACATCCGACCCTCGGCACCGGAACGGAACCGGCCAGGGTCCGTGCCTGAGACTGGGTCTGTCGAGCACGCCATCTCCAAGAGCTGGGACCCGTCAAATAAGAAAACCCCCACCGCTTCTCATAAGCGCGAGAGCTCAACCCCTGTGACAGTGCCCGCTGACCATGCCATCTTCGATGTCCTGGGCGCTCGCCCTGATGCTGTATGCCGTCGCAGCATTGGCCTTCCAAAGCGAACGGGAGCAGATACCACTGGCGCTGTCAAATGAGCGGAAGAATGTTGTCATCATCCTCACCGACGACCAGGACGCCACCATGGACAGCGTCGCATATATGCCCCGGCTCAAGGAGCATATCATCGACCAGGGTGTATCGTTTGCCAACCATTTCACGACCACAGCAATCTGCTGCCCGTCGCGCGTGTCCCTCTGGACCGGCAGGCAGCCGCACAACACCAACGTCACAGATGTCGACCCCCCGTATGGCGGGTTTCCGAAGTTCATCGCCCAGGGCCTCAATGATGCATACCTCCCCGTGTGGCTCCAGGACGCCGGCTACGCCACGTACTACGCAGGTAAAATGTTCAACTCGCACACAGTCAACAACTACAATGCGCCCTTCATGGCCGGGTGGACAGCAAACAACTTCCTCCTCGACCCTGGCACGTACTCGTACCTCAACCCGATCTACCAGAGGAACCACGATGAGCCCATCCACCACAAGGGCCGCCACACGACGGAACTTATCCAGGAACACGCAGCCCAGTTGCTTGACGACGCTATGGACTCGGGTAATCCCTTCTTCGTCGCCCTGGCTCCCATCGCGCCGCACTCCAACATCGATGCCAATGACGGTGGTCCCCCGGTCATGACCGAACCGGTTCCTCTTCGACGGCACGCCGACCTGTTCCATGACGTCACCGTCCCGCGCACACAGAGTTTCAACCCCGACCGCCCCAGCGGCGCCAGCTGGATCGCCGGCCTCCCTCGCCTCAACGCCACCTCCGTCGCCGCCCTCGACGCCTTCTACCGGCAGCGCCTGCGCGCCCTACAGGGCGTAGACGAGCTCGTGGAGCAGGTCATCCGCCGTCTCGAGGCTGCCGGGCGCCTCGATGATACGTACGTCATCTTCACCTCGGATAACGGCTACCACCTCGGCCAGCACCGCCTGCCGCCCGGCAAGGAGTGTGGCTACGACGAGGACATCCGGGTTCCGTTCTTTGTGCGTGGACCGGGCGTCGCGAAAGGCGCCCGCGTCGACGCCGTCACTGCCCACATCGACGTCGCGCCCACTCTGTTCCGGGTCGCTGGCATTGAACTCCGCAGCAACTTTGACGGGGCGCCGATGCCGCTGCCACGTGAGGTTGGCCAGGAAGAAGCCGACAACAAGGACGACGACAAGAACATTCGCGAACACGTCGCTGTAGAGTACTGGGGAACAGCTATTGCCGAAGGCCGGGTTGGCGGATTTGGTGAGTTTCCATGATCCCCGTCCTTCCTTGCCCCATTTCCCCTGGGCCACGTATAACCCCTCTGAACGTGGGCGCCGTGCATGCGCGCCATACAACAACTCACACCGACACCCGGATCGTCATCTGCTGACCACGACCATGTAGACGGCAACGGCCAGATCGTGATGGCGAATAACACGTATAAAGCAATCCGCCTGAAGAGTCAGCGGCGCAACCTGTACTACGCCGTGTGGTGCACCAATGAGCACGAGCTCTACGATCTCCAGGTACGTGTTGGTCTGGGGTACGCTTCCTGCAAGCGACTGACTTGGCCCTTTGCAGACCGATCCGCATCAGATGAACAACCTGTACCCTGCTGTCAGACCTGCTGCTGCATGGTTAGAGCGCCTCGTTGAGCGCCTTGACAGCCTCATGATGGTCATGAAGTCGTGCAAGGGGGTGACGTGCCGCCAGCCGTGGGATGTTCTGCATCCCCCCAAGACGGTCAAAGACGGCGACAGAGTGCGATCACTGGATGATGCCCTTCATCCCCGCTTCGACGCTTTCTATGCGGCCCAGGCTCGAGTAAGCTTTTCGCGGTGTGAGCCGGGGTATATTCCGTCTTCGGAGGGACCGCAGGTCGGGTATCAGTACAAGGGTAGCTTGGGCTGGTCACGCTGGGCGTGAAAGAGCTCGTGGGAGCAGAATATTTAAATCAATACTACCGCCTTCAGAGAAAAGTGATCATAGAGTAGGATTTTCCGACAACCCTAAGTATACTAGCTAAGGCTACTAAAGTCAGCTATGCCCTTCTTAATGTACTTATAGATAGCGTTAATATACCAGCCCTCTATCTAGTGGTTAGTATAGTAGATAAGGGTTAGAAGAGTTAGGTATAGCCCTTAGTAAGTAAACTGAAGAACTTCTTAGGCTTTTTTTTAAGGTTAAATTTTATAGACAGTAAAAGATACAGAAGGCTAGCTTAAATAAATTTACAATTTTGTATTTGTTATAGTGGTATAGGTAAAGCATAAGGACTAGGTTAATATTAGGTAGGCTACTAAAGACTGTAATAAAGGCAGACGCAACCTTACCTAAATATCTACAGCTCACGTTGCACTTTTCCAGCCTTTAGTGAAGCTTCTCTTTCTGTCTTGGACAGCATTGCCCGTCCACCATGCCAGCATCAGCCACCCTCCAACCTCTGCTTCCATACCGGCGACGTACCTGATGCCGGCGGCCTCGAGTGCTAGGCAGACGTGCGCAGGATCCCCGCCGTGCTCGAATCTCTGGGTTGGGCGGGCGATGGCTTTGGGGGCCGTCTGGGATGATGCCGCCAACGTCTCCTCCCTTTCGTCCGCCCCGATAAGCCTGAAATGGTGGAATTGAGGCTTCAGATTACCGCTATCACCGCTGGAGTCGACAGGTTGTTGGAAGTGGCCAAGATGCGAGGCTTCTGGGACACAGCTATGTCGCCACAATCAGAGCCATTCCTCTTACCTCGACACTCTTTCTGGTTGAGATATATCACCTCTGCAGGCGCTAAAGAGTACGAGGTTGCAGCTCAAGCATGAAGTCCTCTTAAGCTTACCACTCTTCTCGTAGAAACTTACCGTTGTTTAAGGTACATTTAACCTTAATTCCGGTGCCTGTAACTTCAGATGCCTCACTGCAGTCTTTACCTATGCCCTTGCTGGTAGACTTGGTATAAGACACCATCGGCTAATGGCGGCACTCATTTCCGTTAAAGACGTCATCCTTGACGAAAAGTCCAGTTGCCCTAGAATGAAACGCTGCAGTTAGGCCGGTAACCTTGTAACCACACCCGTTTCGCAAGCAACGCGGAAAGACTGACGAGCTTAGCCTCACGAGCGCCACCGTGCCACAGTTTCATACAGCCAGCCGCTGTAGGACATTTATCCTGCCGCGAAGGCGCGCTTCCATCTCGCACCCTTGCTTCACACCCTTTCCACAAATCAATCATTCGAATCTGCATCCCCAGGCGATTTACGAGCGCTTCTATAGCTTAATCAAGTGGCCTTGCCAACTCCATAAGGACGGTGGCCTTCCGCATGCAGGCTGTATACGCCTCATCCGCATCATGCATTCCCCCGACGATGGCTATCTCCTATACTCTCAGGTATTTCCGCTCGCCTCGGCGCCCAGCTACCGCGCTCTCAGTTACACCTCGGGCCAGGCACCCGGCAAGCCTGACCATCATGGTTTCACGACGTCCTTCCAGCTCTATGAGGGTCAGACCGTGCCTTATAATCTTAAATCTGCACTCGATCTGGCTGACGCGTCTCAAGCTCGAGGGGGATGACAAGACCGGCTGGTATTTGATTGACTATATACGCATCGCTCAGGACAACGTTCGGGAGCGTGGGGGTTAAGTCGGCAACATGCACCGCATCTATCAGCAGGCCGAAGGTATTGATATCTGGCTTGGCCTGGCCGACGACAATGAGGCTCCCCAAGTCACCGACGTACTACGCTACGCTGTTGATAATGCCGACTTATCCATCAGTGAAAACTGGAGTAGACTGCGACGGCCCGGTGCCCTTCTACCCCACAGCGAGTGGGACGTCCTCGCCAGCTTCTTCTCGCGTCGTTGGTTCCACCGAGTATGAACGCTGCAAGAGTTCGCGCTCGCAAGCTACGTGCGCATCATGCTCGGAAACGACTACATCGATTGCGCCCTGCTCTGGCATGCTACAATATTCCTCTACAGCCTTGCCCTCCCTCTCCCACTACACTACGGACAGAATCACTCGGCAGGCTACGCAATAGTCCAGCACTGCATACTCCGGAAGTGTGTGAAGGATACGGACCAGCTTCTCAGCCTTCTCCCAACCTTTGCCACGCGAGAGATGCAGATGCTGGATTACGAGACCGTGTTGGCCTGGGTATTCTGGCGCAGTGCCGCCATGTTTGCGACGGACACACGCGACTACATATATGGCATTCTTGGGGTCGCAGATACCATTATGGATCGCCTTGCACAGGCCATGGGATGTTAGAACGAGTCTCAGAAAGACGATATCGTCAGCCGTTACCCGCCAGCATACAGTAAGAGATACACTTTGTATCGTGCCATGAGTGGCCTGCCCATGTAGGTGTAGGTGTGGATATGGAAAATTATATATATAATAAATAAGCTCAGAGCGCCTCAAACGATAAACACTGGACATAAGATAAGAGCAGAAAAGTGTTACAGTCAGTTATGCATTATTGGTGTTCTCTGCTAACAGGTAGCTAAGATTAATACTTAATAACAGTAACGAGGTCTCGTTGGCTTGTTGGTTATCTTGCTGGTTTGTTAGGGTTACGGTAACCAGTCGTACACTCAACAGGCGTAGGTAGCTCGTGTAGCTTCACAGCAGAAGGATGACTAAGAGTCATTTATAAGAGAGTGTAATTATAAAGTTGGTTGCTAAAGAGCCATAGGAGTCTGTCCTTGAGTGCATCTAAGTCCGTCCTATGTACAAGTCCCATTGCATTCCTTAACTACGAGAATGAGCGTAGTTCCTTAATCTCAATTGGACCTCTTTCAACTGACGCATCGTCATGCTATATTCAACTGCAAAGTAACAACTTAACAGTGCCGGTTTATTATCTCATCTACATCGTCAATCTTTCCTATGTATCCCTTCCTGTCCATGCTATCAGTAATATGGAATCCCATATTCTCTGTTCCGTTTATAACGACTTTGAGTCCAGTCAACCGGAATTCCGACTGATTCTAAGTCAAAACGCCACAAAATGGGGGTCTAGGTTAAACCTATAAACGAAAGTCCTATCTCATCGAGCACAATTGTACCCCAAGCCTATAAAACTGGGCGTCTTGACGCTCGAGCAAGTTTAAATCTTGTGTTGCACAAAACGTGTCCACTATCCTCATGCGCGCAAAAGCGCATTTGCTGCTTGTATTTCGCCGCCGGTAACCTTCCCAACACGCAACGCACACTCAAAGTCATCCTTGCAAGTAGATCTAGCCACAGCCCACTCGTGGACCTTTGAAAAATGGCGACAGGTATGTGTTTGTGACTTGAGTAACATTCTGTCAGAGTCGTTTGATGGTTTGAAGTATAGCATTGGAATTAAGTCCGATTGACGCTTAACTGCTAGCCAAAGTATGTCAATGCAATAATCTACTACGTAAAGTGGGTAGTAAGCCTTGTCTATTTGGAAGGTGATTGAAACAGAGATGGACCACTCCTACCGAGGTGTACTAATTGCTCTTTAGTAGGGGCACCGTAATTATGTTGATATGCCGCTCTTTGTAGAGAGTTGACGCAGTTGAGATAGTGAAAAACTTGCAGTCTAACATGATTGCAAGTCAGTGACGTATATGGTGTTAAGGTTGGTGGCATCTTTCTTAGCCTTACTAACCCAGTGATCCAACCCTTTTCAGACTTTAAGGATTCGTCTGTCTCAGCATCATTCAAATAAAGAACAGTAGCTGCAAAGACGTTAGAATGAGTACCCACTACTTACGCGAAAATAAGATCCTCCATGTGTCATCAAGTTTCTCCAATGTAAGACGATTTGCGCAAAGTCACGATTGATGGGTCGTCCGGTTGCTAGAACTTGCTCTTGCGGAAATGGATTGATTGAAAAGCGGATTCTAGATTGTCAGTTACCTGCCAACCCAAGCATGATTGACAATCAGGGTTTACCCACGTAGTTTAATCTCCTGGTAGCCAGTCTCGTAGGAACCCTTGGTTGAAAATCTAGGGGCGTTTTGTACCAAAACGACCAGTCGTGAAATAAAACTGAGTAGCCAGGGAATTGATTGAGTCAAGATCCAATTCTTTAGCCTGTCGTCCTTCCGTCTCTGTGAGATATACATGGCGTCTGATGCATTGTGATTCTGATCACATGAGTCTAATACTCTTCCAAAATCTTGACACGCAACGGGCGAGTAGCTTAGAGATACCATTGCTAACGCGCGGCAATAGCCTGGCTAGATATGCAACGAGGTAGACAGATTCGGTCTGCTAACAAGGACTCACGCTTTAACGTGCTGTTGCAAAAGACGGTTTGATCCTGCACATATGATTTAGAGGCCTGGACAATTTCAAATCCACTCATCTTATCTCAGCGCGGATGTTTTTCTCTAGAGCACCGATTCGTGATGGTCGCGGAACTATTATATGCAGAATTCTATACCCTGTAGCGCACCTTATCTCACGGAGATCACTGTTTCCGCAACTATCGTTAAATCCGACTATCGCAAGTACATGGTTTAATTGAATGATGAAACCAGCCATAATTTAGTCAGGTGTCGTGACAAAAGCGGGGGCATTGCTGCGGATTCAATTGGCGGACATGTTATACACCTTCATTTTGATTTCAGGACAATGAACCAGCCTTTTTCATCTCCGTTGCACATGATGCATGTTTTCATGCCTCGCCTCAACAGGTTTCCCACCCGCATAGCTGCCATGGCCTTCGTCATCACTAACCAATCCTCAGTCCATGGGACCATGCAAAGTATCAACCATACGACGGTCAAGAGTCTTCCAATCGTAGTTAAAAGATACATACTTCGTATGTAATATGCTGTTATACTCGGAGTGGTTGAGATCCCACTGTACCATCATATGGCCACAGTGATTATGTATGAGGGAAGCTTGAAGTCTAGTTATCCGTAAGGAAAACCCGCATTACTGCGCGCTGGTACTTCTGCCAGATCAGGACGCAATGAGACATATGTTGGTTCAATGTCACATAAGCCCAATTCAGCCTGCCCTCCAGTACTTCTTCCTTAGACAAAAGCCCTGTACCTTCAGCATTGCGCGAGTAGCCCCAATTTTGATGGTTCCATAACCCGTCCACTTTCGGGTCGTAGCAGTCTGGTGGAGTCCATGCAAAATTGTGTAACTCAAAACGGCACCCTTTTGCAATGGCTCCATCTGGAGTACGGCCGCATTCAGTTATCCGAACGGTATGTCAAAAGTTGAAGTTGCTTCGATAAAACATCGCGGCAGCTGTGGCAATGATAGAACAAAGAGCAAGAATTAGAACGTAGCGGAACTTGAGTAGGCGTGACATGATCGTCCTGGAGGGCTGTAGGAGTATCCATCTTCAGAGCTGTCGAAGGACATTGTTTCAGGCCACTGTTGATGTTGCACTCCGTGCATTTTTGTTTTGTCGAGGATACTGTTCATACTTCTGAATTCTTAGTTGACAGTTGTACTTATGTAACAACGCATAGAAATTGTATACATTAGCTTAAAGGGTAGGTGCGTGCTCCTGGGGGGAGGCCAAGGTGGAATGAAACGAAATATCGGAAACCTCCGCAGTTGTTATCTTATCGGAACTTTTTCGTATGGTTCCACTAATGCCCGCCTCCCGCAATTACCATAGACGGAAGTTCCTTCCATAATCAATGTGAGTTTATGGAATTGGCGTCGCGACTCTGTGGAGGTTCCCGTCACAAACATTACCACGTATGTAGCAAATTTGGTGTGACTCGCCAACCCGTACTCAAAACAGTTGTAACTGTTGTGAGCCCAGCCCGCCTTTCTAAGTCTTCTCCTGTCTTGATGATCAAGATGCCGACCCAAAACCAAAGACTCCTGGATTCAACCGAAGACAAATGGGGCTCCTCTCGACAGTCTTGGGACACAGCTTCCAACCCTGACGACTAAGAGGGACTCACTTCGAAACAGCCAAGCCTCGGACCATGGTACCACAAGGCAAAAACACAATAGAGCCATGGGGATTCACTCTAGCCATTGTAGGTGCACTGGCACTTTCCAGTAGTCTTTTTGTCGCTTTACAGCCGTCACACAGACAATTAGTGTGTCCCACACAGCACGGGACTTCGGAAGCTAACGCAAACAGCAGGGTTACCTTATACAACGGTCAATACCCTATTCAACATGACTTTATTGGCGCATATATAACTTGTCCTCTCAACGCTCCAGAAGCAGCCCGCCAAGCAGCCGTGCTTAGGCCCGAGAGAGTCCATTAGTCTTAGATACACATCTTAACGAGTGTCGCATGCAACACTGCTTCGACATCTTGCCTAATCCGCCCGAATACTATCCTGCGACTTTTCTCTTCACTTACCAGCATAGATGCTACATTCGAAACCTTAGTCACATTACCGATGAAGCTGGAGCATTTATTTGATAATTGAAAATGAAGCAGAGAAATTAGTATCAGGGTGAAGCAAAGAAGGACATGTTTAAGTTTAGCAAAACCTGCTGGAAGATATTAGAATGTTTTCTAAACTGACGTATACGGACGTGTCAGGCCTAACCCAGCACATTCGTTACAGCAATAGTCGCACTATGCATAACAGACTTTATGGTCTCACACGATCATGACTAAGTCTGCCAAGGATATGCCAGTATTAGGGATCGTCCATTCATTATATAGATAGACGGATACGTCCATAGTCCTTCTTTCAGCATACTCTTCAATACACCTCATTGACCCCCTACCTTTCTATGGGCCTGTCAGCTGCTGCCCAACAGGACGTTTAAGGATCACAGGCGCCCTGTGGGGCATGGGTCCCTCGGAATTCGGCTGTGTTAGAAACTTAAATAAACGATCCGGTGTCCGAGGCCGTCCGTAATCTAAATTGCCAGAGCTATGGTTTGTATTATTAGTAACTAGTTAATATAATTAGCTTTCTATTATTACTTTTACACGTATGCGTCCTGCAAACCTGCTTTAAATCGCAGTGTCTTGCCATATATTTAAACCCTACCCTCAATTCTTTAGCATGGAAATAAGTTGTCTGCATTATCATCAATACTCTGCAAAATGAAGTTTCTTACTACCTTAACTCCCTTTCTGTAAGTGTTTCTAGTTTGAACTCACAAGACAACCGTTACTAAGGAAGACAGCTTCTATGTTAATAGTGCTACAGCTGCTCGCTATTGCCTCTGCGCCAGCAACGGTAGCGGGGATGATGGTACCACTAAAAAGGTTTGCCAGAGATATGTTGATGGAGTCTTCTTTACTGGCGACAATACAACGCCGTACGTTGGTGCAACTAGCGACGGTTTAAACCATGTTTTAGTACGTACTGATGATGTCCTGACACACTATCGCTCTACGTGACACTTACTAACAGCTGCTTAAGTGCGTTGGGAAAACTGATAATACGTTTGCTCAAGACAATTTCCTCTCACAGTGTTATGGATATAACCAAGGGTCGTCAGTCAACTGCTGGAACTGAAAATCACTAAACAGACTGCTTCATTTGTGGAATGTAGGAAAGAAAAGGATTTTGCATTGACAGTTAATCAGCACATGTAGACTACTTCCCAATGCCAGTTGCCTGTAGCTAACACAAATGTATTCTGTTTTCTTATGTCCATCGCTTTCAAGAAAGTGATGAATTGTTAACAGTATTCAGAAGCAGTAAACTGCCTTAATCTAAGAGGGTGTCTGGCTTAAGGTAGAGACAATATGTTACGGTTAGATATCCAACAGTAGTGTTCTCTGCTAACAGGTAGCTGAGGTTAATACTTAATAGCAGTAACCTTAGGTATCATGAGTAATCTCGCTAGTGTGGTAAGTGTATGGTGATCAGTCGTATCCTTAAACGTGGGTAGCCTGTATAGCTCTACAAAAAATGAATAATTTAAGAGCTACTTATGAGAGTGAATCACACAGGATTGTTCGCTAAAAGCAATGGAAAGATACACACACTCTCTCTCTCACACACAATTTATTACGCCCAGCGGCAAATCCAAAAGGGTTATTAAAGCTAACTACATCTACACCACTAAGCTTATGCCTTTGTCTCCTTGAAGCTTATAATTAGTGTCTCCATTACTGGATTACTCCTCCATATATGCCTCCTCGCTTCAATATTCCCATGGTCTGTTTGTATTTATAAGCATGCCATCTTGAAGCCTATCCATGTTTTCAACGTCCTATCCACAGCGACTGAAGCAGTGAGTATTATCTATGGAACGTGTTGTTGGGTGATTAGGGTCATGTCAGGTTTGATTGATGTGTTATGAGGTGTTCTCCAATTTCATCTGTCATCCCCTTGCGTTTAGTTGGCCTGTTGCCAGCGCAAATCGTATCGTCGCTCAAGACGCCAAGAGCCGAGAAGACGTGACAATGCCGCCAAACATCCGGCAGCTGCGAGATTCTGGGCCGGGTGTTCCCATAACACCTTCACCTCTTCCTTTCCCCGTTGGCGACAACGAGTCGACGACCTCGAATGGAGCGGCGGGTTGACTATCCTGCTTGATCAAGTATACGGCCGGTGGTTGTCGCAGATATGCAGTAGCAGCAACAAGTAGCACGACAGCCATCTGTTCACATGTGCTTAGAGATTACTTTGGCTTAGGACCCCTCCTTCTTCTTAGTCATTACCTGAACTTCTAGCGGGTCCACGAAGTGGATGTTGGGGCCGTTGGTCATGCAGATGCCGTCCAGTGCGTGATGGACCGGTTCGTATTCCTTCGGCCCGCGTGGTATTGAACAGAGAGTCGCGCGCATCGTCGTCTGGTATGAGAGCAAAGGGTCCGCTGGAACGGGACCTTTGGGCTCGCGAGGGGTGTAGCGGCTGTGGGTATCAGTGGCGATGAAGGGATGAGAGCGAACTCGGGTTCAGTGTCGCCGTCGAAGGGTATCTTGTAGATGCAGTGTTTGAAAATGCGTACGTTGGTAGGAGAGGTGGGCATGTTTCAGCAGCATCGCGATTGAAGCAAGGCATCTCCTGAGGTGTAACTGCAATATTCGTACTGCGCACATGGCGGTCGCTCGTGAACACTACGAGACGGCAGCACCGTGCACCAGATATCCGTCTCGTCTAACTAATTATACATATATACTCATAGTAGTAGTCATGCATCATCCTCAAAAACATGCACTCTCCAGTGGCTACGGCTGATAGAGGATGAGTTCCGTTGTTGCTGTGTCTAGGTGTGATCTAGTCGACTGGTAGCTTCGTCCACATTAAACAACTACACCAGTGGAGCTCTAGCCTGAGCACAGCGCCCCGATCAGGCCAAACCCGTCAGCTGGCTGTTATGCTGCTCTCGGACCTCGATGACAGAGAGGCCCTTGAAAGTACAGCAGATCGCCTCGAAGAATAAGGAAAAGAGGCTAGACGCATCGTCCTCTTGGTCAGGGGAAATACAGCAGCTCCGTCGCGACGAGATTTTTGCTGCAGAAGAGCAAGAGCAGCGATGTTAAGAGCAAACCTTTCGCCTAGACAAACAGCATGACGATGAAATCTACCGTGGCGGCAATGAATCTGATAATTATGAACTTCAGCCATTGTAGCTAGTCTAACCTCAGTGACAGTTCCAACGGTAACGGCAACGGCAGCGACAACTTGGGATAGAACTTGGACTTGGACGGAGGCGGCTACGGCAGCTTTGGTGGCGTCAGCTCCTCGTTGTCTTGTGTCGGAGACTTTATCGCTCCCCACCAGGGTATGAACTCAAGGTAGAGTAGTCTCTAGTTCTGCCTCTATCCAACGCCCACAAGCATTTGCGCCGGTGCAAGCCCTTGGGTGGTGGTGTGCGGCGCCGCTACGTCAAAGCCAAGATCAGACTGCTGGCTCGGTCCTACCCCAGGATGCGAGAGATGCGGCTACAACAAGCCGAGAAGAGCGCCGCATGGCCTCGGCCCAGTCCAACGTGCTGTCAATACTGAATATTGTCGACGAACGGCTGGCTCTCCCAGAACTCTTTGGAGGTGATGGGAATTGTAGAGTCGGCCTTCTCATTATCCGAAGGTGCTCTCCAGACCGGCGGGATGTCGTAAGAGGGCATCAACCCATTGTCATCATCCAAGTTCCGACCTTAAGGAGGCGTGAACGTCTTGTCATGGGCAAGGATACAGCAACTTTTGGCATCAACAGCTTTCAGCTTCTAGTGAATGAGCTGTCCGGAAGACACCGGGGTTGACGTCGCTTCAGTACCAGCAACACCAGATGCGAGAGGCCACAGGGCGACAATAGGCCGGCCATCTCTTGTCCGCCGTCTTGCGCTTGTCCGTTGGTCTACGCTCAGTTCATGGCTTTAGGTACAGGAAAACCCAAACGCGGTATATCTGTGCGAAATGTAGACGTTTGTATTTTTATAATATAAATGAATTCATGGGAAGTGATGCCAAACCTCTAAGTCTTCCTCTACTTCTAGTTCAATTTGAAACGTGAATAGCCGTCTGCAGGATTGTAAAGCCCCACTATGGTGTTAATTGGGTGCTGAGCAATTCAAACTTAATTGAAGATGCAAGAATTTGTTTTCGCTTTTTGCCTCCCTCGGCCGACGTCCTGGAACCGACATAAAGAATCTCAGCGCACGTTCACGTTGGCGCACTATGACTGGGACAACGTGGCTCCGCTCTTGTGTCGCCCTTTATGTATGACGCAAAGAGCAAAAGTTCCGATGTCAGCTTACACAAAATTGGCACCCTGATACGAGGGTGAATGCCCCGGGGCGGTTAGAGACATAACAGATGCTTAGTTCATCCGGCAGGGCCTCACTACAACGCCATCTTCGTTATACAGTTCTCTCAGCCCCTAACATCGGCATTGATGTTGCTCCATTCCTGGACCAGAAATCAATACTATTCAGTCTTCCAGGCAGACACGCCAAGATCGCGGTGGCCCCTACGAATATTTCCGCATGGGTACTTTTGTTGTTGGATTGGGAGACGCGGCAATAGCTAGGCGTAGTTGCAGCACAGCCCGCCGTCAGCAGCCACCAACTCGTAATAGCACGACAATAAGCCAATGAAATTGATTCTGACATCCACTTCAGCTGCGATTGGGCGGGGCTCTTGCAAATTAACGCAGTTCTAAGTAGGATTGAGGCGCAAACTCTTCGTAATGTTGTAATGGAAAATGGTGCTGCGGCTTCTGGTCAACGTACCTCCTCACCGTCAAAGCAAATTGTACTCACAGCACGTAATTCGTTAACTAACACGAGGAATATGGGCGATATGCTCTGATATAAAACAATAGCAAGGTTTGGGGCTTGATTGTTCCAGTTGCCCTGGATATCAGTCAAATCAATAGAAACTCGCAGAATCACCGAGGTTATGCATCCTATTGACTTCTTACCTTGTACTACCGTTATACGCAACCCAATCAGTCAATCGATAATTCAACATGAAACCCTACGTCCTGCTTGTAGGAGCTTTCGTGGCCCTCGGCCACACGGCCCCCAGTACAAATTCAAATTCGACACAGGAGCTTAGTTGGGTTTCCACCCCATCTACGAAAGCCTTGAAATATCACGACTGTTACGATGGCTTTCGGTGCGCTCGTCTGCAAGTTCCCCTTGACTGGTCCAACCCGGAATCGGACACGAACACGACCGTTGCTATTGCCATCATCAAGCTGCCGGCGACAGTTTCGGACGACAATTCGACATTTGGCGGCAGTGTCCTGATTAATCCAGGAGGCCCTGGAGGCTCTGGCACAGACTTGGTGCTGCGCTCTGGAAGGAGATTTCAAAGCCTCTTGGCTGGTGAACGAAACTACGAAATCATTGGTTTCGATCCGCGCGGCGTGAATCTGAGCACACCTCATGGCGATTGCTACAAGAATGATGAGCTTTCTCGGAAATTGGACCAAGAGCGCGACTCGGCTCTGAGCCCTATCACACAAGACGTCGATGCGCTGAGCTATCATTACGCAGTCTCCCTGGGAAAGAGCGAACTATGCGAGGCGGATGGCGTCGGGAGCATCTGGAGCCACCTCAACACTGCCTCGGTTGCAAGGGATATGGTTGAGATTATCGACCGTATTGATGACCTTCACTGGGAGAATCGCAACTCATCGAAGCCAGTGGATGCCCCGAAGCCCAGGCTGCAATACATCGGCATATCTTACGGATCTTTTCTGGGGAATACCTTCGCTTCCATGTTTCCCGAGCGGGTGGGAAGAATCATGGTTGATGGAATCGTCGATGCTGAGGATTACACGAATGTGGTAAGCAAGTCACCCCTCGCTACTCATACGGCAAAGCTGACATTGGTGCAGAACTGGCAGAAGAACCTAAATGACGCCGAAGCTGTACTTGATGACTTCTATAACATCTGCTTTGATTCTGGCGATTACTGCCCAATTAGGCTACCAGGAGATAAAGCCGCCACAGACGTCAAGAGCCGTGTTCAATCTTTTCTCAAGGACCTTGATGCCCAACCTATCTCAGCAGTGTACAACAGCAGAGTAAATCTGATCACGTCCCCTGCCGTCCGTTTCGTCATCTTGACTCTCATCTACAAACCCAGTGGATACGAGCTTCTTGCCTTCGGTCTTGGCGCTCTCATGACCGGGAACTACAGCATATTCCTCGAGCTGACATCCGCCAACACCCTTGACCAGATTTGTCACAACACCACATCCAATAATGAGGCGCCTCCATACACCTGGGACGCTGACGTTGCATTCGGCATCGTTTGTAGCGACGCCGTCGATGGCGTTGCGAACCGTAACCTCTCCGTCTCTAGCGACTTGGTGCATGTTCTCGAAAAACAGGCCCCAACGACAGGCGTCGTGTGGGGAAACCGGATTATTGGATGTGTCGGACGCAAGATCCGGCCCCCATACGCCTTCACCGGGCCCTTTGGCAGTCCAGCGGCCAACGACAGCGACCCAAATGCCCCTGCCGCGCCGCTCCTAATCACATCTTCCCGTCTTGATCCCGCCACGCCAGTGGCCAACGCGTTTACGCTACAGAAACAGCACGTGGGCTCGGGTGTCGTGGTTCAAGAATCGGCAGGCCATGGTGTTACTGGGGCAGGAATAAACTCTTGCACAGCTAAGATCATCCGGGAGTTCTTCTTCAGTGGAAAGGTTCCTCAAAACGCCACTTTCTGTCAGGCGGACTGTGTATTGACTATTCCTGCCGAGAAAAGTAACTGCACGATTTCTATGTGGTAGCCTCCCTATATACAGGACTGGTGTATCTCATTTTGCCTCTGGAAATCTATGAACCTACTGGCTGAGGCCCTAGCGCTTTCTGGCACCAATTTTCCAAGTATTATGTTGTAGATGGGGCGGGTTCCTTCTAGATTTATCTATGACTATAGTTATATCGAAATACCAAAATACCTTTTTGCCTTCTGTCACGAAAAATTATTCTCTGGTTCTGAAGACCTTTATGTTGTCGCCCTGTCCCTATCTGCAATCTTCTAATTAGATAGCTTTCTCGCTTGTAATTAGTTGAAGCTTAATCATAAGCTTCTTGTTAGTTAAGGTACTTGCAAAATTAAGTGCAGAAATAAGTCAATAACCAAAGAATTGCAGTAGGTCGCTAAGGCCTTTCTGCATCCTGGGATGCGCAATCATTAATCTTTCCCCCGTGCCCTGTTTGCTGCTCCACACAAAAAGAAAAGCCCCCAATCCCTAATTGAATCTTTGGAAATCCTTAAACCGAAGTTGCGGGTAAAATAGCTTGCGTACAAAGCAGATAAGTTAGGTCATCTCATTAAGTCCAGTTTTCCATGAATATGCCTTGGAATCTAAGGTGTAAAGGGACTGGCTAGTAAGCTTCTACGTTCCCTGCAACCATATCTAACCTGCCCGCCTCACAAGTTTTGTCCTCGTCCTGAATCAGTCAGCTTGACTCGGGCTATCCACCTTGGCCTAGGGTACATGTTTCCACAACATTTCCATGGAACTTGGCGGATTGGAAATACGATAGTAACACTTGGGCGGCGCCTTCGGGATTAAGATTTGGTCAGCGACCTTGTGGCTGGCCTCGAGGTCGAGCGGCGCCCAGACCTTTGAACTAATTGGAGTTTATTATTGCTCTCCAGTTGAGGCCTGTTCCCAGGGTGGTCGACATTCAACGTGGCTGAAGTCAGATAATTGGTGATTGATTCTTTCAGTCATGCTCGCCAGAAGATTACATTAAGCGTTAGGGAGCCCGCCATCTTTCTTGATTTTGACATGACCTCAGAACCTACCGGGGGTTTTTCACTTCTGTAGTGAAGATTCTAGTAATCATAGCCCACTGTCGTGAAGCGACTCTTCGGCGTAGGCTATGAATCATCCCAATCTCGTGCACACAATCCGTTAACGTAGCACTTAATGTGGACCGCCTTTTACTGGACTTAGCTAAATCCCCTATGACCTAGATAAGTTAGATTTTTCTGTTATGTTAATATGTTAATAGATAGGCTTAGACTAGCCTATATGTTAACCTTAATAGAACCTGTGTATAGGTATGTTAAAATAGTTTTACATAATGCCTATACGAAGCCCTAATGAGTAACGGTTGTCACAATATTCTAAGAGATAACTGTATATAGTTACATTCTAAGCCGCTAGAATCAATCCACAATATCCTTGATAGTCTAGTGGTTAGGATATCTGCTTGTCATGCTACCGTGCTCGCAGGGGACCGGGGTTCAATTCCCCGTCGAGGAGTTTCTTTTTACATTCTTGAAAAGTTTTTAACTCTTTAATAGAGCCAAATCTGTCTGATGGCTAAGGTGTTTGTTGTCTATTGGTACATGAGTAGGCAGAATTGCGGGTTCTGCTGGACCTTTTTTAAACATGCGCGCGGTGGATACAATGGGTTTTGCGCCGGAATAATGGCAGTAAAAAGGTTTTGTTAGAAAATAAGAAAAGCCTCTAAAAAATCACACAGACAAGCACGGCCTCCCGGCCAAACTTGTTGATGGTTCCCTGTATGACAGTGCCTTGTCTAGATGTGGCTGGCGGAAGGCTCGGCCTTTTCAGCTCATTGGCGAACCGGGTAAAAAAAGCCACCAGATTCCGGATCAAGTGCATCAGTTCAGCCCTAGATGGTTCGGCTCACCCGCCGTATTCCACTACACAAATGGCGACATGATCTGGAGATGACCAGCCCTGCCAACGTGCGACGCTAGGAACAGCCAATCTCAAGCATGACAGTAATATGAAACAGCATAGGTCGTATGTGGCCGTGAAATCGACCGCCGCAATCGCAGCCAGAGTCTCAGAAAACATCAGCTTCCCTGCCCTAGATGGTTTAAACGTAATCTACCGAAAGGTTCAAGAAGCCAGCTCTCAGTGTGGAGTATATTCTCTTCGAAATAACTACTACTGGCCAGTTACGTAGTCGACGGTAACAGTAACACTGGGGAATTGCCTGACGCGCTCACTGTAAACGGCGCGGGCCTTGAATACTCTCTTCCGTACGTGAATTTACGATTAGAGTCTATTTTCTTGGGAAGTACGCCACGGAAAATAGCAAGGGAAACGAAAAAAAGAATTAAAATTAGGGGAAGAGAAGTGAAATTCAGGAGCTCAAGATGGCCAAGATGACTGCAATGGCAATCAGCTAGGCGGCAGATCCACCGCAATCTTTCAGTGTTTTCTTAATGTTGGTGAGACACCCACTGCTAATCTGAGCTGCTTAGATCAAGCTTTCTTTTGTGAAAATGTCATTCCCCACGCTGCCAAAAAGAAAGGCCAGGTCCTGGCATGGCAAAGAGCAGATTCCACTTTCCAGATAGCACCCGGTATGGGATGCAAAAGTCCTAGAGCTGAAGTAGGCGCAAAACGCCGTGCAAGGCTGGAGTACAGGGACAATGCGGACCTATAGACAGTGCATCGTGTTCCACACCCAGTCTTCCCCTGCCGCAGAGAACAGGTTCGCATTGCTGGAGATCTTGATGCAGTTCTTCTCCCTATACGCCAGAGGATACTCGCCGGTATCGCAGCCGAATTGGCCTGCGCGCAGTTGCGATAAAAGTTGCACGACTTCACCGGCGGATTCGCGCATGACGGCTGCACATGGGATCGGAAGGGCATGTACTGCAGTCGCCGTAGTTCTCGCACTGCAGGTGCCCGACCTTCTCGACAATGACTTGGGAATCGAGGAAGCTGTCGGTAACATAGAGACCCTGAAGTCGTACCGCACCGACTCGGTGTTGCTGTGTAATCACGGGAAGCAACAGCGTAAACCAGTCTGTCACGCCCTCTGCGTCAAAGGCGCCGAGACAGAGGGCATTCATCCTGTTGGTCACTGTGACAAACGCCCCGGTATTTTAGCGGATTATGATGGAATAATAACCGTTAAACTCGGAGCTGCAGGTAAGACCGTCAGGAGCGGAAACTGCTTTGTATAACGAAGTGAAGGAACCGGTAACAACTTACCCAAAATAGCCACCAGGGACCTCGATGGTAACAAACTTGTACTTGATGTATGCGCTCTGGGTGAACGGATGCACGGGAAAGCTCTTGGCAGTAGATTGAAGATTGGGCTACCGGTCCGTTGAAACAACAAGCTGGGTATCGCGCTTCACTTTGGCGCTCGTTGTGGTGCCTCCAGACCACCCCGTCGTGCCATTGTCAATGTCGAAGCTGGCACCGGCATCGGGCTTGATAAAGGGCATCAGCTCCAGAGTCATCAGCCCAGAGGACGCAGCCAGGCCGCTGACGGCGATGGAGTTGTCGCCCGTTCTGGCAATCAACCCTATGGTCGTAGAGGGAAGATTATCAAATGTGCATCGGCCCGTGACATCCGCGGTGCAGAACCGCTCAACACCGGGATGCGTGTTCGCGTTCACCGTCATTGTAGCGCTAGAGACGGGGTTCCCGTCAGTTCCAAAACGACCACAGGCATGAAAATCTCCCCAAACACAAGTTCAAAGGACTTGATAATTGGGCTGCCTGCGACATCCAGGGCGAAGATAGACAGGAGAACGACGGTCTTGCTGAAACTCGGCAACAAGATGCCCTCCGGAGTCACGCTATAGTTTTGAGCCTCAGCAAGGTTAGCACAGAGGGCAACCTTTTCCCTGTCAAGCTTAGTGCATGAGATTTCCAACCTGAAGGGAGTCTCCTTCGCGTTGAAACCGGACTCAGACACGCTTTCCAGCTAGAGAGACGGCGTGCAGTCTGGCTGAGAAGCAGTCAACGAGGAAGAGGTGGATGAGATGGTTGAGGAATAGGCTACCAGGGTGATTGAGGGAGGTGTCGGCGTGGACGTCAACGCTGCGGTGGCTGAGATCTAAGATGCAATACATTTATACGCGGATGTGACCTGCTGGCCACATCTTCAGTGCAGGCCGTAGATATGAATGGGGGTACGTCTTCGGCAGAGGCACGGTCGTGACGGTGCTGCAGGAGTCCGCAATATCAGAGCTTCTTGCTCGGAGAGAGTTATTATGGCTGCAAGCCGCCTTGACCAGTACGGATGAACATTACACCAAGAGAGTGAGATAGAGGGTTTGAAGACGCACTTGGCCTGGGCTAGGTTGTTGGCCAAATCAAGAGGCGATTCTGTTGAAACTCAAAGACAAGCTATGGGATAGCAATGGCCGTGTTATGGACAGGTCCACGAGATGTGCTCTTGCTTTTAAGCTTGATCCTGCTGACAACTCCAGCACAATCAGGCGGACGCCAAAGCAACTCCGCAAACTCTTGGCCTGGTCTTGGTTCGGAATACTTGAACTAAAGCCAGGTTAGCTAGAGACCAAAACGTACAGCTTACTGTGTTTGTAGCGCGAGAATACACGACATAGAGAGAGCACGTGTTTCCGTATCACCCGCTTGGTAGTATACAAGACCCTCCTCCCTATGTCTAGTAACGAGAGTTGAGAAGAAGTAAAGCGAAATGTAAATATTAATATCGAATGCAGGGAAAATGATTGCTTCCATGGCCTGCCAATGCCTATCCTTGCGTATTTTAGGCGCTAAGAGAAGGCGGTTAAGTACACCCAAAGCCCACCACGGCCCACGAATGGACTATTCTGTCTCACTCGCGTGCCACAAGGAGGTAGTTTAGTCACATGAAATGGCCCGAAATCTGTCTCTAAGGGTTTCATCATGAGTCCAGAAGCTGATATAAGGTAGAGTGTAATTTCAGGTGTACTCCTGAGTCGATAGACTGGGCCACGTTGCTTGCAGATTGGACCTGTTTTTTAGCTGTAGAATCTTTGCATGGCTGGGCTTCCCAGTTTATGAAGAGTGCTCACTACCTAGGGCGCGCCCTTGTATTTGGCCCTTGTATTACGGCCTTGTGCTAGGACAACTCTACGCTCCCTTGACTGGGCACTGCATTGCAAGCTGAAGAGGCGCCCATTAATCCGAAACTTCTAGTCTTGATTTAGATCTTTGGTTCGCAATCTTTACAGGAACCAGGGGCATATGTGTGCTGAATGTTGTCATGTTTTGCTCTGTAGCTTCGAATATTTTACTCTTGCAATCGGCACTTGTGGTGACACAACGGAAACAAACAAGGGTATTTTCGCCATTTGAAAACTACTCTTAGGCGGCTTTTGCCATCTGTCGGCTTCATCTGGGAAAGTCTGACGCCTAAAAAGTCGCGAGTTGTACAATCATATCATGTCTATACTGGCTAACTCTTAGGGTTCCAACGGCATTTGAACCCGTGGTTAAGACTTTCTACATATACACTTCTTTGCCACAAGAGAATCCTTAAGGTATCTGCGAAATGTACCTTGGAACAAAATGCATATACTACTTAAAGTGTTTTGCAGCAACTCAGGATACTGAGGAGTGAAATCATGGATAATTGGATGAAGGGCTCCATCTTTTAAAAGTTGCATGCGGCACAAAGTTGTAGCTGCCACCCACCTTGGCATGTTGTGCTTTGAGATGGTTCAAATGCGCCTCGTTGGCCAACTGTTCATACTGAAGCGGCACATCCTTGATGATTTTCAAAGTCTTGTCAAAATCGCCGCACGAGGCCTGTGTCGGTATCTTGAACCTGAAGCGGGTATCCATGGCAGAGTCCCTGAAAGCGTTGTTGTTACAGGCTGACAGCCGAATCCCGAGAAGCGCCGTCCGCAGCTGAGCTGGACTCAATGACATATTTCAGAAGTCGTTTTTGGCCACATGCCAAGAGATTTCAGGACAGGCAGCAGTGATCCTGACTGCAGCCGAATGCAGTCCCGTTCCGAACAGGCGCAGAGGGACCTATACGCAGTAACGCCATCGCAGGGCTGCTCCAAATAAGCCGTCCAGTCTAAAAGTGCATCAAAGTAGCCATACAACTCCATCTGCATGCTATAGACCATCGGTTTCCTTGTTTGCCAGACAATGTCTTCGAAAATGGTAAGCCTCTCCTAGCGGTGCGTTCTCGGGGTTAACTGTGTACCTTCGACTTCCGGTGGAAGCGTGAGCGTGTCGGGACCTTCAAGACGAAAAATCTCCTGCTCTTCATGCTGGTTCGACGTTGAGAAGGAGACCTGTGCGTCGGAGTAGCTAAAAGACAATGTGGTGGGCGGAGAGGGTTCGGCAACTGGAATAGCCCCCCGAATGCGAGTCTGCAGCCGACGCGATTGAAGACATCGGTGAGGCCGAACTCCTAGGCAATCCAAAGCCACTCAGCCTCACGTCCCGCATTGTTGACAGACCCATAAAGATAGTCTAGCCAGCCTTGGACCCATGGTACAACGAGAGCGTGACCATCCATTTGTCCGTAAACATTGCTATGTCTCTGAGTTCATCGAGGCTGATGGCCGTAGGGACATCGACGAATCGCAAGTAGATAATGTTCATAATGATCAACACGGCTACGTAACCGTCTTCCCTGTAGCCAAGGACAAGAGGCTGGCCTGCCTGCGTCTCTGCCCACTCGCCTCTAAACATGCGTTTCCAGACCTCGGAGGCTCGAGCCATCATATCCGAAGACACGAGAAGCCCATGCAATTCTGGTTCGTCCTCGGAAGAGTCTTCGACAACAATCATTGCATCGCCACCATCACTTTCCAAATCGATCCTACGTTCGATGCGTTCCGCAAGCTCACGGCTGGTGGAGTCTTTATTTGGGTGCAACCCGACATCGACGCCCAAAGACTTTTCTTCGACCAGCTCCATGGGAGACCGCTGAAAGGCTAGCTTACATTGACCGTGATATTAGCGTCGCCAGGGACCAGTGAGAGATTGATTGTTTCGTTTTGTACCTGACACTGCACTTTGTTAGCGACGTAGATGTAGGCATGAATTGAATCCATCGCACACTGAGTGGATACTTGGTTTTCGCGCTAATTGTGATTGCTGAGCGACAAAATATCCCTATATATTTCAATCACCGTCAAAGTTGATGTTAAGCTCGCTAATCAACACAGTTACCGAAATGTAAGCCTTAACGCTGTCTGCCGAGGGATGCCAAGAGCATATTTATAAAAACACCAATGCAACGCATCAGCAACTCAGCAGGTATTAAACATCGCCAGACGGCTCGCCAAATACCATGGCCCTCTTTGCAGCGAAGCTGTCCAATTGTTGCATGGCAAGCTGGGCTGTGCGACCAACACCGCCCCGCGAGGAGTCGGACGGGATACCCGTTAAACCGCCGCAATGCAAGTACGAAGGTCTGCGGCTCAAAGCTATCGAGCATTCAGACAGACCTCCTCCCCTGCATACAGTGCCTGAATTCTGTCTGGCATTATCTGAGATGGTACAACACTGAGATAGTTACTCCACGACCAAAATGTTACTTATCGACAAGGTGGGAAAACTCCACTACCAAGGTGATTTGTCTACTCATACTGCCGCTACTCCGCCATGGGTAACATGGATGGATCAGCTGATCTAGACTGGCTAATCAGGACATCTCTACACAGTCGCCTTTTCATTCTTTTCACACGGCAACAAGGGCCCCGGATAATTTGGGTCGCAGCCTTCGCACAATACCCCGCTGACCGGGACTGCGCTTATCGCAAGACTGAGCATTCCATAGCAAGCCGAATGCTCTTGCACACGCGGAAGAGCTGTCAACGTGTATTTGGTCGTGGCCAAATTTCAGTCTAATCACCATGTGACGGGGTCGTCCCAACTCGTCGGTCGCCTGACAGTATAGCCTCTTTCAAAAGGATTAAAATGACAGAATGAAAGTTGTATCAGTCACGTCGAATTTAGCTAGTTATCCTCTAGAAAATGTAAAATGTCGAAACATGCTAGTCCTGGCTGCAAGGGACTTGCGTCTGGTAAAAAAAAGGCAAGTCGCCTCTTACGGTAGGTTAGGCGCCCGGTCCCCGGTTCCCACCGGTGGACATCCTGGGGGTTTTTTTTTGTCTTTTTCTTCTTCCTGTTTTTCTTTTCCCCGCGGCTGGAGGGGATACGAACGGTCTCCCCTACTTGCGCGACCATTCAGTGTCCAGTCTCATCAAACCGTATTTAACTCCGTCTGGTACTCATGTGTACTACGAAACGAATCTAGAGGAATGGCGCAAATGACCAACTCTATACAGGTGACTGGATCATTTGAACAACCTCAAAATACCATAAGCCAACTCTTGGTTCACATTTACTTTGGTCTTGGTAAGTTAAGGACTGATGAGGTATCGAAATACCATTGTTGTAAGCTCTTGTTGAACCTTTCTCGTGGGGCAGGAACTTACTGATTCCAGTGTGAACAATTAGGAAGCAGTTCTACTAGATTTCCGACGCAATCAAGGCTATTCCGACGACTGGATTGAGGTATGCTCAGGCTTAAGGCCAATAAAACTGATGATACAGAATGAATTGGTTTTGTGGCTTCGCAGCGATAGGCAGCCGAACTCCGCCCGTCGTATCCTTGCCTATTGCTGCTCCTGCGACACCGATACGTCTAAGTCTTAAATCCGCAAACAATTCATGTGTAGAGATCGAGGAGAAGTATGACATTTGTGTTTTGGCACTAGCGAAAATCAAGTGCTACCATACGGAGAAAGTTAGTTGTTAAGAAATAACACGCCTATCTGCAGCCGGAAAAGGGCAAGGGTTGAAGACCAGAATGGAGAAATGGTGAACCTATCAGGCACCTGTAAGTGTTTTTATTTTTCCACAACAATGCAGCTGAGGCATCTATATATGTACTTCCGTAAGGAGTAACGACGCCACCACTGCAGGCGGAGCCGTAACCCGCAGTGTAACCGTCCACCCAAGTCAACCACATCACACTGCCTGTCCTTGGGCTTAGAGATTGTGTTGTGACTATTTAACCATTTATAATGTAAGAAGTTTCCGGACTGGATAGGAAAAGCCGATATTTCGTCCCAATGTTCACTTAAAGAGAAGTCCTTTTAACATCCTTGATAGAAATAGGGATATCGCTTCCAGAAGGTTCTTTGAGCGATAGAAGTACGTTAGCAGAAGCAAGCCCACTTGTAGGTTGTACCACTACTAATCTGAAGAACATCGTCTAGGCGTAAGGCACCGTGATAGCCATTTAAACCTTTGTATCAGTTAGTAAGTGCCCGATTTACCGTAATAAGAGGGCGAGGAGGGCGTACAAAAGAGACAGATTATGGTGGATAGACTACTGCTGAGAACTCGAAAAAATTTATTCGGCCGTGTGAGGAAGAAGGCCTAGCAAAAGAAGAGAAGCCATGACTGCCAAGTTGTTAGCAAGGATGATTCTCATGAATAACTGGAATACGGCATCCGTGATCGATGATATGGCTTATGTAGTAGAACAGCTGAATCTTAGTGAGACTGAGGATGAGGATGGAAGAGTGGCACCCATCTTTGCTGTGTGAATAAAGGATTTACAGACGGAATATAGCGCCTTATTTTTAGAACAACCACGTTAGGCTGCAAAATTGTCCCAGAAGTAGAAAGTGTACATCAAGAAGGGTATTGATGTTCTCTCAATATGTCTTTCGGTATGTATCCTGGTGTCGACTGCTTTAATTTTGACCCTACTGTCCCACCAGGCGAGACAACTTTTCACCTGTCTACAATGTTTCTCAAAGCTCACAAAAGAGTACAGTCAGTGTCAATTCAACTTTAGACGAAGGGAGCGTACCTTGGTCGTCGTAAGGTGTCGCTATCCCTGGTCGTGATTCATGTATCCCAAGTATCCCCAATGCATGTGCTGGGTCCGAGCTAAAACAAGATGAAGAGGGAGTGAAAAAGAGGCGCCATCAGACAAATCGACTGTGTAAAGTGATTCGAAGAGGACCGAAGGGGTTTTCGTCGCCATTGCCATCATTTACGTCGTCATTGGTCTGTCCGGATACAGTATGCATCGGCCCGTCAGCTATTTCGGTCGGGGCGGTATGATTTGGGATTGGAAACTCTGTTAAGCTGAGCGACTTTTCATATTTGATCTCTCATGGGCATATTGTCGAGATTCTGAGTTGTCGTAATACATGGCTGTTAATGTCATCTTAGAAATACAGGGGCAGGATTATGAAGACGAAAAGGCAAGTCCACGGGTCAAACAGAGCTTAAGCTCTCCGTACAGGAAGCCCTGCTTAGCAGACGGCTTACCACCGTTCCCAATGCCTGTAAGTTTCGTTCTTTTCCTTTGTGACCAAGGTTTCTCCAAATCCTTTGCGAGTAAAAGTAAATCACGATTTCTGAAAACTCTCAACACTTCAATTTCTAAATGACAGGTTCAGTGAAGGAGGTACAGACCACTTTAAACTAATGTATTATAATCATATAGTCAACTAGGCTATTTCAATGTAAATATTTCCTTTTCGAATAAGCCTAGTTTAGACGCTTTAATTACTTCACCGTTCATGATTCCACCAACATGTGATTCCCTGACAAGCACCCAAAATTCTTTTTGCGGCCTTTTAACAAAATGCACACCGCGCCCGAATATTATGGCAACGGTATCTCCTATCCGCGTGTCTGATGGGCCAATACCTACTCGCCCGGTCAAAGTTATGAAAAAGGATCTGTTGTAGCAGAAATAACAATCCTCTGCTGCATACTCTTCCGGTTCTCCACCCGGCGAGAGATGTTGCAGTGTGTGCAACACCGGCGGATGCATCTGACCCTCATTTTCCAACGCCAGCGAGACTAGAAAGGCCGTGTCATCCTTCAAACATTGTTCCCACCCACGCCCGCCCAGAAGCAATGTTCCGCTGTAGTAGCCTTGATGAGATTACTTATTTACGCAGTTACGTCGTCTCCATCACCCAAATGCATAACAGCTCTGCAAACATGTTCCATTGAGAACGCAAAAATTTCATTGAACTCCGAATTAGTGGCATCGACTCGGTTCATTCGGACGACTTGTATGCCGGAGAGTCGGAGCCGTCAGTGAACACAACGCTCACGGTTCCGATGACATTCGACAAGCTTCAGCTGCAGCCTGATTGAAAGCAAACTGTGAAGCTAGAGGTTTCATTGAAGGACTTCGCCGGGTTTGAAGACACAGGGCGGCAATGTGTCGTTGAGACAGGGGAGCACAGTTCTGCCTCGGTGAGTCTGCGACCAGGGCTATGCAAACTATGCCCACGAATCTGGGGAGGATTGCCTGCTAGGGATGGACAAAAAAGCACAAGATACCATGGATGTAGACAGCTGACGGCAGTGATATTGATGAGCTGCATGAGACTAACAGGAGATGGGATGACATGAAGCCAATGAGATGAAGAGCTTCGGCCACGACCCGGTGGCCCAGCCTTGATGTCCTGCATGCCAAGCTATTCCGGCGCCACTTAAACTAATTACATCGTCGTTGCCTAGCGCCCAGGGTGGTTCCCGTAGCGCTGGCTATGCGCCTCAATTTCATAAATAGTAGCTCGTTTGACTGACAAGCTTTTGCGGCAACGATCAACCTTTTATTGATACGGTGTCCGTGACCACGCGATACCAGCTCTGAGATACAAAGTTCTGTACTCATCAGTTATCAGGCCATATATTTGAGCATACATCAAAGAGGTATCATGCCACAAACCGAGTTGAAACAGAGCCTCGATCTCTCAATCCAACTCCACGATCCGCAACCACTTCTGTACGGCGGTAGCATCATCCTGGGCCATGTTGTGCGCAAATCCAGCATTGTCACGCCATTAGCCACAGTCCTTGTCCGCCTTCTCGGCCGTGCCAAGGCAGAGGTTACCATCAACGAGGGTGAATACGGGTCTAGGCAATGCCGCAGCTGCTTCAACTTCTGGCCAGACTCCGCCATCACCGAAGTCATCCACGAGGGCCCCATTCAAGTCGCCCCCAGCGGTAGCGAAAATCAATCCTGGGCGTTCACGCTGGCATTGCCGACGCATACGGATGCCAGGTCTTTTGATTCCTTTTTAGGAGACAGCGAGCGGAAAGCGTGCTTCTTGTACCCAGGCGGAAAAGTCGATTCTGCAGCGGGAATCCCTGAACAGTTGCTACCTGGGAGCTTCTTCTTTGGTCACGACAGCGGCAAAGAGTTCCACGGGCTTGTCGAGTACTGGATCGAGGCAGAGTTAGTAGTGCAAGGGAAGGGTTCTATTGCAAAAGCTACGCTGCCTATTAAGGTTGCCGTACCTCCTACTCTAGCGCCGCCTATTAGCGACTTTGGCTTGGTGAAGAGAGAAATGTCTGGAAGCGTCAGCTCTCAGCGACTGCTCCCAGGGATGGAATGTGCAGAACTAACCTTCAAGCAGAAGACGCAAAAATTATTCGGCTCGTCCAAGGTGCCGAAGTTCCACTACACGCTCAACGTCCAGTATCCTACTATCATACAGATGGGAAGCAACGCTAGTATTCCCTTCTTACTACACATAAGCCCAGATAAGGAGAGCACCACCAGCGTCATTAAAGATGTGCCGCAGACGGTTACAATAAACAACATGCAGCTGGAGTTACATTCAATAACTGGCATCCGCTGCCCTGGAACCCCGGAACCTGAAGAGGCGAGCAAGACGCATAAGGCGTTACTGGCCACGATAAGTAGCCTCTATCCTGCCAACGCGCAGAATATAGTGAATGTCGTGCTGCCGTCCGGTCCGGAAGAGGAGCCGCTGGATCTTGGTGCTGTGCTGGATCTACGATTGGACGACCTGGGCCGGGTCCTTCATGGAACGACCATGTGGCGGGATTACTTGGGTATAAAAATTCTACCGACGTTTGTGTCGTACTGCGTCAGGGTCGAGCATTTGCTTCGCTGGGACGTGTGTCTCTCTGTGGCCGGGGAAACGTGGAAGTGTGGCGGCATTCAAAAGATCCTTGTGTTAAGGCCCTAACACAGAGTCTAAAACGGACTGTATGACAGCATGCGTCGCCACTGGACGTTCCGCTTAGGGGTATGTGAAAACAAAAAACAAAACAGAGTTAGCATACACAGGGTTAGCTATCTTAAGTAAGCTACGTATAGTTAGGGTTGATGACGGAGAGAGCAGGTATCGGGTTAATAGCATCGTTGGCTAAATATTTAATCTACTTGTATTACTGTTTACTATACTACTCTTGACAAATCCGAGCTCCATCCGTTGAGTGTCACCGCAAAGATGGGGAGAATGGCATCTGGCTTGCTTGCTGCGCAAGCAACGGGCGCGAGCCGCTCAGGATCTTCAGGAGGTCTGAGCTTCAGAATGATGCTTTATGTCGTGTTCATAATCTTGCCGCAAATATCCGGTGTCTTTTTATACTTGCGAACCTGTTGGTGCAAGTTAGCAACAATGAGCTTTATGGTGTGTGCTAGGGGTGGTTCCTATCTTGGGTAAGGTAACTTACCTGGCAATGTTCCGTGATCGTTCCTTTCCAAAGCCTGTGAAACGATTGTGATCTGAGTTTGTACTCTAGCGTATTTGCCGTGCTCTGATTGACATGGTGCACGCGTCGACCTGGCAGCTCAAGCCTCCACTCTTGATTCTGCACATCAAGATGATCATGATTCTCTGAGCTTAGATCCCCGGTGCACTGACCCTCGACGCCTGGTCCGAGGCACATGCCCGGGTGGGTCGAATGTAGCGAATGACTGGACAATGCCCCACTTAAGCCCCAGATGCTGACTCATTGGATCGGAACATCGATGGTCCGCTTCTCCGTCTCGCCCCAGCCCAGTGGAATCAGCCGCTTGCCAACGCCCAAGTCTGCCCTTGCCGGTCGCAACGTAACTTCGTGGACTTCAGACATGGTCAACACGCAACAACACCCACCGCCGCAACCATGACAGCGTCCGCAAACGACCTTCACCCAACCCGCGATGATTTTATCGATGCGAGAAACAAGCAAGACCAGCAGCTCAACCACGAATTCGCGTCTATCCGGCCCTGTATCGAGGGCACAAGCCAGCGGCTCGAAGACGTGTACTCCGGACTGACGAAAGACATCCTCCGATTGCGAACCGAGCTTGAGACGTTTATCCACCGAGATTTTGATGCCAGCCTCGACCGGCGCTTTGGCGACCTCGACGCCAAGCTTGACGTCAAGCTGGATCGCCACTTCCAGGATGACCGAGTCGAGATGGAGAGCCGCTTCGAAGCGCTGCATGCCGACATCGAACGTCAGAGGGCAGTCAGCCGGAACAACAACCTGCGGAATCCGACGATGCGAATCGAGCCGGTTGTCACGCTACGTCCCTGACGCGGTGTCGTCGTGCCCGACGAGAGATGTTTTCCGAGGCATGCGAAGCAGTTTTATGCGCTTCGACGACCTGACACTGCGTTGCGGGTGCGGATGCTGAGCTACCTCATCGATTTCTACGACATTGAGTACGCTGCTTGGCAAGTCGTGGACGAGCTTGGAGGCCATGACGAGTTCGACTACGAGAGCTATGAAGACGAGGAGGAGAACGACGGGGGTTCCGCCGGCCCGCCGCCGCCCAGCCAACCTAGGCTGACGCTTCGGGATGCCGTCCAGACATACCCGGAACGCGCTGTTGCTGCCTTGGAAGGGATTCTGGGCCTCAACGAGGACAACTTTATCAACTTCAGGGATCGCGCGAGGCAGCAAGCATCTTCGCCACGGCGACCCGTGAAGCGGCAATACCAAGTACCAGATCGCACGGATGAGAGAGGCCAACCCGCGCCAGCGAAGCGAGTGCCGAAACCAATCCAGGGAAAGGCTGAGCGCGCGCCGCTGCCGTTAGTACAGAACAGGCTAACGCTGGAAGAGGTACTTGACGGGATAGACGAGGAGAATGACAAGGAAAAGAGTACGTCAACGAGGGTGATGTGGGATGACGGGTCCGGGAGGAGGAGAAGAATGCAGAAGATGCAGCAGCTGGCGGAACGAGGCGCGAGGTCAAGTGAGGGGAGCCCGACAAATGCAGATACCCTCTCTCGAGAGGAGGCGAGATCTCGACGCCGCACACCGTCAGATCCCCTTGACCTACGTAGCTGAGAGAGAAATCAATACTTGGGATGGGATGGTATTGCATCCTTGGAAGCCTGCGTGGCTGCGAGCAGGCCTATTTCGCTCGTTTTGAGCATGTTGTTTCAAAAGCCCCGTTCCCACTGTGACAAACAAGACAAATTGGCGAAATGGCATCCATATCGAAACGGCTACCGTGACTTTTTTTCCTTTGGGTGGTATTTTGGTAGAACTTGACCAAGGTAGCGAGCACCTGCTTACGCGGGTGTTGCTTGCAAACGCCGAATAAGGGGTGGCGCGGCACAATCACACCCAAGACTCTTCGAGTTTCTCTACATCAACACCGATTAGAACCGGATGACAACCTTGGTTTCCTCCCTTCTCGTAAATCTTTGGTACGCATCCGGCGCCTCCTCGATCCCAACCACACTACTGACAATAAAGCTCGGGCTTGCGACTCCCTCGTCAATAAGCCTGACAAGTTCTGGTGCCACCATTTTAACATCAACTGGGCCATTTCCCCAACTCAGCCCCTTGAAGAAAAAGTCCGAGATCGGAAAGTTGATGGAGGCGGGAATATCTATCCCCGTACGGCTCTCCCCAATCCCATCCAGATTGTCATAAACTCCAACTCCGCCCATACCACCGTTGTATCCGGTAACAGCAACCATGTTCCGTATGACAATGTCGGTCTGAATGTCTAGGGTCGCGTTCACGGCCTCATAGCCCACTGCATCGACTGATCGTCTAACGCCGTTCGGCTCCAAAGCCAGGATTTGCTCCACAGGATCAGATGCAGTGAAATCAATGGGCACAGCACCGATAGAGGCTGCAAGTCGCAAGCGTTCTGCGACGTAGTCGACGACGTATACTTTTGAGGCATCACGGATCATGGCGGAGTGGGCAGCGAGAAGTCCAACAGGTCCGGCGCCGAAAATCGCAACTGTGTCGCCAGTTTTGAACCCAGCAAAGTTGAGGGCCGTCCAGCCGGTAGCGAATATGTCGCCGACGAAAAGGTAGTCGATTTCACGCGTGGCGTTGAGGGTATCCGGGTTTGGGATTGGGATCAAATTATAGTCGGCATGGGGGACGCGCACGTACTCAGCTAGAGTTGCCGCATGTCAGCTCCAGCTTCACGCGTTTCACCAAGAGTGAGGCATATGTGCAAGAGACTCTTACATTGAGCACCGCCCAACTGGGTGGCGTACCAGTCCATCTCCACAGGTGCCATTTGGAACGTGGCATTGTGAACTCCATCAGGGACCACGACGTAGTCACCGACAGATATTTCGCCGACTGCATTGCCGATGTACTCGACAATACCCATGGCCTCATGACCAAGACTCCAAGCGTTATCTTGTCTTGCGGAGTATCCATTGGTAATATGGAGGTCTGTTCCGCAGATACCAGCGTAACGGACGCGCACAAGAGCATCCGTGGGAGCTTCCATGTTGGGGACAGGAATGTCGCGAATCGCAACATTTTGCAGTACTCCTTCCCACATAACGCCACGCATAGTAGAATTGATGAGTGAAATAATCGACATGGTGACGTAAGACTGGGATTATCAACGGATGAACGTAAGATATAAGATAGTAGTTGTCGGTTAGCTTAATTCGAATCCTTTAATTCGGGGGCGATGGGAGCATTATTTATATTTGGCAACATTAAAGACAAAACCACGGCAATCTCCTCATTCTTGTATGTGCCAAGATTAGACTGAAAGTGATAGATCAAGATACAGAAAGTGCCAAGAGGTATTTGCATATGCAGACGTAGACAGTGGTTCAAATTTAGTTTGCCATTCAGTGGGGCTTAAGTTCGCAAGCTAGCTACCGGGTGCGCGGAAGTATTGATATCTTCAAGGTCTCCTCAGGAAGCACTAGCTTCTGCCGGTTCCTCGCATTCCATTGACTGTTAAGTGGCTTCAGTACATATATCGTAGAGTGATGCCAATACGGACCCAGTAGCAGATTCTCAAGGTACTCGAAGCTTGGCAAGTCAGCTTTATGCAGGCAAAACTAGATCTTTTACGAAACTAGGTGTCCTGACGTTGTCTGAAAGATGAAGGGAAAGGGAGTTTGCATTGCAGTCACGAGCATGTATTCCTTCCTCTTCACATATAGAGTCTCCTTGGGAAGTGTAGTGTTAAAACCCGAAGGTGCGTGAGCCTACCTGTTGAACTATCCTTTGTCGATCTTGAGCTTCATGCTGGACGTGGACCCTGTAAACTTGCACCATCGCTGACGAATAAAGTCTCTATTTGGCTGCAGGGCTTTGCTAATTTCTGTCTTGTTTACATGCTTGGCTGACGCTTAAGTCCGTTACCTCCTTATTAGTCCAAGCCCCAGCACCGCAACTCCATGATAACGGGCAGTGAATGTGGAACAGCTAAATATGATGTCAATAGTATTCAAAAGTCAACTAGCTCATGTATGCCAAGAAAACTGCACAATCATTTACTTTAACAGTCATGCTCTCTCTGGTCACATGTAAACCTTGACGCCCTACTTTAACGAATCCTCTTGTGTGTGTGTTTCCTTATGTTCCGGGTCCGTCGGTACAACGCACCACCTATCTACAGTGCTCCCCGAGAGCTTTTCTTCGTTTGTTTGACTAGCCGTTTCCCCCTGGACTCGCATATTCCCTAAACCATCTCTATATACTTTGGTTGCATTCTGCTAGGTCCCCATGTGGCTGTATCTCTTCTTGTCTGACCCCCGCTGTCACTGCCCCCAGTATTGGCCCATACCCAACTCCACGAAGTTTGCTACTCCGCCTTTGCATTTCCTAACGCACCTCCTCTGCCAGCCGTCCAGCTTTTCCCCCTCTTTACTTGTTCCGCATCAGTAAGGACCTCGTCTTCCAGTTTTCCCGTCTTACATTCCTCAAATTGTGACCTTGTAAAGTCGAAGATATACGACACGGAGTAATACAGATAATTAAGATTCGGAAGAATTGTTAGTGTGTAAGTGCTAGTTGGCTGGGGAGGGTCAATCACTCAGGGAAGTGGTAAATGCAGACTTCGAAGGGGCGGATAAACGCTGTCCACAACACGCCACTCTGGCCCAATATTTTTGAGTTCACTAGGTGGCATTTGACGATATGACAAGCACTAGCAAGGCTCAATCTATTTTGATGGGTGGTTTTGGGTCCTAGTCGAATGCCTCCCGCTCAACGAGCAAAAGTGTAAGGACGCAACGAGAAAAGATTGTTGACTGGGTAAAACCTTGGCTGCAGGAAGATGACCCCGGGAGAATACTTGGCAAGTGACGAAACATCTCATCTGCCGCCATTGGGTAGGCCTTTAGGCCCGCACAAGCTAGATAAAACCCTGCAGGCAAAATAAAAACGTTACATTTTTCTGGTTCCCATTGATATCTCCGTTATTTCCATGACTGTCCTAAGTCCGCATCGTGTTTTTCCCTCATGTATTTCGAGAGCAGTCCGCCTTTAGATAACAAATCATGTCTTGAGGCTGGGCTCTCATTGATATAAAATAAACGTCGCGTTGTTCAACCTTCCCCTTAATATCACGCTACGGCTACAACTAACAATCACAAATCATGGCACCCCTCGTCTGGCTAATCACTGGAAGCACCTCCGGCTTCGGTGCGGAATTCGTCAAAGCTCTTCTGACTAGAGGAGAAAAGGTCATCGCTACGGCCCGTGACACCTCAAAGATAGCACACTTTGAAAAGGCAGGAGCTGCAGTGTTGAAGCTGGATCTCATCGCCGACCAGACTGATTTCAACAAAATTGCGGAGGAAGCTCTCAGTATCTACGGGGGAGTCGATGTCTTGGTAAACAACGCGGGATACTCTCATTTTGGCACTATTGAAGACGATAGGTAAGATTCTTTTGAAGAGCAATTGGTTGATATATCAAAAGCCTCAACTGACGTGGGCGCTCGGGGGATCACATAGCCATGACGACTGGTCCAGGGTTTTTCAAACTCATGTTTTCGGGCCCTTAGGAGTTACGCGCGCTTTCCTCCCCCACTTCCGGGCTAAGAAATCAGGCACATTGCGCGTCCAAGAGTGCTCTTAGAGGTAAGGGTTCACCTGCACTTGATCCATGTTAGGATGGTGGCATTGCTCACCACTATCAGGCGCTGTCGAGACCCTTGACCTTGAAGTTCGGCCATTAGGAATCAAGACCATCATAGTCGAGCCTGGTTTCTTCAGGACTGAACTTCTCAATGAGAGCAATACAGTCTACGTTGACACCGAGATTGATGAGTACAAACCAGTCGTCAGCAAGCTCTACGCTCAATTTAAGGGGGCGCATCATCAGCAGCCGGAGATCCTGCCAAGGGTGTTGCACGGATTATTGAAGTTGTAAAGTCCGAAGGAGTTCCATCGACCAAATCGTTTCCTCCCAGTCTTGCATTGGGGCCCGATGCAGTCACTCAGCTTCGGAAGAAATGTACTGACACGGTAGATCTGTTGGACAGGTGGGAGGCTGTGTCTGCGGACACGACGTTCTGAAAGGTTTAGCTGTAGTTGGCCTTAGCAGCAGAATTCAATTACAAATGTCAGGCCCAGCGAGCACGTTGCCCCAGCTGTCAGATGTTGCATATGAGACGTGCCCTTTTAGAAGCTTGGCTAGGAGCAGCAAGGATATCCTTCGATAAATGGATCTTTAACTAGATCCGTATCTATTTCTATCGAGTGCTAGATGGCACTAGCAAATTACGTCTCCAATTACCCCATTGTGATGAATCAGCCTCACTGGTTGGTGAAAAACGGATTGGCTACCTTCTTGCACCTCAAGTGGCTAGTTCTCCTTGACTCAACCAGACTAGAGGCGCCATATTGTAGGTACAATGACAAAAAAGCAAACGTGGTATCCGATGGAATCGTGATGTTAGACGAGCAGGCAACGTCTGGAGAGCTTGTGGGAACGAACGGGTCTGTGAATATGCATAGATAAGCACTGATGAATTTTGGTTTGACCTAGTTATGTCATCTTCCGGATTAGGCAAACAATCAAGCCATGCCACTAATTGCTAGTGTCGGGGGTCGGGCACTATTTCCTGTCCGTGCGATGAAGGACAAGAGAAGGTTGCGGATCTTGTCTACCCTGGATGTGCGGGCCACAGCATTACCTTCCAAGCATTTGATTGTTTCCCCAAAGCGGTAAAATACGGGTCCCAGCAGATGACGGCCTATGGCATGAAAAGAAGTGCGCTTAACTCTATTCAAAGTCGCCTGTGACTTGTGCCAGGGCCACTAAGTCAAAGATTGGATGGAGGTAAAAACGTGGACCTGTAGCTGTTGCATCGCCATGGGTAGTGGGAGAAATCTCTCAGAAGCTTCCAAAAGAAAATAATTTGGTGCTCTCATCCTTGTGTTGGTTCTTTAGCCAAGCGCTGGAGTGAGTGAGATACTAGTTTGATGAGGACCCTCTTCGGAATCGGCCATACACAAGCATATGCAAAGTCCGCTAACGCCGCGATTATCTTTGCCCATTGTCCGTGACGATGGCAGGAAAGTTTTGAAAGTGGCTGAGAAAGTCCTCTAAATTAATTGCCAAGATGAACAGAACCTTTTGCCTTTCTAGGAAGCGGCACTGAGTATACATTGGGGTCTCGTTGGATTCTCTTTAAAAGGGTGGTTTTTACTTGAATGTTTTTGTAAAAGCCAGTTGATGATAGCTTCTTTGATTCACCGAGTCCTTCTACAATGAAATATTCAACCGTTCTCTCAGCCGGCCTTGTGCTCAAAATGGCCCAAGCAATCAACATGACAGACTACGCACCAGCCTGCGGCGTAGACCAAGAGTTCGGAGTTTGGTACAGAGAGTACGTCAATATCAAACCCAGTTCACTACCAAGACTGACATGTTGCGTTGCGCAGACTACTTAGCGCTTTTGAAGACCCAACCACAACAGACCGTGCCACCGATTTTTTTGCACCTGGTGGCGCCTTGGTTATTCTTGGGGCGAGTCATACGGGCGATCAGGCCATCTTGGATGCTCGAGGAGCCATGTTGCCCGCTGATGGTTCCGTCCTTTGGAACGTAAGTTCCAGCCCATTGCATCGAAAACCAGTTGCGGGCCAGAAAGCTGACATCGGACAGCATTTTCCCAATAGAACCGTTGTGGCTTCGGAGACGCCGACGAACAAGTCCTTCGAAGTCGCAGGAGTCTTGGAGATAACTCTCTCTGGGAATGCAAGCTGCTCCACGACGTAGTAAGACTCACGAAGCTTGATAAAAAGACCTTGACAACGCTACAACATACGAAAGTACTGACAATAACTTTGTAGTTTCCAAACGCTCTTCACCGTCGAAAAGAATCTGGCCACTGGAGAGGCAAATCTTGCCCCACAAGGTGGCAGTCTTGTCATATACAGTGGGTTTTCTATTAACGCCACCAGCCACCCGTGTACCAAATAGGTCGACAGAGTTTTGACCAGGGTGAGGAATCAATCCACGACTTCCACGACATTGATCAATATATTGACTTCAATCCACGTCAACGTCAATCCACGTGGCGTGCTGTTACGTAATCAATCCATCAACGCCTGGGGCTGCGTGGATTGAGATGTGGATTGATGTGGACGCTAGTCCAGGGTATTGGCGCATTGATATAGTCTGTTAACCATTGCTACCTCAACCCGTACCAGTACTAACGCAGCTAATCACAACATTACTTGGACGCGTTTTGGCAGACTTGACGCGTTCTGCGCGTGAATCCAAATGGTCCACTCCCTTTCTTTACTTACTTGATTCGTTCCATTGGTGACCTTAAGCGCGACATGACGGACTCGACTATTGACCTTAAATCACCGACCAACAACGAGGGGCATGCCGAATGTACTCGACCTGTCCTGGAACCGGACCAGGAGGTCCTCCAGCCTTCTACCTGGGCACCAACAAGCGATGAGGAGCGGAGGATCTTCCGCGTCTGGAAGGGATTCACCCTGGCCGAGCGCAGCAAAGACACCCTGTCATGGGTATGGAACTACGGAGTCGAGATTCAATCCACAACATCCCGACGATGGATCTGTATGCCATGTGTGCGCCAGAAGAGTCCCACACCACAGTCATACGAATCCAAAGGTACCTAAAACGCTGAACTCCACCTCTGGAAAGCCTACGGCTACTGGGATCCATTAGGACGCCGATCCACACCGTCGCAGAAGAAGGGAGGCAAGAGGGTACTTGCCTCTATCTCGGATTTCATGAGCCTCAAACGCTCCGATCCAAAGGATCAAGCTCTGGCCAATAGCTTGATCAAACGATTTGATTGAGGGCAGTTCCAGAAGCTCATTGTTAACTAGATAGTCAAAAGCCAGCAATCGTTCAAACAGGTCGAGCACCCTCGATTACAGCAGATTTTCGAATATCTCAATCCGGCGGTCGGGGTTACCAATGCACACGTTACAGCGAAGACCATACAGAAACTGGCGGTCCAGCAATTCCAGCGATACCACGCCACCGTCCAAGACGTCTTAAAGAGATCACCAGGTCAGATCCACATTGCCTTTGATGGGGCAAGGACTAGGAATCGTCACGCGCTATATGGCGTGACAGCCGTCTTCTGAGACACCGAGAATTAGATCTAAAAGATTGTGCTAGGCATTCCGGAGCTGGTGGAACGACATATAGGGGAGAACATTGCCGCCGAAATCCTCGAGATCATCAAGTCGTTTGGCATCGAGGACAAGGTCGGTTACTTCACTCTCGATAACGCAGCAAACAATAAAACGGCCATGGCGGAGATTGCAGAAGAGCTGAAATTCGACCCTGTTCAACGACGCGTCCGATGCATGGGGCACATCCTTAACCTTGTTGTCAAATCTCTCCTCTTCGGAAAGGACGTCGATGCCTTTGAGGAATCGCTCGTCAAGGGGGAGCCATTGGCGAGAGCGACGCATGACGAGTGGATGCGGAAGGGTCCTGTCGGGAAAGCGCACAACTTTGTCGTTTGGGTCTATCGGTCCGACTTACTGACTCAACTGTTACGTTAACTGCAACAAGACTTATTCGCCGCTTCTGATGATCCCGAAGTCGGAAAGCAACGGCCAGTTGATGTTGTGGTTGATAACGATACGAGGTGGTTATCCTAATACCACATGATAAAACGAATGCTTCGCTTGCAGCCCTTGTACGAAGAGTTCATCGCTAAAGCCAAGAGGCTCTTCTGAGGCGCTCGGAAAGGGGAGGCAGGACAGAAGTTTCCTCCCTGCCTCGAGGAGTCGAGCTTTCTTAACGAGAGCGATTGGGCAGTGCTGAGGACGTTTGACGAGATCCTCTCTGACTTTCACGTTGTTGTCTAAGTGCTTTAGGGAGACGGAAAGCCGCGATATTGATCGTCTGGGGTTAGGGAAACCTTTGGCTCTATGACTGATGTGCTGGAGGCGTTTGAGTTCCTGCTCGGGAAGCTTGAGGACGCAAAATCGCAGATTGAGAGGCATCCCGAGCCTGAGCAATTTGGTATTAATGTTAATCATGGCTGGATGAAGCTTGATAAATATTACAATACTCTAAGGGACTTGCCAGTATACTACGCTGCTGCCGCCTTACACCCTAGCCTACGATGGGACTATTTCGACGAGGTTTGGGGGCAACAGCATCCGGCTTGGGTCGACGAAGGGCGGGATATCGTGCAACGTCTTTGGGATACGGAATACAGAGACCTCCAGATTACAGTCACGTCTCCTGAAGGTCCGGTTGTAAAGAGGCGAAAGACGACCTTGTCCTCCTTTGATCGGTATTGTAACCGATATCGTTAAAGCCAACCCTTTGCTGCTTAACTAGATGAATATATCTGTTGGCAGGCCAGTGTGTCTGAGAGCGACAAGGACATTACTGACCCAGTTGAGTATTGGATTCTCAAGAGGTTTTAGTACCTGAGGCTATCTCGAATGGCTCTTGACGTTATGACAGTACTAGCCATGAGCTTGGAGTGCGAGAGACTATTCTCTGCCACTGGGTTGATGGTGATGCCCCTCTGAAACCGTTTAGACGCTAGCACGATTGGACTGATCCAAACGCTGCGATCTTGGCTACGCGCAGGCATTATCGAAGGTATGGATAACATCCTGCTTAACGATACAGCGTTGGAGGTAGCTGTCGGACAGGCTTGTTCGGAGGAGCACCAGGGGTGAGGCAATAGCTTCACGAATTGCCTGATTAGGTAATCCGAGTTATGTGACAGGGGTCTTCCACAGGTTTAATATTATGGACATCAATCCACGGATAGCCTCGTGGACATCAATCCACGAGCACTTTGCTGAGTAAGCTGTCAATTCAATCCACAAAGTCGGATATTGACGTGGATGGATTGATTCCCTACCCTGGTTTTGACTTTTTTTACTTTCCAAGTTCAGTGTTAAGTGGAGGTTTAAACATTCAGTGGTTTCAAGTATGATGGTCCTGTGTACAACATGACTATTCTCGTGTATTTGCGCGAATGGATACGAGATCTGTAGCCAAAGACAGCGCTGCCAACATTCGGCTTGTTGACGGACATGAGGTTTTGCCAACCTTGGCCGCCTTCATTACACATAAAGACTGTGCAGTACCCGGACAGAGCAAGACATACCACAGTGATGCTAACAGAAGCAAAAAGCAGGAAAAACAGGCCTGGATGTACGGTCCATCCATGCCCTCCATCCCTCCGCGGTCCATCAACCTTGGCACAAGCTACAATCCACGGACAAAGGAGAGAGATCTGAAAACAGGAAACAATTGGTCTGGGAATAAGTTTCGTGGCCACCAACCTTCAGGCTGGAACGGCATCGGAGAGAACGTCTTCGACGTCACAGGCTTTTTCTTGCCGTGCTTCGGTGAGGACTAGGGCGCGGGTGTCTAGGCGGTGACTGCTTGCTCCTCATGGACCGAAATTGCTGTCCCGAGCACCTTGCGAAGGGCTTCGAAAGGGATGGAGCTTCGGGCCCGTCTAGGCAGAGCAGAGAGCCGTAGATAGCCGCCGTGTTTCCAGGAGGTATGGGTTGAAGATGAGATGGGAAGGTGGGAGTGTGTACCTCGGAGTGTCCGATGACAAGGTGTATCTATCTATTCCAGGCGTGCGGCAAGGGCAACAAGGGCGTGGCAGTCGGTGTTATTGGCGGCATCGGTGGTGGGGATGATGATGATGATGACGATAATGCCTCTCGGTCATTGATCGCACCACATCACCAATCGCTCGTTCGACCAGTATCGACGCCTTGCTGGGCAATGGCGTGCAAGGCAGTCTGTCCCATAACGAAGTACACGCTGGTAGTCCCGTGGTCGCAGCTGAAGCGAGAGAGGCCACCAATATTAACAAGGGCAGTATAAACTGGGAGACGTTAGTTTGGGCTGCGGCCTATATAGGTTACCTATGGGCAATTCCATCCCTATCTTTGTCTACGCGTGACCGATGGTAGTTGATACTAAGCAAGGGGGACACCCATTGTGGTCGAACTCGTCACTGTCTTAACCTCGTCTGCGAGTACGCTTTTACTTGAACACGCGGGACTATCGCCTTCGTTAAGACCCCCTGCAAGGACGTGGACAACAATCTATGTGTGCCTTGGTGTGCAGTTAATGGAGCAGTGGTATGTTGTGATGTTGGCTGATGTCGGCTGTCGACTGGGACGGGACCCGGTGCCTTGTGGCCATGCCGCCTGCTATGTTGGAGTGCTGATCGTCGTACATACGTATCGTGGTTTGGCCCACGACACAGCTCAACTTCAATCATTGGAAATGGGAGCTCCACCGTCGTGCTCGTCGCTTCTGTAGGCGTGTGCTGGAGACCGGACAGAGTGATCACAGTTCATGATGACCACGCCTGTGCTATATGCCTTTGTTTATTTCCATGAGTAACTTTCTTCCTTCACCAGTTTTCCTACTGCCACATCCTAGAAAAGACTGTTGCTTGTGCTGGTGGCTCTTTCGGGGTATATCGTACATGGGGCGGCAACGCTTCACCAGGCCTATCGCCTAATCAGTCTGTTGCTTCTCAACCATATTGGTGAAGAGCGCATCCCACCCTGTCCATGTCTTCTTCCACCACCCAGCCGCCGACCAGCCATTCCTTGTTCCGCGTTGCCGAACCCAGGTTTTACATCGGCGACGGCGACGGGGAGTCCTGGACAGTGAGGTTTTGGTATTCGACAGCCTGTTCGACCATGGCCTTGATCGCGCTAAACGGGATGCGGACGGACGGCTCGGCGCGGGCAGTCAGGCGACTCCGAGTACTGCGGAGGAAGCCGATCATCGTCAGAATCTGCCCGTGCCTGGATCGAGGGAACTGTGGAGAGAAGGACTCACGTGGTGTTGCATCCGAGAGGGACGGAATCCTCATCGGTAAAGTAGGACTTTTTCAGGTCCAAGCGGGCGCGTCTCGCCGTGACCTTCTTCCAGCGTATTTCGCAGTGGACCTGGCCCTGGCGCCAGACCCAGAGACTGACAAGGCACTGGTCAAGCCTCTCGAGTATGGGCGAGGCATCCTTGGCGTAGGGCGAGTGGTAGGGGATCTTGATGGCAATGGCGGCGCGGATGAAGCCGCTCGTACCCACAAGGAATTCGGCACACCGCTTCTCAATGACCTCCTTGGTCTTGGGGAAGGAATGAACAATCTCGCCAACAACGCGAGGATTGCGGTCCTTGAAGTTGGCCCTCTAAGCCACATCGGGGATGAGCACCTCGCCGTCGTCCAGCTTCACCTTGTCCTCCCGCATGAACTGGAGGTGGGGGAGAAGGCCGCTGCCGGCGGTGACAACAGCTTGGCAGAGGCGGTCGGCTGTGAAGGAATGGACTCGGGTGTCGGGCATCTTGAAGCGGGCGCAGGCCGACTTGGGGTCATATTCGACAAGGACCTGGTCGAGCGAGACTCGGGGGTTGCTTCGGAGGAGGCGCGTAAGCTCGGAAAAGGCGGCCACGTCGAGGGCGAATTCGTTGGAGGAAAACTGGCCCAAAAGATGGAAGAAACGGCCTCTGGAGAGCTCGACGGCAAGATCCAAACACCGTTCCAGCACGTCGCCGCCTTGGAGAAGGCCCCCTCGGGCGGCCTTGTTTGACATCTGTTCACACCAACGGATTAGCATCAGCGTCGCGGGGTGGACAAAAGAAAACCACCGCGAAAGTACTTGTCGTGAGAGACCGTAAGTGAGGCTCTGTGGTTGGGTGATTGACCAGGGGTGATTGACAAGGGGCGGTTGAAAAGGAAAAGCTTACGCTGGTGTCTGTCGGGTGAATCTGGCCGGTACGTGAATCCGGCTGTTACGCGGCCGTCGTTGTGCGGTATAAGTGAGGAGTGAAGCAAGGGGAGAAGAGGAAGACGCGGTGTTGGAGGATCGAGGCAAAAACCAACGGTCGTGGACAAATGCATTGCTTCATGACGTCACCCTCAGGCAGCCCGGCAGTCGATGCGGATGTATCCCGGGGATTCATGAAGAGCCAGCAACAGGTGGTGGGATACCTTGTATCCCACATTTACTACGTAGACCTTTTTCTCACATTCGTTCCGAGCTCAGTGTGGAGGAAGACACGTCGTATACAGAGGACCGGTTCAAAAGTTCCGGCCCGGGTGAAGCACAGAATCCCCTCGCCAACTCTATCAGGACTTGGAGGACAAGAGATCAGGAGTACTCTGTCAAAGCTGCAAGAGTGAAGGCACGCCCAAGCTTGTCACAACTTTGTGCTGTCCCCCTATGACGAGGCCGTTGCTGCGAGCCCGGTGCCCTCCGCGTGTGACGTGACTGTGGTCATGAGCTTGATGTCTGAAGATGCTTGGCCTGTGACGGGTGGAAAAGGGGGGGCGGGGGCTCTCCTTGATGATCTTGGAGTTTGAAGATGAGGATACACGGGCTTTCCTGGAGGTAATCAAGCTACAAACGATTCTCCGGCAGGCCCTCGATAGCGGGACGCAAGTGAGGACGGCATGGTTCTGCCCAGCACTCGACACTCCTGAATAGTCCTTTCTTGCCATTTTCCGACGCGAGAGGCAAACAACCCGATTACGTGGAATCCTTCCAACAGGCTGCTGTTCTATCCTTCATGATGGCCGTTGCAATGTACGTCTATACTAACAAATCTCTCTATCACCGCCGTCACCATCACCATTATAGTCATTTATCAAAGGCACCCGCAAGTCTCAGCTATGCCAGGCCAATGCCCAAGATTAACTCGGCCTCCTCCACCACACAGCCCATATATTTGGCTACCGTTTCCCCTTCCCCTCCTCCTTCTCCCGTCCGAAGGCCACAATCCGACCGTCGGCGTGTTGCTGCCGTTAAACCACTCGTCGGAGCGTCCGGGTCCGTTCCGCGGAAGGCCCAACGTGCGGTCCGGGTGTTCCCCGGCAGCGGCGGCTTCGTTGGCCAGCCTCTGCCACCGATCAACCGCCGTATCGTTTCCTCCGGTCGAGACGTGGGTGCCGACATGGGTGCCGACGAGGAAGGGCAAGCGAACGAGGTTCGTGCGCTCGACGGTCTGATCCAACAGCGCCACGACGACGGCGGGCGGCGGTGGTAGAGGGTGGGGTGGTCCAAACTGAAGCAGATATCCTCAACGAGGCTGCAAACAAGTATGCGTTTCAACGCCGGCTGGATGGATAGAAGATGGTGCGCGGAAGAGATAGGAAAGACACACACTATGCATCATCCTTGCGATACAGACACTCCACCACGGCGAGAAATCGTCCCATGAATCGTCCGAACCGGGCATGGGCATCCGTTCGAACGGCATTCCACGCGCCTCCTCCACGGCCTGACCCTGGCGGCCAGAAGAGTCCTGTTTTATTCCTGGTGCTGGCGGCATGGATCAGGCAGGGCGGTGCGCTGACGGCGAGGAGGGCGCTGTGGCTTGGAAGTCGATTGTTGTTTCGGGGGCAGAGGCCGTGTTGTTTGGGGCGAGGGGGCCACGGTGACGGCGGCGGCGGCGACGAAGATGAGGATGGAACGTTCCCACCAGGCCACGCCGATCGTTTCCTCGGAGGGGATGGCGTCAGTGGGCATGGCTGGATGGTGGTGGTGATGAAGGCGATGGTGTTGACGACGCCAGGGTCGTCAAGGCCATTTGCGTAGAGACAAACGGGTTAAGGACACATCCACAAGTACCGAGGGGGACCAGTGGGAAAAGGGTAAGATGAGATGGATGGTTTGTTTGTTACTTGGCTGACGTGAAACAGGAATGGCGGGATTGCTTGGTCCCTCGTTGAGTTTGTGTTTGCTGGCTAGCCTACCATCGTCCTCGTCACCCGTCTAACGTTGATGGTATCACCAGATTCACACGGGAAAAATATAAACCGGGCTGCCACTGTTCCTGAGAACCAGAACTTCTTATAGCGGCCAGAAGCTTGGTCCCTGCTCGTGCGGGGTCCTTAAGGCGCTCCTTGAGGTGCTTTGCCGCCTCCTCGGGAAGAACCGGTTCCAAGAGGATGCTGGTCGCCGTTAGCGTTGTTGCCATCGTGCTACTATCCACGGTCGTCACCGGGAGACGGCTGCCGTAGTAGAAGTCAGTCGGGGCGTCCTCGGCCTCGTTGTCGCTGTCGCCGTCGTTGTGCAGAGCTCTACGAGACTGGCGGCCACTGTGGATGGAGGCAAGGGTGTGGGGGAAGGACCGGGAAGTCGGACGCTGTTGTTCGGTTTGACGTTTTTGGTGTCACGGTTCTGGGGCATGCTGTATGTGTGTGTTTCTGTTTGGGTGCGATGGTGGCTGGTGGTGGGGGCCAAGACGGAGGCCCTAATACCGCGGGCAAGATGTGATGCTGTGTCAAGATTCTCTTACTGGCGAAAGAAAGGACCGGGTGGCGGTTGGGGGAGAGATTAAGGCGGGATGTTGTCAGTGGCCGGGGTCGTAGGGAGTGTTGAAGTCAACGAAGGCCGGCCGCCCACTGGGGTTGGTTGTGGATACTGGGCTGGACTAGCGATGTTCCGCCCCGGTGACCCTCCGGCGCCGGTGCTCCACTGCGGTCTCTGACAGATCTGAATGTCGGCGCCGGCCGTGGCGCCGCCTGGGGCGAGAGGGTGTCTAGATGACGGATAGGGATAAACCGCCTTTCTTGGCACAATAAGTTGGTGCATCAAAAAAAGTAAGTGGAACGTGGGCGAGTCATCCGGGTTCTGCCGTCGCCGTCTGCGGTTCAATCAGTGGTGCTGCGTCGTGGGCCTTCTGGGCTTTCTGGCCTAATCGTTGGCTTTTGCGTGGCGCCATTTGTGCACGTCCAAATGATTAAAGGCGATGTAGTTAACAAAGAGAGGCCGTTGCGTCAATAGGCTATATCGTTGTGTAGAATTGGAGCAAACGAGGGAAGATGTTTATGAGGAGTCTCTTACTGATATGCTAGGCCAGGACAGTATAAATACAACGAGAAGCCTGGCCCTTTTGGTCTTGTGCTAGTGTCGGGGCGTGGACCGGAAAATCAGTTGGTGTTGGAAGAACGGAAGATGAAGCCAAAGCAACACGGTTTCCGCCCGCCGGTCCGCCTGACATGTGCATGATGTGGGTTTGCAAAGCTGACGAGCAGCACCTGGAAGGTGTCATGTTCTATTGGACCTGGCGGAAGCCGCCCTTCCGGCCCCTGTTCCGAAGCCTACCAAGGTTTCATCATGAGGCAACTCCAGGATGGCTAGCCCTACCAGCTTGATTGGTTAGGATTAGTGCAACAGGGTCTGGCAATGGGAGCTTGCGCTGATATCTTGAAGCCTGGAGGGCGTTGATCCGGCACTTCGCACTGTAGGTGTGTAGCATGTTTCGGCTGAAAGAAGCGGGATGAAGACGAGATTGCCGGCGCTTCTATTAGCTCGCTTTGTGTCTCCTGGTAACAGACGGACGCAACTGTTGAACGTCCCAGACCCACACTTACCTCGTCTTCACAGAAAGCGTATTCATTCGCTACAGACGACTATATTGCATTGCGGAGATGTTGCTTTACTGGCCATTATGTCTCCCGCACCGGCTCATCCGCAGCAGACACGAGTCTTCAACATCAACAAGGTTTCGGCGGAGAGGCTCAGGCGATACCTTGCGAAAAGGGAAGCATAGCAACCCAATGGAGAGACTCTGCTAATGATGTTTCTCGTCACGGCGCGCCCCTAGCCGCCGGCGACGTCACCCCACCGCAACAACAACAAGTCAACAGCAGGTTCGCCGCCTTCAAGAATCTCCTTCATCAGCGGGGAGCTCTAGCTGCGGCGTTGGCAGCGGCAGCATCGACCACGACTCCTCGGCCGCGTTGCCGGTCCGAGTGGCTGCTGCCGGCCATCCCTTCACGTCGCAGCAGGCATTGACCGACTTCAAAGGAAACGTGCAGATCAACCACACCAGAAACACCAACAACGCCATGTTCTTCAGTAGCGGTAGCTACGAGACAATACGGGAGATCCAAACAAGCGCCGGCGCCGAGGGTCTGGCGGCCGGGTGGTCTCAATATGTCAAGGCCCTCAAGCAGCCCGAGAAAAACACGCGCGTCTGGCACTGGGCCTGCTACTGGGCATGGTGCCTCGCTGGAATCACCAGCCTGGTGCCAGCCGTCTGGAGAGCGATCGCCTCCCTCTTCCCAGAAGTTTGGCTGTAGTACCCCGTCCTGCGTGCGGCTTCCGTGTTTCTTGCGCTTGCGGCAGTCGTGACTCTCCTGCACTTCGGCTGGCGGTGGTTCTCGCCCGGCGCCTTGATCGTCTTCGCCGCGCAGAGCTTTACCACGCTCTTGTGCCTCTTCAAAGATGACTGGAGCAGCAGCAGAAGGAGCCCAGTTACCCCCGTGGGGACGAGGAAACCCGTTGGAGGTGTCGATGACGGGATCATTCTGCCGTACCTGGGCATCATGCCCAAGCCTGTGTTCCAACAGGCCGATGTCTCCAGGACCATCCTATGGGATATTGTCGCGACACACGCCTGGCTCGGAAAACGCTTTGGGGCGGCCGCTGTCGTAGGCATAGCCTCCTTAACGGACCACAAAAGCCTTGCAATGCCGTCGTCAGAGTCGGTCGAGTCCATCTTCAGTAGCTTCGCAGCCGTGGAGAGCATCGTTGACGCGCAATGAATGTTTTGCAGCCGTGACCTCGCTGTTACGCTCCGCTGAAGCAAACATCCGCTGGATCCGAGACACCCCAGCCCGCATGTTAACCAAAAAGTTGGTGGGTGTGCCGGTGGAAGCCCAGCTAGGCCGCAACGCCGTTGAAAGGGGCGCTCATGGTTGAGGGTCGACGCCGTGCCTGGAGCTCACCGCCCGCGGCGACGGCAGCTGCCGCGGCAGTCTTGCTACAGGGGGAGGAGGGGTATCAAGTCTCGCTCCACAGCCGGACACTGCTTCGCCTCAACTGGTTCGAGTCCGTCCCCGATGGGCCATGGTGCTGGTTCATCTCGTCGCAGAGAGGGAGGAACAGGAAGAGTGCCGTACCCTAACCAGCCGGGCTGTAGCCACGTCTGCATCCAATCGGGGTATCTGTGGTAGTGAAGATGACGTGGTTAGCGGTGCGTGCGGAGGCTCAGACTGGGCGATGAGATGCTCAGCAGGGCCTCTACTCTCGACCCACCTCCAAACAGAATCCTCTTCATCTCTGTCGGTCCCTTCGCCCTCCTCGCTGCCTTCGAGAGGCGCCTCTCGCGGGGCGTACGGCGGAACTTTTCCTCCCCTTGTCTTATCCGAGAACCCACCGGCCTAGATGAGATATAAAGCAAACAAGCCGCGCAGTAGTATTCAATCACTCAGACACTTGACCACTGGTGGTCGTCGGAGAGACCGCCCTCCTCTAAAAGCAAAAGCCTCTGCACGAGCTCTTTGGCACATTCTCTCTTCCGGACCTCGTAAGTCGCTCTCGAGAAATTGCGGACCGTCTTGCTGTGTGTAGGCACCACTGTTCCTCATCGCTGGGTATGTCAAGCAGGTAATGGAGCCTGTAGAGCAGTCGACCGGCTCGCGCGAGGGAGCTGCGTGTTGCGTCTTCGAACATGAGGGCGGGCGTCAACGGGAGGTCGATGTCGAAGTGAGGTTTATGTTGGAGGGAGGTCAATATCGAAGGGGCGTCGCCTGTCCCCGCTTGCGAGCCGGGGAAAGATGTGCAGAAGGTGGGTGTTGGTAAGATTCGTATGGTCGCTATCGTTGGCTTGTCATGCACGCCGTGATTGCCCAAGTTTGGAGCGGACGGGGACAGCTGGTAGGTGTGCTGGTAGAGCTGGAGGGATTAGGGGAAGGCGGGGAGGTCGGGTTCGGTGGGTTTTCTGTCTTCAATCCTGGCGACAGCGTCCTGTGTCGGGCCTTCTGCACCCTGGAGAGATGGCAAGTAGAAGTCTTGATCCTAGGCGTGCTGAGGGACGGCGAATCGCCACGAGACGGGGCCGAGATCCAAACTTCCCACGGCCCGGTCGAGAAGCAGGCCGCAGAAGCGCAGAAGAAACCGGGTGCCAGTTGATTCCTGCTCCCTGGGAGGCTGGATCCAAGGTGGTAGCAGTGAAACACATCGATGTCGTTTGTTGGTTTTTGAAGACACCCCAGTAGCTGCGTGAGGGGGTAGACTGCGATGGTGTTGGTCATCGGGTCGCAAACGAGTCACCCGTGCGGCTGGACGAAACGAAGCCATCGTGAGATAAATGGCCGTGGTTGAGGTGAAAGAAGGAGAAATGGGCTATGGGCCAGAAATTCCCTGGAGGCACCGGTGGTGGTGTAAGGTCAGATACCTTGGCGTACTTGAAGCAAGGTAGAGTTGGCGAGTGGGCTGCTAAACCCAACGACTCACTGACGTGCTCTGATGTGTAGGGAACATTTTGCGTATCTTATCTGGCATACTCTGGGCCGCCGTCCACCTTCGGAACCTGCCAGGTCGGCCCAGAATGCTCGGCACCTCGCTGTTCCGACAGAGTAGCTCTGGTTTCTGCTTGGCTAGGGTGGCGCAGAGGTGAACCCATATTTGCAGGATCGTAGGCAGCAGACGCCCTGCCAGAGTGGGCCCTGTGGCTTGAGAGGTTAAATCACTGGGGGAGACAATGAAAACAACCCCGAAGCAACCGGACGTCTTTCTCCTCGTCGTCTGTTGCCTCTTTAGTCCGATGTAGCCGGCCGCGAGTTCCTCACTGATGCCCAAGCTGGCCTAGACACGCCTGGCGGAGCGAGGGCTCTCCGTCTCCTCCTCCTCACTGTCGTCCGGTGAGTCGGCATTGGTAGCCGCAGGCTTCCGCTTGCGGCTTCCACCAGCAATCTTGGACATCGTGGTAGGTCGCTGCTCGGTAATCTTCACGTCATTGAGGGCGGTGAGGAGGTCACCGGCCAGACGGGCGATACCGGAGTCGTGCTGGGCTGCCGCTTCCCTAGACTGGTTCCAGCGGGCTTGGCCGTTGATGCCCAAGATTCACGCATGACGAAATGAGAAGGCAGGGTACGTAGGTGGTCCGGCGGCGGAGATCAGAGGTTCAATGTTTCAATGTCCTACGCAAGGAAGTGTCAGCGGGAGAGCGAGATGGAAGGTGGCCGAGGTTGGCAGAGAAAAACGAACCACTTGTAGGTGAGGTAGTCTGTGTGGCGCCAGGTTTGAGTTTGGGGCCGTTGACAGAGCAGAATCAAAAAGGGAAAAGGTTCTAGGCAGTGCCTCGCCAGTCGCCAACGCCAGTTCCGCTGCAGTTGTTTGCATCGATGCACAGCAAGGTGGGCGAGTCGCAGGGAAATACCTGGGGTTTCGGGTGGCGTCACTATTCTCCTGGCCTATGTAGGGATGAATGCCCTTCCTTTTCCTCCATCCTGTCTTGTTGGCGTCGGGTCTCAATGGACAGACGACAGGAGAAGCAGGTCGACTTGGAAGAGTGGTTGTGTCCGATGGGGACGGTGAGGACGGTAGCTCGCCGGCTTGGGGACTCGGTGGTGATTGAAGCCGTGTGTCGTTTGGCAGAGAAACTCTAAAGATCATTGAAGATCTGGTGCAAGTGACCCGTTGGACAGCGACTGGCAAACGCGGAAAGTGCGTCGAAGAATGGTTTGCCCTGACGGGAGCGATCGCGTGTGACGAGGAAGAGGAGGTGAGTGGTTGGAATGGCCCAGCGACGGGCGGCCTCTTTTGCCTTGGCCTGGGACTGCTTCTGTAAAACGCAGATGTCGAGATGGAGGAATGGTCGAAGAGCGCGGATGATGGCGTCGGGCAGCCGATGGCGGATGCTGGAGACGTCTAGAGAGTGCGGCTTGTTGGTAAGCACTGCTTCCAGCTATCGGACAGCGCCGAGCAGGTTGTCTTTGTGATTCTCGATGAACAGTAAGGCGCTGGCAGGTGTCGCTAAGCATCTGCCTTCTTCGGGCACCGTAGATAAGCATGCGAAAAAACTGCGAACCTCACCTTGCGGCACCTTGCCTTCCCAAGCTGCTCCGGCCACGCCATGCACCTGCTGTTTTGATATCTGGTGCCGTCTGCCACCTTGGACGCGCCGCGGTCCGCCTGCCATGGCGCTCTTTGCTGAGTCAATAAATCATGCCACGCCCAGCCCAGCGGTTACTGTCTGCCGGCATCGGGGCAAGCTGCAGGGCTTTGGAGGGCACACACAGTCTGGGTCATGATGCAGCATTCGACGGTCTGGAGAGACAGACATGCGGGAAAGCAGTCGCAACGATGTTTGCATCAGCATCCCAGTAGAATGCGGCGCGCACGGCAAGTCTCATGATCCGGTAGCCGTCGGAGTGAAGAAATGTCTCTCTCTATCTATTGCCTTCTCTGGCGGCATGCGGTCAAATATTTCGTCGCGCGAAAAGTGACTTCCAAAGGTGGCGCAGATGCTGTCGAACTCGACTAAAAGCCTGTCCAGGCCCACGGCGTGCTTCTTAAACTTTGCGACATATCTTTCCCATCAACTTTCAAGCTCTCTCTCTTCATGTCGCTTTTTGTTAACGGCGCTTTTGCAGGTGAAGGCAGGGAGGGGGCTCGACGGCGCGGGGAGACGCTTCAAGCTCGCGACCGGCGGCATGGTTGAGGTGGGCGGGGCGAGTGAAGAAAGCGTTTGGTGTGAATTTTTGGGAGGTGTTGAATGATGATGGTCGTGGAAGATTCGTGTGAGATGAACGTGAAGTGTGAGGTCGAAGATTCCGAGGTGGTTGTTCTGTGGAAAAAGGTGATGGGTATTTTTGGGTCACTGACTGGCCACAGACAGGGCAGGTGGGGTGTTTGATCTATCCCACGGTACGTACACGTACACCTGTGCGGTGTAAAAGGCGAGTGCGGCAGGGACCTTGTCCGCCCTCACTTGTCCGCCCTCAATCTTGTCCGCCTTCTTGTCCGCCTTCTTGTCCGCCCAGATTCTTGCGCTCTTAATCTTGCCCGGCCACCCACCTGCCAATCTTACCCCGCCTGGAATCTTGCCTAACCCTGCCTTACCTTACCTAGAGTCTCAACACCTACATACATCGTACACAGAGTGGTGCAACCAGCCCAGATCGTGCGCCACCTAGATTGCAACCCATCCAAATTCTCCTGCTCAATCTGCACTCTCAATCAGGGCCCCTACCACACCAACATTTTGCACCGTGGGACAGGTATAGCAAAGGTTGGTGCGCAACATAGAGGAGGGTGGGGTGTGTCGCGCGATGGTAGCTTACGTAAGGTGTTTCTTACGGCAGACGCACCTCGATAGGTAGCCCCATCCGGGCGGTTAAGAAGCTGGACGGGCAGACTGGGGGTGGGACAGGTGTCCAGGTAGGTGGACCCCCGGATACAGGTGGGTCCGGAGGGACGGCAGACGGCCGGGGCGGCTGCGGTCCTTAGTCCTTAGGATGTACCATGTACCTAGTATCCCCCGCCAGATGTGCACATCACTAACCTGGAAAAGACACGTCTGCTAATTCTTTTCGGTCGTGGGATGCTTAGCTTGCGGCTTGCCTGAACCTATCCAGAAAGACGCTCTCGTCGTCCATGATGCTTAGCGATATCTTCTCTGATTGTGGCAGTTCCGAGTTTCAACAACGACATGGGATATCCTCTTTGTCTCTGTGCCAATGCCGGTTGGATCGTTTTCCTCCTAGTCGTCTTGGTCGTGATCTCACGTCTATCAGCCTCGTCGACCGTTGTAGGAGAGTCTGTCAGTGCGAGCCCGGTGTTAACCCCACACGTACGGTCCAGAAGACAAAAGATACTACGAACTTACCAGACAAATTGCGCTCCTTATGAGTTCTACCTATATGCTGCCTGCGGTCTCCAAAACATGTCACGATGTCCCCTGAGCGCATCTCTCAGATCATCTTCGTCTGCTGCTGCTTGAGTGAGAGGTAGATGGCTAGCTAGGCTGATTTTCTATTCCACTCTACTAATGATTTCCTTAGCTTACTTCTTTAATTTTGTCACGGGCCAGAAAAGGGCATTAGGTCTTTAGGGTGTTAGAGTGTCGGGAAGACCCAAGAGATGGCGCTAAGCACCGGTGCCCACCTATAAGAAGGCCAGCTCCCCAGCAGTCAACTGGGAGAAGGCCAGAGATGAATGCAGTCATCAGTTTACACCTACCTTACCGCTGACCTTCCCACTTCTTACCACAGCCCCTGACAGATTTCCTATATACTCTCGTTCCAACTGTCCCTTCTTCCATCAAAGGCGCTTGCTTCTGTGATTCTAAACTTAGGTATAGTCAGTTTGAGTAATGTGTCGAGCCAAAGCTTAGGAATGAGCTTGGAAAGAGCAAAAGCGATTGGCCTTTTAAGCTAGAAAGTAGGGAAGCAGCGGAACACCCCGGGCCTGGCACACGCCTGCGTCCCGCGTTAAGCAATGTTTGACTGTTTGTTTATCTGAGCTTCCAGTGAAAGCTGACGCTCCTCAGCTGAACCCGTATCTGAACATTGTTTCACTCGTTCTTCCGGTGTAGAGAGATCAGCGGGATACAGGTTGCAGATGACAGAGGCATTGTTTCGCAGAAGGGAATTCAATCTCGCCACATTTCAAGGATGCTGCGCTTACGGAGCCTGGATTCAGCGTGAGTGATGGAGCTAAGCACGCTCTTGGCATCAGAAGCTAGGCGGTGTGCCGAAATGACACAACAGAAAGGCCTACGTCTCGCGTGTCTTTGTCGCCGCCTACACAGCCTATATAGGTTACAATAACGAAACTCTCTGACACATACGACCATACCCACTGGAGAACTCGGGATCCCGTCCGCTCTCCCATAGATAAGCCAGTGAGGGCCGGATTAGTAGTTGGGTCGGTGACGACCAGCGAATACCTGGTGTTGTATGTTCGATTTCTTTTTGTCTATACTAAGTGCTCTGTCTCACAGATGTATTGGTTGATTAGGATAACATTGAGAACGAGGGGAGGCTCATCTAGAAGAGCGGGAACCCTGCTGACTCAGCATGCAAAACGGTGCTCTCTAGCGCTGACGACACAGTGTGTCCCTCTTCTTCAAGCCTCCTTGTATATCAATACACTCACATGAAGACCTGGGAGCTCGTTGGACCCCAGGCATCAGTGAACGAAACAAACCAGAGAGCCACATTTTTGAGTATGTATGGGGTTGGAAATAATTCTTTGATTTATCACTGTTGAAAAAAGATCAACGGTGGCCTTCTGTTGTTAATTCTACTGCCCCCCATTCCTTATCACAGTGCCATACATATACTTTTTACATATCCCGGACCGCTTCCGTGATTCCCAGGCCAGTTTCCGCCCGTCTTTCTGCCGACTAGTATTGCCTCGCAGCCCCACGAAGACAACAGAAGCTGACTACTACAGATCGACCCGAAGTTGATTGACACCAGCTGGGAAAAGCTTCTTCGAAACTCTGAATTTCGAAACCGTGTTGGTAGACAAGCGGGAAAAGCCAAGGAGGAGCGATATCAGGCCATTTCTGGAAGACTGGCAAACCCTACAACCCCAACGATACCCTCAAATCCTCAACGAGATTTGGGCGTAGAGTCAGTGGCCAAACTCACACTCTGCTGCACGTCCACTACAGAAAGTCCATTCTCACGGCGCAAAGGCACTTGGCGACTCGTCCTGCTTGGGCCGGCTGTTGAAAACGCTCGCCAGTGTTCTATCCGGCCTCCTTTGGTGCATCGGGCTTCTCCGGTTGCACCCAATACCGCTGATACTGGTCGTCATGGCGATTCGGTACCTCGGAATCAGCCTGCCCGGACTATTCAGGACGACGACGTTGACGATCAGCTTGTGGGCAAATGCCGCATCTTGGAACCCAAGACATGTCTCGCAGCAGCAGCAGCATCAGCAGTTGCATATGGAAACGATGGGCTTCTCGGTCCAGAGCACCTTCACTCAGCGAAAGGACATAGACAAGGGAGCCAAGTTCATGTCGAGCTTGCCGTCGCCGCGGGGTCGTCCTGAGGAGGACGTGGCAGCTATGATCATCATGCAGGTGCCTGATAGTTCCTGACTGGTAGCACTTGCCGGCCATGGCGAGACGGCTGCGGACGGGCTAGAAACCTGGAACAAGATGTGGACGGGCATCAAACAGACGACCACCGACATGGGACCAAAGGACGCCGTCTTCCGCGAAGATGTCGGCGAGTTCCTAGGGGACGGGCTCAACGCGGCGCGACGGCTCTTGCACGAGATGGAAGAGACGCCGGCGAGCAAGCTCGCGAACGAGTCATTGACATGGGAGAGCTGGGCAGCCGAGTGGTGATATTGGATACAGCGCCAGGTGCCGCGGTGCCGTGACTGTGACGTCTATCTCACGCGGGCGCAGCAGACCGCTCGGCGCCGCATCGACGCCCTCGCAAACGCCCGCGAGACTATCCAGAAGGCACAGGCTGTGACGGCGCAGTACATGGAGGCACGAGAGTATGACGTATTAATTGTGCACCGTGTCCTCAATCATCAACGAGGGTGTGGAATATGGGGACTGGGAGCTTGCGGAGAAGTCACGGGCGTCAAGGAGCAGGCAGGCATCGCTCTGACGAGTGATGCAAAGACGTCGCCCATCGAGGAGCTTGGACAGGCCACGCTGGAGCTGGGGCAGCATGCGGCGACGGATTGAGGATTATGCAGGCAGGGCGAGAACGCCAGCGAATCCTTTGACGAGAAACAGGAGGCTGTCTGGCTGTTGTCCAAGACACTCACCCGGATATGCGAGCATGTTGGCAACTTCAGGAGGCGGGCGGGCGGGCGGTCTCCGGCTGAACCCGACGGGAACGAAAGCACCATTCGGCTCGAGGAGGAGCTGCTAGATCTCACCCGCAACCTATGCGCTGATTTACCTAGGGCGTATGCATAAAGGGGAACTGGGGATGGATGTGAATTCATGTGTGCATGTTATGCCACCGAGTATCACTAGACTAGTTGTTGCCACTACCACAAGCCATCCCCTAAACTTCTGGATCTTAGAAAGACAAAAGTGTTGATTTCATTCAATTGACTACAACCTCGCATACGCTGTAGTCACCAGCTGAACAAAACTCTCTGAGAGAACGAGATTGAGGTAAACCGGCGTGACCCGCCCGGGGGCCCGGCCCTCGGGGCGGGTCACGGGGTTACATAAGCCGCCAAAGCGGGGCGCCTGGGTCCGCTCTGGGCGGTCAAGAATCTGGCCGGCAGGATCCGGATTAGTCACGCCGCGGGACGGCCCCGATCCCACGAACCCTTCGCACCGTGGCACGAGAGGCGGATTTGGGCCCCTTGATGTTGACTGCAGGTTTCAGCACAACTCTGGTCCAACCGATGCAACTCGCAGTTCGCAACCGGGCCTAGGACGCCCCCTCACCATTGACTAGCCTGGTCCTCTTCCCGACGCCGACGGATCTTCTGCCGCTCTAAAGCCCAAAGAAACTCTTGACGCAACTCTGTCTCTGCTGCAACAACATCAGCCGGCGCCCGCGTGTACTGACCAACCTTCCTCCTTAGCACGGGGTCGTCACCGATGCGGTCACTCCCTCCCTCTTGTGTCTCATCGCCTCCCCAGCCTGTGGTTCTCTGCTTGCCCTCGTCGACCCTCCCGGTCTATCTGCGTTGAGAGGGGGAAGGGGGCTGTTGCCGGCACTGAGGACGATAGCGGTTCGATGGTTCGGGACGCCCGCGCTTGGAGCGGCGTTGTTCCTCGTCCGGTTCCCAAGAGACAGGCCGTTTCGTTCTTGGTAAGGGTTGGGAAGCGAGCGTAGCGTGAGGCGACGACGACTCGAGCGACCGGGCCGTGCGGCCAATGGCGGTAGTATCGTAAGCGACACGGACGTCTGGATGGGAATGGCCAATGTAGCAGAGAACAAACCATGGGTTTGGCCATCGGGGCGCTGATCGAATAGCTGATGGCGATGACGAGGCTTGAGCCGAGGAAAAGTGCAGGCTGATGGTTCCAGCAAAGAAACCGGTGCTGGGTTGCCGAGGTGATGATGATGGAATACGGCCCAGAGGCACTTGACTATCGGATTGCTGAGGTACGGGAAGCTCCCATGCAATGGTTAATGGCAGGCTTTGCGTGACGAGAGTGTGTTGCACAGCCGGTGGGGAAGATGGGCGAATTCGAAAAGCAGGGTGGCCGAGTCCCGAGACGATGTTGACAAGTGGAGGAAACCGGGAAGACGCAGAGAGAACGACGCGGGCGAGGACGCGACACGGTGGAGTAAAATGACTGTGCTGCGTTCCATTGCTATTAGTTCGGATATTTCCACAAAGCCGTTGAGTGAGCTTGGCCAGAGGGGCGGGAGCTGATAACAACGGAAGGAGGCGAGTCTGGTCGAGGTGTGCAGACAGGACAGGATTTCAGGGCCGGCAAGGGCGGGCGACGATGCAGGTGGGGCAGGATCTGGGCAGGTTGCGATCTGGGTGTCAAGATTCGGAGTGGGGCAAGATTGAGGGCGGTTGAGATTAAGGGCAGACCTGCTGCCGCCTAAACTTTGACTGGAAGGACAGCAAGATGCAGGGGCAGAGGGAGACTTCTTAGTAGGCCTCTTGGTACAACAGTTATGACCCTATCGATATAGACATGGCCCCGGCCCTGCAGAGACATATCTCACTCGTCTATATCAGCATAGCACACCGTACATTAGGCCACACTACGCGCATACAGAGTGGTGACCTGCTTCTTTTGATTTACCAAGTTCGCCTTGCGGACGACTGCTGAACTGTACAGATCGCGTCGCTGCAAATCCTTCCATTCGCGATAGGAAGACCATCCCAGGCTCGTGTGGTAGACACAGACACGTATGGATTTATGCCCAGCACCCACAAACGGCTTCCCCGGCCGACGCCAGCACTCCATCGCCTATTACCACAGCTTGTACCCGCCCGAGCAGAGCCTCTGGAAGGTCTGGTTCCTGTCGTACTTGCGCGAGACCTCCCTGAGCTTGTTGAAATCAGTGTCTCCGTAGCTCTTCATCACGTCCACATGCTCCGCCGCGTTGTTCGCCCACTGGTTCGGCATCAGCGCATCCCATTTACGCGCCGCCTCGGTGAGCTTCTCCATGAAGGCGTCGTCCATCTGAATGGCTGCAGCATCGTCCGCGGCGTTGTCCCAGTTTACCCTCAGATTGACGGCTGTCCCATGGTTAGCAGGCGTAGCAACGCGTAGCCGAGCTGCTGCGTATGCGAAGAGCGCGACTCACAGTTTTGGTTGACTTCTTGCCAACCGCCGGCGATGCCCTTCTTCCTGTTGGTTTCGCGCACGACATGCGGCGTTATCGGGTTCCATGACACGCCGATGGTGTGTCCCGCGATGGTGCTGGAGTTGTAGTGTTCGAAGAGCATGCCAGCCATCTCGCTGTACAACCCCCTGCTGGCCTTCACGATGAGGTTCGCCCGGTTAATGCTGGGAGGCGAGCGTTAGAAGGATACCACGTCAGCATCATGACTTGCCACTCACCGTTTATTATAGAGTTGCATGACAGGGGTCACATCCTGGGCTGCGTTTTGTGTGAGCGTCTTCCGCGAAGCATTCACCGACTGTGGCCCAACATTGTACAGGGGCTTTATGGCACTGGGATAGCATCCGGTGAAGTTGACCATGTCGGTAAAAGGCGTGGCATCAACGGTGGCGAGGCCGATACCTGGAATGATCATCTCCATGTATGGAACATCAATGTGAGGGTGCTCGAGGAGCGGGCCCGTCTGAAGCTCGTAGAGGGCTTCGGCAACGGCCTTGGCCTGGCTCGTGTTGTAAGACAGCGTGCCAGACCAGACGCCATTCGGGAGAGGAAACGTCGCCATATCAAAGCGCGTGACAATACCAAAGTTGTTACTGCCGCCCTTGAGAGCCCACCACAGGTCGGCGTTCGATGTCGCGTTGGCATCAACAATCTCGCCGCCAGCCAGCACAATCTGGAAGTTGATGATGTCGGCGCTGGAGAACCCGCGGCTGCTGATAAAGTGGGAGAGGCCATCTGCAGAATGTTAGTGCATGCGATGGACAATGCATCCGTTGAAACATGATGCGAGAGGCTCGTCGGAAATACATACTACCTGTGAGCAAGCCCGGCACGCCAACCACCCCAAGCGTCCCTCCGGTCACAGCAACACCTTCATTCTCCAGCGTTGCAAATACTCTTCCCCAGCCGTTGCCTGGACCGAGACTCGCAACTTCTTTGGAAGCGGCAAGGGTGACGTTGTCCATCCTCTCCATGGAAAAGAGAATGCCATTCTCGATACCGGACATTCCCGGGTGCGAAGTGTGCCCTCGACCACGGACGGCAAAAGGCCGTTCGAAAAACTCCATGACCTTGACGCCAGTGGCTACCTGTTCAGGGGATTCCGGGACAAAGATGAGGGATGCATTGAGGCGGGCTCGAGAACCACTACATGAAGGATTAGTTAGCCCTGCTGAGTGAAAGTAGGATGGATTCGGCTGGCACATACAAGCTGATGTTGAGCGATGTCGAATAGGGCGACGTGTCTGGCAGAAGAACGTTGGCTGGGTACAGGGCATTCAGAAGTTCTTCCGTGTAGTTGAGACTCCCTTGGGCACTTTGGTGGATTTGTGACACCTGCGGCTGTAACAACCCCAAGGTGAGCATAAAGCTCGTCACCTGGTCTTTGCTAACCCTCATGGTGGGAATTTTGGGTTGTCTTCGTTTGTGGCAGCGACTTCTGCGCCTGGTGAGATGGGAGAGGAAGCTGGACTAGTGGAGATGAGGCTAGGAATGACTCTCTGGTTTCTGGACACATCGCACGACTTATAACATGCTGAACCTACTCGACTGTTCCGCTTCTTCACCAGCCTTGAACCCTGCACCGTTCTCCTCGCCGGGGCCAGAGAGACCCCGAGGCCCGGCGATCTGAGGACTACTGTTCAGGAGCCAACTTTGGTCGTGCTGTGTCGAGAATGGCGGTGGTCGGCGTCCTGGGACGAGAGATCCAGTGCAGATCGCCCCGTCGTCGTCCGCCAAGCCGGCGAAGAGTAACTAGACCGTTGGGTACTTGGCTCTTCATCTGCCGACATGACTCTTCCTCCAAGTCTCCGGTTTTCTTTGGAGGAGCAGCTCATTTCCGGGTGGGAGATGATCCAGGCAACGTCGTCCTGGACCTTTTTCTTCTCTCGTGGCCCGAGCGTCTTCGAGGTCGTCCTTTGAGTGCACGCCGGCTAGGACAAAAGCGTGAAACGTCTCGGCCCCCGGAACTCCGGACCCCGATACACTTCTCGGTATGACTCCCACATTCTCCATTCCCCGTCGGGTTGGTATTGGTATTGGTATTATCGTTATCCTCCAAGACACCCCTTCCCCATCCACGGGCGCGGATTTCATCTCTCCCGAAGTCGCTCGCCGCCCACCGCTCGCATCATCCCACATTCTACGCCGCGCTCCAGTCCCGCCTCCCGCGCCCGTCTATTCCATCATGGACGCCGCTGCAAACTGTGATGATGGCCCGGAGGGCTCGATGCCAGGTCCAAACACGCACCTTCGCGCCGCTGTCAGTATCTTCCGGATCCTGCGTGCTCGCAGCCAACTAACAGTCCGTACGTGATAGTGTAACAACTGCCGTACTCGCAAGGTAGGCGACCAGAGTGCATTCTCCCCATCCATGGGCCAAAAAGGGGTTGGTCTCCCAATGCTCATCAATGTTTGCAGATCCGCTGCGATAGGCAACACCCTTGTTCCCAATGCGCCAGCGCCAAAATTGACTGCATACTGGTCGACAAGAAGCCCCGGGAGAAGCGCACCCGCATCCTCGTGACTTCAGAATAGTACGTCCACTCTCCTACTCGGTTGGTGCTGCTTTTTTTGCCGGCCCCTTTTTCTCCCCCCATAGCCAGCTGCCTGACCCTATTCCATCCAGCGAGAAAAAGATCGATGAGCTCGACCGTCGCATGGGGGAGGTCCTCAGCGTCATGCAGGGCCTTAAAAATGACCGACAGCTCCGTGGATGCTCTCATGCATTCTTGAGTACTCCAGCCGGGGCCGATATGTTATCAATGTCCTCATCCAAGTCGAGCCCGTCCAGCAACGCCATCCAGCCGGAGTCGGCCGCCGGGTCTTCCGCGGTACTGGGTGAGGGAGAGTCCTCGTTAGCAGCCCACTCGGCGTTTGCCAGCGACTTCATGCAACACGTTGCAAGTGCCAGCCCTCTGCAATGCGCCAGGCCGGAGATGAGGGATACCCTCGATGCACTCTCCAGCGTTGTCGCCACCCTGAGAGAGCAGACAGTCGCCAAAGAGATGGCATACCCTCACGCTCGGCCGATCCAACGCCCCGGCCCGTCAGGGTACGGCTTGCCTCCCATCCAAAAGGTCGTCGACTTGATTCGCATCGCAAAAAGTGAGCCCTTCGATCCGCATGGTTCCTGAACTCTGTGCAATCTAACATGCATGTGTGAAGCCCAGCGCTTAGCTGGGACAGGCTTCATCTACGAGTTCATCTTGACGCGCAACTTCTCGGACATCTGCCTCCAGGTCTACTTCTCCGACAGCTTTTCCGAGATGGAATTTATCATCGTCAACGCGGGCCTCCATTCCCTCCTTGAAGACTATAGCCATCACGCGCCCGTCGAAGAAAAAGAAGTGTATCGAGGCCATGCCCGCATGTGTCGTGCGAATCTTGAGACTGCACTCTCTAGTTTACCTCTGCATCTTCCAACAACGATGGACGCCGTCACAGCCCTGCTCTTCGGTGTATGTTGACGTGCACCTACCGTCCCAACTCATGTTAACAGGTTCACAGGCTTGGCATGCGATTGAGCTGTCGAAACCCTACCTCGCCTGGGCACTATCAGCCAAGGCATCAGAGCTTTGCCAGACGCTAAGCTATCACAGGATACCCGATACAGACGACAGCGACGACGCCAAAGCCAGGAAGTTTTTGTTCTGGACCAACTACTTCCTTGACAAGTGCCTGTCCCTTCGCCTCGGTCGAGCTTCCACCATCCCCGACTGGGACATCACGACACACCGGCCTTCAACCAGCGACACTCATAAAGAGGCGGTCATGGCCTACTTTGTACTCTGGGTCGAGTCTGCACGTTGCCAAGGGAACATATATGAGATGCTCTACAGCCCAGAAGCCATCGCTCAGTCCGACCACGTCCGGCAATCTCGGGCCCAGCTCCTCGTAAACGACCTACGAATGCTAGACCAGGCCATGCAAGAGACCAATGTAGGTCAAAGGCCGATTCAACTTTGGCACGCATTGCTCGTCTAACCTTGAATGTCAGAAAAAATGGATCAAGGTCGCAAAAGACAACGCCGGCGCGGACGTGATGGACTTCTTCGCCGCCTCAGACGATACTCTCAGGCTCTCACTACTCACTCTCGTCCATCGTGCGGCTCCGCAGCCAGCTGACGCGACCACGACTTTCAGCCACAGCTGCGCTGAAGCCGCAAGGGCCGCCTTGCACAGGCACCAGGACTGCCTGGCAATCATAGACAGGAGCAGTGAGGACTTTCTCCCATCCTATGTCCATTGGTAAGTGACATGTGCTGACTGATTGTTGAACTCTTGAATGTTGACCCAATAGGACCCTCCTATTCACCCCATTCATCCCATTCATTGTCATCTTCTGCCAAGTGATAGAGACTCAAGACAAGGCGGACCTAGACCATCTGGGCGCCTTTGTGGCCTCTATTCAACCCGCTGCCGCTGCTTCAGACGCCGCAGCCAAGCTGTGTCGTCTCTTCCAAGTCCTCTACAACGTCGCTGCCCGTTACACCGAACTCTCCGGGCCATATAATGGCCAGTCACAGGCCACTGAAGAGATGGACATGTATCTCAAACTGTTGGGAGTGCCCCACGGAGAGGAGGGCAACGCCAGCGAGCAGCATAGGCAGGGGTTCGCCCACGACCTCGAGGGCGGTTTCGCGCACGGCGCGTGCGGTGACGGCACGAGCACAGGCGAGGCACAGACCGGGCCGATAGTGATGAACCCCATGATGCGCATGGGGAATGGCGCGCAGTTGGAGGAATGGTTTTACAGGAATCAGGATCTGATGCTGTCGTTCCAGACGTCCGCTGACCCCTTTCCCATGGAAGAATAGCATGGAGAGCATTGCCCTGGGGTAAGACCTTATGGGCGTCCTCGGCCATTGCCTCCTGGAATGAATGGGGAGGCGTGAAAAACTATTCAAAGCATTCTGCGGGAACAACTTCTGGGCGCAACCCATGACCATATCAACCCGTACACGTTTGCGGCTGTACACACTCTTTTTTGGATCCAAGGTCGTCGAACAGGACCTGTAGGGGCATCTATCGATCGATTGAAATCTGGGAATGGTAGGTTCTGCAGGAATCGTCTCAGTCTATCAAAGCCAGAGGAGTGGTTTCTGAAGGGGAGCCAAGGTTATGCGTGCGTATCTGCACTCTAGCTGTTTGGGGAGGCCCGCGAGCTCCTTCTCAGCCAAAATGACCCCCATTCAAGAGGCAGAGGCCCGGTTGGTAGTAACAGTCCCCGGCCGTCTCCTGTATGTAGTTGTATCATCCGAGTTGATTGAGAACTCGCAGTCCACCCGAAAAGAGACCAATGTTCGCGCGCCAGTTGGGAGGCGATCTCGGCCAGTGCCTCGAGAAGGATGTATTCGATGTAGGACCTCTCCAGCATTTTAAACAGAGACAGGTTCTACACGCTGCCTCCGACAATAGTCTCTTTGAATCCCATGTTAATTGTACTTCGTCTCACGGATAAGGGTGGCCGTTGTAGAGTCTGGCTTGCTGGATTGCGCTAAAGGGAGCATGGTGAGTCGGCAACGGGAGACGCGTTGACTCGGGGTATGACGAGGATTGAACAAAATCTATGCGGCGAAGTCGAAATTTAAGGTCCATCCTGCCCAAGGCTACCATGGCGGAATGAAATTTTCTTGCTGGAGGAGTCATCGGTGTGCTTTAATACATCAGGTCGCCAAGCCTTTGCACCAGCAAATCCGGAGGCCGGAATTCCGGGGCCCGATGCCCCGGCCACCGCCGAGGTCTAAGCGCCCCAGTATCTTGCCTGTGCCTCTCAAGTGAACTTTTGACATGGCGCCAATCTTGGGTTTCCTCTTCTTGATTCTCGACGAGTTGGCTCGTCCGCTCGGGGCCCTATCACGCCCGAATGTGAGGACTTGTTGAAGCGGGTAGTATAACATCCCACGGTCTCTGCTGAGACTTGACCAGCTCGTGTGAAGTCTTTCTCATAACTCAGGTAAAGGGGAGGCATTCTTACAGTCTGTTCAAGATGCCCGCCAAAACTGTTGCGACCTCAAAAACGGCCTCGAACGAGAGCATGATAGGAACTTTGCCAGGCCAAAATGGTATGATGAATCAAGGGCGCAACAGTCGACAGCCATGTGTTCCGAGCTAATTGGGGTGTTCCACAGATCTAGTCTTTGGTGTCGCTCGCAGCTTCGCCTCCTTTAATGATACCTTTGTCCATATTGCTGATCTCACGTTCGTCCCATTTGTCCACAGAAGCAGGATGCACAACCACTGGGTCGTGCTGCAAGGCTTTCGGAGACACTCGATGAACTGACGTTATTTCCCAGGGGCCGCGAGACCATTGCCCGAATCACTGGAGGTATGAAGGTCAAGTCTGATCGGGACGAATCGTCTCCCTATGCCGCCATGCTGGCTGCCCAAGATGCCGCCGCCCGATGCAAAGAGCACGGCATCAACGCACTTCACATCAAGATACGCGGTACAGGCGGTGAGTTTTATGCGGATTTCCATCTGATTTCTCTCTCTAGCCATCAAGTTGACAGTGTACGTGGTAGGCACTGGAAGCAAGACGCCGGGCCCCGGCGGCCAGGCCGCCCTTCGTGCCCTGGCTCGCGCCGGCATCAAGATTGGACGCATAGAGGATGTGACGCCGGTCCCGTCTGACTCAACCCGCAGGAAGGGTGGTCGTCGTGGTCGCCGGCGCTAGGAGATGGTGAAAGGCAAGACCACCCGGCAGTAAGCAGGCCCCGAGTGACTGCTCGAATCGCATGCCTTTCCCGTCATGTACTTATAACGGTAGAAGAGGTTTGCAATGAATAGATAGGATACAAGATGTGCTCTGGAAGAAGAAGGCGCTGTAGATAGTTCCTGACGGTGCCCCTCCTCAAATTCATCGACTGTATTAATTACTTCTTTTGAGGCTTTTCGTAAGGTCAAGTTTACACCAGACCTACTGCTGATGTACATGGTACAACTGCCTCCACTACCGATCATCGACTTAAAAAAATCTTTGAATTCAATGTCTGGGGAAGCTGCGCCGACTTTGCCACATAGTTTCTGGCCAAGGATCTTGGCCCACTTGTCACCAGATCTTCTCAGCTTCGTGTTGCCTGTACCCTCCGATAAGTTAACGACCCCCTAAAGTCGTTTAGTGTGTAGATACTGACGCTAGGAAGCAACTCAGGTCAGCAAGTTGAGTACTTGAGTACCCAGGTTGAGCACCTTGCTCCCCAATGCGGATATCAAATGCCTTCGCGAGATTCCGGGCGAGAATGCCGCCGAGAAATCAGAATAAGCGGTCCGGGCATGATGAAAGTACTGCTGGCCTGGCACACCATCATTCAAATCGAAAGTCCAAAAGATTTCCAGCTGACTCGCCAGTGGGGTCGAACGGCTGACCATCGTGGCTCGGGCGTCCGGGTTTCCGGTTTCCGGAGCCCGGCAGACTTCGCTTGCGCTCGGCACCGGAAAGTTAGCCCCCTGACAAGGCCACGGTCCCATGAGTCGATCTATCAAGGAGCGTACGTGCTGATAGAAGACTCGTCTCTCAGGAGAGGGAGAAGCGACGCCTGGTATAAAAGCAAATCATGCCTGTCAAGACACCAGGGTCGAAATGCGAACAGTATATTCTTCCTTATCCAGCCAGAGCTGTCCAGTCTCTACCATCTCCCATTCATTGGGACCACCCCCAGCGGAAGTTGACTTATTTCCTCATATATTTGTAATCTTCCCTGTCTGACTTCTTCGCTTTCTATCCGACAATGGCCGCATCGACAGATTATCCCGACAATGGCGTAGATGATCCTGACCCGTCATCGCAGGGCGACCAAGGGGAGCCCTCGGCCTTCAACGGCTTTTTGGTATGGTTGAACGTTCCCGAAAAGCTGACTGGGTACATTTTTCTGACCATGCTCGTTCGCAGAGAGTGTTTGCTTTTGGTCACGCAGTCGACTATGCTCTCGAATCCATCGCCATCATCGCCGCCATCGCCTCAGGCATCGCCCTGGCCATGGTAAATATCGTCATTGGCCAGTTCATATCGCTTCTGAGCGACTCCTATTCATCTTCAGGCCCTCAGCCGGAAGAATTCATGGGCGCCGTCAGCAAAACAGCGTATGGAGATGGCCGCCGTCGCCGAGGAGATTGACAGAATCGCTAACCCATCTCTGCGTCGCAGGCTCTACTTCGTATACATCGGCATCGTGCGATTTGTCTGCACCTACATATACGCCTCCCTCTTCACCTTTGTCGCCCACCGCCTGACCCGCAACATTCGACATGAGTATCTCCGCGCCGCCTTCAGCCAGGAGATTGGCTTCTTCGACCAATCCAGCGGCTCCATCTCCATGCAAGCCACGTCCAACGGAAAGCTGATCCAATCAGGCATCGGCGAAAAGCTCGGCATGCTCGTCCAGGCCAGCGCGACTTTTGTCGCAGCCTTTGTCATCGCGTTCATCACCCAGTGGAAGCTCACGCTGATAATCATCGGTATGGTGCCGGTGCTTCTCGTCGTTGTTGGCGGTGTCGCCGGACTGGACGCGCAAATCGAGACGGACATTCTCAAGATCCACGCCCAGGCAGCGAGCTTCGCCGAAACGACTCTTGCAGGCGTTCGTACCGTTCACGCCTTTGACCTCCGCAAGAGCGTCGTCAACCAGTACGATTCATTCCTGCAGAACTCATTCCGCCTGGGCATGAGGAAGAACAAAATCTACGGGGTCCTGTTCGGTGGGGAGTACTTCATCGTCCACGCCGCCATGGGCCTGGCCTTTTGGCAGGGTATTGCCATGGTGAATCGCGGGGAAATTCCTGACCTCGGTGCCGTTTTCACGTCAGTTCACTCTCTGGTCCCAAGCAGTTCATTCCACCCTAACCCGGCATAGTGTGCTCTTCTCTGTTGTCATCGCCGCCAGTACAGTCATGGCCATTGCCCCACAGATGGTCACCTTCGGCCGCTCAGCGACCGCCGCGGTCGAACTCTTCACGCTGATTGACAGGAAATCCGAGATTAATCCTTTTGATCATTCGGGAGAACGACCAGGGAGGCTCGTTGGCGAAGTTCAGCTTCAGGACGTTTCTTTCAGCTATCCCACGAGACCAGATGTCACCGTGCTCGATAACTTCAGTCTACGTGTTCCTGCAGGGAAGGTCACGGCCTTGGTTGTATGTCAAGACTCCCTCCCCACGTTCTTTCTCTGTCAATTCTCTTCTCGATCGATCCTAACTTTGGACTGCACAGGGTCCCAGTGGATCGGGAAAAAGCACCATCATTGGGCTTTTCGAGCGATGGTACAACCCGACGGCCGGTACTATAAGATTGGACGGTAAAGATATCAAGGACTTGAATCTGAACTGGCTTCGAACCAATGTTCGTCTTGTGCAACAGGTAGGAAGCCTCGTCCAACGTATCACCCCTCTCACTGGCACGTCGCTCACAATCGAATCTACATCTAGGAACCTGTTCTCTTCAACGGCACCGTACTCGAGAACATATCGAATGGCCTCGTCGGGACGCCCTGGGAGACAGCCACGCGGGAGGAGCAACGACGACGCGTCGAGGACGCCGCTAAGCTCGCCTTCGCACACGACTTCATTGTCAGCCTCCCACAAGGGTATGACACGATGATCGGAGAGAGAGGCGGTCTTCTCTCGGGAGGACAGAAGCAGCGCATTGCTATTGCCCGCAGTCTTATATCTGAGCCAAAAGTGCTTCTCCTCGACGAAGCGACTAGTGCCCTCGACCCTCACGCCGAAGGTGTGGTTCAGCAAGCCCTCAACAGAGCCTCCCAGAATCGGACAACCATCGTCATCGCCCACAAATTGGCAACCATCCGGAACGCTGACCACATTGTGGTCATGTCTTCAGGCCGTATTGCTGAACAAGGTTGCCATGACGAACTGGTCGCATTGAACGGAATCTACCACAATCTTGTCATGGCACAGGACCTGTCCCCAACCGAGACCCAGCAGACCGAGGAGCGCCTTTCAGATAAGGAATCCACTCTGGACGACATCCCTGGTGGGGATTACCCAGTCGTCAAGATCAAAACGATCGAGGAGGAACATCTGGCGTCGCTCAAGGACCGAGAAGATTTCACAATGTTCAAGCAGAGCGGCCTGATCAGCACCGTCATGAAGCTGATGGGCTGCACGCCGGAATTGAAGCTCTGGTATCTTCTGGCACTCATCTCCTGCTTCATCGGAGGTACGTCGCCCTATTTGTCGGAGATCCTAGCCAAGAAGAAACTAACCATCTTCCAGCTGCCCTATTTCCCGCACAAGCCTTGCTCCTCGGCAACATCCTCGACGTCAAACCATCCCCCGACATGGTGTCTCGAGGCAATTTCATCTCGCTCATGTTCTTAGTCATCGCCTTTGGGTGTCTGATCGGATATTTCCTGATGGGGTGGTCTAGTAATATGATTGCACAGGTAGGTAACCGACCCTTGCTTATGTACAGGCGATTGCTGACGACATATAGACCCTGGGCAGAAAAATGTGGAGAGAACTCCTAGACTCCGTCCTCCGTCAAGACCTGCGGTTTTTCGATCGTCCCGAAAACACCATCGGCACGCTGACCAGCCGTCTCGACTCTTATCCCCAGGCGGTGTTCGAGTTCATGGGTTTCAACGTTGCTCTTCTTATTCTAGCCGTCATCAACTTGACAGCTTGCAGTATCCTCTCTCTTTCGGTTGCTTGGCGTCTTGGCTTGGTCGGCGTTTTCGCTGGACTCCCTCCCATTCTCCTGGCTGGATGGTTACGCATCCGGCTCGAGGTGGAGATGGAGAACGCCATGGACAAGTCATTCTTGCAGAGCTCGTCTGTAGCGTCGGAGACGGTGATGGCGGTACGCACCGTTTCCTCCTTGGCACTTGAGCAGAGGATGCTAGACAAGTACACGCACGAGCTGGACATGGCTATTCACAATTCGGCACCATCGCTGTTTCACATGATGATTTGGTTCTCGCTGACCCAGGCAATCGAATACTTCGTTCTTGCCCTTGGCTTTTGGTAAGGAAATCCTGTCTGTGTATGGACGTTCTCTAACCCTGTTCAGGTGGGGATCCAAGCTCATCAACGACGGCTACATCAACTTCTATCAGTTCATTGTCTCTTTCATGGGTGTCTACTTTTCTGGTCAGGCGACAAGCCAGCTGTTCGTCTTCGCAGGCAGTGAGTCTCGTCAGCATCCCGACAATTCGACAACACTAACCTCTTCGCTCTCATAGATTTCACAAAGGGCCATAAAGCCGCCAATTATTATTTCTGGATTTCTGCCCTCGAGCCAACGATCCAGGACACCCCCGAGAACAGTGGCAAGGGACCGGAAGACGGATGCAAGTCTTTCGACCTGGAAAATGTTCAGTTTGCCTACCCTCTGGCGCCGCAAAACCGGGTTCTCAAGGGGATTTCCCTCACCGTTAGCCACATTCCCGTCCTCAACATACGATGCACCGCTGACCACTCTCACATTCTAGATTCAGCCTGGCGAGTTCGTCGCCTTTGTGGGGCCATCGGGCTGTGGCAAGAGCACGATGATTTCACTGCTGCAACGTTTCTACGACCCCGTCAGCGGCACCATCACCGTTGATTCATCACCTCTGAACTCGATCAGCCCTTCTCTCTATCGCAAGAACGTTTCTCTAGTGCAACAGGAACCGACGCTGTTTCCGGGGACCATCCGAGAGAATATTTCGCAGGGCGTCGACACAACCATATCCGGCCCGCTGCCCAACTCTCAGCTAGAGGAAGCCTGTCGTTCTGCCAATGTCTGGGACTTCATAGCCTCTCTCCCCGAGGGCCTTGATACGCCTTGCGGAACGGGCGGCAGCCAGCTCTCGGGTGGCCAGCGACAGAGAATTGCGATTGCACGCGCCCTCATCAGAAAGCCGGCCGTGATCCTGTTGGACGAGGCGACAAGCGCACTAGACACCGAGTCCGAGCGCATCGTTCAGGGCGCGTTGGCGAAGGCGGCAACCACTGGCAATAGGATCACTGTTGCCGTCGCCCACCGACTGTCCACTATTCGGGAAGCAAGCCGTATTTTCGTCTTCAGCGGTGGAATCATCGCCGAGAGCGGGACTCATGGAGAGCTTGTTGAGCGTGGTGGGATTTATGCGCAGATGTGTGAGGCGCAAAGGCTAGGTCAAGATGTATAGGGTTTTGGTCTTGGTCTTGACTCCCCTAGGCCATATTTCCTCTGTTTCTTACATATGGTAAGCGTAGCATATAGACTTTACCAGCCAAGAAGTAACCCTGAGCTTCCTAGTTAAAGTAACCCAGTATAGAAGTCTAAGTGTAAGGCTAAGAACAGCTGGTGTCACTTTTTCATGAGTACGGCTACCTTTTTTTTCTTACTGTGACAGGACCGTCTCTTGTATCTGTTTGCTTGTCTTTCTGTGGAGTGGAGGACCGGCGGGTAGAGGGAAACGGGACATTCGGGCTTACGGTGCGCTTTGCTTTCCTGCAGCCGCGGCCTCGCTGTGGGATCGTGACTTTGTACCAGCAAAGATGAGTCAGCCTCGCAGAAGAGCATGTGGAAGCCGAGAGGCGTTGGTGCCTGCCTTGTGGCTTCCGGGTTCGTCACCGCACCCCAAGCTGGGAAAGAGGGCGCCTGCATCTCCCCTGTTCTTCCTCTTTCCGCCTCCTTCCACCTCCTTCCACAACGATTGTCATTGGCCGCCGATAAAGTATTCGTCCAAAACCTCCAGCAGCTCCGCCATCACCCTTTCCCAGTTGCCGCGTTGCCGCGGCCTCGGTGGGCTTCCCGGCCAGCATGTCATCTCGCAACCCGTTCAGTGAATTGACAGCGCCGTCTAGTCTAGATTCTTCCCCCGAGAAGGTGTCGGTTGCCAGCCAACATGTCGTCCGGAGCGAGCCGTTTGTTGGGTGTGGGTGCGTAAGTTGTGGGGGTTGAGTAGATGAGGCAGAAATGGTACTCTGCCTGCTCGTCTTATGTCTATGTGTCTTTTCCTCCTTTGCTTCTACATTTGCTTCCAGCCGATTCGGCTTGCCAAATGTCTCGCCGCTCCCTCTCCCGCCTCGGCCTTGAACCAACATGACCAACACGATGTCTCGCAACGACAGCCCTCCCTCGGCTGAATCGGTCATGATTCATAACATCAAAGCGCTGGCTTCTTGTCCACCCCAGAACCCACAATGTTCATGCCTCAGCCTTCACGCCAGAACCTCCTACAGTCCCGTTGCAGATCCGCCCGGCGGATATCAAGGCCGCCAGCATCCAACACATACTGACGCGACTCCGGGCTGATTGAAGGAAGAAGGCAGCGCTCCTCTTTGCTCGCGTCTCGGCTCGTAGTGGTGTGCGTTGTGGACATGGTTTTGTGACGACAACTGAGGGAGGGCATGGAAATGTGTGCAGGTGATGCTTTTTTACAATACATGCTTGGCAGGCACACAATACTAAACAAGATCAACTTGCACTCCAGACGGGCCGCTCAATGGGAGGGTGGCGCTGGAATGGTGGCGCCGAAATGGTGGCGCTGCCCAAAAAGCTGTACCTCAGGGCGGAAACGTCAGGAATGCACATGGTGTGAGTCTAGCTTCTTTCGGTTAGCGGTTATCAGGAGGGGGACTCACGCAGATGCCAGCCATGTGGCGTCCTTAGGACGCTGCCTTACCGTCCCGCATACTCACTCTCTTTTTTTCCTCTTACCTCCTTCCTCCTCTTGCTCACTGCGTTTTGTGTATTCTACAACGGCCACGACACCCCGCATGGCACGGCGTTTAGTTTTTTGAACAACATGGTTTTGTCTGGCATGTATGACGTTTTTGCGAGCACATTCGATTTTGTCGTCCTCAACCCCGACTGCTGCATGGCTCTCGGTCAAGCCTGGCCCATGGCTTCGCCATCAAGCGCCGCCGCCGATGGAGCATCGATGACTTGGCCGCTGTGGTTTGGACAGAGGAGGAATTGTGTTGCTCACCGTGCCAACTGATTGAGCACTCGGCCAACGCGACCGAGGCGAGCGTGACCCCGTCTTCGCTTCCTTTCCTTGCGGCCATGACTACACTCCCTTTCAACGGCCAGCCTCGTCGCTGACCTTGCGACCCAGAACGACGTATGCAATCGAGCCACAAGAGCACCATCAACAGACGGCCGGACCCCACGATACTTTGCCTTACTTTCTTTCCCTCGCTGGCAATGCACCCAGCATCTGGGACTGATTCCATCGCCGCCAATGCAGAAACGCTTTCAAGAGGGGCGGTCGGGCAGGGGGGTATGGTACGTACCGGTTCTCCAGGACCCCGGCCGGCCTGCCCCCACTGCACGGCTCCATGGGGGTACATAGTACGTACCTTGTGCAGTGCAGGCAAGGCAAGTGCCCCGCCCCCTCCCCCGCCGCGGAAACAGCCCGCTGCCGACGTCGCTGCCGCCCATCTGTTGGCACCCCGACAGCACAACGACAACGGCACGCGGTGCGTTCAACCGCCGGGGGGACGGCGGGCAAGCCGCCTGTTGAAAAGGCCGACGCCGTGGCTGCTGGCGTGGCTCGTTCGCGAAAATTCAGACCATGCGGAAAGCCGTCATCGGTAGCGCAAGACGATGCCCGAGAGTAGCTGGCCAAGAGGCCAGGCGCCGACACGGACGAGAAACGTAGCAGGTGTGATGGTGTATATATAGAGATCCAAGCTGAAACCTCTACGTAGGGCTATTCTGCTCTACTGGTCATTTGTCATCAGGGTATTGGTCAACAAAATCCGTTCTCCCCTCCAAGAGCGCATCCGCATTAAGCCGCACGCTCCATCTCACCATGTGCGTCATACTAGTCTCTCTAAACCCACTCCCGTTATCACGAATATTGCTTGTTGTGTTTCTAGGACCAGCCGGCCGGTGGTGGTGGAACAAAGCCGGCTGCGTCGTGAGGCATTTATGCGGCCCCCGCCCCTGGCTACCGTCGCAGAAGAACCTCAGGAGGATATCGATGGCGTCGTTAACGTCTTTAAGGGCCACCTCCTGTAACAACCGGCGTGCCCCCTTTTGGCTGACGGCGTAGCCAAACGTGCAAACGCCTTCTTGGACGTGGTGGACGGCCCGAGTGTGCTCCGGGTACTCTTCCTTTAGGGTGAACGGGATGTTGAACGTCCAGAGGTTCTTTTTTGGGGCGACAGTGATGTCGTTAGCGTGGATGACGCGGGCTTTAGGTATAGGTATACCGTTCTGAGTGTCTAAGAAGGGGAAGTGCATGCCGCAGTGACCGACCCAGAGGAGGTCCCAATCGTCACCGTAGGGTGAGATCTGCGGCGCGACAGTGGCCGGGAGGTGGTTGAAGGATATGTCTGGGACAGTGGCCGGGGAGCGCTCGGTTGACCTTGGGTACGAGGGCCCCCCAAGGAGGGGCTGAGTGAGCGCCTGGGTTGCGAGGGCGAAGTCGTGGAGCTGCTGGCGGATCCTGATGTCCCAGTCGATGTCGTCCTCAAGGATAAGGGCTGATGATAAGTTTCGAAGCACGATTCTGCAATTATATACGTGAGCCTTTGAGGGTCCTGTAAGACGGTCGAGGTCAAGGCTACTTCCTTACTCTTCAAGCGCGTTCATGTGTCCGCGCCAGCATCCGATAACGCCGTCGCTTAGACGGTCGTGCTCACTTGTCTGTGGTATCGCCTCATCGGGAACATCCTTGCCCTGGACGCCGTCGATCAAATTGATTTCTATCTCGCTGAGCGCGGCCTGGAGGATTATGCCATCCCGGCGGTCTGTCCGGCTCGGTAGACCGACGACAAAGACCTTTTCAAACTAGCGAGGATGGCCATTAGAAGATTGTCTACACAAACGGATAAAGACTTACGCCTAGTGTGCTATTTTGAATACTGTTTAGTAAGCTTGCTGAAGTCGTGCCCCTTCTCTGGCGAAGCCGGGTGAGAAACGGGCTATACAGTGAGAGTAAAATAGTAATAAAGACTGCGCTGATAACACACAGATTCCTCTTAAACATCAGCCTACTGGGAGAAAGCTGCATTGTAGGCAACTACACCCAGTTTATTGTAAGGAAAGAGCATGAAATAATACAACACCAAGTCTGAAATCATCTCTACACTCTGTGCGTCGCCCTCGGTCTTTCTCTTGTAAACAGCGCAGTAAAGCTTCTTACGGTAAACCAGACATTTGATTTCAGGCTAAAACATTCACAAGATTCTTATAAACGCCACCACGAGCCCCCTATATTCCACAGGGGGAGGGGCAGCCCTTAAGTTCACTTGGAACATGCAAGGGATGCTCCTAGATAGCCGCAGGAAATTTTGAGGCACGTAGGGAGATAAAAGTGGATAAGCAAAGCCATTTTAGTACATAATGTACTACGATTGACAATTACTTCTAAAGTAAGAATGTCTTTGGTTTGCGTGTTTTTATTTCCTTGAGCAGTATTAAAATAAAGAACGGAGTTATCTACTGAAATGGTTATCTAGAATCTAGGGGCCATACGTTGTCCAGTCATCTGTAGTAACTAGATTCAGGTGTGGAATTTAGGGGTGACTAAGATCCACTCCAATGGGACTGTTGTTAATTACAGAAGGAACAGCGGCTAATAGCCTAACGGATCTAAAGCTGCAGAAAGAACAGAACAGAGCAACTATAGCCAGGTCACGTAACTGATAATGAATTAAAAAAGTTTATGACGCAGGTTATAGTCCAGTCCACGTCCAACCACTTTTGATGTTCTAGGTCGCTAATGCTGCCAGACGCGCCTTTCTATAATAGCTAAGGAAGTTCCTTTTGCCTACAACAGTTAAATCATCCTATAGATTTAGATACCCAAGATGCTTTGGAGAGCTAAAGACTGACTCGTCTAGTGGCTAGAGGACGTGTGATGTATGTAGCAGCAGAAACAGCAGATAGATGTTGTTAATGTAGCAAAGTCACATAAAGTCTGTTGTAGCATGGCTGCAATGGCCATCTGGGATAGGCAGTCTGGTCTCACCCTCAGCCTTGCCTCCAGCCCTTCGTATGGATCAGTCTAAAGTATAAACACCTCCTCTAGCCATATGACTGCATTTGACGAGATTCTGTTTGCTATCGCCTACAAAAACGCCTACCAGGGCCAGAGATTCTTCGTGAGTCTGCTGCAACTAGCAACCCCTCTCTCTTCGAACTGGGCCCGCTGCCCTCGCGAGCTCTGCGACCGCGCTAGCGACCGTTACTCCCCCACCTACAAGCAGCCCGGCGCGCCACCAGGATCACTGCCAGCGTCGTTCTCCAGGACATTGCCAGCGTCATCGCAATTCCAGATCAGACGTCCCGGGTGGAACATTCAAGAGGTAACCAGGACCAGGGCCTAGGTCAAGATTTGGGCCATCTATCTGATTTTGACTTACTCAACGGTCCTCTTGAAGAATCACCCTCCCAGGTCTCGACATTGAATACAGATCCGCTTCACCAATCCAAAGGTTAAGATTAACCGCTCGACATAGATAGTGAAGACACAGACTTTCACATTTCAGCATCCACTAAAGACCTGTGTCGCCAAGACCTGTTTCATGTTCAAGCGCTCAACAAAGACGATAAGGAACATTAATCAAACATCTCAACCGCATCTACCACAGGTCTCGTTCAGGAACGCTGCCACGTTAAGTCTAATCAAGCCTTGTCACCATACGCTGACTCCCGGCCAAAAACACCTCGTCTCTCTGGTTTGAACCGCATCTTCCTAACTTCTGTTAACATCTCAGAGCCGGCCAATTTTCTATGTGCCACACCTGGTCCTCCTCTCTCGGATCTTGATAACACGGCAAACGAGCCCGCCAATTCCCTATTCGGTGCACTTTGTCCTCCTCCTCTCAACTTCGGTAGCACGGCAAAAACGCCTACCCTACAAGATAGCATGGCCTCCTCCTCCAAGAAACTACAACTTTCGGGAGACCTATCACCGCTTCTTTCTCCTAACGACGCCGACATGCTCCTCAACAGCACCACCTGGGTTAGCGGGGAGTGGCTGGACTATGCGCTAGGCGAAGTATGTCTGACTCAGGACTCCGACTTTTACTATGTCGACTCTTGTGAGGTGGGAAAGATGACCAGCAGTCCCAAAGACAACGGTGCGTCCGAGTCTGAGTACCGACCGAGGAACGATTCCGTTACTTTCGGCCCCGCCGGCGTCGTTCAAAGTTGCCTGGTGATGCTCCCAGTCTCCGTCAGTGGTACGCACTGGGTGCTGGGTACAATCACCAAGTCTGAGGCTGTGGCAGTTGGAATCAATGACTCCTTGCCATCCCCACGAAACCTTCGTCTGTCCTAAAACACGTTGGAATTCTTTGCCCGGAGCTACTCACAGACGACGCCGCCGCCCTCCCCCCCCCCCCAAAACAGCTTCGTCGAGGGACACGGATGCTATTCCCGCAATGTTCTGGACAGCCCTTACACGGTCGGTTCGGTCCCGGAGATCGAGCAAGATCGTTGATTCAACCTTGATGCACTCGTCAAACTGACTGACTTCCCAACACGATATGTTCACGAAGTTGTTCAAGGTAGCGGTCTGTGACCCTGAACTCGAAAAACCGCATGAAGTAGCGGAAGGCGGCGACGACGAAGACGCTGGGAAGCTCGAGCCACTACGGTCAGCCTATGCCTTGGCTCACAAGGGGGTCATGTAAAGGAAGCGAGTCTGTGGCTTGCGTCTCTCGGGGCCCTCCCCATGCGCCCTTGTCCAGGCGCATCGCCAGCGTCTCACCAGCCATCTGGCCCAGCATCGAGTCGGAAAGAACGGCTTCGCCGTCGTCAACGCGTCCAATCGCGCGTTTGGCCTCGAGAATGGCGACACGGCGGGGTTCGGGAACCCCGTTGATTACTAGTCGAAGACCGCCGTCGTCGATGGACGTAAAGTCGGCCTTATCCCCAAGGTTGATTCGGTGCACGAGGAGAAGGTCGTCAAAGTCCACAACGGGATCGACATCAGGCTCGTGCTGAGGAGTGGTCCAGTAGAGAACGTGTCGGATGAAGTTGCTCGCGAAGCTGACCGTCAGGTTCTCCGGGCGGCGAGGCTCGATCGACGACTCGGCCTTATCGAGGTGCGCCGAGTGCTGCGACAGTGCCTTGGGTGGGGTCGAAGATCCCTCAAGGACCAAGTCGCTGTGGAACGGAACTATGCCATCGGCGAGTGTGGGGGCCTTTCCGGCCGTTTGACGGCGGGGTCTCTTGGCTGTCGGTACCGGGCCAGGCGGCGACTCATGGGCCCTTGCCGTCCCGGATACTGGGAATGAAAGCAGCCTGTCCGGGGAGCTTGGGAGGAAGGGTATGTCGTTTTCTGCCTTGTCCTGGAAGGGGTCATCATAATTCAGGTCGGGAACGACAGCGCTGGGGGTGATGAGACGATCTTCCGGGAGCACCATGATGTAGCCCTTAAAGACAAGAGAAGGCAGCTGGAAGAGGGTTTTTTGAGGCGCATGCTGCGTTATCCACCTGCCTCAGCTGGTGTGAAAACCCGGGAGACCACATGGCCCGCCTGATTACAGAAGGACGGGGTCTCTATTTGACGGAACCCAAGACTAAAACCACTTGCTATTTTGATGTACACGACGATAGACGTAGAAATGATACCCCAGCGGCGGCAAAGCCCTCCTTGAAATGCAGTTAATGGTTAAGACGCAGATCAACTCCATGTCTTCCAACCCGATCCTTGAAGTGGTCAAGTTCAACGTCCAGCTACCAATTGTGCCCAGCGGTAGGAAAATCAGGAGAAAAGACTATCGCTATCCCCCTAGCCCTCAATACTTCGACTATCACTAACCTGGATTTGGACCTGGCCCTCTCTGTTGTAGCTGCTCGACAGCCGACTTGCCGCAATCAAGTCTTGTCAGGTCATCGCCCGCACTGCACGTCCCTTGAATTCATGACATAGATACACACTGTTCTGGGCCTGGACAAGACATCAAGCAGTTTGATGTCGAGTCACTAGACGTATAATTTGAGGCCGATGAGCAGATCTGAATGGGTCACAAGGCGATGTATGAGAGGCCATCAAGTTGTTTACAAATCACAGATTCACAGTGCAGGAAAAACTGCGATTCTTCTTGTTTTCTACCTTGTTTTCTGACCTTGCCGTTTCTTTGACATGCTTACCACCAACATGGCGGCGCATATGCGTCTGGTGGTCGGCTAGAGTGTTCGTGTATCTTTATCTGCTTCGCCTTCAGATCGGTAGACTAGTGGCAAGTGTGACGTGAGCCTTTTGGGAGAAGCTCTTGGCGAGTCGTCAGAATTACAGATGTAATTCTTTTCGTTCGCCGCCCCTTCGCATTCTACTTGATGAGGGCTAGCTGTGCTGAATATGGCTTCCGTTACCATGCCTGGGCCAACGCATGGCAACGTAGGAACGGCATTGGAACAACTCAACACTCATAAGCACGTATCAACGATAAAAATGATTTGGGGGCACTTTGAAATGAGACTGGCAGGACAGGCTTGGAAAAAGAAGAACAAGACCTGAGTGGCGATAGAGGATGTTGTGTGTCAAGCGACACTTGCCTACTTGCCCCAGCCCCTCCCCTTATGTTATTGATGTATACGCTCCAAGCCACAGCTATGCCAGCAAGAGACATACCGATTTTGTATACGTATAGTCAACACATCTTAGGAAGTTAGGGATGGCTATCCGACGGGGTCAGCGATGACAATTCATGCGTAGGCCACAAACATCCATTGCTTCGTTAAGAGGGGCCCTGCTTTTACAAACACGCCCGTCCTACCTATGTAGCAGTGGTTGAACTTGCCTGTACTGCTATGCTTGAAGTCAGAGTGCCCTACACGCTGAGTCTCTCACTCTCTGCACACTAATCGAGGGCGCCTCCAACACAAGAGATACATTGCGTTCAGACACAAGAGCCCTTAGATATCGTACTTGGACGAACTCTCTTCACCACGTACACACCCATGCCGTCCACTTCCACGTTATACCCACCAGCAGGCCTTACGAGTCTGACGGAGGTGAACGGGTAACTGGATAATTGACAACATCGTGGATTTCGTTCGTCCTTAAGCATTCACGACGCATCGCCGCCCGATGGTCTCCCTTCTTCTCAAACAGGGTGCCCATCGTTCTGCGCGTTTTGATGTTTTGATTCAGTCTAGAATGCTCTTTCTGACCATAAGAACAGGTCAGGGACTTAACTGCTAGAATATCATATAGTCAATAGACGTTTCTTTAATCCAGTCTTTGCTTCAGACACAGGGAGCAGGAAGTCAACTCTCTGTCCCAACAAACAGTCTCATTATCATTCCCAAAAACGATCAAGGCATAAACGGTGTCAAATAGGCGCCATATCGTGAAAGACACGTATCTTAGCATACAGAGATCAGGTATCTTCGCAGCGTGTACGACTCAGAGAAGTATTTCGTTGGGGAGACTGATGGTGCGGCTTTGTAGAAGGTGGTCATCAAAATTGATTTTCTAAAGAACAGGCGCTTTCTCTGTCCTTTGCAGCAAGTTTGATTTCTAGTTCCTAGATAATAGTGCTCCCCTATTCCTAAATCAGAAACTTATCGTATGTTTTGTCAGTTGGCTGGCTGCATGTGTGCCGGCTCAGCCATGTCATGTGCGTGTTGGGTCAAGGTCTCGAATTCATTTGCCTGCTTCTTGAGATCAACACTTGTGTCTTGCACCCCTGTCAATATACATTATGTCGGAAAGGTTTGTGTTCATGAAGAAAGCTGTAGCCAGCGGCCACATCTCTTCTTCCTTTGCAAGGAAGTCCTTACAACAGTTCCCCCATGTTGTGATCGTGTCACACAACGCCGCCAACTCAAGTATCGCCCCCTAGGCAAGAGAAATACTTGGGATGAAAGGTTCTGAGTTGTTGCTCAAGGTACAGGTTAATATGTAGGCAGAATATGCTGCCATGTCTGCCCTTCCATAATGCCAAAGTATTCGTGAATGTTAGTACTCTCAGTGTCATCCTTTCACATGGAGAGAATTGACAAAGTCAATCCAAACTCAACAGTAGGATTTGCTCTTCCGCAAGGTCAGTAGACACTGCCGCAGGTTTGTTGTATGCGTAGCTGGTTCCAGCAGCTCCTTAGAAAGCCAGGTCTCTGTAAATTTGACATTCCATATAGGTTAAACCCTGGCGAGCCCCAGCTGTGTGTTTTACTACGTTAGTCTACTGGTCGAGGTTCTTAAAAGAAGCCTTGAGATAAGCGTAGATTTGATTATGCCTTTACCAATTCGTAAGCACTTCCTCAAATATGATTTGAAGTATGGTCAAGAAGTTGACATGGAAAACTGTAATTTTGTAACATATCCTGAATATTTTGACAAGACCCGTTGCAGGAGTGGTTTATTTAAATAGCGGCATTAGAAATCGCAAGAGCCAGTAGTCAAAAAGATAATCACTTGGCAAGGAAGCGAAGGGAAGAAGACAACCCCAGATTGGCCTGACTGTTCTACAGGGGGAAATGAGAGACTCCAGATAGTCACATGTATCTGATATGTATAGACTCGGTGCCAGAGAGGTACCCTGGCTCAAGTTAAGGGCCAAATCTTGCCTTTCAGAGATGGCACATAAAAGGGTGGCAAGCCATCGCCGAACCAACCTGAAGCAGGGAACGAAAGAAGTTGAGACTTGTTTATGGTTAAAGATGTCTACACGTATATGAGTCCCTCGAATTTTGCTAAATTACTGCCACTGAAGGCATGGTCGGGGTAGCTCGAATCAATTCATCCTCGCTTGGTCGCGGCGTCAGCCGCTCAACCTTTCTTGTCGACCGCCAATGCACTGTTCCATATCGGTAAAGCTCCCCAAAGGTTCCTGGTCTGTGATCTGCATCCTGAAGACCTTCCTTCTTGATGAGATCTCCTAGTGCAGGCAGCCCACCTGCCGAGTTGTGATACACCTTGTACATGTGGCTGTTCTCCAGCATATCGATCACAAATTCCTCAGCGGCCTTCCTCTTTCCCTCGTCCGGTTCATCCAACCTTGTTGTGAAGATATCGATCTGCTTCGCGCCGTCGTAGTCTGTCTTCATGGCCCCGAGAATACCGTTGTTGATGCCTTCTACCATGAACGCCTTCTTCTCGTAGAAGTCGCGTCCGTTCCAACCTGTCTCCACATCGAGGAGGTTTCTCGTGCGGTCGCCGATTAGCATCTGGGCCACGTAGTCGCTCATCTCCAAGACCTTCTCTTCGAAGTTCCAGTCAGCCATGCCGTCGGCGATACCAATCTCCTGAATCAAAGGGTGCTTGTGGAAGTCGCGTTCGTTCGTACGATCCTTCCAAAGTTCCTTAAAGCCGTTGTGCCAGTTCTTAATGAAGATGGATTCCTTTTTGGCGGCACACATGAAGTTGCCAAAGCTGCCCCATTTCTTCCTGATCTGGCCAGTGATGATCCAAAGACCGATCTCATATCGCGATTCAGAATCGGAAAGAGCGTTCCAGAAGAGCTCGTCGAGGTGGGTGTGCAGCATGTTGCCGACGTCCATCCATACGCCGCCGTGCTCGAAGAGTAATGGGAGCCGGATAAGGTCTGACGCATGCTGGGCTTTGTGGGCTCCGTCCATGGTCATGCTTACAAGGCAATCTGGAAGCCAATCTTGGCCGATGAAGTTGTAGACGTTGTTTGGGGAGCCATCGATGAGATCGACAAGTCGAACAGTCCAGCTGGGACCCAGTTTGCGCACCCAATTCAGGACGGTGCATCTGTAACTTGGGTACATGGCGTCGAGACCTTTGTCCCAGAAAGCCCAGACGTTCTTCTCAGAGGTGACAGGGCGGAAGGTGTTGAGTTCTGCAATGATATCCGAGGCGCTTCTGAGGTCAAGTTGGGACCGTGGCACCTCGCGCAGGCCGGTGGCCCCATCTGGAATTGCAAAGTGCCGCATGCTTGGTGGTTTGGAAGTGAGATGATATTCTAATGTGGTTTGGTGCGGTTGGTTCGATGTCAGGGAAGCTTTGCTGTTTTATATGCTGATTGGAAAACTGAAAGTCATTAGACGGTTCTTCTCTAGCCTGAAAGGAGTTTCAGACGGCGCGGTTTCCTGGTCATCGTGATGGCGGTCAACCGGCGCCACCGTTTGCCATTGGCCAACCATCGGCTTTGTGGAGCCCCTGGTATTCAACACAAAAACTCACGTTGCATACAACATGATCCTCGTCAGTACCACTCGTACTGGCACGCCTATGTGTAACAGCCAAATGGTCTCAAAGTGAAAAGACCGTACTAGAAGACAAAATTCGGTTGTTTGTTGGGGCAAAATTGCCAATTTTCACCCCAGTACTCCCGGTTTTGGTCTAGCGGCGATGAATCATCTCGACTCATGACGCCTTCAGGCGCACGTTTTGCGTCAACTCCGGGTACAACATGTGGAACGAGATGAGATATGTCATGAAGGGTAAACTTGGGCGGCGATAGTAGCCTTGGATCGGTTTACGTAGATCTTTTGTATTTAGCAACTTATGCCGACCCCTTCCATCTACTTTTCCCGTAAAGATGGCTGGCACTCGGCCCGGGGAGGCAAGCATTCAGTAATTGTGGGGTTCGCTTATCAGCAAAGTGGGACCCAATCACTGGGATGCATCCCGCACATCGGCGGCCGGTTCAGAGCAATTCCTCTTGGAGTTGTTTATGGTGACCATAGGAATATGCGATGTTCAGAATAAATAAGTTGATTGAGCTTACTGTCTTTGTTTATTGAGAGAGCGGATAATTCTCTGCTGGATAAGTTAGGTTGCCAGACTTGGTGCGATCAAACTCTCATGACGCGCACTTCTGTAATCCACCAGACGAGTGCCTACTGCATCCTTGATGGCCAGTCCTTCTTTTAGTTGACAATGAATAATTGTTTAACTGCGCGCCGCGACGGTGCCAAAGCGCACATTCAGTGTGTGTTACCCTGCAACATGAGGTCTTCAAATCGGTAAATGTTGGTCCAGGTAACACTTTTGCGATCTGCGGTGCGAAGCGTCTTGGAGATCTACAGGTTGGCGACGGTGCGGGAAGGCCAGCGTATTCCTACGTCAGAAAAAAGCCGTCGCAGTTGTGCGCCCCTGAGAATTGTAAGGCAAATTAACTTATCCTCCATCATCACGCAGGTCTGCGTCTTCCGTACGGCGCGGCGTTGTCTCACGTGTACTGCTTTTCCGAATCTTCCTGCGGGTATGCCTGAAAGTTGTTTGAACAACAGACCGCGCCTCTTAGAGCGTGACAAGAAACGAGCAGAACAAAATGACGTGCGTCTGCCCTACATCCGTGTTAATCAAGATGCTACGGATCCTACAATAAGATGTCTGAGTTGAATTGAATAGCACGGCAAAACCCTCATAATGTACTACTGCATGACATAGAGATCCGCTTGTTGCGATATTATTATTACACTTGGAATCATTCCTGTTCCGCAACAACCCAACCGATGCGCCTTCGGAACTTTGGTTGGTTCCGGAGAGAGACCCAATTGAGGTGTTTAACTTACCAAATGGTCGCAAACTTAGCTACTCGCAGTATGGTCTATCAACAGGTAAACCAATATTATACTGCCACAATCTACCAGGCTCCTGCGTTGAAGCTGGCCATCTGCACGAGGCAGCCTTAGAGGCTGGCGACCGCATCGTCCGGATCGCCCAGAGATAGGTCTGAGTACCTTTCAACTTGGCAGGACACTACTTGATCAGCCGAAAGACTTGGAGCGTCTTTCTTCCCCCCATCTGTGATAAGGGGTCTCAGACAGGTAGGGACTCTGCTTAGTTCACGTTCCATTCATCCTTCTTTTCTTCTGCTGCCCTTTGTACACATGCAGCAGGATACTCTTCATAAGGCTACGCATTAACCATTTAGATAAAGCAGACGCCTCAGCCACTCCCCCAAAACGATTGCTATTGAGCTACTTTGGTCTCCTCCTCGCTTTGCTACTGGAGCCTCTGCTGACCTTACAGCCTCCTACTGCTGGAAATCTGTTTAATAAGCAACGCTAAGTCTGTTATTTAGACTTTACCCTGCTTCGTCCTAGAGCGGTAAATCGATCGTAACAGTAGCCAAGAGAGCAAGATCTAGTATTTAAATATTAAGTAATTGTACTAACATAATTACTTGAATGCATACTAACTGCTACAACAATCTTGGTAGGTTTATTACCATCCTATTAGTATTACCTTCCGCTTTGTTAGTTAGCGTGTTGTCTTGATTCCTGTCTGATTTTCTGACCTCAATTACTTAAACTAAATACCTCTCCGTAAGACTGAGTTTGCTGGTCTTACTATTATTACCTTGCATCTAAAATTAACGGCTAATGCATCAGATTGATGATCATGATGCATGAACTCTTACAGCTTCACTAAACATTCTACACTGTGCAGTCCTGAGAGATCTGCAACAAGCCATAGTACCTAAATGTGATAGGCCAGCATGGCCTTGTGTAAGCAAGTGGTGACTGAATAAATTCAATTCTAAGCTAAAGAGGAGATACCTCTAGGTGCGCGCGCGCTGGCTTCACGCGTTTGCCTGGGTTACGTGCTTGCTCAGGCCGATTGGGTGAGTTTAATTGTGGTGGGCCTACCCTCCCTGCTACACGTCCTGTGGCGTGGCCGGTACACTAACTAATTAAGGAGCGGAAATAAAAGTAAGAAAAAGAGCAGGCTCTATGCGCCTTATGGACCCCCTTAGCCCCATATAATCCTCCTGCTTATGTAATACAGATATGACCTTCCTTTTTGTCAGAAAAAAGCCCATCTAGGCTTAGCGCACTTAGAGGTGTCTCTGCCTCCACTCCCCCCCCTGCAGCCTTGCATTTCTTACTAAAAGCCTTGTTTAAGAAGATGCTTGTCTACTGTTTTAGCTGTAAATAACAGCATTATTCCTAGATACCTAAGATAGGTATCTACATACTATTAAGCAATAAGTATATAAGACATATAAGTAGATAACTAATAGAAACTAATGAAGATAAACATCTGCAGACTAGGTTTTAGAGGCTGAATTAAAGTCGTAGATTGGTTTGGTTGGAGCCTAAATAAATGGGGCGGAATTTGGCTGTAATAGGATGGTGCTTACCAGTGGCTGTGCATAGGATTCCAGGCTATTGTCTTTGCACCCCTGCAAAGGACCAAAAGGAGAAAGGTCTCGGCAGCTTGGTGCTCCAGGTTTAAAAGACAAAGATTCCAGAGAATCTCACTCGCCCGCTCATTTGAAAACACTCCCGACGTACGTCTGTCAAACTACCTTGGGGCACGAATTCAAGGCCTGCCCTTTTGCTTGATTGAGAGAGACGGGCGAACAGACGAGCAACAATGTCAACCTGCTTCGACCGTAGCAGTAACCAGGATCTCGGACTTGTCGCATGCGACCCCAACGGCGATCTCAAGTCATGTTGTGCGCCCAGCGACTCTTGCGCCAGCAACGGGCTTTGCGTCACAAATAGAACGGACACCCTCACACCTTATTTTATTAATGGGTGCACGGAACAAAACTGGAACAGCGCCACTTGCCTAAATCAATGCGACCAATGTACGTCTTGATTTGTTATCCTACCACATTCTCTCGGCGCTGACAAGCCGGCTGTCGACAGCGGGCGGGAATGGTGTTCTACCATGCGGAAGGGGCAAGTTTTGCTGTTATGGACTTGAGGGGTGCGACTGTAACAACGCTACTGCTGTCTTTAGCTTGGATCCCGTCATAGTGGTTACAAGCATTCCAATCAGCGCCTCGAAAACATCAAGCGTGTCTGCGACTACATCCACCACAGCTAGCACATCCACAGCCGAGAGCACAGCATCCGCGCCTACAGCTTCCCTTGACTCCGAGCCAACGCCTTCCGCTGGCTCTGTGCTCGAATCTTCAAATCACGGCAATGTCCTTTCCGTCGGCTTAGGAGTAGGGCTTGGCGTCGGGATCCCGCTCATTGCTTTTGTGGTTGGTCTTGTTTGGTTCTTAAAGAAGAGGCGACGATCAAAGCCGGTAGCGGTTACTCCTCAAGAACCTACCAAGCAAGAGATTAATTATCATGCACTACACCGCACCGAAGAGCTTGACACCGGTCACTATCGTGCGGAGCTTCAAGTTGATTACCCCCAGCTGAATTGCCTGGAAGTCGGTTGTAAATAGTTTAATAACAACAACAGCTGGATTTTGACTGGACTAATGCCTTATAACCATTAGGAGTTCTTAAGCTTTAGAATATCCTAGTAAACCACCTGTTTTACTATTATTATTTTAAGTCTTTAATTGTTAGGTAGTAGCAGACGTTACTAATGATATAGAGTTTTATATAAATATCTAGGTATTAAATTTTACATTAGAAAGTCTCTATCTAGCTACACTAATTAAGGTTCTTCTTTACTAATTCTATAGCCTAGTTTGTAAGTAATTAAAAGACTCTCTTACATATAAGCATTATATAATAAAACTTACATATATATTAGATTTAAAGCTGTAACTTCTTTATATTTAATAGATTAAATGTTTATTTTACTAGAGTATTAAACTTTACTATAGTTACTAGCTACTACTAGTCTCCTCTTTTATAATAAAAGTCTCTTACTATAGGCTTTATAGCCAGCCTGTCTTTACTAAAATAAAAGCTTCTTTAGAATTTATCCTAGTAATATAATTATACCTATTATTAAATATAAATAGACCTCTTTAAAACAGTTATATAATTAGTAATTTAACGTTGTTAAAATAGATAATGCAGCAGCATAACTAAAATTAAAGTAAGACAGTCTAACAGAATGTTAGCCACACTTCTAAAACAGATCTTACTAGCTAATTAATTTAAAACTTTATCATAAGTACATACATTTTACTTTAGATAAGATAAAATACAGCTAAGTAAAGAAAAAGGCTTTTTAAGATATAAGTTTCTTAAAATACAGACTAAGGATACCTTATTAATTATCGTACTTTAACACCTGCGTTACTTTTATCCCAGAGGGTGCTGTATTACCTAATTTACCAGCATTGCCTACTTCAGCAAAATGCACGTGCTATCAGATTTCAATCATTTAGGCAGCAAAATCCGTTCTAGAAGTGTAGCTGACATCCGCTCTAGAAGACGGGCGGGGCAATCATCATTTACGTGCTTCAGCTTAACAGAGCTTGGTCTCTCAGCCTGAGAGAGCAGAGCCGTATGCCTACGGTTCAGGAGGCAGGCCTTGTAGCTAGACCCAGCACTTACAGTTGCCAGTAACTAAGCTACCACATTTGCTGTTGGCTTCACAGATGGAAAAGGGGATATTGGGAATGTTCCAATGCACTTCGGCCTGACACACCGGCTTAGCAGTTGGGAGTGATGTGCGCGCGGATTTTAGTGTTCTCAGAGGCGGACAAGGCGATGCGCATGCCCCTGGCCATCTTGACGCCGTGGAAGGTCTAGGGCGTCGTGTTCGGTCAGCAGTCTGGACGGGGATGGCGAGAGACTTACGTCCGGCGTGGGTTCGGCGAAAAAGCTGGTTTTTGTCATGTCAAGAACTGGGGTGCGCTCCTGGGCGCGACAAGCCGTTGAAGGCGTGGACGAGTTCGGAGGAGGGACGAGAAGAAAAGTTGCCAAGCGAGGGAGAGGCGGAAGTAGACGAAGCCTGGATGGCGCCGTCTTAATAGAAGTCTGGATTGTGGGGGAGGGGGGCCCAAACAGAGCCGTATGAACTTGATTGGAACTAACGGAATGGAGGGAGACAACGGATTGACGCGGCATCGCCACGTATCGAATGCAAACATGGAGGGGGGAAGAAGAGGTTCGCCGCATGTGAGTCGGGGTTGGGCACAGCAAGACACGAAGCGGTGAATACCAACAACACAAACGGAGAGAACCGCATCATCGCCCCCACACAATCCCCTCGTCCTCTCCTCCTCCTTCTCGTCCTCCTCCTCCTCCTCCTCCTCCTCAACCGCCCCCGCGCCAGCGCCCAGGAGCTTCACCTCGGCGTCAATCTCGCGCATGCGGACGTCGTTGTCGGTGAGCACCCTCAGAGCCTCCTTGTACCTGTCCAAGACGGCGACGCACTCCCTCTGCAGGGCCCTCATCCGCTTGACAGCGCCGGGGGTGGCACGGACGACGCGGTCCCCGCCAGAGGGACTCGCTGGACCTATCCGGCCCGCGTTATTGTTCGTGTTGGGAGTCATGGGGCGGTCGTCGGACGTCATGTCGGAGGGGTCGACGGCGCGGGAATCGGCTTTGAGGGAGATGAGGAGATCCTCGTCAGGTCTCTGCGGCGTGCGTCTGCCTCTCCTGCAGCCGCGGGCGCTGCGGTGCTTGCGGTCGGGAAGGGACTGCGCCGGTGATTGGTTGTGTCGATCGTAGCCGCTCACGATCCTCTTCAGATGCGAAAGCCGTTGGCCAGTGCCATTTTCGAGCTCCATGTTAGTCAGCGTGGTGGACATGGTCGCCGCGTGTTCGAAATCGTCATCGTCGTTGCCTATGCCGCCGCCGCCGCCGCTGCCCAGGTGGGTTGCTGTAGGCCGGCGAGGCATTGGAGGAACTGGAGCTCCTCCGGCAAAAGCTCCGCGGGCTTGAGCCGGTTGAGTGCGTCGGTGTACTGGCATCTCTGGCGCTCGTCGGTGCCGCGGGCTTCCCTGGCCGCATGGCGGCGTGCGCCATCGTCCCGGTCCGCGATGTTGACAGTCTGCGGTCTGATGAAGTCCTCAAAGAAACTGCGCCGGCGGTCGCCCGGGTTCCGAAAGGTGGAAACGGACATGCTATCAAGGGCTGACGTGGCTGACGTGGCTCGGGTGCGAGACAAGTCGTGAGGGGGAGAAGGAAAGGAAGAAGCAGCGGCGAGACGCACGCGATGCGACGAGGCCAGCAAAGAGAACAGGACTCAAGACACATGAGGAGAAGGGGACCCTCGGAGAAGTAAACGAACGGACAGAGCCAAATCCATGCTCGCAATCCACCCGAGCACAAGGGAGGCATGCACATATAAGAGACATTTCGGCGGCCCCAACGCGGTTGAGAACATGACTGCTCGTTCTCCGGCACAAGAGGAGGGCAGGCGAACGGTCCATCTGATATGTGTAAACGACAGTGTGTTCGGGCCACGAATCCCAACCCACGCGGATATCAGCATGGCATCTCCTGTAATTAGCCATGCAGCTCGTCCGTCATGTATCCGTGGTTCGTCTCTCATGTCGTTCTTTATGCAGCTCGTGTGTCATGCGGCTTATCCGCCATATAGTTCGTCTCTCCAGCTGGCCCTCCATGCAGGACGCATGAACCACCAAGGCGGGCAGATGCAGATGTGCCGTCCGATATGATGCATCCCGCCTACTATTTGGTGTTGGTTGCCGTCTTTCCGGCGGGGGCTCGCATCGACCTGGTTGGCCACCCGAGACCGCCCAGAGGCCTGAGAGCTCCTGTCGGGCCACGTCGCCGCCCAGCGAGAGCGAGGATCAGGATGGCGGGCCAGTCCGTGTATGCGCAGCTTTCGCACAAAACAGGCCACTTCTTGCAGCCAACGACAAAGGTCTCTTAAGTGGCAAACCTCGCCGTCGTCTGCGACGTGTCTGGTGCCTCCTCTGGCACGACGTCTCTCTTGCGTCCTTGGGGACTTGCGTACACAAGACTCATCGTCTGTATGTTGTGATGACTCCCGGCATCTCCCGAGACGCCCATAACACACGTCTTTTCTTGTGCGCTTCAACGGCATGCGCAGACAGACCTGATCAGACATGATTCACTGTATCTGGCGTCTCCTCAGACGCCCCATCACAGGTTTGTCTCCCGCGTGTCAATCTCATTGCGACGGACATGCCGTCAACTGACCGGTTCCGTCGTTTCCCACATCCACTCGAGAAGCAACAAATCATCCTGGCAACTTGGCAGATGATCGGGCTTTCGCTCAATGCCTCGCACATGCCACCCTCGAGGGGCGCCAGCTCCCTCACCTGGCACTGGGCGTCACACAACAATCTCGCTCCCCGTCTCGCAACCAAACAACCGCGTAGGGATGCAAACACCCGCACACACACACTGCCGTTGGTACAGCCAACCTCGATCATCCCGCCGGCCCCTCAACCGACCCAGACCCTCCTCCCCTTGGGCACTTGCAGCCCGGCGACAAGGCACACAACACCATCGGCCAAGGTTCGAAGGCGCTGAACTCTAGGCTCCTCCTCGCAAAGCCTCTCGTCATGGGGCCCCGCAACACGGACGCCAGCAAGCTGAGAAGCACGGAGCCGCCGAGCGCTCGCCCGCAGAACGTCCTGACGATAACGGCACTTCCACTCCGCTCCTGGCCAGTCAGCGAACAGCCGCAGTCCTCTCGCCAGTTTCCGGCCATCGCTTGCCAAAGCTCCGACGCCCAACAAGTCTCGGGCACCCTTCCCGGCAACCATCTACCGACACAACATCTCTCTCAAGGGCCGTCGACGAGGAAACAGAAGCGGAGGCCCTTGAGCGCCAGAAGAAGAGGGACTACGCGCGCATAAAGGAACAGAACATCGTGGCGACAACCGCGTACAAAAAGATCCCTCGGCAATATCTGGACTGGCTCATGGCGCGCAGAGACGCATCGCGGCGGCGGCGGATGGGTGCCGGGCGCATTGAACGAGGTCGTGAGAAGGACGACAGCAGCGACCGTCAAAAGCCACAAGACGAGAAGCCACAAGACGAGAAGCCACAAGACGAGAAGCCAGAGCCGGGGCAATGAAGACGGAGGCGAGAACCACAAGGGGCGTCGGGGGGGGGGGGGCAAGATGGGAACAGGGGGATCGTCTCCTTGACGATGCAGAAGTCGACGTTATCCGGGTCGATGTCGGTCTCGGGCGAGTGGGCGTACGCGTAGGCCACGGCGCCGTCATAGCGCAGGTAGAGGTTAAGGGGGCCCAGAGGCGACGGAGAGAAGTCGGGATCAAACGTCATGTTGACGGTTTGGAGGTTGATGGACGCGTCGGCCGCATCGTCGGAGGCGGGGCCATTGGGCAGTGATCGGTATGTTGGATAAAACTTGGATAACGTAGGTAACTTGGATAATTAGTACTTGTTGCTTAGTAATTCCTGCTAAGTGGAAGCATAATTGCATGAAGTATCGCTGTGATCCCTGATGTTGAGGATGTTACTCACCGCCTGCCCTGTAGATAATAGGGTTTATTTCCCCTCACTTTTGACGTTGTTATTGATTGCTTCTTCCTCTTGCTAACGTTGTTATCGCGAAACTGCAATGGCGAATTGGTAAAGCGAAGAAGGACTCTCTATTAACAAAGAGGGCACTATCATTGTTGTTGCTGACGAAGACAATAGCAGTAGCGACAGCAGCAGCGACAGCGGAAGCAACAGCGGCAGCGGCAGCAAGAGAAAGCACCTACCACGGCAGTCATTAAGGCAACCAGTAAAGCGAAGGCGGTGGTTTGATGATCTCGATGATGATAAAGAAGTTGGTGAGGCAGTTAACTAAGGCAGCATTCTGCCTTCCTACGAAGAACAGACTCAGCAGTCTATCAGGAATGTTAGCTAAGCATGAAAACGGTCTCGTACGCCATAGAACTCAGACCTAACTCATTGCTTTATGGAGGAGCTCGTCATCCTTCATTAGGACAAGAAACTTAACACCACTAAGGCTGCCACAAGAAGGCCAATTTTTATTAAGCTTGTAACGCAGATAAATAACGAGGCCTGGTTTGCTAACAGCGTAACTACTATATAGTTAGCTAATAAGTATAACGTTAAGAGAAAGAGGTATAATAACTAGGCCTCTGTTGCCTATAGGTTAGGTAATACGTATGATGAAGATAACGGCAGAGTCTTTTGTAGTAATAAGGCAAAAGAGAGCTTTCTTAGTAACCACCTACGGCAAGAGTGGGTTTTTAAGAAAGGGATAGGACCGCCAGCTCTATACTAAGAGATATAGAGTACCACTGTTAGTAAGGGCAACAATATCCAGTCTATTAACAAGGTTAGCTGTGAGGTTAACTCTGGGGGCAACAGTAGTAACTAAGAGAACGTTAACGATATTAAAGAAGACGACCTTAATCTAGGTACACAGGATCTACAGCTAAGTTAGTCTCCTTTTTTATTGCCTTAGTCCCTAACGTTATGTCTTTACTTAACTCCTACTTCTTAACGTTGCTAATTTATACCTATTAGCAACAACCTACGGAGGAAGAAAATATTTACTGCTGCTAAGGCTAACGCGTACGTTAGCTAGTTAATACAGGACTTTAGTAATAAGTTCTCTAGCAGTAAAAGAGAGGTGTTAGTAATAAAGTTAAAGGAGAAACAGAGGGTAAGAGAGCAGCTGTTACGTAAAGAAGTTAAGGTAAATAAAGTGATAGAGGACCTTGCGAGGTTTTAAAGTAACCTTAACTATAAGGTTTATCTAGTTATTTTAAATAGGTTAATAACAAAGGAGAAGAAGTTAGTAGTATTGTGAGTAAGGTATTAGAACTTATTACTAAGTGACGAGTTAAAGAAGGCGTATTGTATAGAAGTATATAAGCAAGAGAAAAGTTAATAGGTTAGTTAGTTATAATAAATAGTTATAATTATTTCTATCTACCTTTGTGTGCCTACTGCCTGCTACTGTTGCCATATTACTGTTACTATCTGCTGCTAAATATTATCTATACCTTGCCTTATATACCACTTATTAGCCCTTTTGCCTGCTTAAAATACATTAATATCCTTATCTTTAGTGTCTTTAACAACCTTCTCTTTAAGATAATAAAGTAAAAAGTTGTAGAGGCCTGTTACTGCGTATATAATCTTAACTTATAAGTTAAGGTAATACTCTGGAGCTGCTTAGCGAATAATCTTCTACTTCTGCTTAAGGCGACTAAAGACCTGCTTAACGATGACTTAAAGGTGACTATGACGGAGGTTGTATAGCTCTTAGGCTATTACTAGCGGTCTCTCTGCGTCCCTCCATTCCTGTAAATAATAATAAGTTTTGTTATATAGAACAACAAGGCCACTTTGTCTACCAAACCCTGCGTTAGCTAAGAAATATTAACCTTCTGGGACTTGAAACCCTTGACTATACGCAAAATTAACCAGGCTGGCATCGTAGACAGACCCTTTAGCCCTAGCAAGCACATACGAGAACCCTCTATTAAACCAGACTGCAGTAAAGACATTCTGGGCCACGGTACCCTTCTGACTTCGCCACGTTGCCTAATTATTTTTAGAGATATACGCATTAATAAGAGTGCTGTTAACTGCGCTAACACAGCTAGTAAAGTATTTGCCTAGCTTCTTATTGTTCTTAATCTCTAGCGAAAGCTTTGCTTCTCTAGCTAGTATTACGTATGCCTTATGGAGTTTAACAAGGTATAGTAATACCTTATTCTACACTATACACACTATTAACTAACTAATCTAGAAGAAATAACTAGCGTTCCGTTGTGCGCTGCCAGTTGCTAATATAAACAGACTAATAAGCACTTTCTGCTTAATTAGAAGGTTTTTTAACGACTGTAGAGGCGTGTTATTCCTAAGCTACCTTATGAGTACTTAAAACTGCCGTTAACCTATACAAAAGAGGCTGAAGAAGCGACGATTTAAGCCGCAAAGGAGCTGCTGACAGAACCGCTAGGCTGCCTTTTTTCCACCCTTATTAATAACCTCCTTTTCTGCTGCAATTTGCCCATAGTTATATAGGCAGCGGCTGACTGCAACAGCGCCAGATACTGCAACTGTTGCGAATAGTTACGTATTTTTTATGACAGTTGTGAGTTATTAGCGGTTGGATAACGTTATCTAAGTGCTAATGATGGTCCGGAGGACCATTAGGGATTTGTATGGGCAAAGAGGGGTTATGATCCCTTTTAGGGCGGCAGAATGTCAATCTTATCTAGGTACGGGGCAAATGTGGCATAACTTTGAGTTCATGCAGAGGCGAACCCAGGACATGGAAAATAGGCCTCAAAAAGGCCTAGCGCAGCATTTATTCAGTTTTAGGGTTCATTTCTTATCCAAGTTGCGTTATCCAACTGGCATTTGAAAGTTATCCAAGTTTCCGATCAGGCCCTTGGCATTTTAAACAGCATCGCGGCTGCTGTCTCGGGGAGTTCCCGGTCGCAGGCGTACGGTGAACTGGAGGGCAATGTGTTTGGAGCGGTCTAAGTCGGCGTCGGTGGTGGTGGTGTTGATGCTGGGGGAAGGAAATGGCCGAGGAAGCGAAAGGGTCGAGTCCTCGGACGGGTCAGCCATCAGTGGCTGTGGCTGTGGCTGTGGCCGTGGCTTCCGATGGCGACTGATGGACGTGGTTGACCAACAATAGAGGAATACAGGAAGGGAACGGAAGGAAGGGGAGAGGGACAGGAATCAACAGAGTTATCAATGGTTGCCTGGCACATCATTCTGTCGGCGACGAATGATGATCAATATCAGGGTGGCTGTTACACCCGTTCGTTTGTCCATTGTTTGTTCGTCAATAGGCACTGTCCGTCATGGGGTACAACTTGGCCGCACCTCGTGTCAGCAGCTGCTGAACTCCCGCGCTGTACATGACATCTACAGAGGGGACCTGCCGCTTTACGCGCCAAGATCGGCCAAGATGCTCGGCAACTCGCGGCTGCTTCCGTGGGTGGATTGCCATATAGATCCACCGTGCTAACGTAATGAGTCTAGAATGGCCGAGAAGGACAGGGACCCCCCACGTTGGGATCCGCCAGCAGCACAACCCAATTCCATCTCGATTACCTAGGCGACCGAAGCGGCTTCTAGTACATGCATCGGGACCTGCGCTGTACTTGGCACTGCAATGAGAGGAAGCCTCTCGAGGAGCCGCCCACCGACTCTGGAATGGCTTCGCTGCAGTGGCGCAGCTGTACCCACATTTGCAGGATTGTTTGCAGCAAATGTCCTGCCAGAGTGGGCCTTGTGGCTGGTGGGGAAAACCCCGGTTCCACTCCACGTGCTAGAGGGCGCTTGTCGTTCAATCAAGGTTGCGGGGCCCGCACAGCGGCCAAAGCAAGCACAATCCGTGTGGCGACCGTCGGAATGTGTCATCTGGATTTTCAGCTTCTTGGCATCAGTAAAAGAAGAGGGAAAAAAGAGTTGTAGGGTGCATGTGCAGTTGAGGCCCCAATTGCAAAGGAGGGCGTCAGATGAGCGCACGCCGAAAGAAGAGGCTTAGTCCAGCATGAATATTTGTCGCGCAATGGCGGGAGGCGAGAGGAGTGATGCACAAGTCAGAAAAGCGCACAACTTGCCTTTGGAACGCGAAGGGCGTTGCGTAGCAATGATGAATTGACTGATTGCATTGCCTTGCATCGCATCGCGTCGTGCCATCTTCTTGTTGCGAAGCGCAGAGCCACTCAACTCCCTAATCAACCAACACAGCATCGTCCAAAGCCATCTTAACAATGTAAACCCTCGCAGGCTGGGCGTTGATGATGCCGACCATCTCGGGGGTTGGCTGCCAAGGCGCTCCATTTTCCACTCACTCTCGCTGGTGAACTTGACAGGCGAGAGAGCGACAAATAGAAACTGCCGCCTGGTTCCTTCATTGCCCAAGATGTGATCGATGCAGCCAATGTCATCTCCGTCGCGTTGCTTCGCGCAGTGCTGCCGTGAAAAGACAAACTCTCATGGAGGGCTGTACCCTGGTTTTGCTTTTAGAGATCCTTCGACCATCACCTACCGTTTCTCTTCCAAGATACAGGTGCCACCTCGCCGTTGACTCGGGGTCCCATCTTGTCTTCTGGTCCTTCAACTCGCACCCAGTCCCGTCATGTTGCGTCCACACCCCCCGATGCCAACCTTCTCCCGGCGGGCAAACAGGTGGGCATCGCCGCCGACATACGACCGACAAAACAGCCACTGTAAATGCACCCTCCACGTGGGAGTGAACCCCGGTACCTTGGGTCACCATTGGACCTCGGGCGCGGACTATCCGACGACCAGGGTAATTCTCCACTCCCTCGCCCTTAGTCACGGCGATGCGGTGGTAACCCGCTTGCGATGCAGCCGAAGGGGAGTGACTGTGTCACCATCGGCCTCGGGGCCGACGTATACCAGGACGAGGTGATGTTTGCTTCTTGATGGGGGCAACCGGCGCACTACTCCGTTTCCTCTCAGCGCCCCCGAGGGAACTTGTTGCCGTCGTCTCTTCGGCCGTCAGCAACGCCGCTCCGTCCGGATCTATGGCTGCCCAACCGACGGAATGCAACGACTTGGACGCCATGATGTCTCGATGGCCAACACTAGACCCGTCCGATGAACGATCCCTCCCGCAAGCCCAACGCCGGCGACAGCAACTTCTCCGCTGGGCGCCTCATCAACCTGGTCGAGCACGGGGCCGCATACGTCGGCTTTCCTGGCACAAATCACCAGCATCGCAACGCGCTCTGACATGCCGGTCTCCATAAGGCTGGTGTGGCCTGCCGACGTCTCTCGCGGACGATGTCCGGCATTGAGGAAGCGGTACATGTCCTCGGTTGCCTTGGCGAGAGTCTTTCACCGCATCATCCGGTTACGAGTATACCCACTCTGGCGGGCTGACTATACCTCCATGCCTTACCTATAATTCGACAGGAGTTGGACGGTAAAACCCGGACTTGCAACCCCAGCCACGTCCCTATGAAGGCCTCTGCTGAGCGATGGCGGAGACAGATAGATGGGTTGGAACGGCGGCTTGAGAAACGCGCGGCGCAAGGGACGTTCCATGGAGTCGAGGACAGGAACGGCCGCCGGGGGGTCGGAGTGGTCGTGGAAACATCATGCGAGAATGCCAGACGCAGCCCACAGGCATCCAAAGTCTTGGGCGCTGAGTCGGCATGCTTCACCCTTGCCCGCTCAACGTTCAGAAGATATGTCTGCGAATACATGCCTCGCAGTGGTATATCAAGCTAGTTACCCATGTCGGGGCTGTTGGAGGGATAAAGCTGGATGGGAACGACGAGGAGTTTGGCTATATGTTTATCCTTGAGGGATGGGCAAAAGATACATTTTACAAGGTCCTGAAAGGCTAGTGGCTATCAGCTGCGCCAGGGTAGCTCACTAAAGCTCGACGGCGCCGTCTAGCTACAGACGGAAAAGATTCGTCGGTAATCTTGTCTGCATGACCTGTGCACCTCCTTCATCGGACCAGCCCCCTATTTCCTATCGCTGTCTGCTGTTTCTCAAGCAGATTTTTCAAGTAGAAGCCGAGTGTTTCTGTTCTTCTGCGATGCTCGCGAGGTGTTGGCAAACCGACTTTGACTGCGGCCCTGGGTACTCATTGCCCTTCAGAGCCAACACGTTGGCCGTGGATGCCAGACTCGAAACCTGGTAGCAACATTGCTCCGTGGTGACGACCATGGCCGATGTGGATCGAGACCCGCCACAAGACGGCCAGCATCCACTAAGCAGAACGCTTCGACTTAGTCCCGGTCCGTACGGGCGGAGGTGGACGGCCTCGATCCTTGACGGCCAGGTCAACGGATTGGAGGAGACAGGCGCGCACGGCGGCGATGGGAATTCGAATCGGGGCAGAGGAGGAGTCGTCGTCATCGGGAAGGGGAGTTCTCGACGTGTTCCTGTGGAGAAGACAGTCAGCAAACGGTTCCAAAATTTCACTGCTAGCTGGCGATTGCAGCACAGCCCCGGCACATACCCGTCACGGTGCGGGCGACGCAGACGGTGGGCACTTTCGTCGCCAAAGTCTTGGGGGTACAAGCAGAGAGACGCGCCCTCTGTCGTCAATGGAGTCCATTCCATGGCGCACAAGGCCTCGCCGTTCTGCTTCACCTAGAGGCTGATGCGGCATTGCTCCTGCTGGTCGAGGATCGCCTCGTAATGCCGGTTGCAGTATGGTATCGTCACAAGGACGCAGGCGCACACGGATCCACCGGAGCCCAGAATGTACTCTTCAGCCTTGTGGGTTAGGTCTTTGGGCGTCTGAGAATAGCCCATCTCGAGCACGAGATAAGGGCGGATGTCGACCTCGCTGCAGCTCCAGCCTCTGTCGGCGTAGTAGGGCGTGATATGGCCGTTCTCGGACCGGATCTGGTGGGCGGCGTTTGCACGGTAGAGCATCGGTGCGACGTGCTGGGTGGCAGCGGCCTCGACGAGGGACTGCATTCCTGTGGCCATGGTCTTGTGGAAGGCAGACATGGCGATTTTCAATCGGGCTCGGCGACAATCTGGGCAGTACTCGAACCGCAGCCCCGAGTGGTCGACGTTATAAGAGTCGAGGTAGAGACCGAGCTTGCCGAATGACCGGGGTGAAAGGGGGAAGGAGAGATAATCTAGCTCCTTGTGTTCCTCGTGATCCATGGAACCTCCGGAGCAGATACTGGCACGTCTTGCAGCCTCAAGCAACTGTGCCAGGCCGTGGGCCTCCTCGGCGGGGTTGGGTTCCATGTCAGAGTCTTCTTCAGAGTTGTGATCCAAGTCGGGGATCAGGTCGGGAGGTGTGTACAGGCTGTGGGTGCAGCAAGAGCTGTCGCCGTTCTCGTCATTGTCGGTCATGTGCAAAGCTTTGCCCTGCGGTTGAAAGACCCCGGTCAGCGGAAAGGCTTCCTGGGCCGCCTTGGGAAGAAATAGGCACGCACCTTGGTTGGAATCATCTTCACGACAATGTCGCACAGAGGATAATTAACTCAACGTGTTGGAGAAAGACACATGCCATGTGAAGTGTAAGGTGCGGGAGGTCTTGCTTTTTAGCAAAGGTGAAGTTAACGGCAGGTATGGGGAGAGTTTATTGTGGTAAGTGTAATGATGGAAAACGCAGGCTGCCGGGGAGTGATGCCATCCGGATTGACGCGAGGCGCGACCACCTTCCAAACGGGTCTCAGGCGCGTTGCCACGTGAAGAGGGGCCACAACAGCCACAACAGCCAGCCACCCGACACTGACGACGGCTACAAGGTGCCGTCCCGGCAGAGGTACCACAGCTTCTTGATGACACGCGGGAACACTTCTGCTTCTACAACAGTAGGTCCTCCGGCCTCCTACAGAAGCTCAACGTTCTCATAATAATGATCCATGGCGGACAACCATCCAGCTTCGCCAAGTCTGTCTGTAAGATGTTGGGTGAGCCGAGGACCGATGGCAAAACTCGTTACCCACCTGGGCCTGCTGATTGTTATTCTGCGCAGAGATGATGTCGGCCGTAAGGAACCGGGCGCGCAATCCCGGCGACGGTAGAGGCCGCTTCAGGCTCTGGCTCGGGAGGGTTTGGAACGAGGTCTTCGCCGCCGGCCTTGTTCGAAGACGAAGCCAGTCTCGCCCGAGTGGCGTCTATGCACGGTGAGGCAACCCTGCTTCTTAACACCGTCCCAGCTCTCGCCTGCGTGGCTAGTTGCACGCGGCGGCAGATGGACAGCGTGGCGAAGGAGTTCGAGGGGCAGGGCGACCGCACCTCGGCGCTACCAAGTTGAACGCCAACGTCGTCGCCGTTGGCGGCACCCTGGAAACGATGCCGAGGGCAGCAGTGGGTGTCGTAGTGGGAGCCGGTCAGTATGAAGGCGAGTGGCAGGGTGGGCTTGTACAAAGGAACATGCCGGGATGGGATGGCAGCTGTCATCTGATGCCGAATGTCTCCTTGCGTCGCTACATAATCACCGATAATCACCGTGCTAATGAAACTAGAAAGATGCTGCCGGTTCTTTCACCACCATCAAGTTCCGGCCATGGCCTAATTGCCTAGGCAAGGACGGGGCTTGCGCGGTCACGCCATGTCTTGCTGCTCGCTGGTGCTTGCTGTGCCTCAAGGCGGTGTCGCATGTCTGTTTTTGTGCTCTACCCAAGCTGTTCCCGAGGTACGTCAGGATAGCCACTCCCTAGCATCAAGTTGCTTTCACAAATCGACCTGACAGTTCATGAGTATCCCCGTAGTACCCCTGTCACTAAGCACTCTCGTGGTAGACGCATGCTTGTGGGTGGCATGGCTAGTCTGGAAATGTTCTACACGCGCAGACGGACGCCCTAGGTTTTATTCCATTGTGGATTTCCCTGGTGCATGCGTCGCTTGGTCCAGGCTGAGGAAAAATTGGCATGGCGATGAACTTGGGCGCTCTGTGCTGGCGGCTTTGGATTGGTGAAGAATCTCTTGTGGAGTCAGACACGTACACATGGCTGCTCGTGGACCAATTCGTCGCTCTTTTGGGGCAAGATTAAGGCCAGGCAAGATTGAGGGCGGGCGAGATTGAGGGCGGGCGAGAATCCGGGACCGAGGCTGGGCACAGGCCCGGTGGGCCCCTGCCGCACTAACCTTGTACCCTGTCAGGCGGGTGACAAAAAAAGCCGCACTCACAAAAACTTACCCCTCACAACAACAACACAACTTTATCCCTTTTTAGTACCCTCCCTATTAAAATGGAATACCAGCACCATAATACGCCTAAGAAATCCCAGCTGTTGGGTATTATCTCTTATTTGGAAAAGGAGAAGATTCCTCACTTTAAGAATCACGTTTTTGACCACGTTGGCGTTAGTAAACGGCAAGGATGGGACATTATCAGCAAGGCTAAAGAAAGGCGGCACCATAACGACCCCTTAACCTCTGAAACTTGCGGTTGAAAAAAGCTCTTGAATACTAAGGATATACAGCAAATGGAGAAGACCTTATGGACTCGTGGCTTTAAGGCTTGAGTTCTTACGTGGCAAGCCCTTGCTGTTGAATCTGGCGTCTATGTTAGCTGTAGCTGGCGGACTATTTAACAGGCAATGGGGACTTATAACTAGAGGAAGTGTATTGCCTGTGATAAGGGCTGGGTCTCTAAAGAGACTGCTTCCTGAAGAGTCAGAGATGCTAAAAAGGCTTTGGAGTTACGGCCCCAGCCTTAAGATTGGTATGATATCCGGTTCTCTGACGAGGTGCACTTTAGCCTCAGGCCTCAAGGGAAGCTCCGGATTATTCAGAAGCCAGGCGAGAGATACTGCCCTGACTGTATCTAAGAGCGAGAGCTACCCTAAGAGAAGCATCTCAAAAGGCTTTATGTATAGGCAGCTGTTAGATATAGGTTTAAATCTTCTCTTATTTTCTATAAGGTGCCATTAAACAATAATGGCAAGATGTCTCTTTAGGTTTATAAAGACCAGATCCTTAAGCCTGTCGTTAGCTCCTGGATAGATAACGGAGAGCAATTTGTGCTTGAGGAAGATGGAGACTCTAGGCATGGGACTGGAGCTAACAATATCGTCAGACTTTAGAAAGAAGAGCGAGGTCTCAAGCGATATTTTAATACTCCTGGATCGCCAGATCTTTCGATTATTAAGAACTACTAGAAAGTCCCAAAAGGACATATCGCAAAGTATAAGACTTAGGATTAAGATACGCTAAAGAATCTAGCTATTAAGGGCTGGGACCGTCTAGAGCAACTAACTATTGACAACTAGGTAAGGTTAATACCGCAAAGGATGCAAGATGTAATTAAGAGTGAGGGCCAAATGACTGGGTGGTAAGATTGAGGATAGGTACAAGATTTTGTATAGTAAAATAGGGTAAATTAAAGTACCTGCTCTTTTGTAAGTGCGGCTTTTTTTGTCACCCGCTTGCCTATACACCGCGGGACAGGTGTACAAAGGACCGCAAGACGAGATTAGTAAGCCAAGGTACCTTAGGGCTCCCAATAGGCTCACGGGTACCCGTGCTTATGAAATTTCACAGGTGCCTATGAAAATGACTAAGCAAGCTATCCATCATCTACTTTAACAAACGCGTCTTGCGTTTAACGCATTCTGCGCGCTTCTCTACACATAGCAACTTAGTCATTAGTTTCTAAAAAGGATAGAAACAGCCCTAGAAAATTCAGCACTTAAATTCTTAGATAATTATCTCCCTCCTAAAAGCAATTATAAATTGCGCAATGACCTCTTACTGTTAATTAATATTAGCACAATAGGTTTATTATCTCTCTTAAAGATATAAAGAGATAATAATATATATAAGGAATATAACCTTATATAAAGATATATCTTATAGAAGTAAGAATATAAGATATATAGAGGTAGAGTAATAATATAGATATAAGGATATATAAGAAGTAAAGAGAGTATAATAGTTAGATTATAACTATAGGAGTTGCTTACTTAGAGAGAGAAGAAACAGAAGATAGAACTAGACTAAACAGTCCCTTATATAACCGTATCCAGCTTACTAAAATATTCCATACTTGCGTAAGCTGCTTATAAATCAGAATATCATGCGTAACCCTTAGTTGCGTAAGATAATAACCCTAACTTAACGAGTTAACCTAGATAGAAGAAGAGAGGAGAAATAAAGCTAATCTTGCTCCTCTAACTATCTTCTAGAATCTTCAGTTAATTACGTAATCATACTGATTACGTAATCAATATATATATTAATCTACTAAACTAGTAGATAATATATATATATATATATATTACGTAATACTCCTTATAATAAAGGAAATATAACGTAAAGTAGAAGTATTAAGAGTTAGAATAACTCTTACTTCTAACACTCCCTCTTTTCCTTTATTATAAGTAGTTTAGAGGAAAAGAATTACCCTAGAGTAGAAATAAGTACCCTAGAGATAAAATAGAATAAGCTATCTTTTTAGATAACTTATTAGAAATAATTCCTAATAATATTAGGAAAAATATACCTTAAATATAGGTATATTATATAGGCTTATTTTCATTACATAGGCCTATAAGCTTAACAAATTGTTGAAATTTAACCCTATTTAAGGGTTTTGTTAAGCCGTCTGCAGGCATAGAAGAAGTAGGGATATATTCTACTTCTATATTGCCATTTTCAACCTCTTGCTGGGTATAGTAATAATATATGGCTGTATGCTTAGTCCTTTGATGAAATTCTGGGTTATAGGCTAAGCTTAAGGCTTCGTTATTATCTGTTTTAATAGTTATAGGGGTTATATTAAACCCTATTTTAGATAATAAGCCTTTTAACCATATGGATTCTCTAATGGCTTCTTGTAGACTATTAAATTCGGCTTCTGTGGTTGATAAAGATATAGTTGACTGTTTTTTCGATTTCTAGCTAATAGGACCTCCGTTTAAGGTAAAAAGATAACCAGAAGTAGATTTTCTAGTTTCTTTACAACTAGCCCAGTCAGAATCAGTATATCCTACTAATATAGGTATATAAGGACTATTATTATTACCCTTATAGGTAATATTATAGTTAATTGTCCCTTTTAAGTATTTTAATATACCTATGTTACGGTCAGATATCCGACAGTGGTGTTTTCTGCTAACAGGTAGCTGAGGCTTCGATACTCAATGACGGTGTCTTGGTCTTGTTGGCTTGTTGGTTATCTTGTTGGTCTGTTGGGTAGACGGTGATCAATCGTATACTTCGTAGGGGGGGTAGCTCGTATAGCTTCACAACCGATGGATAGTTGAGAGTCACTTATGGTAGGGTGAATCACAAAGTTAATTGCTGAAGAGCTATGGAAGGAAATCTATCTACTGGGAATGAATGTCCTTATATCTCATGATCTCGTTTCTGGGACCGACTCGCTTGGAGTCGCTCCTCGCGATGGACCGATCCTTGGCATGTCGGTCCTTGGCGTGGGACCGCTTATCGAATGTCGGTCCCTTCTTATCTTCACGTGACCTTCCGTAGTTCTTCCGTTCCTGAGGAGTCATCCGTCTGACCCTGCTTCTTGTCCGTACCGGTGCCTTGTCTTTTTCCCGCTCGTCTAGTGGGGCTGTTATCACCTGTAACTTGTTGGGTCGTAACATCAGGTCTCCTCTCCAAAGGTCTTGACCTCAAGACCTGCATAAGTAGGTCGTGTCTCCCAGGTTGGGGAGTCTTCAAGTTTTGCGTCCTTATTTTCTTACGATGCTGACAACATGTCAGGCCGCATAGAAAAATCTAAGTCGCGAAGAACTGAGATTAAAGATCGCGAGCGCCGCAACCTTTTGGCGTATATTGAATCTCGTTCGATTGAACCAGACATGCCTTGCACTCGTTGTTTCCGTGCGAAGGTCGCATGTCGCTTTGGTGAGGGTTCTTCTCGTTGTCGTTTGTGCATCGAGCAGAAGAAGCCTTGTGATGGCGTTTTGGTGGCTTCCACTCGTAAGTTCTTCTTCTTCGCTGGTGGTTGCGCTTTTGCTGATTTTTCTGTAGTTCAACGCTTGAACGTGCAGCAGAAGGAATGGGATGAAAAGGAAGAGAAGGCTGGTGAGGAGCTCCTTGCTCTTCACGCTCAGTTTGCCCAGCTTCAGTCGCAAATGGCTGAGGCGGCGAGTCGCTTGTCGCGGATTCGTACGATTCGTAAGAAGGTTCGCGAAAGGCAGCAGGAAACGTTTCGTCGGGGGATGCAAGAGATGGATGAGGAGGATGGGTTGATTCCGGCTCTGGATTCTCACGAGTCCTGGGTCGTGAGTGACCTACAGGCTCTGGGGGTTCCTAACGACGCTGACTGGGGTTCTTTCGGGCTTGGCGAGGGTTTTGCTGACTTGGGCCCGCTGGTCCAGGGGTCAGGTTCGGCTGAGAGTCGTGATAGTCCTGCACAAGTTGCTGAGAGTGCTGGAGGTTCTTGACGGGCTCCCATGAGTTATCCTCGTGTCCGTAATTTTTCCATTTGACGAGATATTGTTTTTCTCCGTTCTCGTCTCGTTCATCGATGATGCGTTCAACTTCGTATTCTGGTTCGGGTGATTCCACGATGATGCAGTCATTGGTGTTTGATCCTCGCGGTGCTGGCTCTAGCAGCGCAATGTGAAAGACTGGATGTATTTTCATCGTGTCTGGTAGTTCGAGTTTGAAGTTGACATCTGAGATTTTCTTGATGATTTTGAAAGGTCCAAGTTTTTTGTAGTCCAACTTGTCGCTTGGCCTTTTTGTTTTGATGTTTCGTCGCAAGAGATATGCGCTATCTCCCTCTTCGAAGGATGGTCCCGTCATCCTTGACGTGTTGGCGTATTTTTTCATTCGTGTCCTGACGAATTCCAAGTCTTTGGTGACATTCTCTTGGATTTCCCGTAATTTGTTGAAGTTAGCCACAGCTTTCAGTGCTCGTGGTCCTTGTCGGGGCTCTCCGTATGCCGTAGGCTCGAATCCGTAGTTCAGGTAGAATGGGGAGTTCGAAGTGCTTTCTCCAACAGCACTGTTGTAGGCGAATTGGGCCATTGGTAGCAGTGATACCCAATTGTCTTGATCGTAGTTGACATAGCATCGTAGATACTGTTCCAGTATCTGGTTGATTCGTTCGGTCTGTCCATCGGTTTGCGGGTGAAATGCAGTTGATAGCTTGTGATCAGCTCCGAGTTGCGAAATCAGCGATTTCCAAAACTTGGATGTGAACAGCTTGTCCCTGTCTGACACGATTTCTTTCGGCAATCCGTGGTTGCTGACGATGTATTTCAAGAACGTGTACGCGAGGTCTTCCGCCGTACTTGACTCTAAGTAGGGGATGAAGTAAGCGTACTTTGTGAGTCGGTCTACTACGGCTAGGATGCTGTCGTAGTCCGTTTTCGTGAGTGGTTCCTCTGACTTTGGTAGTTTGACGATAAAGTCTAGAGAGATCGAATGCCATGCTTCTGGTGGCACTGGTAGTGGTTGTATTTGCCCATATGGCTTGTGAGGACTGTTCTTGCTTTTCTTGCACATTTCGCAGTCCTTGATTGCTGAAGCCACTTCTTGTCGCGTGACTCGCTTGTCGTAATGTTGTCGAATTCGCTTGAACGTCTTCGTAACACCCTGGTGTCCATGTGCGCGAGCGCTATGAATTTCTCTGATCTGGTCATGTGTCATTCTGCCAGTCGTGCTGGTATTGACACGGGTGCCGATCATAATGAGCTTCTGTGCTGGCACAAGGTCGCCTTTGTCGTCTTGCTTCAAGATGACTAGTGTTTCGTCTGGTACCGGGACTTCGTGGTCCGGTCGTCGGCTTAGTGCATCAGCTCTGCCATTTTCTGTTCCTTTAACATAGATGATTCGGAAATTGAATTCAGAGAGGAATTCAGACCATCGAATCTGTCGTTTGTTGAGGACTTTCGAAGTAGTGAAGTGGGCTAGGTTCTTGTGGTCGGTGTAAACCTTGACTTCGTGCTTGGTTCCGGATAGTTGAGGTTTCCATTCTTTGAATGCTTCGATGATTGCCATGAGTTCTTTGTCGTGGATCTGGTAGTTGAGTTCGGGTCCGCTGAGTTTTCGAGAGAAGAATGCACAAGGGTGCAGCTTTCCGTTGTTGTCTCGTTGCCCGAGTTGTCCACCGATGGCGTAGTCTGAAGCGTCGGTCTCAAGTTCAAAGGGTTTTCTAGGGTCCGGGATAACCAAAACTGGTTCCGAGAGGACTTGTTGCTTGATGTCCTCGAAGGCTTTTTCTTGTTCTTCTGTCCATTCGAAAGGAGTGTCTTTTCGTGTGAGCTTGATGAGGGGGTTGATTTTGCCTGAATATCCCTTGAGGAATCGTCGGTAGAAGTTGACGAATCCGAGGAGTGACTGAATGTCCTTGACATTCTGGGGTCGTGGCCAGTCTTTTACTGCCGCGATCTTTCCATTTTCCATTCTGATTTCACCAGGCGTGATGGTGAATCCTAAGAAGTCGACTCGTTGGCTGTGGAATACGCTTTTCTCAGGTTCTACCAGGAGTTTGGCTTCTTGTAGCTTCTGAAGTACTTTGTGAACGTGCTCTTTGTGTTCCTCGAGGTTGCGAGAGTAGATGAGTATATCGTCAAGGTAGACGACTACAAATACATCTAAGAATTCTCGTAGTACGTGGTTGATCATTGTCTGGAAAGTGGCGGGTGCGTTGGTAAGTCCGAAAGGCATAACAAGGTACTCGAAGTTGCCTTTTCGTGTCCTAAAACATGTTTTCCATTCTTCGCCATCTTTCATTCGGATAAGGTTGTAGGCACCTTTGAGATCCAGGGCCGTAAACCACTTTGCTTCGTACAGTTGGTCTCGTAGTTCCGAAATGAGGGGTAGAGGATAGCAGTTCTTGATCGTGATGTCGTTGAGTTGTCGGTAGTCAACGCAGAGTCGTAATTTGCCGTTCTTCTTTGGTACGAACAGGATCGGGTATCCTGCTGGGGATGTTGATGGTCGGATGTAACCTTTCTTGAGGTTCTCAGCGAGGTACTTGTCTAGTGCTTCTCGCTCTGTTTCGTTGAGTCCATATATCTTATGGAACTTCGGGTGTGCTCCTTCTTTGAGCGGTATCTCGTGATCGTACGAGCTGTGTTCCGGCAGGCCTGTTTCCAGTTCTTCGGCAAACAGTCTCTGATACTTGCGGTATTCTTGAGGAATAGGGGAGAGTCTCTCTTCTTCCCGCTGATTTTCTTCAAAGTTCTCGAATCGTTTGTCTCGTGTAGGTTCGATTCTTCTGATGTAGGCGACGTACTTCTGTCGCTTGGATTCACTCGGGGGTTGCTGCATGCAACGCTGCCTCGCAGTCGAATCTCTCCATTGGAGATGGCCAGTCTTCCAATCTATGTCTGGGTTGTTCTTTCGTAGCCATGGGATTCCAAGGATCACATTCAAGTGTCCTATCTCTGTGATGTCGAAGATCAGTTGTTCTTGATGGCCATGGGTAACCATAGGGAGTTGTACGGTCTCCTTGTCAATGGTGCCTCCGCCATACTCAACCGTTTCTCCTTCCACGTTTCGGAGGTCGTAAGGGACTCCCTTAATTCGCCATGGGATATTTCGTTGATTCACCATCCGTGGTGATATCAGATTTGCTTGTGCGCCACTGTCTACCATGACTTGAGTGGGCTGTCCGTCGATTAGGATTTCCAAGAAGAGGTGTGCGTCGTCTTCCTTGGTTGCTGCGCATAGGGACTTGTGTTCTGTCGCCGCTGGGTGTCCCTCTTCAGTCGGCGTCCCTAGTTTTTTGACTGTTGGTTTAATCCTTTACGGGAAGGTTTCTTTCCTTTCCCTTGTGGCGTGGTTGCGGGTTCAGATGCTTCCTTGATCTGAGTCCTCCACGTTCTTGCCTTGCCTTCGTAATGGAGTTTGCATTTGTCGAACAAGCAGTCTGACCAGTGTTTGGTGATCTTGTTGACACAAGGCATGGGGTGTCTGGGGCATGGTTGGAAATACAGCCAGGGGGCGTTGTATTCCTTGATTTCCCAAGTTCCGACTTCTGATTGTAGATAGACGTCCGGAATGGGGATCTGACCTCGTCTTCTTGGGTAGAAGGTGTGGTCGCTTTTCTCGTGCGCGTGGTAGGAGCAGTCATCATAGATGCAGTCTGCCCAAAACACTCGTCTGTGGAGTGGGTGAGTGTAATCGAGATATTCGTGGTCTCCAAACTGTGCGTTCTCTAGGAATGGTTTCTCAGGTCGGTGTTCAATGACGGCTTCTTCTGTCCCATAGAAGCGTGCGTATTGGTCGTTGCTATCCTTGCGGACTTCGGGTCGAAAGTCGGGTACTGCGTCTGAGTAATCCACGTAGCGTTGACTGGCTAGTGGTTCGTCCGAGTCATAAGGTGCTTCTCCGTCGTCTTGTTCGATCGGTGGGGAAAGCAGTTCCTCTTCCCATCGTCGTACTTTGCTGCTGGGGGTTTCTGTGGTGACGCTTGGGCTGCCTCTGGGCATATCCCTGAGTTGTTCTGCCGCTCGTCTTTGTAGTTTGCTGGGAGGGATGAATTCGTCCAGCGATTCTTCATCCTCTGAGCTGGTATGTCCTGCGTACATTTCGATAGTGTCTTGCGGGGTTCGTTCTCTGATTGATAGTTGTGGTGGTGGGTGTCTAGGTCTTCGCGCCTGTTTGTGTCCTACCGCAACTATCTTGGTGGGTTTCTGGAGGTACTCCGTAGGGTCCTCTTCTTCAAGTTCTTCTCTTCCTTCCTCGATCTGCTGCTCGAGCCGGTAGAGTTCTTTCGAGTTTCCCTGGGCCTTGATGCGTTGTTCTAGCCGGGGTAGGAGAGCGTATAACGTCTTCATCATGTGTGGTCTTTCTCGCAGCTGGTCGATCGCTAAGTTGCATCCTAGTTGGAGTTTTCTGATGCACCTTCGGTTGTGCATTTCGATTGTCAATGGTCCTTGGATTCTAGGTCCGTATCGTACTTGGTACAAGTACTCGGCATCGTAGGGTACGTTGGTTGGTGTGACAACTCCTCGTCGTAGGTGTTCGTCGACCATTCTCCCTAGTTCGCGGACTTCTTCCGGCGCAAGCTGCCGGCTTGGCCCCGGGACTTGGTCGCGTGCGTTCGTGACATTGTCGACTGTCAGCGCTTGCTGGTTAGATTCGTGAGTTGTCTCCCTTGTGTCCTTCTGGGATACAGCTACAGTCTTGTTTCTTGGTGCCTTAGGGTACCATCCTGCTTGTTCCTTCCCGTCCTGGTGGGTAAGACAATCGTCATTATAGCAGGTAGTCCAGGTGAGTTGCTCGTGTGGAATTTCTCTTCGTGCGATGCTGGCGTGCTTGGATCCTTCAGGGACTGGTTTGTTCTGGAGTCGTTTTGGTTGTTTGCAGTCCCTGGCCATGTGTCCTAGCTTGTCGCAGTTGTAGCACTTGATGGACTTGGGGTCGCGTGGTGGTCGTTGTCCCTGTTTGCTGGCCACGCTGACGTCCATAGGTCCAGTGTGTTGTCCATAAGAGGTTGGTGGTCCCATGTAGGTTCCTTTTTGGAACTTAGGAGTGGTGAACTGGTGCTGGTTGCCTTTTTGGGAGTGCCATTGGTATTTCTTGCTGGAGTTCGGGGGTCGCTTGCTTTCTCCTTTTTCTTTTCGTCGTTCGTAAAGTCGTGTGTCAATTCGAATAGCAAGTTCAGCGTACTGCAAGAAATCGTCTGGTCGATCTATCTTGGATAGCTCGTCCTTGACCTCGTCCTTTAGTCCTTGGTAGAACATGAAGATTCGAGTGTCGTCGGTGTAGTCGAGTCGTGCGCAGATTCTTCGGAACTCTGCGGCGTAATGAGTCGCAGATTTGGTCTGTTTCAAGGCAGCCAGATCTCGCTCAGCTTGTCGTTTCTCATCTGGGTCTTGGAAGAGTGATTTTAAGGCTTGCTCGTATCCTTGGAAGCTGCCGAATATGTCTTGAGTTTCGGTCCTGCAGTATTCCAGCGTTTCGTTGTTGAGCACGTCTTCCATGTAGGGTTCGAACCATTGGAGGGCTCGTCCACGGAGGAATGTCGACGCGTGGATGATTCGCTCGGTTTCGGTTCTGAAATTCTTCGAGTGGAATTCCTGATAGGTCCTGATCTGGATCAGATAGCCCTTGAGTTGTCCTGGGGTTCCATCGAAAGTGGTGGGAGAGTTGAGTTTCAACTTCTCTCGTCCATCCATGGGAGTCTGGATGATTCCGGCGGCGCCTCGGAGGGTGCGAACTTCCTCCTCGAGGGCCTGAGTGCGGCGGGCTTGGGCCTGGAGCTGCTCCATGGCTGCCGCGTTTTCGTTGAACAAGGCTTGCATATTGGCGATATCCTTGTTGGCGCGTTTGAGTTGCTTGGCTAGCTCCTCGTTGCTGTCTTCCTCCTCGCTGGAGGACTCGGCGCCCTTCATTTCTTCGTCGAGGTTCTGGGGTTTGGCAGTCGTAGCCTTACCCTTGTTTCCAGAAGAAGATGAAGTAGGAGTAGGAGTGTTGGGGGCCATTGTTCGGGTTTTTTACTGTTAGTGGTATCGTAGGGTCAACTTACTGAACAGGAGCAATTAAAGTGTTACGGTCAGATATCCGACAGTGGTGTTTTCTGCTAACAGGTAGCTGAGGCTTCGATACTCAATGACGGTGTCTTGGTCTTGTTGGCTTGTTGGTTATCTTGTTGGTCTGTTGGGTAGACGGTGATCAATCGTATACTTCGTAGGGGGGGTAGCTCGTATAGCTTCACAACCGATGGATAGTTGAGAGTCACTTATGGTAGGGTGAATCACAAAGTTAATTGCTGAAGAGCTATGGAAGGAAATCTATCTACTGGGAATGAATGTCCTTATATCTCATGATCTCGTTTCTGGGACCGACTCGCTTGGAGTCGCTCCTCGCGATGGACCGATCCTTGGCATGTCGGTCCTTGGCGTGGGACCGCTTATCGAATGTCGGTCCCTTCTTATCTTCACGTGACCTTCCGTAGTTCTTCCGTTCCTGAGGAGTCATCCGTCTGACCCTGCTTCTTGTCCGTACCGGTGCCTTGTCTTTTTCCCGCTCGTCTAGTGGGGCTGTTATCACCTGTAACTTGTTGGGTCGTAACAACCTATACCTTGTTTAAGTAGGAATTCTGAGGGGTTATGTAGGTAACGGGAGGTATAAGATACGCTATAGGCAATATCCGGCCTAGTTATAAACATAGCGTATATAAGGGAACCTATAAGGCGTTGATATTGCTTTATAAGCTCTTTAGAAGGCTTATATCCTTCTATTTCGTTCCCTTTCTTAGCGTTTAATATACCTGTTAATATAGGTATATTATTAATAGAGGTATCTTTAAGATTAAACCTCTCTAATAGTTGCTAGATATAATGGGCTTGTGATATAGTTATAGACCTATTAGGTCTATTTCTAGTTATATAAAGCCCTAGAAACTTAGAAACTTCGCCTAAGTCTTGTATCTCTATATATTTAGAGATTTTACCCTTTATATTTTCTATATACTTAATGTCTTTATTAAGTATAAGAAAATCATTAACGTGGGTAATAATATAATAAGGATTATTTTTATCCTGGTTATAGTAAGTGGCTTCGTCTGACTTTAAAGATATAAAACCTATTTCTTTTAATATAGATTTTATCTTTAACTGCTACTGCCTAGGACTCTGTTTTAGTCTATATAAGGCTTTTAATAATAATATTATCTGATTTTCTTTATTATCCCAACCTATAGTATTTAAATCGGGATTTTTAATAAAGAATTCAGTTAAAGGGATATTAGAAGGGTCTATAAAGACTTCTTCTTCTAAATCACCATATAAAAAGGCTCTAACAATATCTATTTGTTGGATTTCCTAGTCTAAGGCAGCTGCTATAGAAAGAAGTACCCTATAGGTAGTAGGGTTACTTCTAGCTGCAAAGGTCTGGAAATAATCAAGGCCGTATTTTTGTTTAAAGCCTCTAATAACCAGTCTAGCCTTATATTTATCAATATTACCGTTAATATTGATTTTTCTCTTAAAGACCCATTTAACAGTTAAAGGTACCCTAGAGGTAGACTTTAATACTGTTACTGGTTTGGCTTGAAAAGTACCCCTTTTTATAATAGTGGATATTTCTTTAAATATAGCTTCTTTCTACTGTTCTTTTTCAGGGCTTTCTAGAGCCTGTTTTAAGGTAGTAGGCTCTTTAGGTAGAATACTATAGTTATAATCTATAGTATTATTATAGGCCTTATATTTTTCCTTTTCTTCTTTACTTATAGAAGGTATATTAACCTCTATAGTAGTTTTAGAAGGTAAAGGTTTTAAAGAGGGATTTATAGAAGTACTAGAAGGACTAGGTAATTCTCCCTCTCTTATAGTACTTCCTATAAACTTAATATGAGAAGTCCTTATTATAGAGGACTTATAGGGCCTAGAGGGTATATATATGATATATATATTACTACCCTCTTTTCCTAAGTAAATACCTTTTTTAGTATAGGTATTTAACTTATCTAATTGTATACGCTTTTCTTTAGGCTTATAGATAAAGACTTTAGAGCCTATTTTACGTATATTAGATAAGTCTGGTTTATTATCCTTATTAGGATAATAATAGTCTAGAAAAGCCTCTATAGGGGTCTTTTCTAGGCGTTTTATAGCAGTATAATTTAATAACTTAGTGGTTTCTTTTAGGATAATATCCCATAAGAACTTAGGTAAGTTATTTACTGCTATAATAGTCCTAGATTTATCTAGAATAGCCCTATTTGTTCTTTCTGCTATACCGTTTTGTTCTGGTGTATAAGGCGTAGAAGGCTCTAGTATAATGCCTTTTTCTTTAATATAGGAGGTTAATTCCCCTATATTAAATTCAGTGCCGTTATCTAGGCGTAGTTTTCTAGGGTAACAAAAACCCTGATTTTTATAGTATTCTAGCTTATTAATAAGGATATTAATTATATCCTCTTTATTCTTAGAGAATTTAATATCTCTAAAGCTAGAATAATCGTCTGTAAAAGGTATAGCGTAGTTATTTCCGTTAATAGAAGTAGGGGTTATTTTAAGAGTATCTATACAGATTCTCTCTAACGGAAAATTAGCTCTATTATAGTTAACTTTAGGCTGTTGCCTAGTTAACTTAGAGCTTATACAGTTAGGACAATATAGGTCCTCTTCCTTTAGTTTTTCTAAAGGAATACCCTTAGTTAACTTAGCAGTTTTAACTAAGTAAGGGTAAGAAGGATAGCCTAATTTTTGATGCCATTCTTCTGTTATAGTAGTAAAAACCTCCCTCTCTTTAGAGGTATTATCTACTATATTAGAAGATATATTATCTTCTATATTATCTTCTATAATTTCTTCTATAATAGAAGTAGAAGATAAATTATCTTTAGATTCTTCTAAAGATAAAGCCTTTATATCCTCTTTTAACTTAAGAGGTTTTCTTATAGGCTTTGTATTTATAGCAATATTAAGGTAAAACCCCCTTTTTGCTATATCAATATTAGCAAAGGGTTCCTTATTGCTATTACATAGATTCTAGTTAATTAGGAATCCTCTGCCTTTATAGTGTAAAAGGCCTGAAAATATAGAGATAGGAAAGTTAGGTATATATAAGGTATTATTTAGCCTTATATAGTTAATTTCCCCTCTAAAATAGATAGGAAGTAATATAGTTCCTATTCCCTTAGGTATAACAGGACCAGCTCCTGTATTAACTATAGGTATATCTTTATCTATAGTTAATTATATAAAATAGTCCTTATTATTAGCAATATGGACTGTAGAACCTGTATCATAAAGCCATTTATCCCTTTGATTATTAAAGGGTTGAGAATAAGCCTTATAAGTATAAAGGTCTGTTGATTTTTTAGCCTTTAGAGGCTTGTTAGCTTGGTGGTTTATTACAAAAGTTGCCTTAGGCTTTTGTAAGTGCTGTAGGTTTAATTCTGGGTTATAGACCTTAACTTTAGGTCTTTTAGGTCCTTTATTAGACTATTTATAGGGTTTATCCTTATTAAAAGGACTTTTAACCTCTTTAGTAGAGTTACCCTTATTTTGAGGGTTATTTCTACTATAATTAGACATAGGGGTATCGTTTTCCTGCCTATTTTCGTCTAATATATCGTTTATAAGGGCTTCTAAAGAAGGAGGTTCTTTAGTTCTTAAGGCACTTCTTTGCCTTTTAGCTCATACTGGAAAATAACTGCTTAAGGCAGCTATAAAGACCGTTTTTTGGTCTATATCTTCTATTTTAGCCCCTACGTTATTTAACTTAGAGATATAACCTTTAAAAGAGCTAATAAACTTGTTTAAAGTGTTATAAGACTCTAGTTTAATAGCGTGAAATTCTAAGTATAACTGTTGCCTTAGAACAGGGCCAGTACCCTCATAGGAAGACTTTAAAATAGTTAAAGTCTGTTTTGGATCTTTTAAGTCAAAGACTAAAGATAAGGGTTCTTTTAGAAGATTCTGCCTTATAATTAATAAGGCTTGAGTTTTTTGATCTTCAGATATATCCTTATATTTCTCTTCTTTTTCAAAATAGATATCTAGCTTTAAAAGCTTAAAGAAGAGATAAATAGAAGTAATCTAGGAATTCCAGTTTTTAGAACCCTGGAGTTTCTGTTCGTTAGGCATTAAACAGCCTATAGTAGCCTTAATAAGATCTGCCATTTTACTAGATATCTTTTAACTAGTAAAGATAATATAAAGTAGATAAAAAGAGGATTTATAACTGCCTTTTTAGGACTTAAGTTACCTCTTATAGGTAGAGGACTTATAGATGCTTTTAAGACTTATACTGCCTCTTAGATAAAGGATCTTATGTAGCCTTATATTTAAGGACTTATACTGCCTTTATCTAAGTAGATATTATTACTACCTTTAAGTATAGAGAATAATAAGGGCTTACTCTTTCTGCCTTAATATTTCTATAAGTAAAGATAGTATAATAGAGCTACTATAAAGATAGATAAAGTAGGCTACTAATAAAGTAGTTAAACCACAGGTTAACAACCTAGGCTTATAACCTATTAGCACAATAGGTTTATTATCTCTCTTAAAGATATAAAGAGATAATAATATATATAAGGAATATAACCTTATATAAAGATATATCTTATAGAAGCAAGAATATAAGATATATAGAGGTAGAGTAATAATATAGATATAAGGATATATGAGAAGTAAAGAGAGTATAATAGTTAGATTATAACTATAGGAGTTGCTTGCTTAGAGAGAGAAGAAACAGAAGATAGAACTAGACTAAACAGTCCCTTATATAACCGTATCCAGCTTACTAGAATATTCCATACTTGCGTAAGCTGCTTATAAATCAGAATATTATGCGTAACCCTTAGTTACGTAAGATAATAACCCTAACTTAATAAGTTAACCTAGATAGAAGAAGAGAGGAGAAATAAAGCTAATCTTGCTCCTCTAACTATCTTCTAGAATCTTTAGTTAATTACGTAATCATACTGATTACGTAATTAATATATATATTAATCTACTAAACTAGTAGATAATATATATATATATATATATATTACGTAATACTCCTTATAATAAAGGAAATATAACGTAAAGTAGAAGTATTAAGAGTTAGAATAACTCTTACTTCTAACAATTAATAACTAGGCAGTAACAAAGGGATACACCTTTATAACCAGAAGATTAACTAAAGAGAAAAGTAGACAGTAGATAATTACGTATTTATGTAATTAGTTATGTTATCCTCTAAGTAAATTAATAGCGCGCTAAAGACAAACCATAAGTAGGAGAACTAGCTATTAGTTTTCTATACTTACTAAGGAATCCTTAGATAAAAGCACATAAAGCTTAAGACACTAGCCTAACAAGCGATTTTCTTTTTATAATTATTCCCTAAGCTAGCATCCGTCTGCCTACCTAACGTATCATAAGCTAACAGAAGAGGACTTTACAAAAGTAGCTAGCCTATTAAATACTAGTGTTATACCTAAGGATATTTAGATATATATATAATAAATAACAAACTCTATAGTAACCTAACAGGATATCTATAATTATATTGCAGTAGTTAAATAAGATATTTATAAAAGGCAGACCTTAATCTATATACTTATAAATTAACTTAACAAGGAAGGCTTCTGAAGTTAAATACAATTTACACTAGATAGCTAAGTTACAGCTGTCTTATTTACCTATCTAGATTCCTTAGCCCTTCTTTAAGCCTACCTAGACGTAATACTATTAGACTACACCTATAAGACTAATAAGTATAGTATACTGCTTCTTAACATAGTTAGTATTAATGCTTACCAGCAGTCCTTCTGTATTACGTTTGTATTTCTTAGTAGTAAAACAGAAGATAATTATACCTAGGCTTTAGAGTAGGTTAGGTCCTTATATAATTAGTGTAACGCTAGCCTGCCTATAGTTATTCTTACAGATTGCTGCTTAGTATATATAAACGCTATAGCTACTGTCTTTCTCTTTTTAGCATCTTTACTTTACCTCTAGTATATAAATAAAGCAGTACTTTAATATTACTATTTAGTATTTAACCTTACTAAGATAAAGACGATTAGTAGCTTTACAGCACTAAAGTTATTAGCTAATAACTAAGAAGAGTCCTATAAGTCCTAGTATTTAATTATTAGCTTACTATCTAAGGTAACCTTTAAGAAGCATGTTTCTTAATTTAAAGAACATTATCTTATAGATTATCTTAGGGAAGTTAGCTACGTTACATCCTTTTAGCTTAGCCTATATAAAGAGAAGCTAGTAAAAGCTTAGGTTAATTAGTACACCTATTTTAGTAACATAGCTACTTTGTAGGTTAAGGGTATTTATGCCCTACTTAAATTACACTTAAAGAGATCTACATTAGATCTATTTAAGGCTTAGTAAGCAATAAAGCATGCGTTACTTAATTAGCTATTAGATCTAAGATTAAATTAAGTTAAACAGCAGACCTAAATACTAGTTAAGCTTTTAGGGTCTATATATAGCGTAGTACTTAGCTAGGTATTATATAAAGCCCTCTGTAAAGTAGAAAAGCAACAGAAGCTGCTTACTAAGAACGATACAAACTATTCTATAGTCTGTACAGAAGCCTTCTCTTAAGTATACGGTCTGCTATGCTTATATAAATTAAAGGCTTTATAAGAACAGAATCTTATTTTACTATATAAGCACTTTTATGCATATTAGTATTTAAGGTGTAAAGAAGCGCCACAGTTATTACTAAAGCCTTGTTAGCATATTAAGCCTAGGTTATAATTAGAGAACTCCTAAATTCCAAACTTAAGCACCAGGCGAGAGCTAAGTAGGTTTAAAATTGTTAAAGTTACGTTACAGGCCCTAAGCATATGCAGTAGGTGCTATGTAGTTAGTTATACTATAACTTTAAAGGCATACCCTCTGTAATACTTACATTTATTACCTAAGCTAATGCCTACTCTAGGTCTAGCCTTAATACTAAGTACAGTCTATACTACTATACTAAAAGTTACAGAAAGCCTTCTATTAAATACTATATAGTCCATATTAGCCTTAGCTTAATTAACTACAGATAGAGCAGTAGAAGCCAGGATGTTACCACTTAAGATGCTACCGCTATTTTAGCGTTCGCCTTCACCCTTACTACTAAGATATAATACACCTTAGGTAATATACAGACAGTATTATGTAGCAAGAAGCACCTAGTATACTGCCTAGCCTTACAGAAAGGTTAAAACTAACTAAGAGTATTAGAGGGCAATAGGACTTCTACTGCGTTATAAAAAGAAGTACTATAAATAGTATCTTAACTATAAGCAAATAAACAGGCGCTACACTACCTCCAAGAGGTTAAGAGATTAGCTTAAGAAGGAGATAATGGCTTATCTAGACTAGGACAAAGCTAAACAGGAACGTGTTAATAAGCTTGTTATCACAGAAAAGGGAGAAAACCCTTTTTGAAACAGCAGGAGAGGTATAGGCGACATCTAGAGACAAGTCAAGAGAGACAATGCCGAACAGGAGGCGTTGCATGCTAAGAGTCAGCCTGAAGAGTGCATTGTGGTTAAATCGTAAATTAAATAACAACTTAAACCCAAGTCGTGCCTTTAATTAGCTCAAGACCCGTGGAGCAAGCTTGCTTAGTCATTTTCACGGGCACCCGTGAAATTTTACAAGCACGGGTACCCGTGAGCCTATTGGGAGCCTACCTTGGGAACCTTAGGTAAGCAGTGCCAAAGGCGGACAGCCACAGCCTGGCACCTGCACCTACAACGTCTGCGCCTACATAGTACATCTGCCTGGTACCTGCTATTTGTGTGTCCGCCTGCTTGGAGTGAGCCTGGAAATTCAGCATGTATCAGTTGCTGTGAGGGAAGTTAATGCTTAACTTCAAGGAATTCTACCAAGAGCGCAAGCAGCCTTCGCATTTCTGATTATCAATGGAGTAATAGTTATGGATGGCTTCGGCTCCCAAATGACATCCTGGAGTCGGGAGAACAGCCAATATATTACGTAGTACTAACTTCAGGTATTACAACTGTATAACAGATGTATAAAAAGTGTCAATTTGATACTGAAAAATACTAATTAAGACAGCAACAAGTGTAAGAACAGCAGCCCAGAAGACTAATGTTCAAAGTCGTCAGGCCCAAGTGATCTGTGATCAAGAATCCGTCCTACATGTGTTTTGTCGATGGACTCGCAGTTTCGCCTTATCTTGGTCATAAAGACTTTCATGAACTGCACCAGAGCCTCATTGGCTACGTCAATATCCCAAGAAGAAGCTTGGTCTGAGCCGTTAGACTCATTACCGTTGAATCCCCGGCATAGACCGAGGAACTCGCAGATATCGGCATACTCATCAAGTGAATCAACATAGAGCTGACCAGAAAACAAGCTCAGTTCGGTGGTAAGCCTACGAGGCAAAGAGCGAGTCACCGCCCGGTGTGGGATTGTGTATAGATCCAAGGAGTCGAGGGGTCGCAAGCCCATGTTTAGGCGCGGGGCGTACAAGTGCAGCGAGACAAATTTGGACAGCCTTATTTCTGGGAGAAGCTCATGCGCCTCATAAGGGCTGATGATGATTGCAACCTCGACAACACGGGTGTCCGAGGCGCTTGTCAGTATCCACTGTACAGATCTCTGGAAGAGATCTGATAGGTAACTGTTGCGGAACGGCACGATGGTCCGAACGAAGTCTGCTGTCACCAGGAAACCCTGGGGAAAGTTTCGCACATCAAAGTGCTGCGCGGCGCTAGTGTCTGCCAGTGCTTTGAAGGCCGGCATGTACGCTTTGGACCCGGCCGTAAGCACACCTTGAGAAACAAAGCGTCGAATATCCAAGTGCACCGAGTGTACTGCAGGATCTGCAGGCGGCGGCCTCTGGATCTGTCTCTCTTGCTCAACTTCTGGAGATAGCTCGCGCTCCTGCTCCTCCTGAAACGTAGATGAGCCGAGATCGAGGCTTCCGAACTCAAGAAGTCTCTCGGTGATGGCGTCAATGCCTGACTGGAATGCAGAACTAGCCGCCTCAGTGACGAGGTGCTGCGTGGGCCTGTATCTCTTCTCGAGAGTTTGGGCCTCGACCTCTAGGAATCTGTGGGCGTCTTCGCCTAGCTGGGTAGACCCATCCACATGGGCTTCCGCCCACAACGACTTTTGGCGCTCTTGGCGCTGTCCCTGATTTGCCCAAAGCCTAATGCCCCATCGGAGATCACTGAACGTCTCGGAAATAGCCCAATCAAGAATGTCGACAACAGTTGTTGTGGGCTTATGGGATCCAAGTCGTGGATTGATCTTTTGCTGAATCTCTTCCGGGACACAAAAGATTACGGACTGCCCTTTTCCAAGCTTCCGCATCCTCATGCAAGCTAGAGTGACCCTGTCAGCTTGTGTTCCTGGACTTCATGCCGAGTCCACCAGTCATCAGCTTACCTTGAACTAATCTATCCTTGGTCAGATTCGCCCCGAGAGTCACAGCCGCTCGATACTTTAGGGGCAATTTCAGGTCTGTCCCTCTGGTGTGGGCCTCGTCAAGGAAAACAAGGCACACATCAGTTTTGTTAGCGAATGGGGATGTCAGGAACAATTCCACGCGGTCCTGTCTGTCCACCACACATGTCTGATCGTTCTCATCGCAAAAGATAACGGCTTGGGTGTCTTCCGTGTCTTCCATCATCTGGAGCCATCGCCTCGCGACCTCCAAGTTGTCAAGCTCAAGAATTTGTGCGCCAACATCTAGAATGACCCGCACGGGTGGTTTCAGCTGTGTCACCATCTCTAGCAAAGCCTCTGCCTCCGATTGACGGGCCGTCTTGGGCTTCTGGGTCAAGGCCACGGAGTTTTCGTCTTGGAGAAGATACTCCACGACGAGGGCGTTCGTGTGCTGCTGCTCGCAGTCGTTGAGTTGCGAGACAGTGAGCGGTAAGAAAGCTCGCGAGTCGTTAGTTCCGCTAAATCCTGTGGTTGGTTCAGGTTTTTCCTCGCCAAGGTCCCATCCGGATGCTGAGAGCTTATGTGGGAACTCTTTCAGCTCCCTGGGAAACACAATGTGCTCAAGGAAGTAGTCGACCACGGCCTTGGCGTATTTCAGACACGGAAACACCTGCTCAATGCACTGCGGACGATCTTCCAAGTTGATGCCTGATAGCTGACGGAACGCGGGTGGCAGAAAATTGCTGTCCGCTACCCAAACACAATATTCCATGTCAGCCTGGTCGGATAATACTAGGTGATTAAAGTTCAGGAACAGATCATTGTCCGTTAAGCCTTCGTAGTAGTAGCTTAGTGAAGTGAGAGTAATTATCACATCCGGATGGCTGAACTCAGCCCGAGCAGTGGGGTTGTCTTTTGCCCGAAACGGCACCGCAAGGCGAGTGCTGGGGTCCCTGTTCGGATCCAAGCCGTAATCGACTCTCCACCGCTTCTGGCAGAACACGAATGCGAGGACTTGTAAAGCGATGAGCCCACGCAACAGAAGCACCGTGTTCTTCGTTGATGCAGACCACAGTCTGGAGCCCTCAACTGAGTTGATCTCTTCCGTGGTTAGGTTAGGCTTGGAGATATAGACAAACACGGCGTCCCGAACCCCCTTTGTCTGTGTCGCCATAGGCAGTCCCGTAAGCCCATTGGTGCTGAGATGTCTAGCAACCAGACTAAGCAATCTGTCTTTAGCATCGTCCTGCAGGATTCGCAACCGGGGAAAACATCCTTGATGCCGAGGGGAGATCTCTATCGAAGTGGGATACTCCTCTTGCACCCGAGGAAGGAATTTTCGGATGACATCCAACACCTGGTGTGTACAGACCCATCGGCCTGGGCTAAATTCGATCCGCTGTTGAGTGCCCATGGCGTAAACCAGCTCGAACTTCACGTTGAAAATTTCGTCGCTTTCATCGATAATATCACGGGATGACTGGTGTAGGAAGTCTTTGGTCTGGAGCAGAGAGCGACTGACATCCATCCTGCCAGAGATTGCACTTTCTATCCCCATCAACTGAAAGGATAGAATGTGCTCGGGTTGAACCAGCAAAACACCCCTGGACTCCATGCAATCGCGACAAAGGGATCCTAGTGCCTCCGCCTCGTTAGGTCCCACCTGGAGGGCACGGGAAAAAGGCATGTGAAAGATGCGCCTGTTAAGCATCCCGCCGAGCTTTGATTCGAGCATCTGGTGCATCTGCTTCGACTGAGGTTTAGCGACCACGACACGAACAAGTCGAGAAGTGTCTGCGAGAGCAGCTGCAACTATGGGGACGATCACGGAGGACTTTCCTTCGCCCATGTTCAGTTGCAAAACGGCATTCTTTCCCGAGGGCGGATCCCGCATTTTTTCTGCGATGCTCTCTTGGATTTCCCGGACCATGATGCCGCTCTCAACTTCCAAAAGCAAAGTGTCCGGATGGTCCAGGGGCTTCCAGTTGGTATGGCCCGGGTTGCGCAGCTCGTTTATGAGAGTAGCAGTGTCGTCCCAGCATGCCAACATCCGCTCCGCTCGCTGAAGCTGGGTCACAGCGGTAGCATATTCAGAAATGCACCTTTTCCATACATCCGGCGTATTGATGAGATGGTCTTTGTTGAGCCGCTGTAAAATTAAGGTTGGTGATATCCGAGGCCTCGAATAGAGGTCGAACAGCTTGGCTGCGCAATCCTCACCTCCAGCCTTGGGGCTCAGGATTGCTTTGGCCATGGCGTTATACTGACGTTCTACTTGCCTCTTGCACTCTTTGAAGTAGAGTATAAGGGTGTTGTACATGTGCGTTCCAGAAATCTGAGTGGAATCGCTCACAGTGTCTGCGTGTTGCATGGCTCGCAGACTTATGTGCAGATCGTTCACATACCTTCTCTCATACACATTCCCCGCTCTGCCGCTCAGTTTGTGCAGCAGCTTATGGAGACGGTAATCCCTTTTCTGTGAAGACCCAGGCAGAGCTTCTGCTCTCAATATCCAAACCTCTTGTGCAGGGGGCGGTGGCACAGAGAGCCTGAAGCTGTCATCAGTGCTCAAGAACCCAGACTTCTTCATCAAGGTCCACGTTGGCGTTATCAATAAAGGCGGGGTAGTCTTTGAGAAGCTAAGTACAGAGGGTAGCTTTTCCGCAATTCCCTGCAGATACTCCTGGAACAGGAGGTTGTCGTGCCACGTCTTGAAGTGAGTCTTGACGCTCGGCAGGACTCGATCGACATCCATGTACCTGTACCACATCTCTCTGTCCTTGTGGCTAAATGGAATCTCTGGCATTGTACAAGGCCATTGAGACTTGAGACAGGCGATGAAACTGGCCACTGCGTGTTCTCTATTCAGGTGGAACAACTTAGTCTTTCGTTGCTTGAATGCTTGGTCGGACTCGCACGAGCCACGTTCAAGGTTGAACTCGGGACAGCATTTGAAGAGTCGGAATCCCAATTCAAACCTTTTCCGTAGCTCATCATCATCTACCTTAGCACCGGCTGTGAGCTTGAAGCTGGCGGCAAGAGGCGCATCTACTTGATCCATGTCGGGGGTCGTCCGGAATGATGCCAGTGTTTGGATGACTGCCATATCCGCACCTGTCGCAAAGGCAAGCGTTGCCAACCATATCATCAAATCGAACTTCCCAACAGTGCTAATAATATTCTTATGCAGGGTAATCCAGTGTTGGGCAATGAACTGAGAGGAATCCAATAGCAGACCGGGGTCATAGGCTATCTTCGCTGATGGGGCCGAGGTGTTGCGACCCCAAATCGTCGGCCCTTTTGCAAGGTAGCTCCAGAGATGGGTATGAAAACTGGGTGGAAGACGATGAACTAGGACGGATTGACCAGAGAAGATGACCTGTGATATCGAATAGGACTTTGTACTCGACGCCGATGCATCTCGATCCCTAGGCACATACGATTTGTCTTTCGTAGTGGAATGACGCTCTGCGCCAAAGCCCGATACTCGAAACGTGGAAGATCGAATGTTGTCTCGCTCAAGAAGACTCGAACAGACGTGCTCTAATGCCAGGGGTTCGAAATACCGGTGTGGGTGGAAAAACTTGGACCTCGCTGCTTCGCCGAAAATACGGCGTACATACTCGAGGAAAAGTCCGTGCTGAGACAGAAAACTTAGGTGTGGCAACCAGTCAACAGTTTGCATGACACGTTCGTGGGCAGGGTAATAGCTCCTCCCAGGGGTAAGCCGTGCAAGACGACCCAGGATTTGGACGTTCTCTTCCGTCAAAATATCAAATGACTTGATCGAAGCCGAGTTGAGGATAGAAATAGCCTCCTCCGTGCCCGTTTTCCCAGAAAGAGGGTCCGGGAGGCAAAACGAAGTCAAAGCATGAAGATAGCAGAGGAAAAGTTTGCTCTGCCGGCTTCCATTGCTGACGAGTCTCCCCAGCTTCTCGTCGACATCATAAGCGTGGGCCCTCTGCCCGATGCCCTTGCCTATGCTGACTTGGATATGACCTCGTGTGGCGACGTATGTTACTGGTCCCTCGAAGACCAACACTTTGCGACCAGCAGGAAGGGCAGGATGCTGAGGACTATTGGCCCTCAGGACCAACTTGTCCTGTAGCCCTGTCAAAGCTCCAATCGATTGGCAAGGATCAACTGACATGCCGCGGTACTGCCTTGATACCAATGATGCGGTCCCAGGCTTCAAGCTGAACTCGACCCCGCGACGGTGGAGATCGATAGATACCAGCGGTTTGGAGTTGCGATACATGATGTGCATCCAGAACTGTTCCTCAAGTGGCGCGAGGATTTCCGCTAGCAGCTTTGCCGAGTCGCTGTTGACGTCTATGAGAGTGTGGTCATCGCGAGAAAGCACCCAGCGACCAGAGGTCTGAGACCTTCGGAGCTTCCAGCTTGACGTATTAGCATATTCCCACGGGGCTATACTATCGCGGAACTCAACACAGTCGTCGTCATGGTTGTACCAATGCACATAGTTTTCGACAAACGCAGTAGGAACCGTTCGCTGCAAATGGCGAGATGGTATCAAATCGAATCTTTTTGCACCTCGTACGGCGTGCACCAAGAGGTCTGATTCTGATTGCCCAAAGCCACTGGCGAGACGTAAATGAACTTCATGTCCAGCATATTTCGTTTTGGAGGAAAATCGCATTCCCGGGATGGGACTGAGCATAATCTCAATGGACAATCGGCCGAATAGTTTTTGGTACGTCGCGTGGGCTAAATAGTCTCCTGGAAGCCTATCCAGGGGTACACCGCTCACAAGAAGCTCTCCAGTAAGAAGACTGAAGTGCACAGAAAGTGATTGGGGGGCTGCGGTGAAGCTAACCAGCCAGTGATTATGCTTCTCTGAGAATACACTCCACTTGCCGCCGGGTTTGTACACAGCCCACGATGCGTGGATTGCGGTATCGAGGGAAATTGCACGGCCCTTGACAATGATTTCTGCCAAGTAGCGGTAGCAATGGTAAGACGTTCGCTGCCATCGGGAATGTAGATGTTGAACCGGCATGTCGAGGGAACTTAGCAGCGACTGGGAATATTCCTGAATTCCAATGGAGCATTGAAGGAACACTGATGCATTCCCGTCGTCAGAAAGAATTGTTTGTTGGAAGCCTTGGTCCGTGTTGAAAGTATCCGAACAAATCAAGAAGAATTCCATTGCTCGGCGTTGCAGCACGATTTTCTCGCCGTCATCGAGAGTCTGTCGGGCCTTTCCCCTGAGATGCTCCGCCCAAGCAAATGTTATCTTTCTCGCCTCGCCCAAGTAATCGAGACATTGTTGCTGGATGGTTGTAGCCTGAGTGAGGGAGAGTAATCGGCAGGCCAGGGATATGAAGGTGGCAAGAGCTGTAGAAGACTGCCAGTTCTCCGCAAACCGTCCGGTGGCATCTTGAATGCCTTCGAGAAGCCTACGCGCAAACAGCATGTCCTCGCAAATGATGTGGGCGCTTCTCGCTGATGAGTCACTGCCCGGGCCGGCTTGGTAAATGCATTGGGAAACCACCAATCCCACTACTCGCTTCTTAAAGTCAACTGTTGGCGAGAAAAGCTGGATTAGTATGTTCTGCCACTGAATCCTGTAGCCGAGCGGGAGCTGTGCTAAGGATTTGTACTCGTCCAGAGGCATGTCATCCGGGCACGCATTCTGCGTGGCTATGACTGTGTTTGGAGACGGACCACTTGGATTCGACGCGGGACGGAAAATGAATTTCTGCAATTCAGACGATGTTTGTGGCAAGTCGTATGTGCACTGCTTCGGGATTGTATGGGGAACCTCAAAAGAGTTCACAAAGCACGATCTTCTGCCGTCATAATATGCGTAACACAACCCGTTGTTAAGACAGACCTGGGATTCGACGGCAAGCCCAACGGAAACGGGGGTTCGATGCGTCACTGCGTTAGGCTTGGTTTCCGAAAGGAGTTCGATGTTCTGAGATGTGACGTTGTTACAGAAAAATTGCGCAAGACCATCGTAGTCCCGCAAGGCGTAGTGCGACTGAGGTCGATTCTGAGTGGCGTGTTCAACTTTGAGGACGTCGAGAAGAACAAAGATGCTGGCGTCTCTCCAGTGCCCGAAAGCCTCCGGGATGGCAAGTTCGAATACAGCCGATTTTACCTCGAGATTCCTCATGGGTAGAGGCCATTCGTGGACGTAGATCTGAATGCTGTTTGCTTGCTTTAGGAGTAGACATCGCGTGCAACACCTCTTGTGGCTCGGATAGTACAGGCCTTCCTTATAATCAAATAGATCTTCATATTCGCACTGGCTGGAGTTGTACTGGCGCATAAGGGAATCGTATGTAGCCTTTTTGTCTGCGAACTCCTCCCGCTTGCTCTTTCTGTCTGAAGTCGCTTTGGCTTCTATTTCTAGCAAGAGGTTTTGATGGCTTTGCGACTGGTTGAAGTATCGTACCGCAAAACAATCAGGAGTTCCAAATGATGTGTAGATGCTGAAGGCAGGTGACTCTGAATGGCAGTTGTTAGAGCGATTGGTCAGATACGCCTCAGCCTTGAAGAGTCGCTCCATCTGTTTCCTTGACGGTAGTAACAGGTTCTGAAATAAATCCTGTGGGATGCCAGGATTATAGTCGCTCAGTGAGGGGTGAATGTGAATGGCAGCCATGTCGCAGGCGATCCAGAGTTCCAGGATAGACAGCAACATGGTGGACGTCGATTCTGGGTTTCCATAATATACGCCACTTGCAGCGTGGTAATAGCTCTCAATAAGATATCGAAGTTGTGTACAGGTAGTGGTGTGATTCTGTAGCAACTGTAACTTCAACCAGGCCTGCAGGTTGTTTTCAACCCAGGACTCGAAAGATGTGAGATTGAGGAACAAGTGGTCTGGGTCAGACGAATCGATGGACTGGGGCAACGTATTGAAGTCATAGTGAAGCAAGGTCCATGACGGTTCGAAGCTGCGACCGTCAGAGTCGTTGGTCCTTTGTTTGATCGAAGCAAGGAACGAGTCTAAATCTGAGAGCTGCATGGTCGTATCTTTTGAGAAATCCAAAGTTTCGAGGCGGTACAGTTTCTGGCTCAAACGAGGCGAACTTCTCTTCTGGATGATAGTCCATCTGTGCAGAAGGAGCTTGTTTGCGCTACACATTCGCTCGCGAGCAAAGTTCAGAACACCGCTTTCTCTCCCAGATCCCAGTTTGTTCAGTCTTCTAGAGAGTTTCCCCGTCATAGAATACAGAACATCGGAGCGAATCCTAATGTCGATGCACTGTTGAAGAACATCGGCCATGAGGAAAATCATAAAAGTCTTGTAGGGGTCGGCACACAGACCAAGATTTTGGGTTGATCGAGTAAAGGCCAGCTGGAGGGTCACACGAATGAGCATCCACGTTGGTGATCTCCGCCAGGGGAGGCGAGCATTCTGCCAGAGAACTTCTTCCCTGGTGTTCTTCCAAATCCTGCTGCCTTCAAGGGGGCTTCCCACAGCCAGCAGGAAAGCGTACAAGAGCTCGGTGACCATTTTAGGATGGATGGTGTCGCGGTTCTCGTCATGCAGTTGTCTTGCTTTCTTCGCCTTGGGCACGGTGTCGGGTGCTGGCTGGGCACTCATTCTCGCCAGCGTCGCGGCAAGGGTCTCGTTGAAGCCGGGCTCGCGGACTCTGTCAAGGCAAATGGTGACGGCCCTTCCTGGGAAGCTCCTGCGCAGTCTTCCTTCGGTCGTGTTCACAGCTTCGTTGGTTGGTGATAGCTCGAAAGCTTCAAAATGAAGAGCATCGTCAGATCTGGTGATCAAGACCCCGGCGTTTTGCTCCCTGACGTGCAGAGCAACCGCGCTCTCTGTATTGTCTATATTATTTAGCCTCGGTCTTCCGTTGGTCTGTCGGGGAACTTACCGGCGCCCTGCAGTTGACGCAGCGTCCTGATCAGCTCTACCTCATCTACTGCAATGGCCTTGTCCAAAGGCTTATGGACGCAAAGCGTTGCTCGCATGATGGCAGTTGCCATTTGGGTGGGCTCCGATAGCTCATCTGCAATATCGCCAAACTTGAGAAGAGCATTGTATGTGCACTGTATCAACGCTATCTCCCCTTCGCAGGTGAGATCGTCGGCTTGAGGAAGGTGAGCAGGGAGGAAAATATGATGAACAAGATAGAGAGCCGATTTCTCAGACATATTTGGGTCGCTAAGAGGAAGCATTTTTAGGCGTGTTGTGGTAGCTCAGGCTCTTGCCAAGGCAGGTATGAGCGTGATGGCGCTTGAAATGTGAGTGTGACAGCAAGGTCTTATTTAAGTACGCTATCTTGAAGAGATGCACTCTCAGAATGAGCTGAATTAGAATACCTAGACGGATGCGCCGGTGAAGTGATAGAGGAATGGAAATATGAGGGGATGTGGTTAAATGTAGAAATATCGACAACCGGGGGCGAAGGGTTTAACGAGCCTTAGAACCAGATATTGAGAGTTTTGACACCTTTTAACAAAAAAAGATAAGGGCGAGGTTTTATCGATGAAAGGCAAAAGAAAGTTGGCAGATACTGAAGGCCTCCAGCATGACGAGGGCATGTGCACCGAGATAACTTCTAATAAATATGGTTTGCTGCAGGAGGCCGCCGTACGTAATAGCATCTTTAGGCATGTTAAGTCAAGCTACCTACTTCTGGGCCACCCCTGCATGTAGGCCACCCGAAAATGCCTCCCAGCCACCCTTATCCTCCTACTTCTAACTATTATAACATTTTTAACACTTATCTAAATTACTTTATCTTTTCTATACACTTTATCTTATACCTAATATGTTAATATACAGAGTATAAGGTTATCTAGGTACTTAATAATATATCTAACGGCTATTTAGCTTATAACATAGCTGCAAAATAGGGTATACTAACGTGAATTACAAGCGAGTGAGACAGACAAGCGAGTGAGACATAAAACTGCGCTAACGAGATAAACTGCCTTCAATATTAACATTAACAACATTAATTTAATTTAAACTCCTTAGAATCCTTATCTTTAGATATCTCTTTAAGAAACTAGCACATTTATGCGTTATATCTTAGGTTACTACAGACGCCGCACTGTTGCTAACCTGTTTTAGCCCTTAGTTTGTAACCACTAGTGCAACGTGTTTCCTCCTAAACCTATGCTGTTACATCCTTTTGTAACTATATATCTCCTACGTTAGCTATAGTAAGACTCCCTCTGTATTATAGGCGTGTTTTCTTAGTCCTCTGCCGTTAGCTAAGTTAGTTATTCTTATCTCTTAGGATCTAGACCTTAGACCTAAGTAAGGCTACTTAGTGCATAATTCCTTTTATCCCTTTAGAAAGTTATTTAATAGCCTTATAAATAGACGTTAGGGAGCTGCTTTAATAACAAGAGATCTAACTCTTAATAAAATTAGACTAAGAGCTTACCTCCGTTAGGTTCTTTAGGGTTATTAAAACCTAAGGTAGAGGTGTCTTAGGGAGTAATCTAGGAGGCGTTAGAGTGTGTAGTTAGATATCTAGCTTTAATAGAACGCTTTTTGCACTTAGAGGAACTATTCTAGCTCCTCTAAAGCCTCCTTAGATATTCTTTTTAGTTATTACCTAGCTAAACGCTTTACAATAGGTAAAAAAGAAGTCCTTCTTTATAATATAGGTTATACCCTACTGCATCTTATCCTTAATTTATTACTTATACGCCGTCTTTAGCAGCCTAAAGTACCTAACGTCTAGCAGCTAAAGTAGATAAGATAAATAAGGTAGTATATAAAGTGTAATAATGTTATTTTTCTTATAGTATATCTTAAAGTCTACAGACTAGTAACTTTTGTGCTTATTAATAATAAGAAGATAATGCTTACCTCTTAAGCGTAACTTTATATAATGCTTAAAGTGCTTAACCTAGTCTAGGCCTTTCTTATTTATTATCTATCTATTTTTAGATATTATAATAATTTAGTTAGGCAGAAGAGATGTTTCTGTGTACTAGCTTAAGAGATAATATTAGCCTATAATAATAATATAAGGCAGAAGGTGTTATAACCTAATAAGTTATAGGTAATAACAGCCTTACTAGACAAGCGGGAAGAAGATAAGGCACTAGTATAGATAAGAAGTAGGGTTAGATAGATAACTCCTTAGGAACAAAAGAACTACAGAAGGTTACGTAAAGATAAAAAGAAACTAATATTTAATAAGCAGTCTTACGCTAAAGACTAACATACTAAGGATTAGTCTATTGTAAGAAGCAACTCTAAGTAAGTTAGTCCTAGAAACAAGATCATAAGATATAAGGATATTTATTCCCAGTAGATAGATTTTCTTCTATAGCTTTTAAGTAATTAACTTTATAATTTACCTTACTATAAGTAACTCTTAACTATCTATTGGTTATAAAGCTGTATAAGCTACCCTCCCTACAAAGTATATAATTAATTACTATCTACCTAACAAACTAATAAGATAACTAACTAGCTAATAAGACTAAGACACCGTTATTAAGTATTAAAGCCTTAGCTACCTGTTAGTAAAAAACACTACTGTTAGATATCTAACTATAACAGAAGGCTATAGCCTTATAAGCTAATTACTTAAATAACTATAACCTATTCTTAATTACTAGGCTAAGCTATTCTTATGTTTAAACGCCTTTTAGTATTTATAACAACTATGCTAGTTATAATAATGCTTATTATAAAGCCAGTCTTATTAAAGTTATAGATGTCTTTATTATAAATACTATACTTTGTAATTATATTTTAAACTAATAAGATCTAGCTATAGATAGCCTCTAGGTCTTTACATTAGGCTCTTTTGTAGTTATACTTATAAAAAAAATGTATCTATAACTGTAGTTATTGTTTAATAAAGTTTAAAGCCTAGTGCTTCTTAACTAGAGGCGTATTACGGTTAGTAAGCAGTCTATTAGCTATATCTTTAACACTAGTAATTTAAGAAGGAAAAGATTAGGTATCTAGGTTAAGAATGTAATTAACTAAAGTCTGCTCTTCTAGAAATGTTAAATTTTGTAAGTTTAGCATCCTGTTGCTTTAAGATGTAGAGCCTTTTAATTATTAACTTAATGTTGCATAACTAACTAAGTAGATTATAGCTACAGCCTGCGCACTAAGCTCTAGGTTAACCCTAATAGCTTAAAGGGCCAGCTGTAAATTAGACTTATTACTTCTAGATGCTATAATGTGTTATAAAAGAAATGTATCCATTCGCGTTAACGCATCATTAGCATAGTTTTATGTCTCACTTGCTTATCTATCTCACTTACTTATAATTCACGTTATAATTAATACTTTAGAATTACCTTAAGGGTATCTAACCTAGAGATACTGCCTTTTCTAACTTCTAGTGACTATCTGTTAGTTAGGAGGCTAAGCTAGCTAGCTAGGTATAGATCTAGGCTAATCTAAGGCTTACGCTAATATATTAATAACTAAAGAAGTTTACCTAGTGCATTCTTTATACTATAAAAGATACCTAACCTCTAAGAAAGAGATAGGTAAATACCTTTATATAAAGAAACCTATTTATTAAGGTCTAAAGAAGTTAATTTATTAATTCTAAATACGTTAATAAGGTATTTACTAAGGTTATTAAAGACTAGTTTAAGTATCTTACTATCTTAGTAATTATAACTATTAAACTAGCTAACTAATATAATATAAATAAAACTAGTATTCTTAAGGGTAAAGAATCTAATAAGCTAGTGCTAGGTAAGGCTAATAAAAAGAGGCAGGGTTATACGTTTTCTTTTAGTATTTTTCTTTTCTATCTATATCTTATAGACCTAATTAGGTTATTAATAAGTAACAGCCTTTATAAAAAGGGGACTAACTGTTAGACTAGAGAGAGAGAGGAGAAGTATGTATAGATAGTATTAATATAGAAAAACTACAGAACTTTATAGATAGATCTAGAGCAGAATACAAGATCTTTAGATATACACTTATAAGACTATTAATAAGTAAATAAGTAACATTATTTTATTATTTTAGACCTAATTAGACCTTACGTATTTAGATACATAAGCCTAGAATTAAATAGAGAAAGTTTTTCTATGTAGAAAATAACACCTAGAGATTTAATACATATAACTACTACTTAGTAATAATAGTAACAAAAGGCAAGCTGCTACACTTATAAGAATACTTCTTATGACTTTCTTAGCCTTAATTAGGCTAGGAACTATTATAAGAAGTAATCCTTATGTTACAAAAGCCCTAGTTAGTTACCTTTAGTTTTAGGTTACTTTAGGTATACTAGTAATAATATAAAGTTTAGCTTATAGTGTAGTTTATATATTAACCTATCTACTTCTCTAGCCTTCTTAGTTTCTACCTAGTTTTAATAGTGCCTTATAGCAAAATTAAACTACTAATCTTCTTATTACAAACTTAGTTAGTTTTATTATACTTCCTGCCTATAGGTAATAATATACTAAAAATAATAAAATATTACAACCTTATAATAAAAAATATAAACTAAAAAAGCTTATAATGCTTCTAAACTATAAATAACTAACCTAATTAGACAGACTTCTAAACGTAGAAGTAGGTTTAACTTTAACAGAATAACTATAAACATAAATAAAACCTAATAACTAAATAAGAATAACGTGTGTAATAAGTAAGTGGCTATAACAAGCAAGTGGCTACACCTTATTGCAAAACTAACACTTCCTACTTTTAACACACGCTTATCTACTAAAAACAATATAACTAACAAACAAAGAAGCTTAAATCATTCTTACAGTCTAAGTAATTTAAAATAAGCCTATTCTTACTATAAAGTTTGCTGTAAAAATATACTTAGTACTTTAAATAACTCTAAGAAGGTAATTAAATAGCACCCTGTTATAACCTAATACTATGCCTAACTTACAGAATTTAACTGCGCTTAAAGAGAAGAAGCTAGTTAAGTATATTCTTAATCTAGATTCTTAATTATTTTCTCCCTAGCTTAGTAATATAAAAGAAATAGCTAATTAACTGCTTAACAACTGTAATATATCTCTAGTTAGAAAGCAATAGGCATTAAACTTTATTAAATAATAACTATAGCTACAGATGCATTTTTTTTATAAGTATAACTATAAGAGAGCCTAATGTAAAGACTTAGACGTAATAAACGTATAGTTTTACCTTATAGTAAACATAATTACAAAGTATAGCATTGTAGGCTTAGACATCTATAACTTTAATAAGACTAGCTTTATAATAGGCTAGATTATAAACGTAATAGTTATAATAAGTACTAAAAGGCGTTTAAACATAAAAATAGTGCAGCCTAGTAATTAAGAATAAGCTATAGTTATTTAGGCTATTAACTTATAAGGCTATAGCGTCCTATTGTATATTATTATTACAGGCTAACATTACCTTTTAACCTAGTATACTAAATCTAGTCTTCTACATAACTAGGTTATTATAATGTCTAAAAATAGATAAATAATAAACAAGAGAGGCCTAGATTAGGTCTAGCACTTTAATTAGTATATAAAACTACATTCTAAAGGCCTATATTGCCTTCTTATTGTTAATAGGCATAAAAGCTACTACTCTATAGGTTTTAAGATCTTTTGTTAGAAAAATAACATTATTACACTCTGTATGCTGCCTTATTTATCTTATCTACTTTAGCCCTTAGATATAGGGTGCTTTAGGCCTCTAAAGAAAGCCTATAGCTAAGAAATTAAGGATAAGATATAGTAAGGTAACACATACATTACTAAAGAAGACTTCTTTCCTTTGTTTTATTAAGCCTTTACGTAAGTAATTATAGAAAAGAACATCTAGAGAGGATTTAGAGAGGCCAGGCTTATCCCTCTAAGTATAAAAAGTGTGTTATTAAAGCTTAACGTTAAGTTACACACCCTAACACCTTTAGAGCCCCTCCTTATAACACTACTAGCATAGACCTCTTAGACACTAAATAACCTAAAAGAAGCTACTTTGTAGTTAGATTTTATTAAGAATTAAATCTTCTAGTATTAAAATAGCTTCCTAACTTCTATTCTTAAAGCTGTAGAGCATCTGTTAAAGAGGATATATAGGTTTCTACATTAGATCGCCTTACTAAAGTCTAATAACTAGATCCTTTAGAAGGAAAACAACCTACTAAGCTAACGGCAGAGGGCTAAGAAAACGTAACTTAGATAAAAAGGAAGCCTTACTCTAGGCAAGGGAGAGAACATTAAGTTATAAAGAGAGGCAACAGCTTAAATTAATAAGGAAACACGCTAGAGTAGTAGTTACAGACTAAGGACTAAAATAGGTTAACAACAATGTAGCGTCTGTAGAAACACCAGACATAATACGTAAACATGTTAGTTTAACAAAGAAACGTTTAAGAAAGAGGATTCTAGGTAGTTCTATTAGGATTAATTACGTAGGCATTAATGTTTACTTACAAAAGTGCTATAATTACTATTAAGGTAGCCACTTACTTATTATAGCTACTTACTTATTACACACGTTAATAACTAAAAGATAATAAAACTAAACAAAATAAGTAAATTACTAAAAAGGTAATCCTTTTGCAGGCATATAGTAAGTAAGTCTAATTAGAGAAAGAAACCCTAGATAGCTTAACAAACTAACCTAAATAAAAGAAATAAAAGAATGCTAGAAACTAAGACTAAAGAGCTAGAATGCTTACTTAGCTATAGAATTAAACAAACCTAGAATAAAAAAAAGAGAAGCTACTAATTAGTAACCTATAGCTACGTTAGTCTAGATCTAATTAAGGCTAGCTTTACCTTTATAACTATAATAAACATTTTTAAGAAGAAAGAGGTAATTTCTACCTAAACCTTTTGCTTCTTTAGAATTAGCCTAGACCTTCTTAGCACTCTTATAAGCATATTACTAAAGAGTATGTTACACTTATGCCTAAAGAAGATTTATTATGTATTTACTTTCTGTTTAATTAGGTTTGTTAACTAGTTACTATAGAGAAAGATTGCCTTAAGAAAAGAGAGCGTAAGAGAAACCTACTACTAACACTACTACTTCTACCTTCTATTATCCCTTTTAATAACTAAAGTAATACCTAACCTAACTTTATCTATTAGTAACACTAGGCTATTAGGAGGGCTTCCTAATTAGGCTGCTATTTATGCTAGTAAAGCCTTTTAAGGTTACTAAGAACCTAATATAGGTATAGATACTAAGTCTAATGCTAAACCTATAGCAAAAGATAAAGATAAAGAACTAAGCATAGCACCTTATAGGCTTTAACCTAATTAGGCCGCCCTAGATTCTGTTACCTCTATTAGAACTACATAGCCTATTTTTACTACTAAAGACTTCTAAGCTTAATAAACCTTAATATCTAACCTTTTAGTAATAGTTAACGCTAACCTAAAGTAAAAAAAAGATACTGCTAGACCTACTTAGAAAGTAGTTATAGATAAGCTACACTTTACTATTAAGATGCCTATACTAGATACTACTAAGGCCTTCTTCTTTAATAGTTATAATATTACTAACTTTCTTAATAAATATAAAGCCTTATTAGGTCTAGTAAGTTACTTTAATTAGAAGAAGACAAAAGCCTTACCTTAGTATCTCTTTAATAAGTATTAAGCTACTATAAAAATTAAGGCTAAAATAAAACCCTAGTCTAAAATAAAGTAGTTCTTACTTAACACCTATAGGCAGCTTAATAAAGAAGTTATTCTCTAACTAAATTACTATATTAAGGACCTTATAAAGGGCAACCTAATTAAGAATAACAACCTCTTTAAGACAGCAGCCTTATTTTAGAAAGTTAAGAGTGTTTAAGAAAAAGCCAGAGCTAAGGGCAAATCCGTTATAGCATCCTAGGATCTTATTAAGCTTTTTATAGCAAGGTTTTCTAAGAACACTATTATTACTATATCTCTCTAGATAGGTCTAACTCTAGCTAATCTATTTAAGAAAGGCGACTTTAGTACCTTTAAGACTGTAATACTTACCTAGGTAGGGCAGAAATTAAGATACAAAGGCTATTACAGTAATTCTAAGCTAACTATAACAAAAGCATCCTTATTAAGTATAACAACTGTATCTAGTATATCTTAATCTAATTAGGGTAGAACTGTTATTACTAAGAAGCCTAGTATTAAGGATATTAAGATTAGCTTTAACCTCTCTAGTATAGATAAACTTACTAAGACAGTTACCGCACTAGTGCTTATAGTAAAGACCTTACTAAAAGCCTAGAATGTTATAAACATTTCTCTAGTAACTACCTAAGCATATACTACCTCTACCTTAGGACTATAAGATATATATAATAACCTACTAAGACTTTTAAACGCCTTTAGTAAGCTAGGGTTTATAAAAGGCCACCCTAATTAGTGCTAGTATAATACCTATAACTAGTAATAATACTAGAATTACCTATAGCTAAAGAGAGATAAAGAAGCCTGCCTAATTATGCTTATAAAAAATATATATAAGTATAAAGTACTTAGAGGATTATAGTTAGAAGTAAATAAAGTCTCTAACGTAGTTATCTAAGAGGCTTATAAAACCTTTTAGTCTAATAAAGTCATAATTCTTACTTATATTACTAATAACCCTATATACCTAGATACTGCTGCCTCTACCTAAAGAATAATTAATTAGGGCGTAAGTTAACCTTTTTAAGCAGAAGTCTAGTCCTTTATTCTGCTACCTCCCTAAGACGCTAGAACAAACTTTATTAGTTATATTCCTATAATACTAAGGATATATACAGACATCTTTTTAACTTAAGACGCTAAGGTTAACGCTATAACATAAGTAAGTAACAACGCTTTCTGCCTAATACTCTGCCGCCCTAATTAAGCTAAGCTACATGCTATATAATAAGGTTTTATAGTAAAGACCCCTTTTTAGCAAAAAAGTACCTCTAGTGTAGATTCTTAGGCTAAGAAGATAAATATTAATACCTACCTTCTGCTACTTCTGTAAGGTGCTATAAGGATTATAAATCTACCTAATTAGGTTAATAACTAGACTAAATTTACGTAATAAGACGTAAGAAAATCTAAGGAAACTTATTTTACAATTTCTATCTCTAACTAGCTAGTAATAAATAACTAGGCAGTATTAGCATAAGTAATAGTGTAAAAGTTTAGTAATACAATCTTAATTCCTTTTAACATAGCTTTAAGAGTGTAGCTATAACTAAATAAGGATGCTATAATAATAATGCGCTAGATACTAGATAATAATAGTTACTTTAATATTTATACAGAAGCTTCTTTAGAACTAATTAGAAAGGTTTAACTAAAAGAAAGAGATAATATAAGGGTGGTAATAAATAGGTATAATAATACTATCTTTAGCCTTAACAATAGTATAGCCTAGGTTAACATAATTAAAACCTTTAATTTAAAAAAGATAAAATCTGTAGTTTTACTTTTTATAATACTATATTTTATTCTAAACATCTGCATTAGTAACACCTAACCTAATTAAAATAAGCTTATTTAAGGTATTATTAATAATAGTGCATAAATAAACATTATAAACTAGTTATATATAAAGAAAAACGGCCTTATCCTTACCTCTACTTATCTTAGAATGTAATACTTTAACCTAAGTATAAGCTAAACCCCTTTTAATAAAGCAGTAATTATACCTATCTAGATAGAGAGATACTGCTTTCTAACTAGTATGTTTATAGCTAAGGATAGTAAGATAAACATACTACTTTTCCTTAGAGCACCTTTTAGTTTTTATACTAAGATTATATTTATATATAGTGTAGACATAATTACGTTAGCCTTAATAACTAATAATACTTAGCTTTACATTTTAGCAGCCTTTCTAAAGTTTAGAAATCTAGAAAAGTTTCTTAACTATCTACTAGATTAAGATAATTACATAAAGGCACTTAATAAATCCCTTCCTAATTAGGTTAAAACATAGGATAACAACCTAGCTAGAATAAAGACTAACTCTTAGGCTAAGGCTTAGGATAGTTAGAGAAACTAAAGTTTAGTACTAGCACTAAGGCTACTACTAAGGATCCTAAACCTCCTAGATATAAATTAGAAAAAGATAATAAGGAAGTTATATAGCTAATAAAAAAGAAGTTAGACTACCTTATAAAGGTATCTCTAATATACCTTTTAGTACTAGCAGTAGAAGACATTTATAACATAGCATAAAAGCTAAAACGTTATAATAACAAAAGGTGTAAGTACTACCTAAATAAACAGTATATACTGTATTTAGATATAGAGCTACTTAATTAGACTTATAAGCTAAAGGTCTACTTTAGTAAAGCTTTAATAAACTTTATAAAGAAAGAATAAAGAAAAATTAAAAAGAGGGTTATTAACTAGTTTAACTTTATTAATAGTGTTTAGAATACACTATACTATCTTATACATAAAGTAACCTAGAAAACATACAGCTTTAGACCTAATTAGATAACTATAGATATAAAGGTCTTTACTATATATAAGTCTAAGAATAAGAAAGTGTATCTAGTTAATAATGTACTATCTAATAGTTCTACCTCTAAAGGTAACCCTCTTTAGAAAGTTAAGAATTTAGCAAAGGCTAAGAAAATAATACAGCCTAATAATAGCCCTTTTATAGGCCTAATTACACTAAAGTACTTGGATATTAAGCTGTATTTACATCTTATGCCTAAGCAACTTAAGCCTATTATAGACTTAGTTAATTACTTACTGCCTTATAAGAAGAAACTTTTTCTCTAGGTCCTCTTAAACTAAGAAAAAGCACTTACATAGGAATTTAATAAAAACGGCTTTCTTAACCCTAAAGTTACTCTACCTTAAGTAATTAGGACTATACTATACAAAGCCTGGTAAAAAAAGGGTATCCTAATCCCTAAGGCGCTTAAACTACAGGCTATAGAGATCCTATGTATATAAATAAAGAAGGGTATCCTAAAAAAAGGTTATAGGCTAATATAAAACCTCTAGTTCCTTATTAAGAAAAAGGATAGTTCCCTATGCCTAATTAATTTAGCTACTTAAATAAACGTAGTTATAATTTAGAATACGCTATTTTCTCTAGAAGCTAAGAATTTCTTAGAGAATTTTGCTATATACGTTATTATTTTGCTACTAGACTTCTTCTCTAGGTATAATTAGATTTCTTTAGTAAAGAAAAGTAGAGACTTAATAACATTTATTTTACTGTTTAGGCTATTATAAATATACATATTACCCTAGGGTAGTACTAACTTAGTAGCTTAATTTATAAGGATTATTCTTAGGATCCTATATAACCTTATCTTATACTACTGCTAAGCCTTCTTAGATAACATTATTATTAAAGGCCTTACTACTATATATAATAATAAGAAACTACCTAATTACCTTAGTATCTATTAGTATGTTTATAAGTATATTAAGAATGTTAACATAGTTCTCTTTAACATAAAACTAGCTAGTTATATAGTAGCTAGTAAGAAATTATAGTAGCTTTAGAAATTAGCTATTATTATAAGATATCTCTATAGCTTTAGTAGCTAACAACCTAATTAGGCTAATATTGTTAAGATTTAGAAGTAAGAGTCTTACTTTAACCTTACTAAGGTTAGGTTATTTATTAGCCTTATAGGATTCTATAAGCCTTAGGTAAAAAAATATGCAGAAATTATAATTCCTTTTTAGAAGCTTATAAAGAAGAACGCTACTTTTATCTAAGGACCTAATTAAATTAACGCTATAAAAACCCTAAAGAAAATACTTATAACTACCCTTATTATTATCTCTATATTTTATAAGCTAGGCACTAGACTAGTTATTATTAGTATAAATATAAGCCTATAAGGTTAAAGCGCAGTATTAAGCTAGATAATTAGAGAAAAGCGTGTAGTTACTAGGTATAAGAGTAATATATAAAGAGAGCCTAAGCTAAAGTATAATTTAGGGAAGCTAGAGTTAAAGGCTGTTTTAATAACTCTAAAAAAGCTAAGGAACTACGTCTATAGGATTAAGTTTCTTTTAGAAACAGATACCTAAGTACTAGTTACCTAGCTTAACAAAGGCTTTTACAACCTCCTAGGCGCTTTAATTACCTACTAGATAGCTTAGATACGCCTTTTTAACTTTAAAGTTAAGTATGTCTCTAGAAGTAAGAATGTAGTTACAGACGTACTTTTAAAGAAACTGCCTAGATAATCTAACTTTAATAATTATAAGACACCTAATTAGGTTAAGGACTTTATTAATAAAGAGCTATACTTTATTAAAATCTATGCAGTCTATGCTAAGCCTAATCCTGTTATTTTAAAGGACTTACACCTTTATAAGCTACTGTAAGAATAGCTTTAACCTAATTAGTACTAGATAACACATACTTAACAGATAGTTTTCTATCTTTAAACTTTATTATAGCCAGAAGGAATTTTAAACTATAACTTTAAGAAATTTAAGCAAGAAGCCTAGTTATATATCTTAAGGGACGGCTACCTATACTAAAGACTAATAAAGCAGCACCTAGTTCTATAAAGACTTATTAATAATTCTAACATTTATACTAACCTAATTAGAAATGCTTATATTAAATTAGGATACTAAAGATAAGATATAACCTACCTAAGGCTTACTATATCTTATATATAGGGAGATATATATAGAGATATACAGACTTTAGTAGCATTCTGCCTCTTTTGCTAAAAAGCCTAATTAGCCTAGATAAATAACTAGTATATTAGTACTATGCCTAGGGAAATACCTTTTATAAAGATATTAATTAATATATAATAAATAGGCGCCTAGGCTATTATTAAGGCATACTACAACATAACAGGCTAGCCTAAAGTAAGAAGGGTTAGAAATCCTATATCTAATTAGGTTGCTAACTTTATTTAGGAAGACGTATTCTGCCGCTATAGTATCTATAGCAAAATAATAGTTAACAGAGAACTAGAAAACAAAAAGGCATTAGATTACCTAAATAAGAAGTATAGTATCTAAAAAAGGGTTATTTTAGTATATAACTCTAGGGTAAACAAAGTTAATAAATAAGGTTATAAGCCTATTACTTACACTCTCTTAACCTAGTTAGACAGCAGAAAGAAAGATTTTAGCTTAATCCTGCCTACCGCCCTATTTACTATAAGAACGATAGTTAAGGCCTTATTAGGATATACAGTATTCTACCTTATCTATAGCCATAAGGCTATTATACTAATTAAGAAATTAATATTAACATAGAGAGTATTAGACTAAAAATAAGTTTATAGCCCTAATTAGGAACTTACTACTAGAATCTAATTATTTAAATAACTTAAAGTAGATAGAGAACTTACTATAAAAAGCGTAGCAAAAGCTAGACAGAGAACTACTAACCAGTTTAATAACACTTACTAGCAAACGCTACAGCCTATAAAGCTTTAAAAAGGAGACCTTATCCTAGTCTTTAACAAAAAGCGTACTATTAATAAGTTAAAAGCCTAAAAGCTTTAGTATTACTAGTAAGGTCTGCTCTAAGTATATTTAGTATTTAAGAATTCTGCATCCTATAGACTAGAAATACTTTCTAGCGACCTAATTACGTAGGTAACATACTCTAGAAAGTACCTAAAGAAATACATTAAGAGCCCTTTAGGGTTTTAGGAATCAGAAGACCCTATGTAGGCACATACTAAGCTTAAGGATAAGATTGCCTTTTATTTTCTAGCATAAGAACATTAGAATAAACTTTAGAAAGCAGACTAACCTCTTAAACCTAATTAAAATAGCAACATAATTATAATAAGGTCTAGAATGTAATAACTCTAACTCTAAAAAGAGAATATTAAACTCTAAAGATAACTAGACTATTAAAAAGTAATATTAACACTAGTTATAAACATACTATTAAAGAATCCCTATAAGAATTCTAAGTATGTAGACATAACTAAAGAGACTTAATTAGGCCTATATCCTATTTTATTTTAACGTATTTAATAGTATTAACTAACATTTTTTAATATATTACACTTTTTATTAGGCTTTATTTCTTAGTTTTTAAAGATTATTAATTTTATTCTTTCCTCTTTCTTATATTAATAACCTTAGGGATAGTGTATTATAATAAAAGAAAGCCTAATTAGACCTATGTAAATAATAAATACTACCCTAATGCTGTCTTTATCTTTTACTAAATTTTTTAATATTCCCCCTCTAGATAGGACTTCTAGTCTTATTATTATATTTCTCTTTACCCTTCTCTTAGTTAATGCTATCCTGCTTCTAAATAGTGCTATTAAGTACATAATAACAGCCTCTATACTTCTTCTTAAGAGTAAGACTCTAGTCTTTAACTATCTTAATTAACTACTATTAAAAGAGCTACTTAGAATTAATAAATAAAATACTCTTTAGAATGCTAGATTTAATACTACTACTACTGCCTTTACGCTTTCTAGTATCCTTAATTAGGCTAAGGTATCTATAGAAGTTTTAAAAATCTTTATCCTAGTAGCAGCAGGATGTCTAGGTTTTATAATATAGATAGTTTAAACAGGTGCTCCTAAATTTAATTAGAAGGGAAACATATTCCTAAAAAGGAACAAAGGTAGAGACCTAATTAGTTTTAGTTTACATAGATACCTAACCCTTTTTATAGTATTTACATAGTATAGAGTTTTAACTACTAAGGCTATAAATTACTAATATAGCACTAGCCTAAGGATAACTAGCAAGCTTCTAAGTAAAGTATCTAAATACACCCTTATATTTAGTATAAATAAAGATGTAGCACTTAAATAAACCTTTATCTAATTAGGCCTAGACTACTAGAAGAACATTACCTTTAGTAATATTATTCTAGAAAATCTAGGTAACAGTAGCGTAAGTCTAACTAACTTAAATAGTATTAGTAAACTAGATTTTATAGTAACTCTTACTAGCTAGGAACTTAAGATTCTTTTACATAAGGGAAGTTATAGCCTGCTTTAATTAGACTAAGAACCCTAAAGATAGACACTAGGAATAACTTATAATAATAAGACTAAGAGGTATAAGCTAATAGTTATCTACTTAAGGCACTAGGTAAGAAAAAAACTATAGGTTCTAAGTAATCTTAAGATAATAAAAAGAAGCTATCTTAAAGTCTAATTAGGTTAGTAAAGTAGTTTGTTTTTAAAATTAGTTAGTAATAATGGTGTGCTAGAGAAAAATGGTGCTTAAGTTAAGAGTATAAATTATGTTGTTATAAGAAGAAGAAGGATAGGTTTCTAGGTAACTAGAGGTTCTATTTTATACTCTTCTTACAGCTGTAATTTCTTTAATAAATTACTAAAAGAGGGATGCCTAAATAATTAAAAAGTTAGATTTATAGTTAGAAGCTATAGGTAACTAGGCTTTACCTTTACTTCTAACCTTTATAGTTTATCTAATTATTCTGCCTTCTTTTTTCTCTTATTAGTTATCCTTCTTTTCTTTCTTTTAGGTAAAGTAATTTATAGTTAGCCTAAAGAAATCTATATTATAGAACTAACCGTCTGCTAAATCTAACTTTCTTTCCTTATTAATAATAATAATTATAACTAGTAATAGCTAGTAACTAATAACTATTTTCTTATACTTATTTTATTATTTTTAACCTAACTAGACTTATCTATAACTACTAATATATCTGCCTTTATTACTACTAACGTAATTTAGATTAACTCTAACTTAACTAAAGTAGATAATATCTAGGTGTAGACTTATGCTAAAACTGTTTATAATAACTATACTATAAAGAACCTTAATAATAACTACCTTAATCTAACTAAGCTAAAGTAGAACGCTATTGTTAAGCCTAGTAGTTCTTAGTATGCCTATCCCTAGAACTATAAGCTAGTAAAGAAACTTTAGAACCTTACTACTACCGCTCTTATAACGCCTACCTCTTTACTAAACTACCCTTACCTAGCTAATTAAGGTATCTATGCTACTTCTATATAGGTACTTACTAATAACGTAAATGCATATAATATGTTGTAAATATACTAAGCAGCTAGATATAATAATACTAGTAGTTAGAGAAGTTAGAATGTAAGAGATACCTAAACCTACCTTCTAGGTTTATATAATGCCTAGGGCTACCTAATTAGATAAACCTAAATAGTAAGTAATAATGCATAAAGTCTAGTTACCTTTACTACTAAAGATATAAATATTAACTACGTTATAATAAACAGTCTACTATAGGTTCTAGATAATTCTAGTGTTACTATATAGCCTGCCTAAAGACTAGCTATTAGAAAAGCTAATTATATTACTCTTATTACCTACTATAATAGCTACTATACTAAATTATTTATTAATTAAGTTACTAGTTACTCCTTTTAGTATAATAGCTACTAAAAAGATAGAGAAGCTATCCTACGCTATATACTTAATATATAGTACCTATGCGCATTTTATTAAAGTTTAGAAGCATATGCTAACCTAATTAGGATTATTTACGCTAAGGCTAGTATTATTATTAAGCCTTAGTAGCTAGATAGTTAGACTTATAAACTGTATATTACTAAGTTCTTTTAATGTTATATTTAGGAAAACATTACTAATATTAAAGACAGTACTACCTAGTTAGAGGTATAAAATAGTATAAGAGGTAAAGTTATTAAGTATGTTATTATGTAATAGCGTAAATAGATTACTTTAGAATTTAGTCTTCTTAGTAACTATAGTAAAAGGGACTTACGTAAGAAGCTAACATTACTTATTAATAACTATAAGAAACATCTAAGGGCATTAGAAAAGCAAAAGCCTAATTAAGGTAAGAAAGATGTTACTTAGTTAATAGTTTAACTTAGGGGCTTATAAATGCTATTAGAAAACCTTTAGAAAACGCCTCCTAAGTCTAATAATAAAGGCAGAATACTATTACTACTACTACTATCTCCTAGACTAATTAGACTGCTAAATATAGGGCAAGAGGTTTTCCCTATTTCTAGTAGCAGACTAACTACTAAGATACTACTACTGTAATTACCTTCTAAATCTCTAACCTCTCCCCTTAATCCTTTACCTAAGTCTAGTAATAAGTCTAATTAAGGTAACAGTAATAATAAGATAGGTAATAAGGATAATAATATAGAAAAACAGAAAAAAAAGGATAATGCTCTAGAATACCTAGTTAACCTTACTAAACTCTCTTTAACTACTATAGCTACCTACTAAAAAACTAAAGGGTAACATAGTGTAAATAAGAGAGCCTACTGTAATACTTATAAGTAACAGAAGTAACTCTAGAGATAAAAAGTTAAGTCTATTACTAAGTACTCTAGAGATAAGTATGTTAGTATGTTTAATAACCTTTATAAAGATGTTATAAAACAACAGAAGGCTTAGAGTATTTACTTTTAACTAACTATTATACCTAGATAGTAAGGCTATAAATAATACTAGTAAGGTCTAATCTAGAATAAGAAAAAGAAAGAGAAGCATAAGAAAGTAAAGCGTAATATAAAGCGTAATAAAAACAATAAGAGTGGTAGGCAGTATAATATAAGGCAGAGGTAATATATAGCCTGGCTTCTACACTGTTAAATAATACTAGATATAGAATTAGATAGTTTAATTAGACTAAGGATAATGTTATTTATATTTTAGCTTTATTTTTAGTGCCTTTTATACTAACATTTTTCTTCTCTATAGATTTACTATAAGCACAGAAAGATAGAGAATAATGAGAAAGAGGTAGGGTTATGCGTTTTCTTTTAGCATTTTTCTTTTCTATTTATATCTTATAGACCTAATTAGGTTATTAATAAGCAGCAGCCTTTAAAAAAAGGAGACTAACTATTAGACTAGAGAGAGAGAGAAGAAGTATGTATAAACAGTATTAACATAAAAAAACTATAGAACTTTATAAATAGATCTAAAGCAGAATATAAGATCTTTAGATACATACTTATAAGACTATTAATAAGTAAATAAGTAACATTATTTTATTATTCTAGACCTAATTAGACCTTACGTATTTAGATACGTAAGCCTAGAATTAAATAGAGAAAGTTCTTTTATGTAGAAAATGACACCTAGAGATTTAATACACATAACTACTACTTAGTAATAATAGTAACAAAAGGTAAGCTACTACGCTTATAAGAATACTTCTTATGACTTTCCTAGCCCTAATTAGGCTAGGAACTATTATAAGAAGTAATCCTTATGTTACAAAAGCCCTAGTTAGTTACCTTTAGTTTTAGGTTACTTTAGGTGCACTAGTAATAATACAAAGTTTAGCTTATAGTGTGGTTTATATATTAACCTATCTACTTCTCTAGCCTTCTTAGTTTCTACCTAGTTTTACTAAGATAAAGTCTATATAAAAAAAGCAGCCTAGATTATAAGCCTAGGTATTTATTATTAAGTATATCTTAGCTAAAAGGTAGGTACTATAGCTACTAGTTATATATAAAGGTAAGTTAGTTTAGTAGTAGTAGTTTTCTTTAGATTTTAGCTTTTAAGATAGATAAAAGTTTATAGTAATAAAGAATAAATAGACTACTAATAAGACTACTAAGAAAGCGTTATAGCTACTAGCTAGAAGTAAGAAGAAAAAAGACGTAAAAACTATAACTACCTCTAACGCTATCTAAGTAAGGTGATACATGTATAGTTAGATAGGCCTACTAATTCTTAGACTTAATCTGTAATAGAAATTAAGAAAGGTTAAGTATTAGTAAAGAAATTATAAAAAAAGTAATTTTAGTAATTATAATAGTAACTAAAAGTAAAGTATAGTAATAACTATATATATTCTGCTGTAATAACTATATAACTAATAAAACAGATCTAATAATAATAATAAGAATAAAGATATTAAGGTAGTAATAATAATAGATGCCTTCTAGTAACTATAATACTTCTCTGCCTATCTTATATCTAGCTACTAGATAAAATATAGCTTTAGGCACTTTAGCTACTAATCTACCTAATTCTATTATACTACTATTAAGTAGCTATATAAAGTCTTTCTTTCTTAGACTAACTCTAGCTAGGCTAGCTAGGCTAGCTAGGCTAAACTACTTATTCTAGATAGATATAAAAGTTATATAATAATAAAATTTATATAGTAGTACTATATTAATAACGTTTATTTATTATTCTTACTACTATAACGTGGCTAATAAGTAAGTTAATTAGATAAGTAAGTTAATTACCTAACCGCAATCATACCATCTTCTCACTTTTAACACACGTCTATTAACCATAAAGAATGTCGTTATTAAAAAAAGAAGCGTAATTAATCCTAGCGGTTTAAGTAATTAAAAACACCCTAAATCTTAGCATTTAAGCTATAGTACGGATCTATTTAGTACTTTTTACAATATTACGTAACTAACTTAATAAAAAACCTTTGTAATGTAACATTATGCTAAAATTATAGAATTTAACGCTACTTAAAAAAGCGAAGCTAGTTAAGTACATTCTTAACCTAGATGCCTAATTGTTTTCTCTCTAGATAAGTAGTGTTAAAGAAATAGCTAAGTACCTGCTTGCTAACTGTAGCATGTAACTAGTTAAAAAGCGTTAGGCGTTAAACTTTATTAAATAATAACTATAGCTTTAGATACGTTTTTTTCATAAGTATAACTATAAAAGAGCTTAATATAAAGATCTAGAGGCTATTTATAGCTAGTTTACCCTTATAAAGAACATAATTATAAAGTATAGTATCTAAGAGTCTAATATTTATAACTTTAATAAGACTAGTTTTATAATAAGCTAGATTATATCTAGAATAGTTATAATAAGTACTAAAAGGTAATTAAACATAAAAATAGTATAGCCTAGTAATTAGGAATAGGTTATAGTTATTTAGGCTATTAGTTTGTTAGGCTATAGCGTCTTATTATACATTATTATTACAGGCTAATATTACCTCTTAACCTAGTATACTAAATTAAATCTACTATATAACTAGGTAATTATAATATCTAAAAATAGATAGATAACAAACAAGATAGGCCTAAATTAGGTTAAATACTTTAATTATTATTTAAAGCTATATACAAGAGGTCTTTATTACCTCTTTATTATTAATAAGCATAAAAGCTACTACTCTGCAGGTTTTAAGCTATATTATTAGGAAAGTAACATTATTACACTCTATATGCCGGCTTATTTATCTTATCTACTTTAGCCCTTAGATATAAGATGTTTTAGGCCTCTTAAAACGGCGTATGGTTAACAAATTAAGGATAAGATACAGAGAGGTGTAACCTACATTATAAAGAAAGACTTCTTTCTAGTGTTTCATAAGGCCTTTATATAAGTACTTACGGAAAAGAATATCTAGAGAGGTTTTAGAGGCTTTAGGCTTATCTCTCTAAGTATAAAAAGTGTATTATTAAAGCTAGATGTTAAGTTACATACTCTAACACCTTTAGGATTACTTCTAACAACACTGCTTCCTTAGGTTTTTAGGATACTAAACAACCTAACAGAAGTAACTTCTTAGTTAACACTAATTAAGGATTAAATTACCTATTATTAGAATAGCTTTCTAATACTTATTAATAATAACGTTAACTATATTCTTAAAGAAACACTAGGAATAATGTATAAGAATGTATTCCTAAGGGCAGAGAATAAAACTCTTTAAGAGGAAAATAGTATACTAAGCTAACGTTAGAAAGCTAAGAAAACGCGTCTCTAGCAAGAAGGAAGTCTTACTATAGCTAATGTAGAGGATATATAGTTACAGAAGGATGTAATAGCACAGGTTTATAAGGAAACGCGTTAGAGTAGTAGTTATAAGCTAAGGACTAAATTAGGTTAATAATGGTGTAGTATATATAGAAACACAGGACATAATATGCAAACGTATTAGTTTAATATAGAAACAACTAAGGAAGAGAATTCTAAGTAGCGTTAATTAATTTAGTAGCGTTAATATTAATGTCTTCTTAGGTTTATAATGTGATTACAGTTAGGTAATTAACTTACTTATCTAATTAACTTACTTATTAGCTACGTTATACCTTTTATATTTTTTAGCTACTTAATTAGTTAGTCTTTAGCCTAGTTAAGTTAGCCTATAAAAAGAAGCTTAAATACCTTAGCTAGTAAAATAATTTAACTATTATAGGTAAAAAGAACTTTATTTCTTATTATTAAAAAGTATACCTAGCTAGGCTAATAGTCTAAAATATTAAAAGTAGCTAGAAATATACTAAACTATAGCCTATTACTATAGCTAAGCCTTTTATAAGCTTTTTACTACTACCTAAGGTATTTAATTTACTAGTAATATCTATCTAGTATATCTAGCTTATCTAGAATATCTAGAATATAGATAGATAGGTATTTACTATATTTATAGTTATATAGTTAACACCTAAAAAAGCTAGAGAGCTAGATAGTTAACTATACTTATTTAGCTAGCTAGATTAAAGTATTACTATATAACGCTAGCTATTTAAAAAGATTAAAAAAGGCTTCTAAAAGTAATCCTTCTATCTAGCTACTGCCTAGTAATAAATCTAGTATCTCTAGGCCTAAGTTATTAATAGTATAGCTAGAAAGAAAAAGGCTATCCTAGTTAACCCTAATTCTAAGTTTGCTAATATTAATAACATACGGTAAGGCCAGATTAACGCTAGCAACGTTAAGGTTAATACAGATAGATCTAGTGTATCTAATTACCCTAGTAAGGCAGAAAGCTGTATTATAGTAGCATCTATGCCTAGTTGATAGTTAATTAAAAAGGGTGGTTGTGTTACAATAGCTTTATTTTCAGGTGGCCTACATGCAGGGGTGGCCCAGAAGTAGGTAGCTTGACTTAAATGTCAAAATGGGGGTTGCATTACACGCAGCCCGAATCATTGGACCAGTACTTATCTAATATTTATGAATACTGCACAGTACAGGGGAGCTTTTTGTATTAGTAGGCCTTAAATTAAATTAGCACCAACCTTATCTTGCACAACTTGCTCCGGGAGATTTGTTCAGGCGGTCCTTATCTGATGCAATAGTGTAAACTGACCTAGTACATCGAGTGTGCCGGGGGGCATGTGGCCTTTAGGGCAGCGATATGCAGTCGTGGCGAGTAGGCTTTTGATTATCATGCGTGCCCAGAACGTGATTGAACGAGATAAGTCGCCCTCTCAAGAGCCAAAATCGGAAACAGCAATTCGAAGCCAGAAGTGTGGGGATTCGAACAGGCTGAGATTCGCATGAGATGTTTGGATGTAATATTCGCGATAGAATGGTCCGAATGAATCAGAGATGAACTATTGGTGAGAATCTAGAGGTGAGGATGAGCTGTATCATGTTGTTGGCTTCTACCTGGAACTGTGTAGAACTGAGAAAACGGCCATCGATATGCTCCGGGGAGTGGCATCACTTGGTAGAGTCCTGGCTGATGGCGCCGCCGCGTTGGATCAGCAAGCGTCCTGCGATATTCTCGCAGGTTCTAGCAGTCGGCAAGAAACAGTAAATGAACGGTGTGTGCTTTGTCGACACTAATTCTCGGGCAAAGCATCCCCGCGAAGGGTGTCAGGCAGCGACGACAAGCTTCGCATCGCCTGATGAATTCCAGGCAATTGAGCTCTCTGTTCTCGGCAGCACAGGCAGGTTTCCTGCGGTATACCGAAGATGTTCGTTCCAACCAAGCTAAGATCCATGTGATTGGGTTAGGAGGCTCGCCAATCTGAGTTTCCCAGCCAAACGTGCCAGGGCTGGAGCGAACGAGCGACACATATTCTAATAAGGTTGTTGAGTATTCTGAGACAATTGAGGGATACTCACAGAAAATAATTGACTTTCGCTCAATAAAATCTACTCAATAGGATTTGTCCATACTTGACTGTGTATCATGTCAGACAGTATCTATCCGTACATACTGTGCAAACTTCTGGTGCCTGGCTGGTTACACGCATGCATCAGTGCTTGCGGAACAGCAGCGGTGGTCGGTCGCAGGGAGCCCCGGTCCGCTCCGGCCCGCAAGGATATCCCAGCCGGAACTTGCTTCCGAAGGTTCGTCACAAGAAGTTGACCGAGTCAGACACATGACGGGGTTCGGTGGACGACGACTGTCGAAATCAAGTGGTCTTGTTTTCTTCGCGCCGGCGATGCCCTTTTCGCGACGCCGACTACATCTGTGCAGCTTATGAAAGACATCGAGACCCTGGACATCAACATGCGAATCCGTGGTGTATTGTTGTGCAGTGGGCGTGCTGTCTACGTGGCCTCGCACCAGAACGAACACAGAAACAGATCATGTAATTCTCAATGCTGGTCTCGTCACCCGCCCAAAGTTTACCCGCCCCAAATCTGGTGAAGAGATCCGTCCAGGGAAAGAAAGCTTCTGCATAAGCTTCATGAACAGCTAGCGAGCGTCAGCAGTCCTCAATAAACAAGTAAGGGTGCGCGAGCAGTTCGATACCGTTGCTAAACGTGTCCGTCAGCCGCAGGAGAGCGGCTAAACACTCAGACGAAGCCCATGATTACCAGGAGATGGCAAAAGGACACCCGGCTGCAAGGGGCGACTACGGGTGGATGGATAGGCGTTCATCGACTGACGCATTCAAGCGGCGCATGGAGGAATGTCGGTTACATGGCTGGGACGGAGTTCGCCAGCCAAATGACTGAAATCCGATGGCACGTGCATTTTGCCTTGGGTCGACTACGGCCAGGCAACAGAGGGGTTTTTCTCGATACTTCGTACACACACAAATGCGCAGAACAAGGGTATCCCATCAATTGGCGTACTTCATTGTACTTCAACAAGTACACTAACGTAACGACCAGTACGCACACAGTACCCTCTGTTACCGTGCTGTCCCTCCACCCCAAGCCGCCCGCCAGCTGTGCTGTAGGGCATCAGGCCAACCCGTGCCGCCAGCTGTACGATGCATTGCGTGACGTTATCCTCATCAAGGCGAATGTGCACCTCAGGCAACACACAATGGGTGCACATTTCCAACCACGTCGTGCCTCGTCGCATCGCATCGCATCGCACATTCATCCTGACAAGTTCCCTCTCTTGCGCCGAACGAGATCCGGATGGGTTGGTACATTGCTAGCTGCTATCGATACCATGTCTACATCCCGCCGGACCAACCTGCTCAAGACCTACTCGCGTAGAAGAAACAGTGCAGCAGCTCCAAGGCTCGCTTCAGCACGGCCTTCCTCCACGCTTGTTGGTCCCTCGACGCCCTCGCGAGGCACGACGCCACCCAAGACAAGGCTGTCGCATACAGCAGCAAAGGTCGCGAAGAAGCCCGAGACCCCTCGGAATTCCAAGACCGCAAGAACAGCAAGGCCCGAAGAGCGAGTCGCCAGCACGAGTGCCAAACGGTCAGCTGCCCTGGAGTCAACAGGTACGTTAAGCAACCGCCCCTGATATTCTCCATCGAAACCCGAGTGTCCCATTGTGCTGACTTGAACGCATGGCATCCCGCAGACTACGACCAAGATGACGAGATAACCGGCCTCAAGTTCAGACGCAGCACCAGACGGGTTCTCTTCATCACCCATCGCCCCGCCGATGCCTCGCAACGCCTCGTACCCGAACGCATTATCCAAACCAAGACCCCGTCGAAACTCTACGCCTATTGGAGCTCCTTCGGCCGACCCCGGGAAGCCACCCTCGGAACGGGCTTTTTCCACATCTTTGATATCGTGGGCCAAGATGCTGCTCGTGGGCTCAGAGTTCAATGGGAGGGCTATGGCACATCTGACGCGGAGACGACCTGGGAGCCCGTCGAGAAGGTTCGCAGCTCCAACCCGGCTCTCTTGCGCCGTCACTTGGGGCGACAGGGCATCGGGGAGATAAGCCTGCATCGAGACGTTCGGACGCAAAACCATCAAGAATGAAGAACAATATTCTTTCCTGATTATTCTTTCCGGAAAAGGTTGTCGATCCAGTTGGTTTGACGGCTCACTCTCGCAGAGCATTTTGGCAGGCCTCGATAAAGGCAATAAAGGCATGACTGGAGGGACTTTGGCTGGGAGACAGCTTGCAAGATCTGGTGTGCTGTCCCCCGCTGACCCATGTTCCACCTGAGCCGTCCATCTCCGGCTGGGACTGGGCTGACTAGTCGGCTTTGGGAGTACATTTCCAAGATGCCATCCGTGGTCTGCGCACTGTTACAGCCGGCCGCTGTTGTGAATGGATGGATGGATGGATGGCCGGCCTAACCCTACGTTCTCGTTACCTGAGAGCAGAATGAAAGCCTAGGCACCTGCCTACTATGTACGTGCCCAGCCTGCGTAGCCAGCTACGTACCTCACCCGTCTGCCAGAGGGACGAGTGGGGCGCTGTCCGGCCGGAGCTTGGTGGGCGGCCCGGGCCATGTGGGGTGGGGGGCACCGCCACTTTTGGCTGTGTTCTGCCCATGCCTCATCCTCCCCCAATGAGCGAGATGTTCGAGGCCTTATCGGGCAAGAGACCGCGTGTGTGGCGTACATAGTAGAGCACCTGACAGGGGAGGGGGGCGGTTCCACTCACTCTCCTGGGACGTGGTGGACAAGGCGCCACCCGCGGGGTCCACAAACACAGGCCCATACCGAGCAGCAGTATGCGTACTCTGTGCTTTGGAAACAAATGGTGTGCGTCTTTTCCACCATTTCTGGCGCGTCGAAAAGGACTGTGGACTTGTCTTTCGTGTACACAAGAGACAATGCGAAAAACGTCGCCCCCATGTAGGTGCAGAGAGCCTCTGCCGATTCCACCCGGTGCCGCCATGAACCATCGTTCGAGTAGCGAAATGACTCGGACATGGCCCTCCGTCCTTGCTCACTGCTACTAGCTTGCGTCTTCAGCACTTTGACGGCACCATTGATTGCCTTCATGAATGATGCATGGAGGCGGAATAGCGTGCATCTCCAGGGGAGATCCGCCAATTCACAAAGCATCAGAGGCCCTTGTAGAAGTATTCAACAAGAGAGCACTTTGGTAATTGCTCTTAATGGAGGATACTCGCACGGATCAGTATTGTGGCTGGCTGGCACTTTTGGACCAGAGCGCAGCCGGTGCTGGAGCGTAGAGCATGCATGATCCATGCATGTATCTTCTCCAGCAAGTCAGCTGACTCCCTAATGGACTCATCCTAAGCTGCTGAGCCTGCTTCGAAATAGACGTGGAAACGGGAGCATCTTGATGACGGAAAGCAAAGCCCTGTTATCAGGGCTGAACGAATGCCAAGAGATGTCCTTTGCAGGGTGTGACGTTGTTTTCTACAATGTAATGAGCTTCGACAAGGACAAGTAGGTTGCTGGCGCCTTCTGAGATCCTTTGGGCGCGTTACACAACGTGTTTCGTGGAATCGTCGTTGTTGTCGTGAACGGTAACGAGGCGCGCGGCAATCCAGTGAAGACTAAGGTGTTGGCGCTGTTGACCTCTCCTCTAAGCGTTACTCTTCCAGCACGTGAGATCTAGAGTATTCGAAAGTGTTGCTGCTCTGTGGCAAACACATCGGTCAGCTGGAGCCACACAAATGTTGGTGCGAATAGCCTAGGAAAGATACGTCTTTCCAGCCACGGCCGTCATGGCAGAATATTCTAGGATGTGTTGTACGTGGGCGGATACTTGGGTTCTTCGGACGTAACCCTGACTGAAACACCTGGTTGCACACTGAGTCTGTAGAGGTATGGAACATCAAAGAAGAGCTCGGGTAACTCCATGTCGGTTCGGCTATAGCCGTTCTATAGTAACAATATCCTTTCCGAAATCGTCCTGCCAAGAGAGTGCTGCCCATCAGGTGCCAAGCTCATGCTGACCATCCTCCACACTCAATGTTTACCAATCCCTAAGCTGGATTGTCATCTCATTGCCAGAACGGACGTAGGGCAGACAAATGCGTTCCATCTACTACGTCAGGCAGTGAAACTTGGCGCCCTTTTTCCAGCTCCGCGTCTTGATAGTCTTCAACCTCTGTCTTTTCTGGAGATATCCCGCGCTGTTTGTTGTGCCACTTTAGTGATCGATGCTGGGCTCTGGCCCTCCATGGACAGTGCGACCAATCCTCGTCCTTTTTTTCATTTTGGAAGCGCTCATCCAAAGCCTCGTCCTCTGTCGGAAAATGTGGTTTTGCATCAGGCGAAGGCGAGGGGTAGAATCTGTCGTCATCAAAGAATACCCATGCCCTTTGTAGGTACGTCCCAGCGAGCTTGTGATAGCTTTGAACAATACGGGAGTGAAGCATCTGGTACATACCTGGGCCATTTTGAGAACCCTCTTCCTCTGCACCAAGGAATTCATGAAGTTGCCGGTAATAGTGTAAGGGCACCCATCCGGACTCATTCCTTGGACGAAAATCTAAAAACCACTTCTTGAGGCGGTCCCGACCAGGCTGTCCGGCTCTAGCGGATCGAAGAAGGATTGCGACGAGGTCAAAGCCATATTCCGATAACGCTGATGCAACATCACGACGTCTGCAGCCCATATCGTAGGCATAGGCATCAGGGTCGACGCGTAGGCTATCTGGGTAAAGCAAGCCGGGAGGGTGAGGTGAAGTAGACCCTAGGACGACTTCTGGTAGCCAGGAATCGCTGCACTGGGCAAACATGGCCCCGTAAAGAGTTTTCAGATACATCCCAACACACAGAACTGCCTGTAGCTCCCATGGTTGGAATTCTTGACCACTGTGTTGATACAGTGCCTCTTCGCAAAGTTGTTTGATATCGTCATCCATCAGACACTCGAGCTGATACCGTAGAAAGGCTCGCAGTAGTCGCTTTCTTTCCAGAACTGTAAGATTGGCTGCGTTGAATCTAGAACCGACTGCCTGACCTTTGAATTTTAACTGGGGTTCTGTTCGAGATGAAAGGCATAGATACTCCCGCGGGGGGAAGACAGCAGTGGCCTTGGTAAGATAGTCCTCAATAAAGAACACCAGTCCTGTGTGGAGCTTGCTGATTTTGTTGACCAAGTCCTGGTTCTGACTTTCTAGAGGTTGGTAGAACGGATTGGTGAATCGCTGTGTTGCCCAAGTGAGACAATGATGGCGGGCCAAGGTTTTAAAGTCACTGGTAGACTGTGAAGGAAAAAGAACAATTGCTATGGCGTCTTGTACCATGCCATCGTCAAAATCGGGGGCAAGTAGCTTCCTTGTGATGTATCCTTTTGATATAGTAAACTGCGCAAGCATGGCAGGTGAGGCCTGGATGAGCTGTGAAATCGTACGTGGGCACCAGGTCGATATAAGTAGCTCTATACGGCGCTCTGCCGGTAGCTTGTTGAAAGGATCCATCTTGATACGCTCTCTGTAGTCCTTGAGTCTGTTCAATTGCTTTCAATCGTCGATGGAATGGATTGGTGGTGGATTTCGCTTGGTTGACGTGATTGGGGTGGACGTGTAACTGGTTTGACTGTTGGATGATCGAAACAGTTTGCAGCGTGGAGAGAGAATGAGAGAATTTGACGGGCTCGATGTAATACATGAAGCCTGAGCTTTCGGAGAAAGCTACCGCCTACCGTTCAAGGTTTTCTTCCGGCTGGAAATGGACCAAAACTGAAAAAGTAACGGCTGCAAACTTTACCCCGATTTTGGACGGCTGGCAGGTTGAGGTCTGGTTGCTCAAAAGCAAAAGAGGGACCCAATGAAGTTGAGGGGCAACATCCACTGCGATGAAGAAAGTCGTGCGCAAGAGACAGGCTGTCGACTGCTGACTGATGACGGTAATGAATGTTCAGTCTTGGAGAAGAGGCACTCCGAGAGGAGTTGAAGATGGAGGTGGATGATCGGCAGCTGGTTCTGCTTGATGGCAATGGGCATTGATGCTTGAAAGCCTTTGGCTGCCAATGGCGGAGTTGGGCGGCTAAGGTCTGGTGCGATGACGAAAGGCATTAAAAGTAAGATGAAACTTTCTTGCTGTGAATAACAAAAGACAAAAAACATACAACACCAGGTATTCGCTGGTCGTCACCGACCCAACTACTAATCCGGCCCTCACTGGCTTATCTATGGGAGAGCGGACGGGATCCCGAGTTCTCCAGTGGGTATGGTCGTATGTGCTCATCTATGCCCACAACTATCATCATAAACCGATCATGCGTGCTTGGAAGGGTCGGAAATGGTCACCACTGAACCAAGCAAGGTGCAGCGTTGTGATCAAAAGGTCCACCTCAATGATGAATGCCTGGAACCCACAACCATGTCTTGTCTGCCGGTCGACCAACAGAGAACGAGCAGGACACAGTCGCAGTCACATTCAAAGACTGCACACGAGCTCCGTCGGTGGCGGCCGTGGATGCGGCTTAAGGGGTGCCACGTCGTCGCGTCGCGTCACGTCGGAGCGCGCTCTTGATTCAACCATCTGCAAGCTGGAAGCAGTTGGGACATGTCCCAGATCGCGTCCGCCATCATTGGCCCCTCTCCAAGGTCTTAGCAGACATTCCATCATTAATTCTACGCGCAACCAGCTCAGCCACGAGCTGCTGGTCATAGGCGCATCGGTTTCGGCAGGGCCCTCATCCTCTGAGTCGAACACTTGTGCGTATAATGACGGCGGCGGTTCGGAACCGTACACGGAACTGTCGTCTGAAGCATCATCGTGGTAGTTGCATGCCCGGAAGAGACGCGTGGTGTCAGTCAGATCACCTGTAGCCTTCTAGCTTAGCTTTGAGAGGCATCACCAGAGAAGCGTGACTGGCCCGGTTGGGTTACGATTTGAGCCCAGTTGATAATTCGCCACATGGCGGGAGAATGTCTTGGTAAGCCTCGAGAACGTGCGGATCGGGCGGGGATCTAAAGGCGGTGGCATGAAGTAGCAACGCCCTCTTGCCTTACTCCATGATAGACGAAAACGACGACCCTTTCAGTATGCAAACACGGCCGCCTGGTGCTGTTTGCGAGACAGTGCGAGAGACCACATCAGTGTGTCCGAGGGACACCCGCAGGACTGGGGCGCATAAATGCGGCCATTTCACTAGTATTGACGTCTGTCTAGGCACAAATCTAAACCCCCTTGTCCCCATGCGCAGGTAGTCTCTGTTTTAGCATCGTTAACGAGCTTACCAACAAGCCGCCAGAGCCAACGTCCAACCTGATTCCTCCCCGTCTCCCTCTCGAATGACCGATTCGCGTCTTGGCCCGGCAAAAGGCTGTACGCCCATTTTGACTCCCTGAGCAGTTTGCAACGACATGCCGCACTCTGTCGTGTTTCGAATTTGTCACGGCAACTGGCCCTGCCAAGGTTGGTCAGCGAACGTGAGACTTGAAGAGCTGACTGGAACCATTAAAACCACCCCACAGGCCACAGCTGCCATGCCCCTCGTCTCGATGTTGCGCCAAAGGCGTGCCGCAACCTCAGCTAGCCCTGCAGGGGCTGTGGGCGTTGGAGCGGAAAGGCCCCGCTGTGGTAGACAATGAAGGCGAGGAGAAGCAGAGCAGCGACGGAGCTGATGACGAATCCACGGCGGAGCCGCGAGGAAGCCGTGTTGGCATCGGGGATCGGAGGCCAAGGGCGGCCTTGCTCGAGAGCCTGGCGACGTCGACGTTCATAATCCTGTCAAGGGTGTCAGAAACAAGTCCAACGCAGGCCACAAGGGACATGGTGGAAGAGGAGGGGGGGAAGAAGTCACCTCGCGACACTTTTCAAGATCCATCACGAGGAACCTGATGCTGACGCAGTCCACACCGTAGTACCAGAACACCTTGGTGACGTAGTCGTAGGTCAGCGACGGGTGGTGCAGCTCGCGGCCGGTCCATGGCAGCATGAACTTCCGGGGGGCGCGGAGGCCGCGGCGCGACATGAGAGACGCGATCCAGCGGCGCACAGTCATGACGGAGTCATCCTCCGTCGGGCGGGTGCGCTTGAGCTCTTGAAAGACTTCGTCCGTATCGGAGTAGAGGTCGGCCAGCTGGTCCAAGGACACGCCTTCTTCGCCTGCCTCAGAGGAGCTTGGGGGTGAATGGGTGACGGCGGGTGTTGCGAGCTTCTCGGTGGGCGAGTTGCTCATCTTGTCGTTTGCGGCGGCGGCGCCAGCAGCGGCGGCGGTGACGGTGATGATAAACGGCGTATTCTGTATTCTTGGATACAAAAACGACGCGGCAAGATGAACCGTTAATGAAAGGGGTGATGGCGGGAAAATCGTATGAAGGGTCTGTTGGAAGCTGGTTGGCTGTGTTGGGCTAAGAAGAAAGAAGAAGATGTAAAGACTTGGTTTTACTAAAAGAACAGGAACGGAAGGAACGGAAGGCCAAGGAAGTGAAGCCTGCCTCTGTCATGTGACGTAACGCGTTGTGACTGCGTCACTGTGTGAGTTGGCAGGACGGAAGGAAGGGTACGTGGTTGGTGACGCGAATGTGAAGTGACAAAGCAGAAAAAGGCAAAGCATAAGAAAAAAGTGTGTGTCTTTCTGCTTGCCCCAGACGCCTCCATGGACCATCACAGCATGAGACAGGCTTCCTGGAACATGATCCTCCTTGCTCTCCGTAATCTCTCACTTGACGGCTCCTCGCTGGACATCCACCCAACCCGCTGGCCATACTTCTCAACCACTATCTCGGCACAACACAACACAACACGACACCACACCACACCATAATACGCCTTACTGTTGGCATAGCCTTAGTGAGATTTCGACTTCCCTCCTTCCTGAGAGCCACGGCCCACATTCGGACATGTTGTCTTCTTACCAAGACGTAAGAGAGCCCCCCTTCCCTCTTGTCACGTTTCCTTTTCCTTCTGTGCAGGAGACAGTGAACTTGATTCGCCGTTCGAAACTACGTCAGGTCAGGTCAGCTAACCCCGGCCCAGGTTGACCAGGTCGACCTGGAGATGCAAGCAACGCCATCGTCTCCGGCAGACGCATCTCAGTCCCACGATGGTCAGACCCGAACCAGTACACCTGGCCACATCAAAGACCAGTGGCTCCTCGAGCATGCAGACAGCATCCCCCTCGAAGGCTCCGCGCGGGACGAGGTTAGGTCGACTGCTGACGAAGAGGTCACGCCAAGCCCCTTGCACTGCGACCGTCCCATCTTCGCCTTCCCTTGCAGAGACGAGTGGATGCGAGCACCGCTGTAGTTTGCAAACACACTCATCATGGTCGGCCTCGTCCTCGCGGCGGCATGCAACAATCCGTGCCTGCCGTACCCCGTGCTGGCAGAGGACTCACGCCTGGCCTTGTCTTAGTGGGACTGGCCGGCCACGCTGTCCGGCGTCGTGTATTGCGTCCCTTTCATGTACATTTCTGTCATGTGGAGCAGGATTATGCTACTTGACTAAGGGGCTGGCTGGCGATTCTCGGCTTCGTCACATCCTCCCACGCCCGTATCGGTGAGTGATTGGCGCTGAGCCGGGTGCAACATATGGTTCTTGTTTACGATTACGGTTTGGCGGGCATCCAGCATGCATCTACCGGACATGTTGGATACAGGCGTTTTGCGTCATGATGATGTGGAACAAGTTCGATGTGATTGCGGTGCAATGCGCCGGAGCTTGTGAGATGGTGATGTGTAAGAGCGGCCGCGGCGTCACGGGGTACGAGACGGGACGAAGAATAGAAAGAAACGGAGGATGTGAAGAACAAAAGACGTATCTGACTGCCAGATTTCAGTTTGTCTCAGTAGCCTGTATGAAAAGGCCGTGCCGTCACGTGGCAGATGACACGGTTGACGCCGGCCTCTGTTGCCCGCTCCGAAGGGAAATCTAGGAGCCTGTGCCGGAGCCGGCTAAGGACCGAACGAGCCGGAGTGGGGCCTGGTTCGGTCGTCAGCGGATAAATGGGACAGGGCATTGCGCGCCGTATGAGCTATTCTCTTTTCCCATTTGAACCACCAAGACCGCCCGCCATGGCGAGGCCGCAACGCGCCCGGCTTGCTTTCAGGCTATTCTGTAGGCTGGGGATGAGAGGACATGGCGATGTCAATTTTGACGAAGAGTTATGATTGTTTCCCACAGTGTGTCTTTTATGCATCTGCAGTAGGTTGACACATTGGCGATAGGAGACAACTCACCTGAGATCTAGAGCTACGTAGGGCTTTTTTTTTTTCAGCCGGTCTATGTATTCAGGCCCCTATAACAAGAGTCGGCAGGGGAGTTGTCGGTGGGAGACGGCCACCCTCGGCGCATATTGACGTATTACATCTCCTCCACCGCTTCCGAGCAAATGGGAGGTTGGGTTTGACCGCGTCCTGAGCTCAGATGAGGGCCATCGTCAAGCTTGCCGCATGTCATGACCTGTTTCAGGCCGCTGCGATGTTCATTCGAGCTCGAAACCAGACAGACGTTTGCCGTAACAAGACATTAAGCCTCTCGGCTGTGGTGATGTAGCTCTACACCTGAGATCTGTGGGGGCCGCGTGGCGAAGGCGCTGGAGGCCGAGAGCGACACAGCGTTGGTATTAACGTCGGGCATCGAGGTCCTCAGGAGCGCCGTCTACCAGCTACGATATAACGACGTCGTCAGTTCCGTTCAGGGGATGGGCGATGCAAGCGGTTCTTTAATGGGGCCACCCGGCAGTAACGAGGAGGACGCGGATGACTTATTGCTAAGATGGCGAGGGGTCGTGATGGATGGCGAAAGAGAATCGGGGGTGAGTGGGTGTGATGGTGGTAGTGGCGTTGAAGGTGGATTCTGCGCGGGCCGGGCCGTGGGCGCGACAGCATGGATCGTCGGAAAATATACACACCCCGGTATGTGGTGGAGTGATGACGTATTTAGGGACCAGATTCATGTCCCTAATTGCTGGTGGGGCCTTCTTGACTATGGCCATACGCACCTTCCATTCCCATTCCCATTGCGGCACCGTGTCGAAGTCCTTAACTGATGGGGTACGCCCGTCGCGTGGCCCGTCACATGACGTCCCATACAAGTCCCGCCACTTGCTTTGTTCCATGGTCTCTCCACCTCCCCTCTCACAATCAGATCAGCACCACTTGTGCTGTGACTGAATCGGTCCAATGTCGACCCACGACCCTCCTCGCGCCGAGAACCTCAAGGTCGCTCTGGACGTTCTCGAGCAGGCCGCCCACTCCCTAGCCGGCTCAGAAGACGCGCTCAAGTGCGCCTAGGAGACACTCGAGGCTGTCTTCCACGACCACAGCAGCACACTCGCGCAGACAACCATCGGCTCGATTACCCGCTGGGCCTACTACCACGTCAACGCCAACACGCTCAGCCGCGTCTGTCACCTTCGCTTCGCCAGCCATCTCGAGACAGACCAGCTCAAAACGGCTGCCCTTCGTGTACGCTCTCGACTGCGCACCGCCGCCAAAGCCTTCCAGACCGAGCCCGCCATCCTGTGCTTCCTCTTCGACACCGACGTCGCCCTCAACACCATCTGCGTCGAAGCGCTACACAACCTCCATGGGCGATATCCAGATGTCACCATCGGCGACCTTGTCGACAGGTTTGACGCCGAGGTCGCGAAGCCTTCGTTGACAACAGCTCCTGGCACAAGAGGCCGCCCTTGGTCGAGCACCGCCAGGAAAGCTTTCTCGCTCGTCATTAGCTCTTGTGCGCATGCCACCCTGACCAGCCTTGGTCTGCACACTTTATATACGTGGCTGGCTAACCTTTCTGCTAGACGACCCAGCCCTTTGGGCCGATGCCAAGAAGACCAAAGGCAAGTCTCGCCCTACTCCCGACCCTGGCGACCAGTCCGACGCGCAGTCTGAGCTCGATGGAGAAGCCGACTATGCCTCAATACCAGACCTCAGCCCTGGCCTTGTGCCTAGTATAGAGGTCCGCCGGGGTACAAACCACACAGGGCAAGGCAACGCTTTCAGGCGCCGTATGGCACATGGTCCGCTATCGCCCATCTTTGAGAGGGAATCCTATGCCGACATCTCATATCTGTGGCAGCGTTCGCCGTCCCTGTCTTTCGACGAAGGAGTTCCCGCCCACTCTTCAGAAGACCTGGCACTGCAATATATCCCCTCGTCACCTCAACAACATCTCCCGATCCATCCAACAGGAGCGAAGCTCGATGACACCAACCCACATGGTTCAAAAACGCCCGAACAGGACGGTGTCGTCTGCCCCATCCCTCGTGCCCGGATCCAGACTGAGCCACCTTCTCATCCTCCCACCCCACCTCAACCCCTCACAGGCCGCAAGCGAGCTATGTCTACGTCGCCTGGCACAATGCTCAAAGCTGTAGCCAGAGACGACTCAGCGATGTTCCTCCAATCTCCAAAGCGTTGCCGCCAATCCAATGCCTTGCTCCACGACTTCTCTGGGCTTATCGAGTTCCCCGGTGTCCACAATCCTGTCGCGTCGCCTGCATCCGGATGCTTAAAGAAGGGAGTGCGCGCCCGCCCGAATTTGACGGAGCTGCTGCCTTGCATTGATCGTTTGGACGGCGAGTCATGGCTGAATGATACGGTCGTCAACACTCTGCTGCACCGTCTCATCCGAGGCGGTCTTGGTGTACTGGGCTCCGCTGTGCTGCAATGCAACTGGGCGGCATGGACTACCATTCCGCGTCTGCTTGCATACGAGGCGGATAAGGCCAGCCTATTGATCCCTGTCCACGACCAATATCATTGGGTGCTCTGTCGGTATATCAAGGCGTCAGACACGCTGCAAATCTACGACCCCCTTCAGGACGATGTGGCGTGCCGACATCTGGTCTCGAGACTGGTGGTCCCATTCCTGTCTTGGCTGATGCAGAAGGAGGCAGGCCACGACATCGAAATCCTACGGGCAAGTCGTCCCACGAACAAAAGCCCCCCTGTCCGGGTATCGTTACTGACAGTGTTGACTAGGGCCCCGAGCAACCTAATGGCTACGATTGCGGTGTCTACATTATTTGCGCGGCGGAAGTGCTCGCTCAATCTCCATTGTCATCATATGTGTCCCTCCCCCGGGCCTTCGACGGTAGTGCCGCCAGGCAACGGTTCCGGCGCATCTTTCTTAGCAGTGCCGCTAGCACTGCGGCTCCCGGCACGTGGGACAAGCAGACTCGTGTTGGCATGAATTTGACGAAGGTATCGCGGGACCTCTGGATCTGGGCCAGGTCCATGCGGATGGCCGCCCCTCTCGCGTCTCTCCCGGCATCATCGACGTCTCAAGACCCCTTGGTGACATCGACCCAGCGATTCATCGAGACGCAATGTCGACAGTTCTCGCTCGATGTGACCCTTCATCAGGTCGATGTGTTCCAGTCGCGCCACATCGATTTTCTGCGTGCTGCTACCGCGAAGCACACGAGTACCGCGGCAATGGAGAGTGATGCTACGGAAGCAGCGGAGGCGTCACGTCAAGCCCGGATATTTTCAACCAGTCTGAAGACGATGCTGTCGGCTGCCCAATGGTTTTGTGACAACGGTAAGAACGAAACGGACGACGCTAAGAAGGATTCTTGCCCCGGTCAGCGGGTCGCCATCTTGGGGATGACGGCGGCTCTTGGAGTCAACGGTGACACGATGGAATCGCTAATACAGCTAGAGGAGTCACGTCGGCAGCAGGTCTGTGGAGGGTATAAGGCGCTGGGGGCCGAGGTATGGCAGGCATATGCGCAATCCGTGGCCCACCTGTTAATACTCCGCTACGCGGCGAGGCGTGCCGATTCGATGGCACAAGGGATATAACAGCAGGTATACGACTGGTGGAATGAAAAGCATGGTAACTACCAGGGAGGAAGACCTGTTTGCAGTGCCCTGCTTGCGCCGCCTGCAGTTTATGCGTTAGGAACGGAACGGATAGGTAACATGAGGTGTATTACCATCCAACACTCCAACTCAACAAACATCTCCTAGCTACTACATGCTACTCACCACATGCCACACCTGTATGCAGTGTTTGTCTAAGATACGCTTGCCCTCCAATCCACCCGCGAGCTCGCTAAGATGTTTAGGCGCCCCTCCACCTGACCCAGATTATCACCGCAAGCATTTCGTGTCACTGCATGGAGGCGCCAAAATCCACGGCGTTGAATGAAAAAGTTGCAAAAGGAGATTGGCAAAAGGCGGCGGCGTGACGTAGATGGAGATGGTCCGAATGGATCTCGAAGGTATGGACTGTGCGTATGTGGAGGTCCAAGGCTAGCTGCATAAGAAAAGATGTAGAGGAGCGCACGAGAGCCTGCCAATGCAGAAGGGAGTCAGTCCCGTGGCGAACGACCCTATACTCGAAATTTGACGGTGAACTTTTGTTTTGTTGCGTAGCGCGTTAGTTCGGGCTGCGGAGATGCCCCCCAGCCGAAGTGAGCGGCCGGCATCGGCCCAGAAGCAAATGGGTCCATGACCGGTGCCCGTATGGGGCCGGGACTATTGCAGGCCGTGGGCTGCCAAATCGCGGCCTACCTCAGCTTTGACTAGCACGCATGGGTATTCTTTGGTTCCTTGTAAAAATGAAAATGAAAATGCATAATCTACCCCGCCAAGCCAGCAAACAGCCAACGCCGTCAGTGGCGAAGTAAGAGAGTACACGCATTATGCGTATATCCAAGTCGCGGACATACTTCCTGTTAGCTGCCCCAAAGGGGGAAATCACAAGAATGGTGGAGGCCATGGGCGACTTTGTCAAAATGAAGACAGTGCAGAAGAAGGCCAAGTGAATCAGGCTTCTGTTCTCCACGGCGTATGCAACTTTGGCCGTCGACCCGAAGCGGTGCAAGGACATAACTGACGTCAAAACAGTACAACACATCTTTATAGATGGGTGCAGGCTCATAGCTTCACATCTCGCCCAAGAGCTGGCGGGAAGGGTTAGCATCGTCTCTAGGAACGCTCGGTACACGCCATCCGTCTTCTAGATCTGGTACCAAGGATACAAGGGGGTCGTGACAGTGGATCCAGCGATAAAGCAAGAAGTAGTACTACTAAAATAGCACAAGTCAATGAAAAGATTTAGCGTTAGGTGTGATTACAGCTTTCCGGTTGTTGAAAACTCCAAGGTCGGTCAGTCCGTCTTGCCACTCAATAAGCTCACTCTATCAGAGTGCCCAAGAGTTTCTCAACAGCTGAAACATTTGCTACCGAGTACCCCGGAGCTAGAGAGCCTGTATCCCTCAGGCCCATCACTAACAGCGACCTTCTCCTCTACTTTGCCAAGTACACCAATGCCTTGCTTAGCAAACTCAAGAACCTCTACCTCAACTAGGCTAAGTCCTTGGGCCCTATGAGTCTGCCGTGCCAGGAGTCGAACCAGCTATTCTCGACCTGCGTTAACGAGGGCCGGATCAAGATCCCGCCAAAGCCTCCCAAGCCCTGACCAGAAGCACCGCCCTTTATCCTCGACCAGCTTCACAAGGCCGCAAGAGAGATAATTCTAAACCGAGAGCGGAATGCTGCCGCCAAAAAGTTGATTGTGACGCCGTGGAGGTGCTTCTGAGTCGTGATGCCTTTGCCATCTCCAAGTTCAAGCTAATGCAGCTCACTAATAGGTGGTGCCTTCGGAACAGTACATCTCTCGAGGACTTTGCCTAATTTTTCAACTTTACGCTTCTTACTATGGAGGAAAAGGCATGGGCATTAATTCAACTTTCTGTTATGCAGGAAGATTTAAGCCTAGTATAGAACGCGCTTTGCTACTTAGACCTACTGGAGGAGTTGGAGCTATATAAATTGAAGTTATACTACTTATGTCTTTAGTAGAAGCGCTTTTATACATTGTTAAGGGATCGTCTTACTGTGATCTTTGACAAGGCTACTAGGGCACTTAATATGACAGTTGCCTTCTAGGTCGAGTGGGCAGTCCCTCCACGATACCGATGATGGATGGCCTGTGGTTCAAGCCGACTTCCGGCTCAATGCTAAGGGCGGCACGCCCAGGACGTCAACTCACGTACGTCTAACAGCTGCATCGCCACCGTCGATGAGCGTCTATTCCATGAATGTCCTCGTCATGCAGTCGAGTCCGGGTCGGGCTGAGTTCCAATGCTTCGACCCAGTACCCCCCTATCTAGAGGATTGCTCGTGGAAAATGTGCGTCTGTGGGTCGTTCGTGACCACCAAGACCGTGTTGGATGCCAGCTTGGATCTGGCGCTTGGAACGTACAATACTTGTGGCATTGCCGGATTGATTCTGGGTATTAAAGACTGCCGACCTGTCTTTTTAGGGTATGAAGAGGACGACGACGGGCCGGAATTTGTTCTATAGATTGCGCTGAATCGGAGCTAGATTGAGGCCGTCGAGTCTACGGCCAAGCACTCATTGACCTGTATTGGAGCCCTCTGGGAACAGGCAAAACACATACCATTGTGGAGATGATACGAGAGCTTCAGAGTCGGTACGGAAAGTGACGTATCCTCGCCGCGGCGCCAACGTATGATGCTGTAGACAACGCTTTATATATACTATAGCCTGAAGGGTTTTCTTTATAGGTTTTTAGAGTCATGTATAATAGATTAACATACTGAGTAATTATACTTTTACAAGTAAGTTGAAGAACTTTTGTCTTACTTCTGTAGCCTAGTACACTACACTATCTAAGCTAATCATCCTACGGTTTAACATGCACTGCTTCAATTTGAACTAGCAAACCAAACAAATCTGGTAAACCCCGCTCCTCAACTATCTTATCATCTTCAAATCGATAGATGTTGATTGCAGACATGCAAAATGCCTTCCCAGAGGGCGGAAACCCTAAAAATGAGCCTGTATGAGTTCCTCGAGTTGTGAACCGTGCGACCACCTGGTCTCCTTCCGAGATAGTTTCTTCTAGTGCCCACTGTATATCAGGAAATGCACTGCGCATCATTCCGAGGAGTTGGAGATAGCCTTGGAGCCCTTGCAAAGGTTCATTGCCGAAAGGAACGTGGAACACGGCAGCTTCGGAAATCACTTCCTTGCCAATGTCAGGGCTCCCCGAGTTGATGAACTCTAAGAAACGAGCAAGAGGACGTTGATTCGCTGGAGGCATTGTCTGTAATAGCTTTAGCTTTAGCTGTAAGACTCAGTACGTTGGAAGGACTTACGTATTCTTTTGGTTGTAGTAACAGATACGACGCGCTTCTCAAAGGGTCTGCCAGTACAAAAAGACGGGAAGCTAGAAATTTTAAGTAATCGTATTTCTTTCCATAAGCACAAAATTAAGTAGCCTACTTGCTGCTTTCTATGCCGTCTAGAAACTAGGAACCGTTCAAAGTTGCCGACTTAACCGCAACATCGGGAGCGATTAGTGATCATGCTACCATGCATGCCAAGCACGGACCCATGCCAGACACGCTGCGGGTCATAAATATTTGCAACCACCTTCGGTATTCGGCAGTGTCTTTCCTGAGTGTCTCTCTCCGTCCTGTCACGGCCACCAATCTCGGCGCTTTCTCTCCGGACTCTAGCTACAAACATCCATCAGTTTTTCAACACCGAAACAACGACAAGCGACAATTGGCTTCGAACTGCCGTAATGGAAAGTAGCAGGGATACCCCGCAGCCCAAGACTTGCAAGTCATGCGACCAATGCCGGAACAGAAAGGTTCGGTGCATCAGTACGTTGTTTTGCTGCCCCGCCAACAAGCGCAGAGCTCTTGATCCCCATCTTACAGGACCCGAAGTTTGGATGCGTCGTCGCCTAGAAACTTGGTTGATAAACGCATGTCACACAGCTAACTAGACCATCATATCAGTGATTCCAGGCGAATCAAGCAAGTGTACCCATTGTATCGTAAGTACCCATTTGTAAAATTCGTTCCCTGTCCCAATAGAGTCTTTGTGTGTGTTACTCCGACCAGGATCACAATGCTGATGATTTCTGTCCCACCAAACACGTAGAAGCGAGGGGAAACTTGTCAGTTCAAGAATATTAAGCGAAAACTGCGATTCCCAATTCGCACGGAAGTCAACAGTAGGTGGTGACATCGACTGGAGCGGACTTTGTAGCTGATATCTTGGCACAAGCACAAGCGCGTCCAATTCCAGCCACTCAAAGCGGCATTGAGCAATCTCAATCTCTTTCTTCACCCGTGGAATCTATTGCGCCGACGAAAGATGATGCGGCACTGTTCATTGATCAACTGTTGGGCCAACAGCCGGGGACCGGCATGTTGAAGGATGAGCATCCCATTCTGAAGGTCCGTTTCACTTTTCTCCACGGCACGATCCCCCCAAACTGATCGTGTTACCTCATACAGCAGTCAGGAAATTACAGTACGCCGACCCCTTTACAGTGCATCCCTGACTTTGCAAATGGTAGTGTACTTATTGAAAACCCCGTCCTAGTTCCATCCTCCAGCTTGGCGTTTTGGTCCGATAGCCTGATAGCCAGTTTGTCGAAGCGCATAGGGAACAACAAGTTCCAAGAGCTGGTCGAAACTATCGAGTGCAAGATGCAGGAGCACGTCTCGGCTCAGGGCGCCTTGCCACATAGGAAGATTACATTCCAAAAGCCCAAGGCCGTAGATGTCGTACCTCGAGCAGCCGCACGAGAGTATATTGATGGTCCGTAGTTTCCCTCGTGTGTCATGCCAATACATCAGGGCCTGTGAAACCCGGGTTTCGCTCGGTACATTCCGGAAGGCTCTGTGCTATCGAAGATGTCTCCAGACTGATAAATTCAATATAACAGCTTACTTCAAACACATTCATGGCCTTTATCCATTCCTAGATCGGTCGGAGTTCGAGCTCATGGCGTTTGGCCAAGGGCTGCCTCAGCAGTTGGCGAGCAATCCGCCTTTCTCGGCACTTTACCACGCCGTATTGGCCCTCGGATGCCAGTATCAGGGAGGCGGTAGCTTTGAACCTGGGAGGGGAAAGGCGTGGAACTTGTTCCAGGTATCGCTCGGGCTAATAGCGGACATTCTGGTACCGCGCGAGAGCTTGATAAACCTACAGGCATATTTTCCATCCCCCGGTCTGTTGACGAACTAAGCTAACGAAACCGTAGGCATTGGTTGCGATGGTATGCTTCATAATAAGTGCAAAGCTAAAGTCCTACAAGCTAACACATTAGTGACAGTCTATCTTTGCGGCGACCATGTCCTGTCTCCAGATCGACGAGATGCTGTTGATGGAAGCAGCTCGTATGGCACTAGGTCTCCGGTATCACAAGAGCAACAATAGAACCACAGACTTGGCCAAACAGGGATCCTGCCAACGGACGTTCTGGGTCATATATTATATGGAAAAACAAGCTTGTTTTCGCAATCATAACACCTCGGTATGACTCAATCATTACCCGTTCATGACTGGCCTCCAGGTTATTGTGCCTACGCAGGAAGCTGTTGGTGGATAGGACTAACGTTATAGATCATTGCCGATTGCGACATTGGCTGTCCCATCCCCAAATCCTTGGACTCCAACTTTGGAAACTACGACTGGTTTCTCACGTCCATTAGATTCAGTCGCATTCTCAGCCAGGCATACACGTCTTTGTTTTCCGTCTCGGGCAGTTTGAAGACACGCACGCAGTACCAGGCCGCCTTGGACCGCATCCAAGGCCTCGCGGAGCGCTGGCGGATGAGTATACCAAAAGACTTTCGCCCGGGCATGCCGTACATGCACCACGGTTCTCTTAATCCGGGCACACGCATGGCATTCATTCAGACCAGCTATAACTACTATGCACTCACCATAGCCCTTGACCGACTAGCGCTGCATATAGAAGAGAATCAAACTGGGCGGGAGATGATTCGGGAGGAGCACAAGAGGAGACTCATGAACACGGCACGAGCTGTAGTCGAGCTCACGCGGTACATTGATGTGGATTCTTACACGCCCATCTTGTGAGTGTCTGGGCTACTCGGAATCCTTGGGGTGTGTTTTCAAGGCCTAGGACAGATGGCTAACCAGTCTCATGTGGTAGCATCCTTGGTATCATGCCTCTCTCTGCGGTTTTTATCCTGTTTGACTTTGTCATCCACAACCCCGCGCACCCGGAGACCCGCATAAACCTCTCGCTGCTCGATATCACAGGGGGTCACTTTAGCCTTCTCGAGCGCGCGTCTGGAGGCGTATTGCCCACCTCCTACATTGCAGAATTTGCATACATTGCTAGACAATATGTTATGGAACAAAATAAAGAAAACGGCAAGTCGAGGCAAAATGATGGGACTGGTGCCGAGTTGGCGGAACAACGGATGGACGAAAACTCGGATTTCGGGCTGCTTGGCGATGTCTTACAGCCAGAATCTGAGCGACAACACGACCCTACTGACCTCCAACAGGAGTACGCTGGTGGCGAAGGCAGTACGAATATCATGGTACGTTGGTCGTTCTATGCAGTCTACAGGCATTTCCGGCTTACTTATGGCGCAACAGAAAATGCTTGCCGCACACGAAGGAAACGAGGCAGAGGAATATCCTACCAGCAGACTGACACAAACTTACAACTGCATGGATACCCTGCATTACCCATGGCCAGATCTAGCGATGCCTTGGGCAGTCTCAACCGGCATGTCGCCTAGGCTAGACATTCGCACATTCTTTGGAACCGGGCTGTCCGACGTAGCTATGCTTGCTGAAGATGATGAACGAGACAGTGCAAGCATGAACAGTGGGCGTGTTTGACCTTGTTGTTGTAAAATCCTGCTTGGTGGGTCTTTTTCTCTTGTTTGGGCTCTATACATAAAGCATCGAAAATCTTCATACAGAGTTAGTAGATCAACATCAACGATGAGACCCTAAGCCTGGAGGCAAGGTTTAACCACGACACAAATAAACAAACGGTGTTATTCAGACGTGCAAGTGCTGGCGAAATTCGAGTGTTGGAATTGTCAACAGTCATCGCCCGCCTGTCTAACGATAAGTAGTTTTATTTCGCGATTATTGGGGACAGCGCATCGAGAGAACGAACGTGACTCGGTGCTGTAAAAGCATGGGATTTGCGGTAGGGCCGATTCAAGGCTCCCGAATGGTTGCGAATCCTTCCCCCAACAGCACGTTGGAATTTGCATGCTGATTTTACCAACGATTTGCATGGCTTTTTTGTTCGGGGCTCGGTGTCGGCGTTGAAGCGGTCATGGCCCTGCGTGGTCAGCGCAGATGTGGGGAGGATGAGAGCGAAAAGTCAGGTGGCTCCGAAGGCCGAAGGAGCAGCGCCCCACAGTTCCTTCTACTCGGCGGTACCCAGCACCCGAAGTGCTCCATTGCAACGCTAACAAAATGGGGCGAAGCGGCGGTGTCAGACGAGGCAAACTGCTTCCGCCAAACCTAATTGTGCCGGCAAGCCTTTTCGCGCATCGTGCGAGTCATTGAAGCGGAAATGGGTTGCCCTTGTAGCGCCGAGGGCGAGGCGACATAGCCGTCTTGAAGATCCACCGCATCGTTGGCACTGGCGGTAGGACGCTGACAAATACCGGTCAGAGCCTAGCTGGAGAAGGCGAGATCCGAAAGGGATGCGCAATTGGACGTGCTGGATAATGACCGTAGCATTGCACAAAGGTTTCCGTGGCACAGTCCTCCTGGCGGCTGTTCCGGATCCGACAGGAAGCGTGGACCGTGGTGGTGCCGGGCTTGTTGCACGGCGGTGTTGCAGAGCTGCGCAGGGCGACGGTAAGGTAATACAGATATCGCAGCGCTGTACGGCAGCGGGAGCAAAGATGATATTTATGGTTAACCTCCTTAATACAGGAGGTCAGTCTGAGCGATGGCTATCCCATCGAGTGCCAGATAGCTCCATTTTTGCCAAGGCTCAAAATACCCACTATTTACCCATTATTACCCCGCATTCAAAGGGGTACTTGACGATACGTCATTTACCCCTATGCTCTCTTACCTGTTATTACTAACTATTACTACTATTTTGATTGATGCTGCGATGTCTTCTAGTGATTCTGATACCTCTATTACCTCTGTACGCAGCTGTATAGTAGTTGAGGTCCTTCCGGAAGACCTTACTGCTGCTTGTAATACAGACTGTACGCCCGAGCGCTGTGACGCAGCAACAGTCCGGCCCCACGAACCTCCGGCTACCGAGCATGGACCTCCGGGCTCCTTCCAGCCCTTTGACGTGCCAGCCCGGGCCCAAGAGGTACGGGAGCTGCCAGCAAGCCCGCTTGACCTATTCGTCCAATACGTTCCGCAGGGCCTTGTTGAGCAGTGGGCCCAGTGGACAAATACAGCACCGTTAAAGCAGGGCCCTCTAACTAGAACAGCAAGAGTGAATTTATGGCGGAAGACTTCAGCAGAAGAGATCTACCTCTTCTTAGGAATCCTACTATCCCATCGAGTGCCAGATAGCTCCATTTTTGCCAAGGCTCAAAATACCCACTATTTACCCATTATTACCCCGCATTCAAAGGGGTACTTGACGATACGTCATTTACCCCTATGCTCTCTTACCTGTTATTACTAACTATTACTACTATTTTGATTGATGCTGCGATGTCTTCTAGTGATTCTGATACCTCTATTACCTCTGTACGCAGCTGTATAGTAGTTGAGGTCCTTCCGGAAGACCTTACTGCTGCTTGTAATACAGACTGTACGCCCGAGCGCTGTGACGCAGCAACAGTCCGGCCCCACGAACCTCCGGCTACCGAGCATGGACCTCCGGGCTCCTTCCAGCCCTTTGACGTGCCAGCCCGGGCCCAAGAGGTACGGGAGCTGCCAGCAAGCCCGCTTGACCTATTCGTCCAATACGTTCCGCAGGGCCTTGTTAAGCAGTGGGCCCAGTGGACAAATACAGCACCGTTAAAGCAGGGCCCTCTAACTAGAACAGCAAGAGTGAATTTATGGCGGAAGACTTCAGCAGAAGAGATCTACCTCTTCTTAGGAATCCTACTATATATAGGGATCCATAAGGAATCTAGATTATCAACCTACTGGTCAACCCAGCAGCAAAAGGAGGACCCTATCCACTTGTTTACGCGATTTATTTCTAGAAACCGATTCTAACTACTGCTCCAGCGGCTACGAATATTCAACACTGCTGAATTCCAGCCCAGCGCGCCCAGACAGCCTCGCCAGGGCCGGGGCCGGGGCCGGGCCCAGGATCAAATGCCGGATGTATACCGGAAGGTTAATCAGTGGTCAGCCCATATCCAAGAGACTGGGGATTCCCTTTACACAGCTGGTTCAGATCTTACAGTTGATGAGGCTATGGTCCGATTTACAGGTCGATCTCTGGAAACAACAACGATTCCAACGAAACCTATCCCAACTGGCTATAAGATCTGGATCCTTGCCCAGTCTGGCTACTGTATCCAGTGGCTCTGGCACGTACACGGAAAGGGCCTATACGCATTAGTCCCCCAGGCGCAGCCCGCCCAGTCGGCTAAGCCAGCCGGGCCAGCCGGACCAGCTGCTGAAAAGCTGGCTCTGTTGACACTAACGCAGCAGGTGGTAACTACCCTTACTTCCCTACTTCCAGCTGCAACCTACCACGTCTTTCTTGACAACCTTTTTGCCTCTGTACGGCTCTTTCGTACCCTACGAAATCAGCAAGTTGGAGCTTCTGGTACTTGCCGGAAGGATAGTGGGATAGATAAGATCCTAGCTACTGAGAAAGAGACTGAGGGACAGGGTATCCCCTGGGGCGAAATACACTGTATCCCTACTTTAGATGGGGAGGAAAGTTATCTGCCTGCTAGCCTGCTTACTTAGATAACTAACTAGTAAATAGGTTAACCAATTCACCTGGAAGGATAATGCTCTTGTACTCTTCCTATCAACTGTCTTCCAGAACGGCCAAGAAGTTATCCGCAGCCGCCGCCGCCCAGCTGGGGATTCCGCTGCCAAGAGGGCTGCCCGGCAAGTCTTTGGCCCAGACGTCCGAAAGGACCTTCCAGTCCCTAAGGCAATCGATGAATATAACCACAAGATGAATGGGGTTGATGTTAGTGACCAGATGAGGTCCTATTATCAATATGGCCACCCTATTCGTCGAGGGGGCTGGCAGTCAATTGCCTGGAATTTCCTGCTGGAAGTGGTAGTTGTAAATAGCTTCTTACTACAGCTCTGGGGCAGCCCTAGGTGGCAGAAGGTGAAAACCTACTACCAATGGCGGCAGTTACTTGCAGGCCAGCTTATTTAACAGTTTGGACCATTAGCAAAAGGACGGCAGAGGTCGCGGCCTAGACGGGCTACAGACAAAATGAATACCTCTATTCCATGGGAACACTACAGGAAGGGATCAAGAGGGGCCAATTCACTTTGTTCCTACTGTAGCAATAGGAAAGCTTTAAGAGCCCGCCAGACCCTAGCTGAGATATCTGGGAATAGCCTCATACAGAAGAAAAGGACGCGGAAGGGCTGCTTAGACTGTAATGTAGCTTTATGTACCACGGGAGATTGCTGGTACCTCTGGCATACCCAAAATATATAGGGAACAGAGGTACTTTTACCCTATTGGTTAACTCGACAGATTCACAAGCCCCTATTGGCTCTACCCCGCCCTTGGCAAAAATGGAGCTATCTGGCACTCGATGGGATAGACTCCATGGTTATGTGTAACTACACGTAGCAGCAGTTGGGACCTATGCATGCTACAATGTTTTGTAACAGTCTGGCTTCAAGGACATGTCTGTTTGCTACAGCTCTTACTGTGTTCTGGCTTAGCCAGCATGCAATTGAGTATGTAAAGCATAGAGCTTAGGGTTTTTATATTATAATTAAAGGAGGATTAGTCTCTCAAGTAAGGCCAGCCATAAGAGATAACTATGCCTAATATCTACTAGTGTGTATGTTCAGCTAGTTTACTACCTTGAACTGTTCTTAAACAGCTAGGCTTAGGACTGTTGAATCTTTACTTTTAAACTATTACTACAGCTAGCTTAAATTCTTCATATATAATTATTACAAATAGCTAGATTTTAAACCTAAATCTTAAACACCTTAAAACAGTCTTTTGTTACAGCACTAAAAAAAATTACTTAAGCGTCCTAATAAGTACCTATGAATAGAACTGCTTAAGTTATTATAAATAATTAGAATAATCTTTAATATAGAAAATAGATAAACAAACTTTACATACCTCTTTTTATAGGCTTAATATAGAATTCTAGCTAGTTTTATAGAAACTTAATACTAGTAGACTTTTAGGGTTACTTAATAATTACTTTTTAAAGAACTTTACATTCTAGCTATGTAGTTTAGCCTCTTTTATATAGATTATAAAACCTAACTTAGAGTATAAGCTTATCTTTAATAATAAAGCTAAAGATTTAATAAATCTACTACAATAGATTTTGGATGTACGGTATATGCTAAGATAAAAGGCTACTAGATTAGTTAGCCTAACACCTACATTTTAGAAGCTACTATCTTAAGCTACTATAACTCTAGCATTAGTCATACAGATGTATAAATAAATAAGATAGTCTTTTTATTTAGTAGCTTATACTTACCTAGCCTTCCTTCTATAGCTCTTCCCTTGGTAATTTCAATCTAACATCCATTTACTGCCGCTTCTTGCTTTCAAACTCGTTTTTCTTATGAAGATGAAACCCGGCCCACACGTGTTCCCGCCAGTAGCACATTAGTCCGACAGTTGCACCTGGGCCTAAAAAGATGTATCCAAAGAACACTGCTGCAGCACCCTTAAAGAGTCCATGGTTTGTAAGACCCACTCGACAAAAGTCCCAGATGCTGACCAGACACCACAAAAATGCGGCTGCTGCAGTAATGAGAAAGTCGTTCTGAAAGAACACCAGCACGCCTTCAGAAAAGGTGTTGATAGGGATAGAAGAGTCTTGTGGCAGGAGTATGCTGACTAGCGAAAGGTCCGGTATAAATGGAGAGGCAGACAATATTCCAATATGGATAAACGCTGAGATACCAGATAGAACCAAGTATGTCCTAGCTAAGTAGGGAACGTCCTAGTTGAAGTCTCTTACCGGCTGCTTTGTTGCTGGCCTTAAAATCTGGGAAAGCCCCTCAATCAATGCAACCACTAGAATCGGGTTGAGCTGCCAGAAGGCAACGATGTACTGCAAGTAAACTAGGTTAGAGTACGGGAGAAAGAGCATAACAGTAGGAAGAATATGCCCAAGAATTATGGCAGGAAGAATGACTTGAGCCACATGAGTGGGAACAGGTCGTTTAGCGGGGGTTTGATATGATAACTTCCGTGATGTAAAAGTGTTCGCTAGGAACCAAAGCGGCGCGCATAGACCGAATGATTGAGAGTGAAATAAAAAACACCAGAAAAGAGTACTAGAGTGGCAAGCTGTTAATGACTTATACTATGGGGTTATGGTCGATTTACTTACCTGTGCAGCAGCGTCCACGAGTTTCTCGTCCGGTAGCCTTCAATGACGAAGATGCCCATCAAAGGAAATATGGATGATAGGAAACAGATCGATTGTAATTTAGTCGCATTGTGCCAAGGGTCTAGTAGTGGTGGGAGAAATAGGGCGACGAGAGGTCTTAGCTTGCTGTCGACAGAGTGTAATCCGGTGAAGCTATTCTCCAGCTGCAAACCGTAGTCAGGAAGCAAGCCCGAGAGGAGAACTTTGCTCAACAGCTCCCAGAGGCCATTCTCTGTGCCTAGAGTAAACAAACGGTGGAATCCTAGTAAAGAGAGGAGAATAAAAGTGATGTAGATTGGAACAACGATCAGTCCTCGTCTCGTTGGCTTGTGGAGGAGCTCGTCATGATACGGCACAGCTCTCGGTCTCGAGGGCACCGCCAACATATTGAGCGATACTGCAGGGGCATAAGTTTTGGTCCAGCTTTCGGCTACACTCTCGATGCCGAGTAACGGGACGTAATAGAGAGCAAGTATCTTCAGAAGGGGTGTTTCCATTGCCTCGAGTCGCTGCCGATCGTGAGACTCTTTGACAAGCTTGCTGGTTCTTGGATGGCGAAGCTTTTGAACAGATTGGAAAACAGACTCGATCTGATCGTTATTGATCAGGTCCTGGGAGGATCTCTGGTTCAAGAAGTCGCTTAGGCTATTGGCGAGAGCAGCGGCAGTCTCGATTGCAGAATTGCCACCCTGTCCTGTCAGGGGTTGGAACTACTCGTGTGTTAGCTGCGACGCTTCAAGTAGAGTGTTGCACTGTGCACCTTGTGGCAAGCATCTCCAATTATCGTTACCCGCCTGAAGTGCCATTTCTTGGAAACGTACTCAGGTAAAGTGGTGTAAACGGATTTCACCTTCCGCTTGTATAGGTCTGAAAAGCGAACACCCGGGGTGATCGGACAAGTCCAATGCTTTTCGGCCAGCTCTTTCTCTGCTTCTTTAGAATAGCGAGGGATCTGAGAACCATAGAATGTTTTTCCCAAGTGGACGACGAGAAACCAGTAAGTTCGGCCACCCGGTCCACCACCAACCAAGAAGGAGTGCTTTTCGTTGTAGATGGAATGCAAAGTTCCAGGATCAATTCCCGTTTTGCCCATAGATATGCCGAAAATGCAAGCGTATGAGCATGCGATTTCTAGTTTACATGTCAGCTTTTCAATCTTTTGTACACCTTTTGACCCAGCTTGCTAATCTCCTACCGTTTTCTGTCGACTGTGCGGTGTTATGCTTAAGCTTAGAGACTGGCCACATCTTCCGCCGGACAGTTGAGTGGATACCATCGGCTCCAACCAGAATATCGCCAGAGTAAGTTGAACCATCCTCAACCGTGACCGTGACTCTCGATTCTATGTTCTTAATGGCTTTGATGCGTTTTTTCGTCACAATTTTTGATTTGTCCTGTATATTGTCGTAGAGCACCTGAATGACCATTTGACGATCTAAGAACATAATAGGGTATCCATGCCTGTCTGAGTGTTAGTAACTGTTGCCCATAAAAACTTGATGACACACCGTTCAATAGAGTGACTGTCAAAGTTGTCAAATGACGTCATTACCTCTCCCAGAGGGCCTCTGACAAATACCTTCTCAACAGGCTTCTCGGCTAGTTTGAGGAGAGTCTCGTAACATCCAAGTTGATCCAGAATGCGGAGACCGTTGGGCAAAAGACCAATGCTAGCCCCAACTTGAGGTGCAATTTCGGCATGTGCTTCCAAAACCAAGAAATCTATGCCGTTCTTCTCGAGCATGACAGCCAAAGAGAGTCCAGCAATGCTTCCTCCAGTAATAAGGACTTTGAAATCTTTTGATGACATCGAGGCGAGTGAAGCTGATGCTGCGAGAGAGGTAAAGAGCCTTGATCTAGATAACGAGCTTTTTAACAGGATCAAAAATAGATTCGTCTTCCAAAACGTTGTCTTAAGTATGTTGTAATGACAAGATGGGGCAGAACAACAAGCCTGACGCTTTAAAACCACTTAGAATTAATCACCATGTATTCATCCTAGAACCTTTTAATTAGCAACTTAGCAATAGTAGCTAAGAAGAAGCCTTACAGCTTATCAGGCGCAACGCCGAGGATCCTAGTCTGCACTCATTAGTCTGCATACCGAACACCGGACACCGAGTACCGACCACCGGACACTGCCTTAATTACACTCCAAACTTAATTGACTTCTAGACCTCGGTAGCTAAAACAACTCTATATATTAGATGCCGTATGACTTTCTACTGTTTATGCCTTTCTATCCTTTCGCTAACAAAGTTTTAGTTACGTCACACTCTTTTTGCCTCTTGTCTTTGGACAGATTTCCTTGATTATGTCAGCAATACTCAGCGCTGTCAGCCTCCCGTATCCTGAGACCCAGGAAGGGTTTTGGGGCAAGCCAACGTCAACCATAAATTGGTGCGAAGAAGTAAGTACTTAGATTCTTTCTGAGTTTTATTCTCATCACAATGAACCCTCGTCTTACCTGGAGTTTAGGACTATGTCGTTAGCTACTTTGCCGCAGAAGCAGTGAATACTTTGACAAACCTCCTGTTTATTGCAATTGGAGTCCGCGGGGTCTATAACTGCATCAGGTTCAATTATGATACAGCCTTTCTTGTTGCATATTGTGGCTACTTGCTCGTTGGATGCGGAAGCTTTGCGTTTCATGCATCTTTAACATGTAATAGACCCCAGCTAACTAACATTTTCATCTTCTCTAACAAGTCATCTAGACCCAATGCAACTTTTGGACGAGCTATCTATGATATACACTACCTCCATCCTTTGCTATACGACTTTCAGCCTTTCTCAATCAACGCTATTCTCATTAGCACTTGGTTTCAGTCTCACACTGCTTTCACTCTTTATCACCGTACGTGTTTGCTAAAAACACCATTTGGTAGCCACTGACTTATTTTAACTCTATAGGCATACTATCACTATGTTCAAGAGCCTTTGTTTCATCAAGTGGCTTTCGTATTTCTTTTCTTCACCACTTTGCTTCGCGCCTTTTACACAATGAGGACATCTTTGCGTCCCTTGTTAAAGGAGAAATATCGAAATCAGGCTAGAGAAAACCAAATCGCCAAAGTTACAACGCAAAACAAAATTCCAAGAGACCAAGCTATCATCCAAGAGATGTGGTGGATGGTTGTCGCTGGGGTTATAACTACTGCTGCAGGTGTAGTTATGTGGAACTTGGACAACCTATACTGCGATGACTTTCGCCGCTGGAGAAATCTCATTGGAATGCCATGGGGTTTTGTCCTTGAAGGACACGGAGTACGTAAACACCTCTTCCTATATCTTATCTTCAGTTAACTAATGCGTATACAGTGGTGGTATGTTTCTGTTTAAGAACGCCGGATGTACCGTTTTAAGCTAATGACAAATAGGCACCTGATGACTGCTCTAGGAGTAAACTATTTTATTACCTGGGGTATCTGGCTTCAATGTCTCCTTAAAAATAGTCATGAAGATTATGTTTTGCTTTGGCCTCATAAATTTGCTTCGCTACCTAGCGTCGTACCAAGTTGGTTTTATCAACAGTCTCAAGCAGCACGTAAAGCAAAGAACAACTAGGCAAAACAGCCACAGGACTAGGACAGATACAAATGGCAAGCGACGTCTAGCTCTTTATGCAGAATCTTTACACAGCCTTCCTAAGCTTCTTAACCAAACTTTCATTAGCTGACTTGTCGTATACGTATTCAAAATCCGTGATCATGTGTGGCATTGCGAATCGTGGCTTGCCACTCACAAAGATTCTGGTCGCCTTTTTGTCTTGTTCCCAATCAATGGGGGCGGGTATACACGCGTCACCGCTGGGCTAGCGAGAAGCAAGAACCTCCGAGTCAACCTGCAGCCCATTTTTAGACTTTCACTTGATATATTCCTAGTAGCCTGAATGATTGACAGTCCTTGCCTGAAGGCCCGGTAGCCATTTTCCGATGCCACTGACGAACTAGTGTAGACAGCGCATGTTCAAACCAAAGATCTCCTGCATTCTGCGTGTTAGTATTCACGTACGCAGCACAGCTATAAAGCCAATTCCAGCGCCCAGGCAGGCCTAGATGCTCCAATCATGCTGAGTGGGAAGTAACAGGGTTTGCTAAAGAAACAAAACAAGTCCATGTGTCTTTGGTAAGCTGTAAAGAAAAACACCTCAGTTGTTCTTGTCTCTGTCGTTCTCTGGATTAGGGTCGTGTCGGGCTCTTGTAGCTTGTTAGTATTTACCGCTCTTGCGGAATCACTTATCACCTACTCATGACCCTGAAGACTGGGACGAGCCTCTTTATCTTTAATCCAGCCTTCTGAACGTCAGTCTATTCAATGTTTTATTTTGAGCAACACTTGACCGCAACTCTATTTTGTTTGTATTCTCTTCTTTAACTCGGAGATTGGAGATGGACCCACAGTTGCGCAGACAAGGGCTCGAAACCCCGATTTTGGAAAGGTTGCAGAGCTTCGGGATTAAAGCATCTGCGGATGGTGTTAGGGTTACTCAGGGTTAGGTTGGGAATTCTGTCAGCCCATCTGGAATTACCTGTGCGCTTTATTTGAATCTTGAATGAGAAACGTCACACTTACTATGGCTTCATTTGCTGACATAAGGAGTGCTTCGCTTCTGTTCGGGGCGGCTAAATTGTGCATGTCGCTTGAAAAATATGTTTTCCAAGGTAGGTCAAGTGCATGGCTCAGGTTTTTGGAAAAAAAACTATGGATGACCTTCTGGAGAGCTTGGATCGATGGCCCTGCAGGATCTTCTGCCCTCGGAGACACCGGCAACTTCAGAAAGACCGGCGCAGAGACGCGTTCGTTCTAAATCACAATCAGCGCAAGGTTGACGTCAAGATTCAGAAACGGAATATTACCTAAGGTTGCCGTCAACCTGGAAATGCCTGTTGCCATGGAAAATGGGATACTGACAACATGTACGCCAGCAATCTGCCTACTGCGCGCATCCCTGATGGCTGGCAACCCGGCGAACTTGATGCCGATGACTTTCCATATGAATATGCTACCAAAGCGACTCCCGGGCCTTTCGCCTTGCCTACGTAAAGGTCAGGAGATACTGGGCTGCGTCCGACTTAATGTTGGAAGGCAAGCCTCGCGGCGTCCAGTGGGATCCTTCTCCGTACTTGAGGCAAATTCTAAAGAACACCCCGATGGTTGGCAACGCGGGATTCACGCAATCAGAAGCCGAGGAAAGGATTCGAGAAGGATGAGTAGATGCCGTTGTAGTTAACCGAACCCTGCTCTACAACCCAGACTACGTCGAGAAGCTGGAAACTGGTCACCCGGAGCTTGATTACGAGGAGCAGCCTGGAGACGTATTTGGGTGGTGGTAAGTCAAGGCAGCTATTTAAGAGCATATTGACAGTCGGCTAACATGAACACAGTAAATGGCGCAATAACGATAAGCGGGACGGTTACTTGAACTAGAATCAAAGCGCGGCTACTCTGAATTCGACGTGACAGAATGATAGAGGTGACTTCATCCATGACTAGTCTATACTTGGAAGGTCTGTTAGCTTGAGAATAGGTAATTTATATGTGAAAAAGCGTATATTAGCATCTCAAGACCGTGGGAGCCGAAGTTAGTCTAATCACGGCTTGGGTTATACTAGCTGTGAATGAGCATTACGCTAGTGGGTTCTTTATAATGAAAGCAAAGAGATGATAGTGGAACGTAGACCACATTGAGGAGTTATCATGAATATCAACTCTTGTGAGTTCATAGGGGATAGGCAAGGCACAATATCTTTGAAATCTGGAAGCTACATGTCTTAAGTAACGAAGTTGAAGATGATGCGGTATATGCGGTGGTAGTGGTAGGGCTCGGAGGAGAGAATGGAGGCAGTAACTAGGATTGTGAAGCAACCACAGAGAACGCCGGCGCCCCTCAGTGACGGATTTCGCTGTAGGGGGGTTGCTTTGGTCAACCTTCCGCGTTACTCCGCAAGCCAACAACAGGACTTTGCCAATGCCGAGCGTCTGAAGTGCCCATAAGATTGCTAATCACTTCCGGAGCGTCTGTTGACAATGAACGACGGCTGAGAAGCCTTCTTCATCGAGCTCCTGCGCGATCGCACAAAAGCGTTCCAGGGCGACATGTGAGTACTTCGGAGTTGTGGTTGCAATGCTTTGCTATACTAAGCTACGGGTATTCATTATGCGTCTTAGCGCTGCCAAGACGATGTGGATAATCCAGCCAGAAGTGACACTCCACAAATAGAGTCGAAGCTCCATAACCACGGGCATCGTCCTGTCAATCAATTGCCCAGTTTGTAACATTTTAAGTGCTGCCTGCTGCTGCCTGGTGCACGCGCTATTTCAGGTATTTCAGCTCTCGCATCCTGATTTCGGACTTGAATGCACGAACAAGCATTGCGTCGCATTGGTGAGCCAAGAGCTGGATGCATAGTAGCTTTGGTAGACGAGGAGGTTTTGTCCATCCCCGTTGTTTGCCGTGACATGTATGGCCGACTTCAATACGTCTTCAGATAGGCTGTGCAACTACCTGACGCAGCTCCGTTTCTTGCGGCAATAATTTATGAAGCATTTTATCAATCAATCTTGCTGAAATGGACTGATTGTTTTGGCTGAGTCTTGAAATCTTTTGTGTCAGCCCGATGTGGACATTAACAGATCCAACACAGACGATCAACTCTGGTCCAAGTGCCACTGAAGCCGCTAAACTGACTCAATTCACTGGAGCCTGATAATAGGAACTCGGAAGCTTTCCGTGCATCCATATCTCCATTCTTCCCCGGTTAAACATAGCAGACAAGTTTCCGCCGTTTCTAGCTTTGAAACTCCATGGAGTAATAACATTAGCCAACTCCAGAAATCAATGAGATCATCAGTGACTTTGTCCCAGTTTTACCGCCCAGCCCCGTCGCAAGTGGATAAGAAAACAGCCTTACTGTGCTTAGTCGGGGAATAGTGTCTTCCTTTAGCGGAGGCCTGCTCCTTTAGCGGAACCAAAGCCTCCCCATCAGGTCAGTTGCATCCTACTTTGCTTTCACTGGGGAACCACCGGTCCAGTTTTCATAGGAATAGAGGAAGATCATCGTGAGCGAGTTAGCCAGTAGCTCGAAACCATGACATCAGTGTATTGAGCTCTAAAGACGTCTGGCAATGAAGTCGTAGCATCCGCTGAGTTTACAACTTTTGAAACAAGTATAAAACCCTTCTATCAAGCCATCAAGAAAACAGTATCAAACACCACAGCTTCTCACTCTTCACTATTCACTCATCACAAATTCAAAAAATCTCAAAGTTTCTACTCAAAAACGCCAACATGCCTTTCTCTCTCCGCAACATCCTCATCGGGCTCTCAGTCATCACTGCCACCACTTACGCCGAGCACCTCCGTGTCGTCTGGTCATCTGGTTCTTTCGGGGCCATTGGTGGTCCCTCGGGCGGTGGTACCAACGGCGGCTACACCGGCTTTGCCATTCTCAACGACGCTGGCGAGGCCGTCTACGATCAGGCCTACCCTGATGACCATTCTCCTTGTTATAACACCGGCGACGGTCGCACATTCACCATCGAAGGTGACTGCTGGGACAATGCGCGTGTCTTCCATTGCAAGTCAGACTTTGGTGGCGCACCTGAGACATGCGAGGTTAAGGGACATGACGGCACCGTCCTCGGCAGCGGCACCCAGCAGAAGGACACCGACTTCATCGGCATTGCTATCGGCATCGATGCTACTTGCGTGGTCGAGTTCGAGTCTGATGGACCTGGTTGCCCTGTTGACAACGGCAACGGTCCCCTTCATGTGACCTCGGGTTAAATACTATGCCTGATTGGTCAAGGTGAGCCCGTGACTCGTGGGCTCGAAGCAATAGACGCATACCGCCAACGGAGGGTTTGGGGCGAAAGAGGACAGCGTCTATGAGTGGAAGGAGGGAGGGGAGGTGAGGGAAGAGTTGTACAAGCTATAAATTTAGAAGCCTTTCTCGTACTAAAGCTAAGCAACCACGTATTTCACTCAACCTTTGAAGAAATTCCCTGGATTCCCTGCGTTCGACCACGGGACTGTTGGTCACATCGGGATTCATTGAGTGTGAGTTTATTCAGGAATATGAACAATAGTTGAATCAGTTGATATAGTACCCAATGAACGACACGCTGCAGCCTCTTCCAACGTCAACGCCACCCGCTCTCCGTACGACCCATGTAGCGCTCATCGCCGCATCGGCACCGCCCGACAACGTCAACCTTGCACTAGTAACTATGACTTTGTCTCTATCCCTCCCCTTCTGTATTATGCAACCCTTGCGCATATGATGGCTGGCTAACCTCTCTTTCTGTGCTTCCTTCTAGTCCGGGAAGTTGCTTACGGACATTGGCCAGATCGACCGCGATGTACAGCACGATGGTCTCGTCAAACAGATTGAAGGCGCCTTCACCGAGTACCAGCCAGCTGCAGCCGACTTTATTCGCGTTAACTTGGTTGCCAACGGCCCCAAGCCTCGATCCCGCCCAGCGGCACCAGACTCTTAGCCTATAGGCCACGGCACGCAAGAAACGATTGATCGACGATACCCACAAGCACCATGACGAACTAGGCCTCGTCTGCAAAAGTCCCTGCTGGCTACCTACCGGCTTTGTTCTTGGATCCATCTCACACGACAAACTTCTCAACATCCACAAAATTGTCAAATGGGCGCCTGCTACCCAGTGGCTGCTCGGCGGTGAGCTGCACAATGTCAGGTACACCGGAAGATCTCTGTTCCACTTCTGGCAAACGCTCTTCAGACAGGGAGTTCGAGATGTCTCTTCAGACGCCCATGACCAGAGCAACAACGGGAATCAAGGCCTGATTGCAGGTGGCAAGACTGACGATTTTCCAACGACGCCACCTGTAATTTCCCCCCATTCTTGCTCTTTTTCTTTTTATCTTTCATGATATCCTCGTCCATGAATGCTTTTCACTTACATGCCGTCACTTGTACGGCATCCCAGGGCATATCAACATCAACGGTTAGAACGCGGTGGCCATCTCCCACCAAGCGAGATTGCTAGTTCATGGACGACCTCAATGATAGATATATCGCTACTCACTCAGCCTCCGGAGGGCTACGAGAGGTGGTACATAAAATGTTTTAGTATGAATTTGCTTGGCAGCTTTCAAGGAGGCCCAAGCAGAACATGGAAGTACAAAAGAGCAGCGCAAAAACGCAACGGAACAAGTATCTGTCCATCAGGCCGCGTCGGTACGTTAACATGAAGACAAGTCGACACAATAGGTGTGGGAGGACATGTCGGAGCAGGTGCCGGGCTTATGCCACCCTCTCGGGCCGAACGTGGAGCACTGGTCGGCTACGTGGTGGGTATCTGATCGCTAGCGTTCCGTCTGCCCCCAGGTCTCTGACATGCTAGAGAGTCTTCCAAAGTTGAGGAACTCGTTGTCTCTGGAGCGAAAAGTACTGTTTGATCGGTGCCCATATCCTTTGAACGTAACAGTTTCTGTTCAAGACACGCGGAGCGAGTCTCTTCGCCGTCGGTTTCACGCATGTCGGCGAACACGGGATCCAGGCGGGGCAGAGCTCGGCAGTACGATGGGCCACATCGGTTTCATAGGCGGCAGTGAGTAGGGCTTCGTCGTTTACCGGATTAGACATCACGACAGCTTCGTCACGGGTGTATCGAGAGACGGAGGAGACGATAATGAGGAATCCCAGATCAAGGGGTCATTCAAGAAAGAAGAGTTTTCTCTTCACGGCCGTTCTAACCTATGCCACGTCATACAAGCAAACATACCTGCTAGAAATGGAAGCAACCAAGTACCAGAGCCAACAGCAGCATGCTACATGCAGGGGTGGAGATGCAGCCACAGGGCGTGGGATGGTTTCCTTGTTTTGGCTGGACGGAGTGATCTTAGGAATACTAAACCTGCCAAGCATTGTCGATAGAAACTCAATGAGAGCTTGAACTCGCTGATTCTGCTAAGAAGCTCTTCGCAAGCCGGTCTCCCCGTGACCGCTGCGGTTCGACCATCGCTTTTTGTTCCAGGCAACGATGGAGCTGGTGTTGATGTCGACGTTGGTGTTAATCTTGGTCTTGGTCTTGGTCTTGGTCTTAGTCTGGGTATGCATGTTGCCAAGCAGCCAGTGAGTGTTGGAGACGCCAGAAAAGCAGACAGAACATTTGGGCCAAATTGGTGCATCCCTCTACAAGATGCACGCCTTTTGCAGGTTGCGAAATCACGTCAGCATCGCCAAGATCTCGTGACCTTTTTTGCAATCCCTAAAAATCACGCCCGTATGCTCAACATGATGGCCGGCCAACTGCTCATGCCCGTCTCTCTGGACCAACATTGTACGATACCAGCAGCCTGGGCTCCTTGTGCTGCCGCTGCCTTGGACATCCTTGTTGCCCACGACAATGCCCCGTCGAAATGGGATGCAAGAAACACGATACGGGTTGGAGATGCATTATCAACTTGCCCAAGAACACGCCACCACAAAGTACACCACACTCTGTCGCTCGCCCTGACCGAGCCACCCCTAGGTAGTCAAGTCAAATCCACCTGCAGCTGGACGGGAGCACTGAACATGTATCCTAAGCAGTTTGGCACCCGGGAAAGGGCCAACGACCTAGAAGGGTAATCAAAATGATACAGATGAAACGATTCAAGAGTGAAATGCCACAAGGCAGCAGGGTCCTTGAAAACCGTCGGGAGCGGACAAGGCTGCCAGTGTTGCAATATGAGTGACTTTTTAGGCATGTACCGACACATACGACCATACCCACTGGAAAACTCGGGATCCCGTCCGCTCTCCCATAGATAAGCCAGTGAGGGCCGGATTAGTAGTTGGGTCGGTGACGACCAGCGAATACCTGGTGTTGTATGTTTTTGTCCTTTTTGTGGACCGAGTCTTCCGCTTTGCCGTGCACACGACGATCCGCTTCGGCCTTGTGTTGTGTTGCCTCTCTCAGGGCGTCTTTCTGGAACCTTGCCGCGTGGCTGCGACCTAGGCGGTGTTGTTGTCTGGAGGGCCGAGGTGAGCCACCAATTCTTGTTGTCCAAGGCATGTACGCCACCTCGAGCGGGTATATAAGTGCCACGAGAAGTTCAAGATATCGTGGCTGACTAGCTCGGCCACGTTACCTGCCTCATCGCAACTCGGCGCACAACTGGTCATCGCGTCTCTCTTTCAACATCTTCATTACAGCCTACACTCACACAACACAAATCTACGGGCCTTCCGGGCCAGTGCCCACCGCGGCGTGCCCAGCTTGCAAGATCATGAAGTGGCCCCAGATCGGGCTCTTGTCGATTTCGTGTGCACAAGCTTTAAGGGAGTCTCATTCCGTAATTCTTTCCCTTTTGACTTATTTACGACGAGCGTATATGGTGGTCTAGGAGAAGATATTGTCTTGAGTCTTGTGCGTCAACTTGCCAGTCGCCGGCAGCGGAGAAGTGGTTTGTGGATTTTGACAGCATCTCTACGTAGGGGCCTGATGGAGGCCGGCAGTGGCAGGAGAACCTGCAATACCGTTGCTAAGCTCCAAAGCTCAGCCTTCAAGCCTAAAACCAAGCTATTCCATATTTTGCATGAGCAGTGCGAGATCAATATTCAATTCAGTACTCAGTACTTGAAAGGCTGAGAGGCGCGCGATTGCAACCTTGATTCCTCTGCTATTTAGTACGACAGTTTCAGTTGGGTTTCTTACTCCCCTTCTTACTAGTACTACTCTTGGTGTTTTTCTTGTTGCTTCCCTCGTTGCTGAGCTTGAGGAGGGCCTTGTTGGCGCTCTCCTTGTTGATCTTGTCGCCACCTCCAACATTGAGGTCTCCCTGCTTAAATCCACCAAAGACTCCGCCTTCAACATTGCCCTTGACATCGAATTTGACTTTTCCACCATTACCAGAGTTAGAGCCGCTACCCTTGATATTATGACCTCCTGAGCCACCCCTCTTCAGTACATCACCGATGTTATCATCAATGCCGCGCCTCTTGGCGGCGTGGCCTTGCTGGGCTTCCGCGTCAACCTGTAAAGCGGTTAGTTTATTGCACGTCGCAACTGTGCCATTGACAGCTTATATTTGGCATGTTGCTGGAAACTTTTTGAAACATGTAAGGAAATTAAGAGTCATGCATTATAGACAAAATGACTTAAGAGCATATCTCACCTTAGCGATGCCAACTGCTTTACTAACAACATCTACTGGCCAGGGTACGGGTACAGCAACAGAGGTTACGGCATAAAACACTAGACCAAGGATGACCGCTTGATGGAAGTGTGGAACATGCATCGTTGCGTGGTGGGGCTTGTGTTGAGTGAAAGCGGTAGATAAGAGGTAGATAGGAAGATGACTGCACGCTAATTCTGTCCCTAACAAAAGAATAGCAGAAGGTGAAAGAAAAAGAACCCGACCGGATATTTATACTTAGGTGGCTTTCCTAAGCCCGAAACCCAGTTCCCCTCAACTAAGGAACTTAATGATTTACATGGGACAGGTACTAAAGTTAACTCCCGGGCGATCACAGAACAGGCCTCATCCTTGAAGCCTGGTGTCGGAATATAGGTTATCCTGCCGGCCGGATGATCTATCGCTCAAGATGTTGTTTAACGGCCTCCGGTCATGGCGGCAACTCCAGTGACGGGCCCATGTGATCTCTCTTAACTTGGCCCCTCGGTGGTTCCTACAACGACACCCTGCATCGGCAGCTCGGCGAAGATTACTGGGCCTTCTTCCGTGGTTGTCACTCGCGAGACGATCATGGTTGGACTGCGGGCCTACCTGGTCTGTCTGGTGGTTTACATGCCCTCATCAATTGTCTAGAGCAGTGGCGAGGTCTCCAGCCGCGGCAGACTGTGCAGAGGGATACATCATCATCTGTGGTACTTGGCTTTCGTACGTCTGACACCAGCGACGTGCCGTTTCCCATGACTCTCGTCTCTCTAGTCACCGACGTCGCGGCCGACATCGACCAGCTGCATGACGTGGCAAGATCATGTGGCCTCCGGGATCCGCGCGCCGTGCCGCGCCGCGCGAGCCTGGTGCATTGCCGCCGTCAATCTGGTCCCGATATTTGCCCAGCCGCAGCAAACACCCGCCCACATCCAACGTACAGAAGCTGGCTGGCCGGCTCGCCGCCGTGCGTACTCGTCCATCCTCCCCCAGGAGCTCACCGTTGCCTTGAGCAGGTCCCAGCCCAAACGGACCAGGGTGGGGATGCCAAAGCGGAGAATCCCAGTTTGCAACCTGTTGCAACAGACCATTCTAACGCACTACGTCTTATTCGGCGGTCCGCGACGTTGTCAGTCTAATAATCAATAACTCTAAAAGTAGAAGCTTCTGGCCAAACGACTATCCCCTGAAGAGGATGACGACGACTACAGCCTCGAATCTGCCGCGTTATCCACATCACTGCAGAAGACGGCGGCGGTATAGTACCTGGATCCGCTGGCTAGCTCGACGCCCCAATAGTGCCTCGCATCAAACGTCTCAATACAAGAATGGCCGGTGTCACAGGATCTGGCGGGAAAAGCGGAGGCTTAATACGGGCTGCAAAGGCAGCGCGGTGCCTGTCGACTCAGTAGCAGCTGTGCGACCAGTACGGCTGACGCATGCCGCTGCCCAACGCGTCCGAGCCCAGGCAGGTGGCATCTTCGGCGCCGGGAAAAGTTTCTTCGTGTCGTTCATGTCAATCTGATTGTTAGCATATCGCGAAGACGTTACGTCGAAGCAGATGCCCAGGTTCTTGAACATGACCGGCCCGCTTGACACTTCCACTCCGGCCAGCGACGACAACGAAGGGAGGACATGGACGACACAGTAGCACCACCCACTGCCAACTGCAGATCGCCCTCTGCAAAAATAAAACGCGCCGATGCGTCGAAATCAATCTCGAAGCCTTGTGAAACACCAAAGCTCCACGAAAGAACGACTCTCCTTACCGCAACCAACAGCAACGACGACACCGCCGACAGCTCAGAGGCTACATTCGATCATTGCCGCGTGGATACGTGTTGCCCAAAGTTACTTGTCTGTCTACCAGTACGTGCAGTTGTACAAAGCAGGAGATTTCCATACAGTCACCGAAAGACGTGTCTGCTACAAAGCTGTTACCAACCAATCTCTTCATCATTCCTATCCTAAAAGTTGTATAAATCAACATTTACAAGTTTGATCCCCCAGGCTTCATACAGGATATCTCACCAAAACCTTGTTTTTAGTTTTTCGGTAACATCACAGGCTTGAAGTTTCCAACTCCTCATCATTCACTTATTGCTGGCCCGACCGACTCCTCGGTTGTTTAGCGGGCCTTCTTGCCTTGGCCATTCTTGCGATTCTGGGCATCCCTCAGCGCCTGCGCCTCCGCTTCCTTTTTCTGCTCGGATTCGACCGAGTGCCACGACGCAAGTTGATTCGCGGCACCTTCACCGCTGAGACCCCTGACAAGCCGCAAGTGATTCAATCTGTGCTGATAGGTGTCTTCGTCCGAGTTCTTATCGCCTCTTCCTGCCCTATCGCCTGGTCGAGTATCTGGGTTTTTCTCCTGTGCCTTTTTTTGCGCGGACAGGTTAGATTCGTAAGAGTCCAAGGACTTTTTGCATTGCGGACCACAATTGTTGCTGTGGAGTTTGTCCAGGTTGTCTATGTAATTTCTGTCCGCGGGTCGTAGAGTTTCCTTGCTGAACTTTTTGTCGGCGGCTGCTACCTCTTCGTTTGTACCTCTTTTTGGGTTCATCATATTTGCTGGCGACATAGGGTTCGTATTTGCTGGCTTCGTAGTTCCTGACGTAGTTCCCGACTTCATAGTTCCTGAGTTCATAGTCCCTGAGTTCATATTTGGTTGCTTCGTAGTTCCTGATGTAGTTCCCGACTTCATAGTTCCTGAGTTCATATCTGGTTGTTTCGTAGTTCCCGAGCCCGTTTTTGGTTGTTTCGTAGTTCCTTGCGGAGATCCTGACTTCGAAGTTCCCTCTTTCATACTTTCTGGTTGTTTGGTAGTTCCCGAGCTCGTTTTTGGTTGTTTCGTAGTTCCTTGCGGAGATCCTGACTTTGGAGTTCCCTCCTTCATACTTTCTGATTGCTTCGTAGTTCCCGAGCTCGTTTTTGGTTGTTTCGTAGTTCCTTGCGGGGGTCCTGACTTTGGAGTTCCTGACTTCGGAGTTCCTGACTTTGTGCCTCCTGATTTCGTACCTCCTGACGCACTCCCTGACTTCGAAGTCACCGAGTTCGTTTTTGGTTGTTTCGTACCTCCCGACGTACCTCCTGACTTCGGAGTTCCCGAATTCGTTTTTGGTTGTTTCGTACCTCCTGACGTACTTCCTGACTTTGTACCTCCCGACTTCGGATTTGCTCGTGGGACTATCAGAAAGCCGTTGTTGGGACGGTTGTAAGTGCTCTCCTTGTTATAGTACTCGTGTGTAGGGTCGAGAGGAGCCTTCTCATTGGACGGCCCGGCATCTTGATTGTCCTTATCAAGGACATCAATCACGGTCTTATTCCTAGCTTGAATACGAGGCTTATCTGTGACCAGGATCTTAAAATTAATAGAAAACGTAGTGAAGACATATTTTCGACTGTACCTTCGTCGCTCCCTTTGACGTTGAGACCTTCACTGCGTGAGCTATCTTTGAACGCTTGTGCAGGAGAGTGGGAACGGTTTGGGGAGGCAGCAATAGGAATTGCGGCTGCAGAAGCTGCAAGAGCCCAAAAGAGGATGAGAACAAAGTACATGGCGAGGATTTGTTCGCACTACTCTTGAGTTGACAGTTTTATTTGATAAAGGCTTTAGCGACAGAGACCTAAAAGGAGAAAGAAAAGAGTGATTTATGACAACTTTTATAATTCTCGGACTAGGCCTGATGCAAGAACCAGTAGGTTTGATGCTACTTAAAGTAGAGCCGCCGTGTGGAATTCCACTTCCAATTGGACAAAGGATTTAAGTCTAGTAGTTTTACCTACTTTCTGGTACCTTGCTGCAAACGAAGATTAGGTTAAGATTCTTAGCAGTGCGGACATCAAGTTGAGCCAGACCGTTGGAGACTCTCAGACACCATGTAGGACGCGTGGCAGCGGGAAAATTCGCAGAAGATTGAGCGCTTACTAATTAGGAGGCAGCAAAAGCGGTAAGCTACCAACTGCTGGCGCAACTGGCAACACAGAGGGAAGGAGAGCGCAGCTGACTTTTGAGTTTCTCGTTCGTTTCTTCCGTTTGGGTCTGCGGATACTGAGCAAAAAATTGCCTGAATCTATTGAATGAAGCTTTTTCCTCGATTCCCAGGAGTTTGATTCTTTGGACGGTCGCTGCGTTACATTACCTTGCCTTTAGAGATTGGGTAGGGAACCGGGTGTCATTAGGGGAGGGGGGGGGGAGAGCGTACAGCTTACTAGGCAAGGATCCCTAATCACTCTCCTTCGTTCGGTATTGTGTTTCTTGCGTATGAAACATCCAGGTGGCATAGGGATAGGGTTGGTGTAGAGGGTCGCTGCAGGCAGAGTTATGTAGGTTGCCATTAAGGAAGATCGGCTATCAGAGTTTGCCCTAGTGCAGGGCAAAGAGAAAGAAGATATAAACTTTAACTTACTTGTAAAGCAGGGCTGGAGGAATCGTGAAGCATAAGCCTTAACTTACTCGCAAAGAAGGGCTAGAAGAACTATGGAGCATTAGCCTTAACTTACTTATAAAGCAGGGCTTAAGGAGGCGCGTGCTGATAATATTCAAAACTGTTGGAGCAATAAGAGACAGGAAGGTGCAGGCGAGCTGAATCCTGAATTCTGCACCACCTTTCTTGTGACCTACTTTACATAGCTTACCGAGTTCTAGGCTGGTTAGTACATAGCTGTATTACCTATTTGCAAAGACTTTTAGGCAAAGAAGAGAGAAAATTTACAGCTACGCTGGGCCGATTGCCAGGGCCTTTGTGGGCGCCGGACGGCTTTGCCGTCACGTGACCTGACCGCTCTGTCCCAGCTTCCACAGCCACCTGCACGGTCCATGCCTAGCCACAGGGGTCTTCAGGTGCCCCTGCTCCTGTTTGGGCCTGTTTGGAGAGGGTAGCCCCAGTGCTTCCCAGACACGCTGTAACACTTTGCCTAGTTCACCTTATAGATAGTTAACTTAACAATAACTATTACTACTTTTCTAGCCTTTTGTTTTCTGTACAGACATCTCTTATTGTTTTACTAATACTAATGAGTACTTGGATTTACTACTATAGATTAGGTAGGTAATCCCATCAGATTCACAAGAAGCCGGCATCCACAACCGCTGACCCATTAACACAGCTAGAGGCTCTGGTGGGGGAAACAAAATTGAATCACTGTGCTCTGATGATTTACGGTTGGCACACTCTAAGTGGACGCCAGCTAAGGATTGTCTGCCTGTCAACATCCAGATAGGAGAATGCCTGTCTTTTCGGAACGAAATCTTCTTCCCATAATATATGCCCCCTGAAGACAGACAGGACTATCGCGAGCCATGCTGCAGCCGCTGGTGTTAGTAAGGTAACCTCGGTTAGAAAATCTTCAGGGCTTATGATCAAGGTCAGTAATAACTCGATGTCATAGAGACTGTAGAAAGAATCATAAAAATGACCTCTTGATGATCAGTCGGCGACCATTTACTCTCAACGACCACGACCAATTTGAAACAACAGATTATCCCTTAGTCTAGCGTTGACAAGTCACTTGGAAGATGCCTTGAAATACAGTTTGTCAGGTGTGTTGTCTTCTGGGGAGCTGAGCCAGCGCTGTAGTTCATCTCCACTATCCATAGTTCACTGAGTCAGTAAGGCTGGGATCTTGACGTGATATAGAGCGTTTATCTCAGGGGGCATTCCAGGTGCACCCATTAGTTTTCTACTAGATTTCCCAGGTTCATATACATATCCCGAGACTTATTCTATCAGGCATGATACGCCTAAGACTAGGCAACAAAAGGTCTTCTTCTGATACGCATCTATAAATTGAAGACGATGTTGGTACTTATATGTAGGTATACTATACTCTCTATATAATTAGAGAATGGGCATTTTAGTGTTAGGTATCTGAGTAAACTAATAGATACTGTTTCACTACTTAGACCAGTTATTATCTAATATACTGTAGGTGTTTAGATTTAGTAAGCTAAACTGTCACCAGCAAAACAGACCATGCGGCATGTGCTAAGACCCTATGGCCTCAGTCCGGCAGCGTCTATGCGGCTCAACAACTTCGTACCTGCTTTGGGCCGGCGCGGGTGATGCCTTATATAGCCCCCGAGATGTCCAGGTCCAGACATGACTTCCAGAAGCTCTGCAACCTGCCTCGTGTAAGCCACCCCTGCCGCAGTGAACACGACCACGTCTGGGACTTGAGAAAATATCCCCTACTTGCCGCAGCAGAATCGCCGCTACGCCGTAGGGGTAGTGACCTTCGACGAAGCTCCGATCGCGTATCTTGCCGAGATTGGCATTGTCTGCTGTTTCCGAGGACGACGACGGCCTCCACGTCTAGCATGGCGGAGCTGACGGCACGCGCATCGCTGCTCCGGAAGCCAAGCGAGCCACGAAGCATTCCGAGGAGGAGGGAAAGGTTTCACTCTCAGACAAGTTGTTTGGACAGCTTGTTAGGGAGGCGCTGGCCGCACGCCTCTCTCCCGACGCAGCGTGGCAGGGACCCGGTGGCCGGTACGTAATTGTCTAAAGAGGCTGCACTTGACCCCTTTGTGACATTTATACTGCTCTGTTTGCAGTATACTCATCATTGCCGCCGCCTGCCACTGCCTGTGCTTCTTGACCTTTGCTATTTCGGACGCGTGCTCAACCCAGCTGCGCAATTACATCTTGGACGACGATGTGTCATTTACCGAGTTCGAAGAATCAGAGTCAACTTGTTGATTCGACTTGGTCGGCATGGACGACCGACGCGCTGCCGTTACTAATATCGCCACCGTTGCGGCAGCGGCACGTTGACATACATTCGGCAGGGCGGATTAAGGGGGTTGAAGCGGGCTGCTCTCAGCGCCTTAGCTTCACAAAGGGGGCAGGCGGTCGTGTGCGCAGGGTTGGTTCTTGAGGTACTAGAGGTCTTTAAGTGCAGAGAGCTGACTAGAGGATGTGTCCCGACAACAGATGCCGTCTGCTGCCACGCCGCAGTTTAGGGTTGGACTTATCCCAATTAGGCCAGATATCTAGCCCAGTCAGCAGCAGCTTTTGGCTTTCTCATCTCCATTGCCATAACTAATACAGTTGTATTGCCTCTACAGGTCGTGTGTGGCCTTGAGGGAACTTAGATCGATGCATATGATGATGAACTACACGTTACGTCCTGCGACCCGTGTAGTAGATCCTATGCGTCTCAAGCCTCGGCCATCTCTACTTGCCATTCGAACCCTTGTCTACACTGTCGACCTTCTTGGCCGGGCTCAGTCCAGCCTCCACGTGACCCTCGGCCTCTACAGCTTCAATGACCTGGACTTTTTTATTGGAAAGCCGTCTATCCATGAAAATCAGGACGGTAACCCATATCATCATTGCAGAGCCAACGGCGATCATCGCAACCATTCCTTTCTGTTCTAGAGGTCAGTGTGAAACTCTCTTTGAGACACCCAAGCTTCTGGCTACTTACCCTGAACTCAGGTGCGTCATCAGCTCGGAAAAATATGAGTGGCCACCAAGCCTGAAAACAGTTCCCTGCAGCATTCATGCAAGCAATTACGCAGGCCCGGAGAGCAGGCGACTCGTTCCGCATGGAATCATTGGCCCACGCAAAGAACGTCGCCTGAATGCAATAGATGGACCCTGCCCAATAGTATGCCCCAAACTTGGCTGCAGTTGAAGTTGGCGCCAAGATGATAGCAGCGTTAGCGATGGCCGTGAAGGCGACGTAGTAACCAGACAGCCACCTCCGCCCCCAAATGTCGGTGCTAGTCGCCCAAAGGAGAGTGCTGACAACACCAACTGCTTGCACGCCAGTTGGATAATTGTTGCGTTGGAAGACGGTGTAATCCTCTGTGGGGTGGGCTTGCATGTAGAGGTTGAGAAGCGACTGGTTTGACTGGGACTCGGAAGAGTTGCCAAGGATCCACAAGATGCAGAAAGCGTAGAAATTCCACGAGCGCAGAATGCGGGAGATGAAAGACCATGCGAGAACCTTTTCTCCCTCCTCGTGGACAGGAACTCGTTCTTGCGCAAGCTTGATCTCGTCCTCGCTTAGATAGAAGGCTGTCGTGGTACGCGGCGTGTCTGGGAAGAAGAAATAGCCGTAAATAGCAACAGGTAGAGTGATGATCCCGGAAATCTGATATATGACTGTAAGCGTGTCTTTTAGTCGTTCGCGTGTAGGTTTCTTACAATGAATAGCCACTTCCATCCCGGCATCCCGTGGAGGCCATTCATGGAAGAGTAAATAGCTGTCTGGAGGAAGCCACCGAACATGCCTCCAGCCAAACCACTTGCAGTGAAAAAGCCAGTTCTTTGTCCCAATTCTTTCTTCGTGTACCATGATCCGAGGATGTACTGTGTTCCAGCAAAGATGCATGACTCAAAATACCTGTCAAAGTCTTGCATTAGCACGTAATTCCGCAGTAACACTTCGATAGCAGGCGATACCCTTGAAAGAAGCGAATCACCATCATGTGTTGCGGGGTTTTCGCAACCGCATTCAACATGGTGATGATGGCCCATGTCGTGATCATGAAAGGGAAGAACCTCTTGGGCTTGAAGTAAGTCAAGAGCAAATTGTTAGGGACGATGCCACTGCATCAGACAACAGAGTCAGTATAGCTCTCTGAAGAACCCCAGACTGGTAGTTTTAGTTAACTGACATGAGGTATGCGGTGGCGTAAAGTGTTGTGACCTCGGTGAGCTGGGCACCTTCGAATCCCAAGTCTTCCTTCATTCCAGACACGTAAGCCTGTGTGATACTGGCTCTATCTAGATAGTTCCTTTTTTGTCGGACATCAGTATCTGACTCATAACACTGGAGGTGACCACTCACATAAAGTAAGCCAAGCAGCAGAAGGTCAGAATGAAAAAGTCCAGTTTCAAGACGAGCCTTTTCTCCTGGGTTGACGATGCACCCTTGAAGTGCTGTCGCAGATCTGAGAGCGGCGACATGATGGGCTATCGTGATGCCCTTGTTGGGCTGTTTGTTACAGAGATAAAAGGTGCTGTTCGTCTAGATGCATGAGATCGGCCCTCGTAAAGTTCAGCCGAGTCCAAGAGGTCTTAAGTAGGCCTCCTATCTTTCAATGCAGGGCGTCTTGCGTTATCATTCCAAGACCGCACGGTCCGTCATTAGCAGACTTATCTCCTTGCCTGGTCTCATGAGAAACAGGAAATTACCATGGTACAGAGAGAGACAGTCAGCCGGGATCTCCGATGTTGCTTGGTGCCCCGCCGTCGAAGCTACTCTGCATCTCTATCGCTCGTTGTCGCCGAGCAGAATCTGGGGTGCTGGCGTACATAGTCTACCGAGACGCAATCATGCCGCTGTCATCAGCTTGGCGTGACTAGCATGCGAACTGATAAGCTGGGGAGTTGATCATCACCCAATCAGATTCACGAAGTGAAGGAAAGGTATCTCAGGTGGGGCTTCGCTGAGAGGAGCTCCTCCCTCCAACCCACGTCAACTATCGTACCGATAAATATGTCGTCGAATGAAAGGGCGAATCTTTCTGGAATTCCTTGGGTCAATGAAATCAGTTATCACGAAATGAAGCATGGCATATGTCACGGCGGTATTCTGTCCGAAGCTGAGTCAAACAATGGTCTTGGCTGTTCAAACCCGACAGCGCCAATATCTCCTGTATCAATGTGCCAAGGTTTCAGCTGCGACCAACACGAGTTTTGCTAGTCGTGACACGGATTGGGTTTTCAAGATACACGGTTGTGGTTGCCCCCGGGCAAACAAGGGGAGGGCTACGTCGTAACAGGACGGACCATGAGATTGATCTATTTGTTCAAGAAGACACAGCTGTATCGGATGCCATTCCAGCGGCCATTAACCACGAGAGAATATAGAGCTTCATAGGGAAACACCTCTTTCCAAGCAAGATGTCATCAAAGGGTGTGTATTGAAGTGTGCTAATCGGCCTCGGGAGAGAACAAACTCCCTGTCCCTCACCAGACCACGTCGACGCTACGATGACCAAGTTCTCTTGGTGAGATTCCTCACTGCGTCTTCAGTACGGGAACATATACTTCTCTGGCAACATTATCAAACTTTCCCAGACTCTTATGGCCTTCAGGATCTGGGTATTCTCCCGCGAAGAAGTCGGCGTGCTTTCCCGTGTCCATAGGCCGATCGATGTCGTACTCGTACCGCTTCCAGCCGTGCTTTCGTGCGTCCAGGTAGTCTGTTTTCTGTCAGCCTAGGTTGATTCAGTTGGCTGGGTCGTTGACTAACCAGCCATGCAAAACACTCGATCATCCATGGGCTTGTCGCGGCCAAGGCGTTGCAGCAACGAGGAATTCTCCACGGGCCTCAGCTCGCGATCATCCGCAGGGCGAGCGAAGTAGATGACTCCAATGCGACGTAGGTGTCGCTGGTCCACAGGTGGTTGTACGACACGATGAATGGTGGCCTTGAACAAACCTCCTGTCAAACACTCCATGGCCTCTCCAAAGTTTACGACGAGGCCCTTGGGCTGGTGCTCAACCCAGCGATACTTACCGTCATTGTGGTCAAGGACTTGGAGCGCGGAGATGGGCTGTGAGAACAAAAAGGTCCAAGAGCCCCAGTCAGTATGTCCCGAGAGGAAGATGTCGCGGTATTTCTCGCTCTCCTCCTTGGGACGCGGCTCACACATCATGTACCGGATGTATTCTGTCTTGGAGCCCCCGGGAGCGTGGGTCGCCTGCACGGCCTCGTCGGGAACCTCCAAAATCATGCTCACCAACGTCAACAGCTTCTTCAGAATATTTGTGCGGATGAATTGCATCACCTCCTGGGTCTCCTGTAGGTAGGGTCGCATGACCTCTGGATGAGGGCGGTTTTTCGGGTCGTGGACGAGGATGTTGTAGTGATCAAGCTGCTTGGGAAAGCCGCCCTTGTGTCCGAGTGGGCCGGATGGCTTGTAACCAACATACAAGCCACGAGCGTCTTCCTCGGGTGTAACTGGTGAGAGGGCATGTCAGTAACGGAGTGGGGTGCATTCGTCGTTGTAGGGTTCTGCACTAATCACCTTCATACGGCGCCTTCTCGTCGGGTGGCAGAGTCATCACAGCATTCGCAATCAGCATCTGTCGGGCATAGACTTCATCGGATATGCCGTGTTCCGTAAGAGTCAAGAAGCCATAACCTGTCGCGGCCTCATAAAGGTCTTTCGCAAGTTCTTGGCGGCCAGCCGGGTCGTCGAATTTGGCAAGATCGAGATTCACAAGCTTGACATAATCAACTACCAGACAGATTAGTGGGACTGCTTGACGGATGACACGAGTTGGCCGATGTATGGCACTCACGCGGTTCCTTCGTAGGAGAGGCTGGAGTGTAAGGGGGCAGAGACATCTTTGCACTAGTCTTGAGTTGATTCGTTCAAGTCTTTATTGCAAGTGTTGTGAACCTGTCCAGTGTCGTTACGGGTATGAAACCCCTTATTTCAATGGCGACTGTCAGCTTTTGATATATCCTTCCTTCATCATAGCCCAAGGATGGCATGTGGTTCAAAGGTCACAGGCCGCCACTGACACTTGCATGATACACACCCATTAATGGCAAACGTAAGGCAGAGGCGTTTCTCCTGTCGACCAACACATTCATTCCTCCTCCCGTAACTCCTCCTAGAAGCGCCATTGGGAGGAGCCCACAGTCACCTTTCCATTGCTCCGCTAGCCCGGATTGGACGATGAACGCCGCCGGAGTTACGCTTGAGAGGAGCTCCTCCTAGCTCACTCACTTTTATGGGTCCAACGATAAGAAGGATGTGGACCTGGAAAGACGGCCGCTTCGAACAACGTTCCAATTACGACGCGGTCTAATCCGGGCGCTGTGAGTGGCTATCTACGTTCTTGGCAAGGATACCGGGGGGCGATATCCGCGGCGTTATATTCCCGGCCCCCTTCCGGGTGCGGGGAAGCAATCCTCTCCGCGTTTCCGTTTCGGCCCCCAATTCGTCCAGATGAAGCGACATGACGCGCGACTACCGTTACGTAGGCTCTCTTATCTATGTAAGGTTACGAGCCGTATCAGTCTCAGCCCGTTGAGCCACGCCGTAGTCCTTATCGTGCCTTCGTCCCCGAACACCGTGTCGTGAGTGTGTCAAAGGACAAAAACACCGCACCTAGCATTTGAGGCGTCCGATTGTGTAGATCCGTTTGAAGAACCTTCTGATCGAAGCATACGTACTGCCTGCCGAGAACATGACCAAAATGAACAAGAGCGAAAGACCATTTCAGTGCCCGGCGTGCCCGAGCCGCTTCACCCGACAAGTAATCTAAACCTGTATTCGTGCCCATTGTGATGGGCGATGGTGATGGTGCTGATCCATGGTAGGAGAATTTGAGTCGCCATACCAGCTCTGGTAAGCCAAAAAGGTTGCGTCGTAATTTGCGTCTGTTTGGCTGAATTTCTGCGAAGTTCATCAAAAGTCGAATTTGAGGCCGTTCCCATGCCCATATTGCGAAGTGAGCTTCTCTAGGAGGTGTGTGCACCGCTCATGCCCGACTATCCCTCATTCTTCCACACCAGGCGCATATTCTGTCCTCCAGTTGTTGACCGTTGTCAGTGATCTAAGAAAGCGCCATGTACGAAAGTATCATCCGGGATCAGACAGCGGTGCTGAGCAGCCTCAGCCTCTTGCGCCGCAAGTCGAGGCACCTCCAGCGGCTGTAGCCAGTCACAGGCAGAACCGTCGTGAAAGCAGCAGCACCTGTGTAAGCGAATAAGATATTCACCTACGTCTGACACGACATACTGACTTGTCCTCGAAGTCTTCTTCGATATCGCAGCTGCTATGTAATCAAGGCATCTCATGGATGTTCAAGCTTCCACATTTTATCTCAGCCTACTTCGACAATTTCCAGCCAATATTTCCGCTAATACACGTACCGACATTTGACCTCAGTTCCACTAAAGAACCACTGCTGCAAGCAATCGCGTGTATTGGCGCCGTCTATCAATCTCCAGACCAGAGACATGAGTGTAGTGCTGCCTTGTTTGACTCGGGACTCAAAGCACTGGATACATATGTAATATTCATCGAATAACCTCCTGATGGCTTTTGCCTCGCTAATATGCTATCTACCAGGTTCGAGAGCGGCAGTGCTCCAGGTTTCAAGAGGTCTGGGTCATGCAAGCCTACTTACTATTTGCTTACTACGCCATCCACTGTTGCGATGATGGCCGCTTCTCAGTTGCACTTAAAATCCACCGAAAGGTCGTCGATGCAGCACGCCAATACCAATTACTTCAGGACAGATTTACTCTTGGATTGGACGAGAACCTCAACAGTCCCACAAGTATTGAGAACACTTCTACGTACTCTACAGAGTCGGCATGGCACACTGCGATCCAGAACGAGTCAAGAAAACGGTAAGCGCTGTTATCTGCCTTATTGTTGCGAACGAGAGGTTGACCGAGTCAAGAATCGCATACTGTTTGTACTACTTGGATGCACAAATGGCCATATGTTGCAATATGCGACCGCTCCTAGCAGCTCTCGAGATCAAGTACGAACTGCCCTGCCGAGACGACATATGGGAAGGAACAACAGCGGATGACTGGCAGGCTTTGGTTTTCGCCCAAGATGGGTCCTTCAACGAAGAGGAAGACGACGATGCCAACGCTGAGCCTCGCCCTGCTCATGGCGATCTTTACGGGTGCCTTGCTCGCTTGATGAACCCCGACCCCTCGGCTCGGGGTCGTCCATTGGGCTTACTCTGGCATTCTTCGTTCACATGCTTGGTACTCATTATCCAGATTTTAATGATGACGCGTGACCTCACACTGGCGGGTTCCTTTTTGTATCACAACATTCGACCAGGGGAATCCAAGAACAATTTGTCAATCATATCAGAAGTCAATCGGGCACCGATAATGCAGGCCCTGGATTCCCTGGCGGATCTCATGCGAAAGCCAAATCACGGCTTCGAGAGTTCATCTACAAAGTCTGCTGGCTGGGATCGCGTATGGACCATATGGCACTACGCTGCGTTGAGTCTCACTCAGCAAGAAGCTCTTTTAACCAGCGGCATTGTAGAGTACAGCTTACCAAATGCGGTGTCGACTTGCTGGGAGCTTAACAAGCCTCGGTCAAAGCAGCACCGAGATGTGTATGACGATAGAGATGGTAAGCATGCGATATTCATGACTTTCAACCAAGTCCTACTGACGCCTTGTGCGATTTATAGTCACAAGGATCGCAAGCAACATGGAGAACATTTTGCTCCTCATGTCCCGGTCCTCGAGGAGCTGTATCCCTGGATCCGCGACTATTTCAAACGAGTATGCGACATGCCCAACAGTTGAAGACCCCTTCATAACCATGGTGGGCTTCAAGGCCTGTTTGATGGGCTGGCGTCTAGTGCGACTCATGTCATTGACAGTTGCTCAAGGCAACGTCAACATACCGGGTGATCGAGTTCCTAGCATCTATGCCGTGACAGCACAGGTTCTTTTGGGCGGCATTCTTGCAGCCATAAAGTCTGATGACGATCCAGTCAACACTTCCGAGACGCCTGAAGCGAGCTATTTGACTTGGGTAGAGGCAAACTTTGCAAGTCAAAGACATTGGCCTTTGGGTAAATGGATCGTTGCGGTTTTCAGTGATTGAGGCAGTACGCTGGCCTGGAACAGAACCTGGGGAAAGCAAGTCCGCCTTGAATTTACACGTACAATTACTATTATCCTATATCCTAGGATAAATGTTTGACCTGACTGATGAAGTCCGTGACAGCCTGCTCGAATGAAGTGTACTTTAACCCCCGGAAGTCTGCCATCATCGGTTCAGGATCTACCTGAACTTGGGTGTTGATGTTTTGTATGCCGTTTGCGACCTTGTTTCTCAGATCTGGGTATTTAGTCCGAATGATTTCCGAGGCCTTCTGGTACGTGAATGGTTCTGGTGCCACCGGGATGTACCTTTTGCCCCCGGCTTGTGGGGTCGTCAAGGCCACAACATGAATCTCAGCCAAGTCTCTAACATCAATCCAGAAGTTGAACCTGCAGGGAGGCAAGGGTTCAGATGGTCCACCCGTTGCCACTCGCCACAGCATCATGTTAGACTCGTTCAAGTCGTCCTTTGAGCGAGGAGGTGTAGCCATTGGTCCAAATATCATGGAAGGACACAGTGTGACTATATCGAAATGAGGCTTGTGCTTTGCGATGAATCCCCAAGATTCTTGTTCAGCCAGAGTCTTGGAGCCACGGTATGCGTCTTGTGGTGTTGCACCTGGAGCTACGGCCTCATCGTAGCTGATTGGATTCCAGTCGTTGGCGGTATATGTCCAAGGAGTCGATTCATCCCGTCCCATGTCGAGCACTGCGCCAAACGACGAGGTCAAGACAATGCGTTTGACTGATGATTTTACTGCTGCGTCCAACATCGACCTGACGCCTTTGAGGGCAGGAATGACAAGGTCTTTTTCATTGTCCTTAACGTCGTACTTTAGAGGCTAGATGTATGCACGAGGCTCAGCTAATGAACGATGACTTCAAAACTCGGACTTGAGGGTCTTGCTTACACTGGCAACATGAATGACGCCGTCAATGTCTTTGACAGCTTCATCGAAAGCGCCTGGGTCGGTGAGATCCTCAATAAAGTAAAAGTCCAGCTTCGACGCGTACTGGCATCTTGCCGACAGGAAAGCGTCTGCCTTTTGTTTTGATCTCGCCACCGCTCTGACTTTGTAACCCTTCCTCAACAGGTTGTCTACAACATGGGATCCAACAAGTCCTGTTGCACCCGTAACTAGAATGTAGCTGTCGACGGTGTCAGCATTTTATTTTACGAAGAATTTCGAATCCAGATTTGAGCTCTTACTTGAATTCCATGCTTCCCGGCTTGTATTGAAGCGATATTATTTGTTGCAGAGAGATATAAGAACAATGCCTCGTCGCGTTCTTAATCAAGTAAAGCCTGCAAGCCGGATTCTGGGCTGGATCAGAACTGCATATACTCTATATCTGATCTCTTAAGACCGTCAAAGAACACTTGGTCACTTTATTGGAGGATATTACTGCCTTATCACAGCAGTACGGTTCGCAGATCGCCAACGGCACTCCACCCGTGCGTTGGTCCGAGGCGGAGCTCCTCACAACACGAAGGCCACCGCCGCGTCAATCAGAGTACAAACATTGCTCAGTATGCCAACTAGAACCCCGGGTAATTTTCTCTGCGAGTTAAATGCGCATCGTTTCGCCGATTGTCCCTTGATCCGGTTCATGTTAGCAACGATACCAGACGGGTTGATCTCCGCCAAGGTGGAGCTCCTCCCCCGTGCGATTGGCCGGTCGCGGTGCTCCTCTCAACGCGATCGGGGATAAGCAGCCGACTCTTCTTGATGTCAGTCACAACGAAGACGTCTGCCAGCCGAGGTGCATGTAGAAAAAAACTCATTGCTCCTTAAAATGGTGAGGATTCCTTGAGGTCTTGCACTCATCATCGTCCGTCCCATTTGCCGCTCCAATCACCCATAAGTTGTGGCCTACACTCACCGTCAACATGTCTTTCGGCAAATTGTACACATACCCAAAGGCTCCACGCTCGACCATGGTGCTCTTTGTTGCGAAATACAACAAACTCGATGTTGAAATATGCAATGCCTTCCCCATCAAAGTGTATCCAGAGAAGGGGGGTGTGGGCGAGGAGTACCTGTCCAAGTTTCACACTGGCAAGGTGCCCGCGCTCGAAACATCTGACGGCTTCGAGGTGTATGAAAGCAATGCTGTTGCTTGGTTTCGTAAGCATTCTTACGTTCTATGGCATGGACCAAGATAAGCTCTGACGCCCAAGTAGTCGCGAAGCAAGATCCCAGCACAAAATTGTGTGGGTCGAACTTGAGAGAAGAGACGACAATCATCCGATGGGCTTCGTTCACCAACTACGAGCTTTTGCCGCCAATCATGGCGTGGATCCAGCCAATCATTGGCCGAGCACCGTCAAGCCCGGAGATTCTACAGCAACGAGAGGAAGGCTGCGAATTGACCATCTGTGCTATTGAGAAGGAGATCAAAGGCAAAAAGTACCTTGTCGGTGACACCTTAACCTTGGCCGACCTTTTCGTGGTTTCCGGTCTTGCCAGAGGCTACCAATATGTAAGTCAAGGCGACGCATACCTGGGTTTAAACCAATACTGACCAAACCCTAGGTCTTCACAAAGGACTGGGCGGAGAAACACCCTATCGTGCATGAATACTACACAAGCATCAGGAACGACAAGGATGGGATCTTTGACAGCATCCTGGGGCCTAATGTCGTTAGGGACAAAGCTGGTGGCACTTACCCTGACTATGACGGATTGTAGATTAACGATGATCGAACAGAATATGTCACCGTACAACGTGGCGCCGTGTGACGAGCGTTGGAAGAGGCGCCACAGGGCCTTAGGGTTAGACTTCCTGTCTTAGCAAGCACGGCCTTTTTAGCTGGTAAGAAGCAGGCGATTAGAACTTTCAGATCCAGCTGCTGTTTAATATAAGACCTACATTTACGATTACGCTATTCCTAACTACGGCTCTTATACAGAGTTTTGAATTAGTAGTTTGAAAGTAAGGAAGATAAATGTAGTAAGAAATCTTGGTTGTGTCTCCTATTTTGATTAACTACTAACACAATACAAAAGGCAGAAGAAAGTAAAGTAACTTGAATGAAACCTGCCTCTTACCCCTCCTAACATTCTGCACAAAAATACTTCATTCCTGTCAATGTCTTCCTTCAAGGGAAGCTGAGCTGCAGCACCTTGGCCTCTCGCACAATCCCATCGACAGGATTCTTGATTCCTCCATCTGTAACAAAGTAAGCAACTCTGCCTTCCTTTCCACAACCTCGATTCCATGCTCCTGATGTAGGCCCAATCATGTTCATATCAAGTGGGTTGCCAGCCACAGTGTCGTTCACACCAGTCGACAAGTCGACACGTTCAATCAAGTTTTGCCGATGTGTGGCAACATATGCCACATTGGCCTCGACATCCAAAATAAAATCATCAACCTGCATCCAACGATCCGTTACTACTTCCGGTTCGCCGATAGGTTGGAGGGTATCTGGATCGACACGTATCCGTCCGAAAATGAGTTGCGATGTGGTTGTGAAGTAAAGCGTGTGCGTCTTCTCATCATACTTGAGTCCATTCACCCCCGGCACATCTGATTTTGCCGGATCAGAGCTGGGCAAAAACATGGCGTTTTCTTTCCACACGCTCATCAAAGGTTCCCCGCCCTTTGGGGGGATTTCAACCTTCCAAATCAACCCAGCCCATGAATCTGCGCATAAAATCACATTCCGTGACAAACGTGCTGAACCGTTTATGACGCGTGACCTGGATGGAAAGGTGGCCACCCGTGTAAGATCAGCCCGAGGTGGACGGGTCAGTCGTCCGAAGGAGCGCATGTCGAGTTTCCAAAGGTGGTTACCACCTCCTTGCATTTGGTCGGTGGTGGAGATGTAGAAGATGTCATGGTTGACTTCGATAATACCCATGGCAGATTGGTTGAAAGTTGCTAGTTGCTGCGGGATAACCGGTCCGGCGGAAGGACCGGGGTTTGGAACATGGTAGAGGGCGGGGGGATTGACTGAGGTGACGAGAAGCGACCCATCGGCCCGTGCTGCAATGTTTTCAAGAAATGTGTTGGATTGGAAGGCCGCAATGACTGTGATTATGGCTTTGGCTTGGGTAAACATTGCACTGGATGGATGCGTGGTTTTGTTTTCGCAAGGAGATGGAGATAGCAGCAACAGTAGCGCGATCGCCCTCTTATGTTTGGAGGAGTCCAATGACCTGCCGATTCCTCCGAAGAGAACCTGAGTTTCTCGTATTTCAATCCACACCAATTTCTCACGCTGAAGATCAGAACTCGCTGTTCGGCACTCGGAGCTGTGTTGTCTGACGAAGCAATGGAGATCATGGTTAAGCGATGTACTAGGTTCAGGGAACGTGACCATCAGGTCACCGAGATGAAATTTAGTGGCGTTGCCAAAAGACAATAGGGGTAACAAAACTTCCTTTCTTAACAGCTAATTGTTCCAAATGGTAAGCTGATGTTAAACTGCGTTGGTCAAGGCACCATCGACAAGTTGAAAGCAGAAACAATAAACTTTGCTTACACTCCTAAACTCCGGTAAATGTAACGCTGTTATCTTCGTCGGTGACGGGCTTTTCCTTTCACCGGCGGTGCAAGGTAGACGGTGGCGGAACGGAGTTTATGTATATCAACCGCCAGCGAGAGAGCACAGGCATGTCGGGGTCGGAGTTTTCACAATGACCCTAACCCCTATCAATTCAGAATGGGCTTTCTCCAATCGAGCTCAACAGCGTCAGTGTCGTCAGGAGTCTGCGTCGTCGAAATCAGTGTTGTTGGAGTCGATGTTTGTTATGAATGTTGAGACCGTCGTTGAAAACCTCCACCCTCCGAAGAATCGTAAGCCAGACCCTTGAAGATGTAACGCCGTGGTGGTGTTGATTGCAGGTGTTGGTTGTGGCGCAGCAGAGTGCCACTCACTAGCCACAGGGGGGAATTCCCAGCCTGTTCTCGACAAGCCTCTCCTTCCAGGGCAGAGCTGTGGCTGCGGCGCAGGGCACCGCCCGATGTGGCGTTTTCCCATTCTGGGATGAGTAGATTGAGTGTGTACAATCTGGTTTCTGTAATAGACAGACGGCAGCTCTCACTCATTCAAGTCGTGAGCCTTCACGGTTGACGGCAGACTTGTGGTGCCCAAAGCCGTCGGGCAGAAGCTCCCTAGGTGCGAAAGAAGAGAAAGCAAGCAGCATCTTCTGATGCCCCATCCAAGTTCCATCTCGATACTGGTGGGCGCACATCCAATTTTGCCCAAGGCATGGCGATTGACACGGACGCAGGGAGGGCCAGTGGGTGCCATGAGGATGCGCCGCCGTAGTCGGTTGGGCGTGGAGGCATAAACTGATCTGTGGCATCAGCGACGGAAACCTCTTCATAGGTTGCCGAGCTGTCCCTGATATTCAACACAATTGCAACAGATAGAAATCAGATGAACACAATGCTGATAATCTCCGTCTTGCAATTGGATCAAAAGCAGCTTCCGTTCTCCAGGGACGCCGGGGCAAACCGGCGGCCCAAGAGAGCGGCAAGCCACAAGTGTTCAGTTTGATCACTCCACGGAGCCTTGTTCTGTGTATTGGTGTGTGTATCGAGGAAAATCCCCCGGTTGCCTTGCCGCATTTTGCCCAAGGCTGAATGCACGTGCCATCGGATTCCAGTCATTTGGCTGGCGTGGTCCGTCCTAGCTATGTAACCGACATTCCTCCGGACTGTCCCACTTTCATCTGGGGTGCTGGATGCACGGTCCCTTGGTGTGGCGCCCAGTGTGGCTTGTCTTGCCAGGACGTGCGAACGCCACAGGGGTCTTGCCGTCACCTCTCCCTTGATGGCCTCGCGGTGGCCAGGCAACGGCCTTGGTGTATCTCCACCTCCACGCAGCAATCACTTGGGCCATGGGACTTCGTGATAATCCGCCCACAATGCACGGCACACATCGCCATTCGCATCGTCACAAACGACGTCTATTCCGGTCCCATCACAATAATGCATCGGTCGCAGCGTTCATTGAGGTCGGGTCAGTTTGACCACACCGCTCCACAGCTCCTTCGACTGGAAGAGATCCTACGCTGTCAAAGCGACCCCAAGATGGAGGCCTGAGGTGCTTTCTCACGCTGCTGTGGTTCCGCTTCGACAATATGCCTTGCGACGATATCGAAGAAAGCCAGCCACGCAGGCTACCCCCACAGGCAAGATTCTGGGACATGGCGGAGGTTGTTGGTCCAATCGGTCGGTCAACATGGAGATCATACCAGGACCAGCATTTAGTCTGTCAACTCAAACCAGAATGCTGATGCCCCCAGCGTCCTACAGCGGCTGCCTCTTCCGCTGTGAGTCACGGCACATTTATAGACGACAGCCCCTTGAGTAACAGATCCGATATGTCTGGTGGAAAGACATCCTTGGGTGCGAAATAAGTCCTTGTCTCAACGCCGTTGCCAAATGACGCATGTTCCAGCAAGCAAACCACGTGGCTATCATCTGTGGATGATGAGATTAGGCTTCTGTGTCTAGCAGAACCACACTCAAGCCCCAACAAGCATGGGGCTATGGTGTAGGTATTGACTTTGGAGCACGAGGTACGCGGCCCTTTTGAATACGCCTGGGCACACATCGGCGCTTATCCTGGTTCACATCGGTTTCAGCGGGCAGCAGATCGGGTTCGTTTTAGCAAGTTGACGAGGACCATGGTCAGCGGTTTGTCTGTTAATTTCTTTGTTTCGACATAATGTGCACTGGGCTGCATGGGTTGAGGTTGCTCCAGTGGGCCTTGTCCTGGCTGCGGCGCTGGAAAGTGGAAGAGTCCTGCTCAGTGTCGTTGGCAGCATAGGAAGATGGATGACGACGCCGACCATGACGATGACCATGATGATGATAATGAAGATGATGAACTGGAGTACGCTCAGCGAACCGGGAAGGCATTTATGAACACCTGTACAATCAAAACTCGTCCTTTGAATCAAGTCTTCGGGCTCCGGCGTGACATGTGCGAAATCCACGCCGCACGCAACCCGGCTAATGTTTGTTCACCTAACATGATATGATCGTCGGAACACATGCATGCCGACATTGTTCTGGACGAGCGACGAGACCGTGTTATGGGGACAGAAACGTCGCCAACGCCGCGTCACAACTTGAGTCGGACTGGGCTCTTTGTGAATCTTTGGCGTCTCCCGATAAGAACGAGTTGTTAAGCGTCGGGCGATGTATCGGTATGACGTGGGAATCATAGCCACCTAAGGTCCCGATGCTGTAGGTGATGTGGAAGACGCCCAGTCTATCCGTGGCGATGTCCGTCGTGGAGGGCCACTACCTACGCATGAGCCACGAGTCGTGGGCCGCGAGTGCGTCTTGCGTCATCTGGTTATAGTTGCAGCCCCAAACCGGTCATCGATGAGAACTGTAGGACAGCTGCTGTGGCCCCGGAGCCGAGGCGGCCCATGAGGTCGAATCCATTCGGGTAAACATGGTGATGATCTCGGAGCGAAACCCAAAGCATCACGCTGTGTCGCAGCGGGGATCTCGACAGGTTGCCTCTTCTCTCTGTGTTGAAAGTATTTGCCTTTTGATGGCCGTGTTTGGAGAGTCCCTGTTCCGACAAACCGTACCGCCCACCTCGTCCCCAGTCCCGATGCATTCGAGTGCCATCGTCGATACCAACATCGAACTAGCTTCGGCTGAGATTGGTAAAGATGCTTGCGGTACCTGGAAAGTCAAATCGAGAAAGCTGGTTCCGCGTCCATAGCTGAGATACCCATAGCTCTTGGTATGTATGCCAAAACGAGGGAAGGAGATGTTCCCGCCCTTGAAGTCAAAGTACTTCAATGTAGGCATTCCCGTAGTCAAGTCGGTTGAAATCCAGCCTAAACAATCAGTCCCTATAGTTACCAAATAACCTAGGCTCACTCTACGTATCTCCTGCTAGGCTAGAGTAGATGTCTAGACTAAGGCCTGGAACGAGACATAGGACATCGTTTGATGCTGTTCTGCTGATGCTAATTGGATAAACGAGAGCGTGATTGAACTGGTGCTTGCTGTCTATGCGCCAACACAACAAGCCGCCCCCTGCACGTACGCCTGCCTGGCTGCGCCGTCACAACCGCCAATTTACGCGCTCCGTTTTGCCACCTTTCATCCGCAACTTTGTCTACATCGTATCGTCAAAGTTATGTTTTGGGGGGAGCAAGCACCTGGCGATATTTGCCAGGTCCTACGCCTGACCGTGCGAGGCCGCGAGCCCACCGCGTGCCGCAAAAGATCGTCTCGGACCAACACCGTTTAGCGAATCTAGGACAGGTTCGACTACATCAGAGCCGTCCAACGCAACAATAACCACAGACTCCAGGACATTAACCCTGTGTACTGCTGGCTCTTCCTGAATGGAGAATTTGACTTGGAACGATTTAGGCTAGCCCTAGGTCACAGTCAAAAGCGTAATTGGATTTGTTGCGCAACTTTGACACCAGACCAGAACACCACGTCAGCGCGTAGGACGGCCTCAACGGTCTGGGCTACGGCCGAGGATGGCCTCAGAGTCTGTTACTCGGAAGGGCGCTGGTATTGCTAAATACCTTCTGTCTTGAGTGTGGCTCATCATCCCTACTACCGGCTCGCTTTGGAAGAGAGGGTGTGTCGATGCTGATTTGTTGCTACCAGAGCGGGGCAGGCGATGAAGGGCAACGGTGGTTGAGGGTTCGCACCTGGAACTAATTATGAGGGGGTGATGTCGTCAATATTCTAAATGTAGCCTTTAAAGAGCATTCTTCTAGCTAGAACAAAAGTCAGACTGTGATTTCTTGATAGAAAAAGGGGTAGACTGACTAAGAAGGCCTTTTTGGTGATTCCGGGCGCGTGCCGCGCGACAATATGGATGTTGACAATCTTGTAGCTAAAAATTTGGATATATTGGCGAAGCCCCTTTTCGCGGAGATGACAGCAAACACCATCATCTGGGCCGATGGCGGTGTCACCATCTCTTACCGGTAGACATATCTATGAAAGCACCTTTTGTGTCTGAACACCCATAGAGGGCAGCGATAACATGCCGATGTCGGTGTTCGCAATAGTGGCGTAGCCAACGGACGAGGTTGCATGTCGTTTCATCAAGGATTCTGACCTAGATCAGCAAGACAAATCGATGGGCTTCTACGTCGAAGCACTCAACTACAGAGTTTTCTAATGAATGTCTTTAATCGAACCCTAAAGAATTTTGCAGAATATTTGGACTTGGAATCAGGTACCGTGGCGGCCAGCAATCAATGGCCCGGGGTAACAAAGGAACCTCTACATAGCCGGGAGCCTGTCAAGGCAGTACAGCGTTGGCAAAGGAAAAGTCCAAAGGCAGCTCAAGACTGGGTTTGTCAAGTTAGGCCAGGGATCTATCTATAAGCAGCACACTTGCGGCTCGCTCTCATGTTACATTGCTCCAATCATAACCATCGACAAGGCCCTTTCGCCGCACTAGAGGTAGCAGCCGTAATATGGTTCAAATTTTATAACCTTAGAGAGTTGGTGATTATGTTCTAACTTGATTGTCGATCCGAGTTCTGACCATTCGTCCCGTCCTTGAACCCATTTAGAACCAGTGGCCAGCGTTGCCCAAAGACCTTTGTTACCGGTCGTATGTCGATCAACGTTTTCAAAACGTGTCATGTTTACGCAAACCCTAAGGGGAAAGACAATGGCAGATCCATCCAGAGAATGTACATGACCCAAATGCGGCAAGCAAACGGAGGCATCTCGTCAGTATTCCGCTCGAGAGTTAGACCTGGCTCGAGCGCAGAAGAATTTGCCAAGGGTAGGCGGGGGGACAGAGCGGTCATGGAGTACAGCCTTGATGAGCTTTTTACGTGCTGGATTTAACGATGGACCAATCCAGAGCAGCATGGTGTTACTTTCTGCATTGATCTGGAGCTGGATGGAAGATGATATACATCCTGAGAGTCAAATACCACCAAGTCAAGGAGATCATCACTGCATCTCACGCGAGGTGCAACTTCACCAGCTAGGCTCTCCCCTGCGCAGTCCCGCAAAGCAAGTGGCCCAGCTGTTCCGCAGGTGATCCGCAAATTTCGAATCCCGCTGCTGACGTTGCGACCAACATGACAGCCACCCTTGAGGGCCTCTGGAATTACCTGCAACATGGTCGCACGCGGGGCTCGGACCATGGATACCCACCTGGATACGTATATGGCTATGGATTTTGCGCGGGCCAGCATCGAATACGGCATGGCTTTTGTCTCCAGTGAGGCCTGCTCAGGTTGGGAATCTGACCCGGCGCTAGCATACTTGTGGCTCAAAGTCAAGATCAGGGCGCGAGGAGAGGTCCACAGCGGTTGTGGAACGCGAAGAAGATGAAGAGGAGGAATTATTAGGATGGATGGAATCATCGCTGTCGTGGTCTGCGGAAGGGAGACAGGACACTTTAGGGCTTAGTAGGACCATTGTTGGATGCAATAGAACTTCGTCCGTTACGTTAGTCTAGAGAGAGAAGAGACGGGAGGTAGAAACGTTTTGGAGCCTGCGACAACACTGGCTGGGTAGAACGAGGCGGGCGTAGCTGGGTAGACGAGGCCCATGGGGCGGTTTAGCGGAGAGCACGGGTTGTGCTGACGCCGGGATGAAGTTTGGGTCGAGAGGAGTGGGTGAGGAAAGACGAACGGGGTTGTCGGCGGGGTGAGAGAAGGGCATGTGAGTTGACGGCTGGAGGGAGGTTTGGTTGAAAAGAGACGGGACGAAGGTGCTGGGAAACGCGCACGGGGAGAGGCAGGGTATCGGGCAATGGTTGACGCAGGAAACACTGCCCTCCTTACCAATGACGGGGGTTACTGATGGATGCCAGCTCTGGGTCGTGAATGGACTGTTTCTGCATAGCACGTCCAACTCTCTCCCATGGATCGTCACGCCGGCATTAGGCCGTTGGTCGATCAGACCGCTCTCTCGACTTCGTCTTGAACAGATAACAACCGCAGCGACCCGTCATCACAGAACGCCTCCTGCACGGGCTTGCCGCTCCGGTGCCGTATTTGAGCCTATACGCGGCGTGGTGCGAACTGTAGATTGCGCATCGATACACTGATCAATCACAGCGCCAGCACCCGAAAGGCTTGTTCTTCGCTGCGGACGACACGCACCATCACCTGTCAACAGTGTCCTCCTGCCTCTTGTCCTTATCATGTAGGCAGTGCAAAACGTCAAACTTGTCATCTGCCTCGTCCTCCTTCTTGATCCAGCAGATGTGCCCCCCGGTTTGGTCCCTCTCCGGCGATTCCTCTTCCTTGGTTCTCACCTCTTGTTTCCGCAGCCTCATTACCTCCCACATCTTGTCCTCGCGATTCCAGTGCTAGGTGAAGACGGCACCTGCAGGGTTCCCGGCAGACGCGTTTAGTCGCTCCTACGGGCTGATTTGCGCGTCATTCGGATGAACTTGACCATCTTTGTGCAGGTCAGGCCCGAGGAACACGCGCGGCGTTTAGAACTGTGGTGCCGCTTTTTCTTCTTCTTTTCCCTTCCTTTTTCTCGATCATGCGGTGTTGCAGGCGGTGCAAATGTCAGCAAGACTGCTATCTGTCATGGCAGACCTTGATAGTTGTCAGCAGGGGGCGAGGGGAGGGGGTTCTGAAGCATTGTGAGCATGCGTACCTTGCGAGAAGCCAGTTGGCTGTCGATGAACCGGCCTGGATTTGTTGCTTGACACGAAGTTTGGGGGACAGAGGGGAGGCCATGTAGCCGAAGAAACCTCCTCGCGTCCGTTTGCTTCTGAGATGCCGAGCATGTCCTACAAAGAAGGAGGGGACAGTCCAACAAACATGCATAAATATTGTTTGCTTCGGCCACTTGGCAAAATGCCGACAGCCAATAACCCAGACCATAGAGCCAGTCGACCCTCTGCATGTGCCATCACCCGACGCGAATTCAACATCACAAACTGCAGCGGCTCGGCGCGCTGCATTGGCGCCAGCTGGACGTAGGCGGAGACTAGATGAATGACGAAGCGTGGCCAACCCATTGCGGTCCAGATGCCCATTCTCAGGTCAGATCATGCCAAGTGGCGCCGAGGCCGCGGCGCGGCTATCCGAAATAGCATGGCGATGGCGTCGCTGGGGCATGAGGACCGATTCCGATGCCGGTAGTCCACCCGGCTGGTGATGCTCCGACGCGATTCCTGCGGGGGTTGGGCTGTGCACGATAGGAGAAGTGCGCGACAGTCTGCAAGTTGTGAGAAGTGTGCTTGATTTCTCCAAGTGTCTCTACCTTCCGATGTGTGGGCAGATGATCAAAAGACCGACCTAATCAGAGCCCGATAATCCCAGGAGTGCGCAAGGAGGGGACCAGACATCCGATACGGGGAAAAGCGGCCAAGTCGGCTTGTCCTGGTTGCCGTAGACATGTAGATAAGCTGGCTAGTTGTTTCGCCCCCTGGAAATGAGAGGTTAGCGATCCCAGTAGTACTCCCATTATCTTGCGGCTGTCTCGGAGAATAGGACAAGGGGAGGGTGGAGGGCAGACTTTGGTCACATCATTAATCCCCCTCTGTCGCCCGGGTTTCGTTTTGATTCTCCTTGGTTAACCAGTGGTAACCCAGTTCTAATTCGGATTCGTGTGAGACAGTTGTGTCCACGTTGACAGTGGTTGCTCAGCCACAATGTGGGAAGCAAAGACAAAGCAAAGCTGCCACAGTTAGTGCCGTCATCCTGGAGCGGGCTGGCACAGTGTGGAAGATCCTGCTGCGACCGAGGAGCTTTGTGGAAGGAGACGCTCTACAAAGACTTGAACGTACCTCTGTAATAATTGTTGACCATCCAGACCAGGAGCTTAGTTCATTATGACCGCAGCGCCGGCCCGCTGCTAGATGATTACAAGGGCTCTATGTTTGACTCCCGATCGACATACGCAGCAGACTCGGCTTTTCTTAGGCGTAGCCACGGCTTAAGCAATTCATTGGACATATCCTGCTGTAGTTTACTCTTCTATAATGTCATTTTCTAACCCTTCTGGACACCCTGACACAGGAGGTTAGCGGCTGTCGCTTAAGATGATGTCTAATGAAGCTCCTGACTAGCGGAACTATCTCACAACTTGCAATTATGCTGTAACAAAGCATCACCGGGTTATGGTCAATAGAAACTTGGAAACAGCAGTGCCGTTATCAATGGTCCGAGAACTTACAAGTCAAAAGAGCGTCAGCGACTGGTGCCGTAAGCAACCATGTTCATTGCCACTTTCGCCTGGTTGAGGTTTTCGCTAAGCCAACCACGAGGCCTCATCCTGGCCCCACGGGATTCGGTCTCCTCGGCCGCGCGGTGCCCCGGCAGTGCCTCGCGGAAGCTCGAGGATCACGAGACACAAAACGCGCTTTGCAGACTTGGGAGGCACGGCGATGCTCCGCTACCCCCGTGAGACGGCTTGAACGACCAATCCTACAAGAGAAGAGGCTACGTAGCCTCGACAACGGAGCTATGGCTCAAGGGATACGAGCTGTGGGATGCCGCTGATGAGGAACGTGAGGAGGACAAGAATTGTTGAATCTATATCAACTGCGCGCTCGTGCATCTACTGCGGGATATTGATGCGGGGATTCGGGTTTAGTTTGCTGTGTTTGTAATTGAATCAACGCATCTCTAAAACAGTGCCGTAGCTAACATCATTCCTCTCCTGCCTAGGTAGGGAACTCAACAGGCTTACATAGCCGGGCGGATAGCACTTGATGTCACGATTTGCCCTGCCCACAAGATATACCGGTTCAACATCTGTGCTGTGGGATTGTTTCTATCTAGTAAAAACAACTCGATAAGAAGAAAGGGCGCCTGATTGAGCAGGATCCTTGTTGTGTAAACGGTACAAAAGGGTGACTGCGACACCCCTAAAGGACATGAGCGTCGCCGCCGTGGACGGCCACCGCTACCGACAGCGTTTGTGACGGGGAGACGGAAACGGCAGAAACGGAGGGCGGGGCCGTGCCGACGGAGTAGAAAACGAGGGGGTGGGGCGTCAAGAGCCAAGACGGCAGGACCCCCGCTCGCGGAGTGTTGCGCAACGCCACCACGGTTCCTTCCACGCCCTCGCGGTCCTTCCCATCTCACAACGCGGGCCACGACAAGCCGGACCTGCCTTCCACAGCTGTCCCTTCCTTTCTGCCCATTACCTCATCATCCCAACGCCCGGCCGGTTCCATCACCAAACAGGCAACATGACCCAACGGTCATGACCAAGGCTGACCTGCACATGCGAACCGCCACTCACAAGACTCACGGGTTCGAGCCTTGGGCCGGATGCCTCTGTGCAGTATTGAAGGCCTAGCATCCTTGACCAGGTGCTAGGAATAGGGTTGTCCACTCTCCAGTCTGGCTGGGAGTGTAATGCCCCGCCTCACGCTTGCTACCCCACCCAAGGTTCGTCAAGATCTGCGCCCGGTCAAGGGGCCTTATCTGATGGGATCGTAGGGCAGCAGCGTGAGGCTCAAAGCTTTTGCCATCATGTGCTTTTGCCATCGTGTGCTTGGACTAGACAGTCGGGCCGGCAGACCCTCCTCCCGGCTTCCGATCCGGGTGCTCCTCCGTGCTCCCTTTTGTCCTCTATATGTCCCCCTCTACAAGTGGGGCAACCAGCCGCAAAAGAGGCCCGGAAATGTGCGTTGACTCGAGCAGGCACCAAGGGCGCTTGCGAACGTTTCCACAGAGGCTCAGTGCGTCTTCGAGGCTGCCATGCGGGTGGTGGGCGATGCCGCCTCGTTCGTGTGGCTACATACGGACACCGACGAGATGACCTGGCGCAGCGACGTCTGTCTTTGGACGCACGATGTAGTTCTGGGCAGCGGCATTACCATTTTGGGTGGTGAGAGACAGAGAGAGACGCACGCATCGTGGATGTAAGGCGGTAGGTGGATTACAGTCGACGGCGTCGGTGGCAGCGAATGCCGATACAATCTCGTTTGCCCGCCTGCGTGAGCCAAGCTCGAGCCTGGAGCCTTTTCCGCCAGGGTCTGCTGCTTCATCTTGTCGTGCTCCGCCCCCAGTGCTTCTTTGGGTCCTTCTCTTGCCTGGTACGTCCTTCTGTCCGGCTTAGATCCTCGACGTAGAGCCATGCTGTGCTGCCGTTTCCTCCGTCTCCCCCCTTGACTTCGGACGGGGTGCTATCATTGCCGTTGGCACCACACACATCGATACACGCCTCGCCCGGGCTGAGAAAGAGCTGATTACAGAAGATTCCAACGTTCTTTCCTGGAATTCCGATGGTTTTACTACTGAGATAAACGGTCTCGGCATGAAACATCAGCGTACTCTTGGTGTAGTTGAGTTTCTCGTTTAGCGAGACGCCTTTTCAGGTAGCTCCTCCGTGGACGGCTGCAGGTTCAACTTGAACAAAAGTCCTTGCACTTTGACACTGGACGGCGGCAATCGCCCTGGTGCGTTGCACAGCGCCTTCAAGGTAGCATGGTCTAGCAACCCAAGAGAGGTTACGAGTGAAAGAACTAACCCTGGGATGGGCGACAACCCTACATCAAGACACTCGTTGTGCAAGGTTACCTTTTCATGGAAGGCCACGGGCCAGTGGAATGGAAGTGCGGATAATGTCAACCATCCGAGCCAGTTGGGCATGAATTGGACGTTGGACTCCACGCTGGACACCAATGTCAGGGTTGACGACCTTTCCAGCTGGGAGAGACTTTTAGGAAAGGTTGGAGGAGTCCCTCGGAAGTATCAAAACCTAAGCCGAACATACCCCAGCTAGACTTTACCTTGAAGCCACTCGCCTACTTCGTAACGACAAACCTGCTCCTTCCTGGCCAGCATGTGTTTATTGCAGACAACCCAGTCCCGGCATCTGCGAACATTCAGGTGTGTACTACTATTCCGCGGGACACCATCTTGACTGGCTTTCCAACTCCGCAAACACGCCACCATCACCACCACCGACAGTCCAGAACCGCCGACTGCACATCAATTCAGAAAGGAGGGCTTCCGATCTTAGTCTTCTGCCTCAAAATGCTGATCGATTCATTCTTTGTACAGGTGCTCGATTGCGAGCCACGCATCACGGAGAATGGAAAATAGTACTCTGACAATTCCTACCACTCATGATGTGCACATGCTCGACTCCGAAACTTACTCTAGAGGCCGCTCGCGTCGCCCGCCAGCCACTATCAGGGACTGTCACGGCGAATGTGTCGACCTCTTTCACCCCCATTGCCGTCCACGACGAGTCGCTTTCAAAGACGATCCAGCCAACTTAGCCACCCTTAAATGCTGCTCTATGCTAACTATATCCGCTCTAGCGGGCCCCCGGTGCCCCCTCCGGAATCTGACATCGACCATAGAGCTAACGGCGGTCCAGCGCTGTTCTTAAAGGCCAGGGACTCAAGCGGCTCCATCTCTGATATCCCGGCTCGGACTACAAATTATCCTTGAAGACTCCACGAACTTGGATGGATCCTCGAGCTGTCCACCTGAACTTCGTCCATCCTTGGTTGTCCTTGAATGCTATGCTTGGCCATGCCGGAGCTGAAAGCGATGCCTTGAACTGTGAGCAGGTTGTGGAAACTGATCAGAGCGTCATGAGGGTGATGGGCGTGGGCTTGTGTCTAGCCAGTCACAAAAAGGGTCCATGTCGCGGGTTGACGGACTATACACACGATGTATGCTTGGAAAGTTGACGGCGTCCATTCTGGTGCCATTGTGCACGTTTTGTCCGTTGATGACCCCTTTCGATATAGAAGGAGGCAAAAGTACCCTGTTGCGCGCCGATGCGGGAGTCTCGCTGGCGTAAACGAACAAGGCTGTAGTAAGCAAGTGAGTCTTGCAGGGCTGTGAGCGTGTGATGATCCATAGTAGACGTCCAGAGAGTGAACCAAGGCGCAGCTGCTACTGAACGGGTAGAAAGAGGTAGACGTTATGGGACGAGGTGCACGCGGAACGGTAGCTGCAATTACCAGACTGCCGTTCAGTACAAGGGGCCAAAAGGCGTGAAGGGTGCAACCATGGCTGAATACGATGGGGACTTGGGTGGCGGCACATCTGGAGGAAGGACACCTATCCTACGATGGAAGAAGTTGGTGCGGCAGGGGCCCTGGTCGAGATATGCAGATAGGACAAGATGTTGGAGCGGGCAAGACAGGCAATGCCGGGTAACTGGGCGGGTTGTGATCTGGGTGGGCGTGTAGCTGTGTGGCGTGTGGTGGCTGTGTTGTAATTGCGTGGCGCCAGCCCGTTCGTTCGTCGGCCTGGTGCCGGAGACTGACATGCCTCTCACCAGCAGGTCACAGGCGATAGCTGGACTTGGGAGTTTATTCACTATACACTCCAGGGGCTTTATGAGGTCATCAAACACTGAGAACGCTCGTGGAATTAGAAGCTAGGCGGTGTAAAGAAATGACACAACAGAAAGGCCTGCGTCTCGCATGGTCTTGTTACCGCCTACACAGACTGTATAAGTTACAACAACAAAACTTTCTAACACATACGACCATACCCACTGGAGAACTCGGGATCCCGTCCGCTCTCCCATAGATAAGCCGGTGAGGGCCGGATTAGTAGTTGGGTCGGTGACGATCAGCGAATACCTGGTGTTGTATGTTTTTGATTTTCTTTTTGTCTGTGCTTAAGCGCTCTGTCTCAGATGTATTTATTGGTTGATTAAGATAACACTGAGAACGAGGGGGCTTATCTAGAAGAGCAGGATCCCTGCTGACTCGGCATGGAAAACGGTGCCTACCGCTCCGCCGCCGTGCGGTTTGCCGTCCGTAACTACTTTGATTCGCCTACCCACCCCGACGAAATCGACCTTCTCTTACGCCCACGACACAGTGTGTCCCCCCTTCTTCAAGCCTCCTCGTATACCAATACACTCACATGAAGACCTGGGACTGTTGCAACAGACTTACAGTTAAAGCAGTGCCAGTCCACCGCGTCTCCCCGGTCTTCCCAAACGCTATCGCCCCAATTGTTTACCTCATACATGAAGTCCCAAGCATTCATGACGGCACTCGGACCCTCAACCTCGACATCATCTTCATCAGCGAGTGCCAAGTGGAACCCATCACCGTAGAACAGCTTCACCGTGGACTTGCCGGGTTTCGTCTTCGTACCGTATTGAATAAGGTAAAGACAGCAATCTAGGTTGCATTCGATCACCTCATCGAGGGCTCTCAAAAAGGCCCCTCGTGGGCCTTCTTCATTCCTCATGTCGAACAGGGTGCCGTATGTCCAGTTGCTGAAGCTCCAGGATGCGTCATAAAGTCGGCTGGTGACGACGGCTCTGGATTCCTTGCAGGCCATCCACACACCGAAGTCAGAGAAGTATGAAGAGGGATTCTTTTGCTTCCAGGGCCGCTGAGATATTTGCGGAAACACAGGAAGGGTCGTGAAGCAGCAGCTGCTGTCTTTTGAGTATTGTTGTATCCCAAAGAAGTGCACTCCTGAGCGATCTGGGCCCGTCGACCGGACCGTCATCTCCCAGATGCATAATCTGAGCTCGGCTGGCAGCTTTGGGAAGGGATGAAATGTTTCGTTCATGGCGTGTAAATTCTCCGTGAATGCCGGAGGATCAAAGCCGGCAGTAAACCGAGGTGGTCAGACAGAGAGAGATAGGAAGATGCCGAATCGGGCGACGATAAAGCGGCAGCAAACGGTATGATGCTTGCTGGGGGAGTGCAGGAATACCCGATGGCAGTTTGCGAGGGGCTAGCGCAGCTGAGGGGGGTGGAACGGGCTCGAAGGAGGAGGGCAGTCGACGGGTTTAGATAGGACAGGGTCCCTGGAGGGCACTTTTGGGTCATGGGCGGTGATGGGGATTGCGCTTTGGAGGTATATCGAAGGCTGCTATTGCGCAGGAACAGGACCAGGAACAGGCCTGGACCTGATGTGCTGCAGCGTTGAAGCGAGGCAACGCTACGGAGGGCGGCAAGTGGTGAGCCTGTTGGTGGATAGGCGTACCGCAAAAAGCGTAAACCTTGATACGTTAATTGTCTGTAGCTTTTCTCGAAGTGTGGCTCTCCAGGCCGTCTAGACACGAGGGTTGCGTTGGGTTGGGAGGGTTCGCCATGGACCGATGGATGGGAAGGCAGCGGGTATGTTGGAGAGGTTGACTTCGTTGGATCGGCAGTTGGGTATATTGGTACGGCGTTGGGCCAGGTGCGCGTCGCAGTCGGTAGCCAGCTTGCGAGCCCGCGACGGGGGTTGCCGTCGCGAATGCGCAGGAATTTCCCAAGTAACAGCGGGCGATGATGCCGGAATGTCTCGAACTGTGGCACAAGCGAAGTGAAGACGGAGCAGCGCGAGCTGACGGAGGAGGCCGGGACTGCAGGGGGTTATGAAAAATATACTGGGTATCGTATGGTTTGATTGATCCGGGGCTTGAAGCGATGGATGGCGATGGTGTCGCGTGGGTGTTCGTCACCGTCGACGTCGTGGCCGGCCAGCGATGAATCGGTGTCGTGAAGACGGAGATAAAGAAGAGGAAGAAGAGGATGAGGAATGTCAGCGACGGGGGCAAGAAGAATCTTCCGTGTGCTCTTCCTTCTCTCGCGGTCGACTCTGAATACCCGGACGTCGCTACCCTGAGACCTAGACAATTAAACAATCAGACGGCGACTGGTCGACAGTGCTATCGCGGGGGTCGACCAATTGAAGCGTCGAGTAGCGAACAGAGCAACGGGATGCGCCCGATGGTCGAGATGACGGACTGGGAATTGGAGCCCTGACGGCGAGTCGTTGGAGGAATGAGAGAGACAGGGAGATGCCGACGACGGAGACCGTACATTTCTCTCTTTCGGTGGTCGCCAGTCAGAAGGGAGGAACAACGAAAGTCGGGAAGCAGGAGGAGACAATGCAACGAGACAAAGTGATGAAAGTGACGAGGAGGGGGGAGGAAGGCCGTGGCGGGCGAGTGTTGGTGGTTGGAGATGTTGGAGATGATGCGGAGTTGACTGGAGGAGGACGGACAGGAAAAGAAAAATGGTGAGAATGCGTTGTGGCTGAAGTGAGGATCAGAGTGAGTGAATGAAGGGTGAGTGAGTGAATAGCTGATGAGTAAGATTAGAGTGAGTGAGTGATAGGTGAGGTGTGAGGTGAGAGGTCCTAATCCACACATTCACTTACTCACTCACCACTTAGACAGTCTCACTCACCACTTAGACAGTCTCACTCACCACTTAGACAGTCTCACTCACCACTTAGACAGTCTCACTCACCCTTCACCTCACTCATCTTACCACCTCACTTGGAAGCTACCTCGGTTGACCGAAACCACCTGCCGCGATGCCAACGACCACTTCCTCAGCTTCTCTTCCTCATCTTCTTTTCTCTCTCCATTTCGTTCCACCCTTTGGCTTCCACTAATTCTCCCTCGGATTTTACTTTCTGCTTTCTGCACCTTGCAGCCCTGCTGACCCAAGTCTCCATAATCCGCAAGCGAGAAACGCAAACCACCTCGCCCATATTTGATCTCGTCAACAACCAAGAGTGCCATCATCACAAGCATGGCAGGTCAGAATCCAGTCTCCTTTCACTTGACCATGGGCGAGCGATCCTTGCGTTGTCGCACTTGTCGGCGTTCCCTCACTACCTCCTATTTGATTTTGAGATGAGCCCCCGCATCACAGGCGTGCGCACCCCATGCAAGTCTTGTTCTAACAATGGTCTTTTCTAGTTGACCGCCCGCCTTCTGAGCACGCCGCTAGCCCTCCCGATGTCAGATTCAAGCCTCTGTTTAAGCCACCCGCTTAGAGAGCGCTGTACGGATCGAGAAGCCCTTCCAATCCGGACACCCTGTTCCACACCGTCAACTTATCGTCAGCCCGCCGGTACCCGATCTCAAACTCGCCAAGAGAGCCAGACGAACGGCCCGAGGACACGCTGCTACCCTTATAGCTCAGCGCCCTAAGATCTTGGGTCTTGTCGCGCTCCTGGACAATTCGCAAGTGGCCCCGGACCCGCGGCGGCCAACGCACGCCTCGTACCGCGCACGCCGCACGCCGCACATTTAGCAGTAGACCTGACAACCCCAACGCCGAAAACCTCAGCACGCGAAGTTATAAGCATCACGGCCGTTATGCTGGCATGTCCCCTTCCTCTTCGTCTCTTGCTCCCTTTCTTCCCCCAGGCCCCTCTCCATTACATTATTAGCAGAAAGTATACTAACCAACCTTCTATTTGTCTGCAACAGATGCCTGATGTAGAACCACTCTGAGCTCTTAAAAGCCGGACTCTAATGGGAGATAATAACGCATGACAAGACTCTGCCGATTGCGCTCCCCGCCGCCGCCTATTCGTACAGAATAGCGATAACTCTATGGACCTGGAGCACAACAAGTTGTTCTTCAAGGTTGGACTTTCTTATTTGCCCTATTCGTTATTCTACTTGGAACCCTTGGTTAATCAAAACGTCATAGAGTCACGGTGGTCTCCTAGTAAGACTTAAACACGCAACGTGTTCGTCTGCCATGATCTGAAGCCCCTAATACCTAGCAAGCAATCCACATCATGCGCGTCGGCTGGGATGTCGCAATCCTTATGGATGCTGGACTTTTTTTTACATACACCACACTGGAGGGAGGGGGGTTTTCCTGCCTTTCTACTCTCATCACAGCTTCTACAGGACAAGGAGACGCCAACGATCAATGAAGCCCGCATTCGCCCTCGCGTGCACCGATGGCGACTTGAAGCGCGAGGCCAAGGCCGTCAGACTGATTGCGGCACGCCGACCATGATAATCATTTCTGCATTTGATTCTTCCTCGTACCCTCTGCCCGCTTCGCCAAATGGGCAACCTAGATGAATTGGCCGTACACCATGCCGAGTAACAACACGAACGGATGCTCCCCGACCTCGCGGGCGACGTGCGCAAGGTAGATGCATGCCTCACACCCCCTCTCGGCGTTGATCTGTAAGACATTGGAGCCGAATATCGCAATCCAGAGAACAACCTGATACGCCGCCAGGAGCACGAGTACCTTGTGTGCTGCGCGACGCCGCCGGGCGCTGTCGACGTAGCATGACGAAGAGTCAATGACTGAACCCTTCGCCGGGGAGAAGCAGATCGGACTTCCTTGGAAGGCTGTGTGGGCTGAGAGCCCCCTGGGCTGCACGTGTGGTGGCCTCGGCGGTGTTGCCCATGGTGGGAGCCCGGGGCGCGTTCGGCCAGGAGCAAGGCCCGGTAGACCCCGTGTCTGCCTCCGGCGAGGAGACGAATCTCCGCGTCCACCTGTCGTTGACGCGACGCTCGCGGATGGCAGGCTTCGGCCACCGCTACCCACCACCATCAGACTGTTAGACGGCATCACGAAGCCGCCCGTGTTTATGCCGTCGTCGTCGTCGTCGTCGTCGTCATCGTCGTCGCTGTCGCTGGTGATATGGTAAACAATGTGTCGTCGTCGGACGCGCGGAGACGAAACAGACGCCGCGGCATCGTTGTGGTTCCGTTGTCGAGTTGACGTTGCCCGGGCGCTGCCGCTTGTGAATGGCGGCATCCTTGTCGGGTCTGTTAGTGATATCTTTGCTGTCAAGCTGTTGTAGGAACATGAGGGACCAAACCCGAGCAAGTTTTCTGTGTTCCCACCGTCGTTTTTGCATCATCGCGTTTGCACCGGGGTGTATTTTTACTCTGAAGCGGTGAGCTACAGTGGGCGGCAGGGAACGGATAATGTCTCGGGACCCTGCCGATGTCGCCGCAGACATGTCCGGTTAACAGAGAAACCAAAAGTGCGGCCTGCTCCAGAATCAACTGTCTCACGCCAACCTTGCTGATGCCTGGTATCTGCGACATACCTTGGAAGGGCTCGTATCTGTTTACAGCCCTCGCAATAACAGGCCCGGGTGTGAAAGGGATGTCATCAATTCACCGCTACATCACAATGCCAGACATGTCCCCCCTCCCTCGGAGACACTCCCTAGAGGGCAGCAAACCAATATAACCGAAGCTTGTCTCCTTTATTAGTAATACGTGGGTGACGGCTAGCTTAAACCCACATAGAGGCAATAAGCTCGTTCTTACTATGCTCTACAGTAAGTTAGAAAAAGTTCTAGACTAACTAGATGTCGATTGTTCATCAAGCAGTCGACCCCACTTGGAACCATGTTTTCCACGGTCTGGTCCTCTAAACGACCTAAGCTCTGTGCCGTCCTGTAGAGACGCAGCCGTATGGTCAGTCAAATGTTGACTCCTTAATCAAAACTGCGTGTTAACTACTACTCACAACGGAATTGATCCCTCTTGATTCATCACTAGTGGATCCTCGGTAGTAAGTGCTTAAGAGTTTGCGAAGTGGCGGCAAAGAGCAAGCAATGATTCCTAAGCAAGCCTCGAGGACCGACCAAAGAACGGTCTGACCCCAGTTATCTGTACTATTGATATAAGTATTCAGGATGAGGTTTGAAACGGCAAAAGGTGTAGAGAACAGTGCTTACAAAGAGACTCGTTTGGATGTTTCGTGGTGTCGTAGGAATGGTAGTATCCCATGCGGACCAATCCGGCAGCGCTGCCGATGACGCCAAAGCTAAGAACGGCTTGTAGTGAGATCTTGCGACGTTTTGGCATTTGCAAGCTCCGGATCATGAAGAACGGCGTGATTGCGCACGTCCAGTCCACCATGGCTAGGATAACAGAGCCAGCATAGCTGACGAGCATCCAACCGTTGGGAATACGGCAGTAACCACTGCAGTACTGTCAGCCAGAGCCTCGGTATCCGTAGAAGGAAGGCGACGGACAGTTTCTCATTCCATAAAGCCGGTATAGGATGACAGCCCACCAACATGATAACCATGCAGACTGTTGTGTTAATACCCAGTACAGCCATGTTCCCCCAAATGATGTAAGAGTAGACTCGCGTCGAGCTCAGCCGCACAATCATAATGGCCATGGCAAGCTTGGTCAGCACTGATGAGGCGAAGTAGATGACTTCGAAGTAGAACATGTCTTCCTTGACCTTGATTTGGTAGTAGATGAGCCCTCGTTCGGGGATTTGAGCATCGTGCGCCCCGAGCCCCCAACGCGTCGCGATTATTAGAAAAGCGACCGACGGCCAAAGAGGAATCTAGTGTCTCGTCAGATCAGTATATTGGAAGCGAGGGGTACGACAACACACCCACCCAGCGACCGCGAAAGTGTCGTCCCAGCCCCACACCTTTCTTGATTCTGACAGCTTGAGCCTTTCGTAAACGCGAAGGGCAATCACAAGGGTGGACAGAGACGACATAACATACGCTATAACCTGGATAGCTCTTGAGAAATCGCCGACTGGAACCTGTGGGAGCTCGCGGGCAATGTCTGACATGCGCTCACCCTCTTCGTTTCGAGAAACGAGTGGCTCCATACTGTGTCCGCCCGTACGTTGACGTCTTGGTGGAGGCTGCAGCGAAGGGAGATGAAGTGGACAAAGTCTGGAAGATCGATAGGAGGGAGAACAGCTTAATCTATGCATCGAAGGCTGGTACATCGCGGAGGAACCGAAAAGCAAAAGTGGAACGGGAGATCGCAGATGTACTCACAGTCACAGCAGACGGACATATGAAGGTGTGCGACCATGCAGATTAGTTTCCTGAGAGCGACGCATTGTGATCTGCTAAAGGCCCATTGCGCCATTTAAGTAGATTTCGTGTGAATAACAACCGGATTGATGATCCAGCCGATTGAAGGAATACAGCCAGGATCAAAACCTAGCGGCCTTGAATGAAGACAAAAGTCCGCTGTTCACAAGCGCATTCGATGGTTCATGTTTCGTCAAGGAACCAACAGCCCAGGCCCGAGTCTTGGCCTGCCTACCAACCTACAACAACCACGGGCGCCGTTGGAACATTGCAGGGTAGGGCTGGCTTGTCGTGCTCCTCACCTCCTGCAGCACTGATCAGCGAGTGACTGCGGGATCCAGGTTCACGAGGATGCTGCACTCGTGGGTCTGTCTGTCCATCGGCCCCCGTGTCGTGTCGATAGCCAATCTCGGGGAAAGCCTTCTGCAGGCCCGGTGAACTAACCACAAGAATGGTCCTAAACAACCAACCAACAAATAGAGGTTCGTATGGGTCGGCCTTCATTGCGTTTTGACAGTGACATAAGTTGCACTACCTGCAGGTAACGTGTCATTTGCTAATTTCCAAGCCCTGTCACACAGGAGGAGAATTCTTCACACCCGGTAACCTGGTCTTTTCCGAGAGGTCCAACAACCTGCTTTGCTGAAAGGCCGCATCGGGCTTTGCCACATAACACGGTTCCTTCTGGTGACTTCTCCCCAGTTTGTGTTCCCTTACCGATTTCGCTGTTCTCGTATTTTGTGCCGTCAACGCAATGTTTGGCATCTTTTCCAGTACGCCACAGGCGCCACCATGCGTGCCGACCGACCGCGTCATCCCCGTCGGTTATTTCGACGACACTGTTGTCTTCAGAACATTCGTCATGTACACGATGTTCGTATTCCCTGAAGTACTGGATACGGAGAAGCTTCGTACCTCTCTCGAGGACGTGGTCCGCCGCCCCGACTGGGACAAGCTGTCAGCCAGGCTACGAAGAAACGTAAGATATACCCTCAGTTGGTGCTGCCAAGGATTCGCTACCTGACGGCAGCGCACGTAGGATCGGGGAGAACTTGAACACCGCATACCTCGGACCTTCTCCAAGGAGCGTCCAGCTATCAGTTACGACCATGTAGATTGCAGCGACACGATGATAGGGAACCACCCAGCCGGATCACGAATCCCCGGTCCGCCGTCTGATGGCAGACCTGCAGTTGTGGGAAATCCGGACGAGTTGCTTGATCTTATACACGGCCCCGACACCCCGAAAGTGCTAAACGACTATCTCTATACAGACCGATCGGAGCTTGGTCTCCGCATCGTATCATTCAAGAACGCCACGGTCATTGTATTGCACTGGATACACCTAGCATTTGACGCCATTGCCAAAAAGTCCCTCCTGGAAGCCTGGTCGCTGGCACTGAAGGGGAAACGCGACGAGATAGCGAAGCCTCTCCCCCTCGACGCCTACGCATTAAAAGACCTTGGCAAAAGCCCCACTACGCCTCATGTTCTCGCCGACCGACGAATGTCTGTGTTCGGCATTGCCTGGTGGGTGCTCCGGAACGTCTACCGCCTTGCATTTCGTAGCAAAGAACATCGCATGGTCTGTGTGCCAGCCGAATTCCTTGCAAAGCTGAAAGAAAAGGCTATGAAGGAGTTGGGTGAAGAAGCGACGGCCTCCACAAAAGCAATCCCATTTCTGAGTGAGGGCGACGTTCTCGTGGCTTGGGTTACACGCCTGTCCTTGTCAACCCTTTCGGAAGACTCCAAGAGATTGGTGAGTGCTTGCTGCTAAAGTATCAAGGGTTTACGCTGATGAGTTTGGCTCTTTAAGATTGCTGTACAGCAGGCCTACCAATGGCGGCCCGTCTTGACGGATCTTGTACCACCTGGCAGGCCATTCCTCTGCAATTGCGTCGGCTTCCTAGTCACGCTTCTGACCGCCAGCGACATCATGAAGAAACCACTTAGCTACTTGGCCTCAGAGATTCGTCGCTCAATCGCAGAGCAAGGCACTCGCGAGCAGGTCGAGGCGTATAGTTCTCTCATCCGAAAAGATCTTAGAAACAAGTCGCCACCCCTCTTTGGCGATGGTTCGATGCAGCTGTTGATGTTTTCAAACTGGCACAAGGCCAACATCTATGGCTTCGATGTTTCAGCTGCTGCTATCGAGCCACGAGACACACCATTGTTGCCTTCTTACGTGCAAACCGTTCAAGGGCCGTACAACTTCACTGATGGGATCATCATTTTGGGCAAGGACACGCACGGAAACTACTGGCTGTCTGGTCACAAGGTGAGAGGCGACTGGGGTGCGATGATGAGGAAGATGGCCGAGGACTCTTGATGTTAACGGGGTGGCTTCATTTCAGTCGGTCGATTGTCCCAAGTCAAGCGTTGCTTGCAGGTTCTGTTGAGAAATCATCAAAGCGGCAGAGTGGCATTGCGTTGAAGGCCACTCACTGTTGGCGGTTTTCATAGTTAATGATGACAAAGGCGGTGTGTGTGTTTATGCCTTTGTCTATTTTGTGATTTGCACAGCCGGCATTGGCACCTTCGGCAGGAAGACACGATGTGGGCTTTCGGCCAGAACGAGTCTCTGAACACCTCGGGTTTAACTTCTCAATACTGCAGGCCCATTAACATGGGCACCAACGTTGCCGCCAACACCGCCAGGGAACAGACGCCATGGTTGCAGCGAGTAAATTGGAAGTATGGAGCCTCGACAGGGTTCCACAATCGGCAGGCCAAAGCTCCACCTCTGCCCAAATACAGGTAAAGTGAAGTTTTGCTCGATGTTAGAGTGTTGCAAGGTATTGCTGTGCTGCAACTTAGCCCGTTGGGGACGACATTCAAACCTGTTCATTTGATTGTTTATGTGCTTATTCACAGTGAGCCAGCCGTGGTTTAGTTACCGAGTGTTAGAGGGCGTCTCTAGCAAGCGAAGACAGGCGTCGATCAGTGAGGTAACAATACAGCGTGTTGGACAAAAGTTCCAGCAACACCCCACGTCGTGAGAGCGGCTGGTCCCGAGAGTCTGGTGGCTAGTGCTGGTCGTGCATATCCTAGTGGCTCCATACTGTAATTGGTAAGCATCTCTTCTCCAGGCGTCGTACACCGCCGGGCAACTTCAGAAGGGAGAGCTCCTTTGATGTTGGCCAATCGGAAAGTGTGGCCCTGAGCCCGCGATCATCCAACCCTGCTCGGGTTCTTCGAAACCATGATTTATGCTACCATGTATTGGCGTCCAACCGTCTAGGTTGCACTGTTAATCTACGCCCCCCAGTTCGAATGCTTTCGTTGCCCTTGCTGCCCCCATTCTGTCATTTGTGACCACCACACCATCACAGCGGATCACACTCGTATCCATGACTAGATCACACAGCCCCAATCATGCAATCGACAAACCAACAGAACCTGAGTAAATACCTCAGGCTGATCTTGTTCGTGTCAAGGAGTTCTCAATTCAAGTGCGTTCGTGGTCGCAAAGGCACCCAACTCCAGGTCGTCTTCGAGGAATGTGAATGGCCCGGCTGTCACACCGAACCACACAATGAAGTGACTCACTGACTTGAATCGTGGTGCTCACAGTTCTTGGAAACGGGCGACACAGGCATGGCTCGACGGCCAGGATAAGTCATCCTAATCACCAACCGGGCAGTTGCTTCTGCGTCTAGCGCCGCGGGCTGTTCGGACAAGAGCACAACATCTCTAGCACTAACGTTAATATTTCAAGTGAAACGAGCATTCTGTAGGTTCTGATAAATTGCCAGTGGCTTCATCGCTACTCATTTTATCAAATGCAGCGGTTCCCATTGGATTCTGGTAAACGCACGAGGTCAAAGTGGACCTGCCTCGATTTATGACTTGCGATAACATTCCTAGTTTTAGCAGGATGAAGTTGCCCATACACTCGAACTACTTGACACTCCATTTCTCAAGACGAGATCTGCTGGGAATCCATTGAGCATCAAAACAGAAGCATGTGCGCAGCATGCAAGCGCATCCAATAACAGCATCGCAGTTGTCTCGAATGCCTTCTGCGTTCTCGCGGATCTAGGCTTCCAGGAGGTCCTTGGTAGCATACTATTCTTGTACTCCTAAATTGGTTGGACGACAAAAGTTTTGCAGGAAACTTCGATCGACAGGTGGCTGGTCTGGAACTCAAGAGTGCTACAGACTCAATCGAGCAGCTGACGTCGCAACCTTCGGTCCTAAAGTACAACTTGAGCAGAACTCTTCAGCTGCGAAGAAGCAAACATTGGGGTCGTTGGAGAACAACCTTAATGCTGGTTAAATCCAGTCTAGAAAATGGCTTCAGACGTGCTCCGGAACTGTGCGTAAGCTCACAAGTTCCTTTCGGGTTGCATCAATAGGGCTGAACGCATTTTCTTGTCTCATACAAGCTGACATTGAAATCATTGGCCCGACCGGGACTGGTGCTTCCAAACATAAATCCATCATCTGAACAGGCCGCAGGACCGAACTGCCGTGCGCACTATACATAATTAGCGCTGATAAGGTCGCGGTATTCTCCACAGTTGAATTGGAAGGCCCTCAAAAGCTATTGCTGCTTACCCAAAGACTCAGTAAAACCATTCAGTGCGGCAATAATAACACTTTAACTAAGTAATATCAACTTATTGAGGAAACTATGCTATCCACCACACAGCACCCGTCATGTTACTAAATCCTTTACACCACAATTCATGGTATGCATCATGAGCTTGGCGTCTTGACATATTTAAATGGGAGAAAGATCGACCACTATCCAAACAGCATGCCGTATCCATGGGTTCAAATCATCGAGGGAAACCCACCATCAGCCGCCATTAGTTTGCCACCAGCCATTCAGCGTTCTCAAAGACCATCGGTGATCAGTATAGTTGAAGAGGAGCATGGGCCTGCAGGTCGTCAAGGGGTGGAGGTGATTCAGGTCAGGATGCACGTCATCATGAATAAAGTCAGCCTCCAGTGCAATGTGTTTTTTGCAGACCCAGCCGACTAGTGCCCATGGCTGTGAGACATATCCCGTGCCATGCAACAGCACGCGTGGGATAATTTGCCAATGGTCAGCTAATGAGCGACGTCCTTTCTTTTATCGCCAGAGACATTACGTCTGCGCGTCATCTGCTTCAGATGTAGGCCTTGGGATAAGGACGTCAACGATGACAATGAGGCAGTGAACCTCACTCGTATGGTTATTGACAATCAGTCTGACTACTGTTTTGACAACATAAAAGTGTGCTAGGCTGAGAGGTCCATGAATAAAATTCCTAATGATGTCTTCTCTTACATTCAATCTATAAGGAAGAGAAGGCAGGCGGAACGGACGCTTTAGGACTGGCACACACTCTTCCGTATGTCTTACAGACTGCTGCAGTGATTAGTATGTGCGCTTGAGTCAGCACTAGGGACCGATCTAGCCTCAAGCTATGTGTTAGCATTTAAAATAAGTTATTAACCTCGGGCTTTAAAGAAGGCAAGCCATTAGCTAAAATATGCCCAAGGAAAGTAGATCCAGTGGGCCGCGTAAGTAGACGATCTATAACTAACGAGGTTGCTTATTCTTGCTAATTGTTAGAATAGCAGCACCTAGCATGGCTGTACAAAAATACCTAATGGATATTAAGGTTCTTTAGACGTAGCATAAGTTAGGTTAGGAGCACCGCATAACATTAGGAGAGTAAGGTTTCTAGATATTGTACGCATAAGTGTTCAGGACCTCCCGCTCTCCTTTATCTTAGACCAATAACTTCGGCTTTACATAAGTCGCCATATATAGACTATACATCCCTGACATCGACGACTTGCTGGTAACAGCAAGCAATCCAGCAAGCAATCCAGCAAGCAATCCAGCAAGCAATCCAGCACTCGAATGGATCACGAACGATGCGCATCCCCGCGCAACTATCTGGCGTACTACGCCTGGGCAGCAGCCGAAGGCTATCCGTCAGCGGCTCTAGCCGGCAACAACGCCACCATCTTCACCACCCACGTTCCCGCCGCCGAAGCTCTCCGCCCACGGCTCGATCCATCGCTGGCGGACTTCCTAGACACGGCCATGTTGCCTCCCGCAGATGCTCACGACCCAGCGTCCTTATTCTTCTGGTCAGCTGGCATCGCTGACCCAGAAGGTCACTTTAACAACAAGACATCTGACCAGTTCGACAAGCTTGATGACGCCCTGGCCTGCTTGTACCCAGCCATAGACGACTAGGGCGGCGGGTTTGGCGGAAGATTGTGGTACGATCAACCTTTCCATTGCGCCGCCGTGTTCATGAGCCAGTTTGACTACGAGTTTGTACTGCCCGTCAATGAGGGGCAGCACGCTGTAGCGTGGCATCCGCTCGAGACTCTTCTCTCCAACTGGATCACCCTCATCCATCTGGGAAAGGTCAAGTTCACACCTTAAGACATGCCCTTCCAGTTTGGTGGTCGCTAGGAGTAGCGGCCTTTGCGACAGTATCGAGGCACGCACATCAGGCACAGCTGTTGCCACCGTAGAACAGCAGCTATCAGAACCTCTAATCGCGGCATTAGTATAGGAAGGCTTTGCGCGCGCCTTCCTGATGCGCGCACGCCGGCCTTGGTCCCACTACATCGCTCCGGGCCTCGTCTTACCTGCCGGAGACGTGGCCGGGTTCACATCAGCGCAGCCCTTCACGCAACAACGGAGACCACAGGACACATCCTGGCCGTCTGTCTCTTCCCCGCCGCGCGAAACGGGCTCGCGAACGATATGGCTGGGTTGCCGAATCTATTCAAAGGAGCTTCGGCTCAAGCACCTCTGGTCGGTGGCAGGTCTCTGCCGATGTCAATATCAAATCCGTGTTAAGGGATACCTACGATGAGGAAGGCTTCCGGCTGCTGCTACCGTTTGACTTGCGGGGCTATTTTGGCGATGCAGACGAGGGAGGTGCCGGCGCCCGCAAGAGCGACGGATCTTTGGTTAAGGCAAGCAGTGTGGCCGAGCTCTTCTAGCATAAATACAAGCCTTTCGACGGCGACCAAGACCGCTCTCAATGGCTAGAACATCTGCTGAACCATTGGTTCTGGCTGGTTAAAGAAGGAGTCTGGCGAGTAGGGCCGCAAGGGGCAATGTGGCATGTTAGCATAAATATACCCTGAGCCGGTCTTAGTGAGGCTTTTTGTTTCTAAAGAAGTTTAAATAACAAAGCTATCTATCGATATAATTCGGTCCTTAGGTGCCACAAGCATCTGCATTACAGGAGGATCCAATAGGTGATGAAGTAACGCAACAACCATTACAATTCGCAAGCACGCTTACTCCGCCTGAGCAGCAAGAACAGTTTTGGCGAATAGACTAGGCAATTTTGCACGTCTGGTTAGCTGCTATGGAAATGTAGACTAAACGCTGTACTTACAAGCTTTGCCGGCATGGCCGGATTAGCTGCTGCAAACTGAAGAGTAAGGAGCCCGTATGAGGCTATAATGAGAAGCTTCATGATGGTGACAGTATTGCGACTAGATGTTATACAAGAATACATTTTTAGTAACATAGACATTCCTTAATTAGGGCAGCGCGAAAAAGAATGTTTACATACAAGTGACAACAAGCTAATCCAAGTGTAGATTGATAGGTGGTTTAAAGTACTGAGGAACTTAAGGCAATTGAGATCAAGCTCTTATGTAGACAGATGCGACTTTTATAAGTTGTAAGTTTTGTTACTTATGCCTTGCGCGGTGTTTTTACTTTACCTTGAAACCATGGCGGTTTATACTGACACAGATTTGTAGGGTTAACTGGTTTAAGATAAATTAAACTCTACTACTAATGTTTCTTTTAAGTCTTAACTATTTGCTAGGGATAGGCTGGTAAGCTAATGCAGGTAACCTAGAACTACAACATAAAATTTAGGCTATAGTTAGTAAGTTAGATAGTTACTAGAGTGTACTAAATGCTAGAAAACTCTATAACAGCAAACAGTAAAGAAAAACTAATTCACTTAGTTAAGTTATATCTTAAAATAACACTGCAATTAGAAATAGCACAATCAAGAACGTAGTTCTGGTATAGAATAGACACTGGCTCTTAGCTCTTAAATCCCTAGCCTCTGTCTGCATAAAAGAGCCTGGCAGGGACCCGGCTCGTAATTCGGCTCACAATTGCCGGTTGCGTCGCATTGTCTAGTGAAAATTTTAAACAGCAGTTTGTTACGACTCAGGAGACCTGTAACCACATGCAACGACCTGCCGCGGGACCGGTGGGATAATCAAGGTCAAGTACGCATGATCACGGCGCCTACGGACAAGGGTCAGAGCGGAAGAACGACAATTGATAAGATGAGCGCCCGTGAGCGCTTACCAAGGTGCTTACTGAGGTAATCACTGAGGTGATCACCAGCAACACAGCGGCCATCTGCGCTGCCGTAGAGAGTAGGATGTGAGGACATTCATTTCGCTAGATAGATTCGCATCCATAGCTCTTTAGCAATCAACTTTGTAGTTCACTCTCTTATAATTAACTCTTAGAGTATCCATCTGTTGTAAAGCTATACAAGCTAACCACGCCTTGGAGTGTGTTAGGCCTAAACTAGCACTTTTGTTACAGCAATCGTCCCACCTGTTGAAGTCGGCAATGCGGCAGCCCAACCAAGACGGAAGCGGGACCATCTGGAAGAATGTCGGCTTCACTTCGGAAGCGGACTTCGCTAGCCACATGATCGAAATCCGATGGCACGTGCATTTTGCCTTGGGCAAATATGGCCAGGCAGATGAGGGGATTTCTGAGATATAAGTCAAACTACCCACTTTTAGGCCACCCCTCCTTTTGGGCCAGGGTTTTACACCAAAAGTGCTCTTTTTCACTATAGCAGTAACTACGTAACCCTGCATAAAATAATCATAGGAGAATTATAGAGAGTAAATAAATAGTTATATTTACTATTTAAGACTTATACAGACTATTAGATACACTATATCTTTTATACTTTTTACTTAAAGTTAAAAAGCTTAAAATGTTAAGGTTATAGTATATTTTTTTAGTGTTTTAATAATTAGTAAAACTACTGTAACTTTATATTTTATAGTATTATATATATTAAAATTTTTATAGCTTTTAAAAGCTGCATACTTACTATAACGTAGCTAATAAGCAAGTTAATTAAAGAAGTAAGTTAATTACCTAACCATAATTATATTATAAACCTAAGAAGACATTAATATTAACGCTACTAAATTAATTAACGCTACTTAGAATTCTCTTTCTTAGTTGTTTCTATATTAAACTAACACGTTTGCGCATTATGTCCTATGTTTTTACATACGCTACACCGTTGTTAACCTAATTTAGTCCTTAGCTTACAACTACTACTCTAACGTATTTCCTTATAAACCTATGCTATTACATCCTTCTGTAACTATATATCCTCTGCATTAGCTACAGTAAGACTTCCTTCTTACTAAAGATGCGTTTTCTTAGCTTTCTAACGTTAGCTTAGTATGCTGTTTTTCTCTTAAAGAGTTTTATTCTCCACCCTTAGGAATGCATTCTTATGCATTATTCCTAGTATTTCTTTAAGAATATAGTTAACGTTATTATTAATAGGTGTTAGAAAGCTATTCTAATAATAGGTAATTTAATTCTTAATTAGTATTAACTAAGAAGTTACTTCTGTTAGGTTATTTAGTATCCTAGAAACCTAAGGAAGTAGTGTTATTAAAAGTAATCCTAAAGGTGTTAGAGTATGTAACTTAACGTCTAGCTTTAATAATACACTTTCTATACTTAGAGAGATAAGCCTAAAGCCTCTAAAACCTCCCTAGATATTCTTTTTTATAAGTACTTATATAAAGGCCTTATAAAACACTAGAAAGAAGTCTTTCTTTATAATATAGGTTACACCTCTCTACATCTTATCCTTAATTTATTAACTATACGCCGTTTTAAGAGGCCTAAAACATCCTATATCTAAAGGCTAAAGTAGATAAGATAAATAAGCTAGTATACAGAGTGTAACAATGTTACTTTTCTAACAATATAGCTTAAAACCTATAGAGTAGTAGCTTTTATGCCTATTAATAATAAGGAGGTAATAAAGACCTCTTACACATAGCTTTAAATAATAATTAAAGTGTTTAACCTAATTTAGGCCTATCTTATTTATTATCTATCTATTTTTAGATATTATAATTACCTAGTTATATAGTAAATTTAATTTAGTATACTAGGTTAAGAGGTAATATTAGCCTATAACAATAATATATAATAGGACGCTATAGCCTAATAAACTAATAGCCTAAATAACTATAACCTATTTCTAATTACTAGGCTACACCATTTTTATGTTTAATTACCTTTTAGTACTTATTATAACTATTCTAAATACAATCTAACCTATTATAAAACTAGTCTTATTAAAGTTATAAATATTAAACTCTTAGATACTATACTTTATAATTATGTTCTTTATAAAGGCAAACTAGCTATAAATAGCCTTTAGATTTTTATATTAGGCTCTTTTATAGTTATACTTATAAAAAAAACGTATCTAAAGCTGTAGCTATTATTTAATAAAGTTTAATGCCTAACGCTTCTTAACTAGTTACGCGCTATAGTTAGTAAGCAGGTAATTAGCTATTTCTTTAACACTACTTATCTAGGGAGGAAATAATTAGGCATCTAGATTAAGAATGTACTTAACTAGCTTCTCTTCTTTAAGCAGCGTTAAATTCCGTAATTTTAGCATAATGTTATATTACAAAGGTTTTTTATTAAGTTAGTTGCGTAATGTTATAAAAGGTACTAAATAGATCTGTACTATAGCTTAAATACTAAGATTTAGGGTGTTTTTAATTACTTAAACCACTAGAATTAATTACGCTTCTTTTTTTAATAACGACATTCTTTATAGTTAATAGACGTGTGTTAAAAGTGGGAAGATGGTATAATTACGGTTAGGTAATTAACTTGCTTATCTAATTAACTTACTTATTAGCCACGTTAGTCTAATTAATAATTACTAAATAATTACTACTGAGAAGAGTATTATTAGTAATAGATATTTATAATAACTAATAATAATAATAAGAAGGTTATTATCTGTTAGGTAGGCTCTGTATGTACATACCTACGGTGGTGGACTAATGATACTCTGTATTCGTGGCTATCTTTCTAAGTCTAAGATGAAGGGGAGCAGGATGATCTGGACACTTATACGTACGGTGCCCAGAAATCTTATTCTCCCGATGTTATGCCGTGCTCTTGACCTGACTCGGACCACGTCTGAATAACCTCACTTGTCCATCGGGTATCTTACGTATGGCCATTGCCAGATACTATTCCAACAGTAGTGAATATATTTATTGATAGAAATAAATATTAATCAAGAGAGCTTAATATTACTATTTGAATTAGCGCCGTTCTAGAGAACATCTACATGGTCCACGACTGCCTCAGCGTCTTCACAAACCCAGATATGTTTTCTCGAAGCTCCCGTTCAACCCGACCTCGCTTAGCGTCGGCAGCGAGGATGGAAGACTGGTCCCAGCCCCATCCAGCTGCCGCTGCTCTCGTGTCCCTCACATGCCGTGAGGCGTCAAGCAGCAGCATGGCGGCGGCGTAGCGTCGCTCGTGGAGCCGCAACTCCCTTTGCATGGCGTCGTGCATCGCTGCCAGCTTGTCGAGGGCGGCAGCAGCACCGCCGCACACGCTGGTCGCGGCCGCCTGCCACCCCCGCAGCTGGTGCGTCGCGACACCTAGGTCGGCGAGCTGGAGCTGGACCTGCAGCTGGTGGTCATCAGCTCCGTCGTGCTGTGTTGGCGACGGCGGCTGCCATCCTCCCCGCGCCTTGCAGACGAGTCCGTCGCCGACTATCACGGCGTCTCCTAGCACCCTCGCCGACTTGCAGACGAGGCTGTGTATCACGTCAGCTGTCGAGCGGACCTCGCCTCTGCTCATGTCGTCCACCCACTGCTGTCGAGCGGTTATTGTCTCCCCCATCAGCAGCAAGAAGGCCTCAGCATGCCTCGTCAACTTGACGTCGCCTGCGTCCTCCTCGCCAACGCCGAACAGCACCAAGTTGTGCCACGACCACTTCCAGGACTGCCACCACCGAACCAGGCCAGTCTCATCATCCAAGGCCGAGGTTGCTGCCATCACAGACGCTCCATTCATCTCCTCAAGTAACGCTGTCGCTTCGACGTACTCGGCCCGGAGCCGTTCGGAGATCGCACCGGACCCCGCGGACTCAACACGAACCACCGACGCCGACATGTTTCGGATTGCTGCCCAGTCGTCGACCCACGCTGCGATACCCCCCTCGCCCAAGGTCGTCAGCGTCATGGCAAGAACTTCTCCCGCCGGGGTGCACGGGTGAGCCACTGAGGCGTTGTCGAGATATTCCATCCCCCACTGCAGGTTCTGAGCGCCTGGGATGAGCGCCCTAGCCGGCTGGAAAAACTGCGACGCTGCCGCTGCCGCCGCCGCCGCCGAGGCGGAAGCAGATGCGGAAGCGGAAGCGGAAGCGGAGATGGCTGCCGCCAACTCATTTGGAGCCATACCAGGCTGGCTCAGCCGAGCCATCAGCAGCGAGACGATTCCTCTCAGGACCGACCATGCAAGAGCAACCATGGGGTTGCTCCCAACAAACTGGACGCACAAACCCAGCATGAAAAGGGCGGGTAAGACTGGAAACCCGTGTCGCAAAACCAGTTTGACGGTTGTCCAGACGAGACTCGCCAGGTGTGAAAAGAGCAAACGGCCGAGATTGGTCTTCTTTGGGGTCTCGTCAACGTGGGCTTGTGCTCCCTGCACGCTGGGTGTTGGTGGCCCTTGACGATGGACACTCGACGTCACCGTCGTTTCTGCTCGTCCCTCGCGCGAACTTCCGGTCTGGTTCCCATTTTCATGACGAGTGGTGTCGCGTACATCGTCGGCGTCCTGCATAAACGAGCCCGGCATATGCTCTATGCCACGAGTTACACCGGGCGCCCCTGGAGTACCGCCGGCGGTTGTATGGCCTGTGGGCGTTGACACAGCAACCAGCTCCGTGCATGAGGTTGCCATGGCGGTTTTCGATCCCGTCCTTTGCTGTTCCCGTTTAGGGGGCTTCTCAGTTCCGCCCAGGATGGCTGCGCCGGTGTGTTCCCGCCGCGCCATTCTCTCCTGGCGTTTGGCCTCACGGCGCTGGCCCCGTTCCATTTCCTCCTTTCGGCGCCTGGCCGCTTGCTGGAAAACATCTTGTTTATTGTGCTCTGACATGCCGTTTTGTCTCTGGGGCAACCGGGCTTGGGATTGTGCCGTTTGTCTCCTGAGGCGGGTGTCCTGTGTTGTCTTGCTGGACAGTTTGCACCAAGTCTCTTGAGACAGTAGGGCGGTCCGACGGGCCCTTTTAATTATATAAACATGCCGGTTAACTATGATATGGTCATGCGGACGAGAGTCGGCCCACCATGGAGCCCTTAGACCTACGTCTGTGATAAATGACAGACCACCAATAACAACGCCACCTGAAGACAGAGTGGGCTCTCCCTGTTTTGTCAGAACTGAGGCCAAGACAGGTCGGTTTCACGTCGGGAAAAAAAGGATACGTGCATGTACCGAGAAACCAAACAGCGTCGACGACGAAGAAGATATGGAACAGCAGACGGAAAGTGTAAACATCTGGCACAAAGAGACAAAATTGAGATGAATGACGTCTAGCTACTTGCAAAGGCATCTGCCATGCTTGTCCGTCGACACACGCCACAGACACCGAGACCGCCGCGCTCTGACATTTGAATGCGCAGAATGCTACACGTCAACCCAGCCTTTGCTTGACCACAAGCCCCAGCACAGGCCATCAACGACATCGGCCCTCGTCTGTTGCGCGCCGACAGAGGCCACGACTGTCTTCCAGGCGGAGGGGCGGTTGAAGCGTGGTTGGATGTCCGTTAGGAAGTAGAAGCGCGTCTCGTCGTCGCGCAGCATATAGCCCACGTGCCACAAGGCCTCAACGACGGGTTTCAGGGATTCGTCACCACGAGCATACCGCGACCAGATCTCGGCCCGAACGCGGGCTTCCGCCTCCCGGAGCTGTTCGTGCACTGCGAGGTAGCCCTCACTGCCGGGATAGGCCGACGACTCGGCAGGGCTGAACGGCTTGGTTTGTGGATCCAGCCGTAACAGCTCAAACGGCGTGGGTGCCAATCCCGAGTGCTGCGGTGCCATCTTGCGGAGTGCGAACAGTGCCGAGCAGATGCGGTCCGTCGTCTGGTCCACGGGTGTTGTTGAATTGGACCTCGCTGGTTGTATCGCAACAAGTTTCCATCGAGTGACCAAGAGAAGGACGGCAATGGCCATGAGGGTGGCCCCATAATGCCTAATTCTAATTGAGTTCATTGCGGAGATAAGGGGCGGGTGTGTTTGGGAGGCTGGAGCAAGTCTGGCGAGTTGTGGTGATGATGTGCAACCATGTCCTTTAGAAGAAGAGAGGGGAGGGGCATGTCAGATCAAGATGAAGAAGATGGAGAAATGACGGCAGACGAAACTCGCAGTGGCGGTTCGTCTGGCCATCTCACAACTCGCCGACAAAGCCGTTTCACGCCGCGCTACCACCCGGTGGTTCCCAATCAAAGTCCTGGTCCTAGTCCTTTGTGGTTCGCTGGCTTATGTGATGTCTTAGAATCGGTGGTAAATATGCGACTCCTCTCTTGTGCCGCGCGCCCTCAAAGTGAGAAGGGGTGGGTGACAGATTCAGACGAAAGAGTCAAGTTCCGCCTGGCCTCCATTCCACGGCACTCCAGCGATATAGACCAGGGTCTCGGCCCTGAGCAGGCTAGCACTTTTCTACTCGCTCCCTACTCCACCAGTTGATTTCCTCCATGCCTGCTCTGCGTATGTCTGCATGATACAATTCAATTTCCGCACACGCCTTGTGACTGCTGATAGCAGTACGTTCTCCGTGTCTACATCCTTTCTGATGGCTTCTTCTCTCCCCCCTTTGAAGGCCAGAAAGCAGAGACTACAGACCTCGGCAAGACTAACTTTTGCTTTTACCACAGGTAGTTTCACGCAGTTGATCGACGAGCAGAAACGCGCCACAAGCCGGCGGGCCAGAGATACGAACGACAACGGCCGAGGCGGAAGCGGCCAAAGCAGTGGAAGCATGTCGGATGGCAAGCTGATAAATAGGCGCCTTCGCGCGCGGCAGGTCGGTCGGTTCCGCCAGCACCTGCTCGCGACGAACCCTGACAGCCTCAAGCTTGGCGTCATCGACGAGATTGACAACGGACACCGCTACCTGGCATACCTCGGCTGGAATGATCCCTCGTCGGCGTCGTCTTCGGACGAGGAGAAGTGGATGCCTAGCTGGGAGGATTCGCCCAACGGCGTCGGCACGTTCGAGACGTGGTTCAAGGTGACATTCGGCGGATGGCGGAAAAAGTGGGTTGCTGACGGGGCTCCGTCTCCGGAGGCGCCGTCAGAGGCCGACGGGAACGGCAGCGGCAACGGCAACACTCACATCAGCTCCAACGCCGACTACGATACCAACGGTGGAAGTGGAGGTGGAGGTACAGGCCCCGAGATTCCAGTGCGACCGGAGACTTTGGGGCTGGACGAGAGTCGCACAAGCGATGGCGGTGAGGCAGTCAGAAAGGTGACGAACGCTCCAGGTGAGATGCCGAAGGAGATGCGCTGGGCGGCACTGGACAAAGGGAAGCAGAGCGAAGCGAAATCCACTGTCGAGCTTGAGCTGGAGCCATCCATCGCCGAGAGTCATGCAATACCATCAACGACCCTCGGCCAGAAGCTTCCACAGACCACAGAACCCGTGGCTCCCCACCTCCGCCTCCCCATTCGCCAATCCGCCAATATTGAAGCGCTCAAGACGCAGTTGGCGAGCAACGGCGTGATGCTAGACGGAGGGCCGGCGATGGCACGGAGCAAAGACCGGGACACCAGCGCCGGGTCCGACCTCGTCAGCAGAGACAGGCCGAGCCCGTCGCTCATGACAGCTACCGTTGTCCCCGAGGACCGGATATCTGGGTCTACCCACATCGAGTCCCATCCACTCGCTGCCTCTCAGCGCACAACGCTTGCTCCGACCGCAGTGGTACCCCTCCGTCCGGCAGAGCATGTTACTCCTCAGCCTTGGTCTGTGCCGTCAGGCTTCGCCATAGAGGCTGGGCGGGGGGCAACGGCGGGAACAGCAACCGCATCTACGTTGAGTCACGAGGACCGCCAGGCATTGTATGAATTTTACAAGAACGTCTACCGGCCCTCAAGGCGACGGAACTAGAGCTCATGGTGGCAGTCGAGTGTAGATCGGAATGATGAGTACGGTACATGTTCATCTGGAACATGTTTACGGAATAATTCCACTGGATTTCAGAAAACCAAGGCTGGAAAAGGGCGCGCTGCAGCAGGTGTCAAAAGTACAGAGATCCATGGGCCCATAACCGCGACCGTCGTCATGGCTCTCGTCTTCATAACGCCCACCTTCCAGTAGCTCCGACCAAACAGCTCGGCGCCAAATCGTCAGTCCTCGAGACCATTTTGGTGTAGGCTTTCAATTCGCTGCATGACATGGTACGGAAGAGGACCACATATGACGTCGAGGTGCTTCAATCTGTCACCCGGGTCTCAAGTGTTGGTAGCGGGCACGATACGCGAGACACAGGGGGGCTGGAGAAGGTGGTTGGGAGTTGTTGTGATATCTGAGAGACGTAAAGCTGTGAGAAGGCCCCAGCAGTAAAACTACAGACTCGGACGAGTCGTGATAGAAATGCCGATGGGTTATGGACGGAGACGAGGATTGAACTAATGCAGAGTTGTAATATTATTCAAACAGCTGCGAGAGTAGCCATAACAAAGACAACCCATGGCTCTCTTTAACCTAATTGCTCCAACCAGACACTGCCACAGTTACTGTTATGGTTCTCGTGGTAATGATCTTCGCCCTCGTAACCCTCGTTCGCGTCATGATAACTATCCTCTCAAGCCTATACTGGTAGACCATCCGCTTCGCCAACCTTATCCCCATATGTCAGCCTCGATTCTTTTGGTTCCCTGACTAGCGGTCAAAAGCGTCAAGACCGGCACCGCAGGACCTCGCTTGTGGTCAGTATGATCCACCCATTCGTGGGCTGCGCGCTCCTTAACGTCATAAAGACGCCACAGGCAGTCATCATGCACTGGCACCTTTTTCAAACCAAGCCAACCAGTACCGGGGTGGCAAACAAGCAAAGCAAGACCTCCCCACTTGACGGTTTACCTGTCATCCTTGGGCATTTACAAATGTGGAATCCTTGGTTTCACATGTCCCGGTGCCCCTACTGCGTAATCTGGTGAGATCTAGTTTGCATTTTGCTGCCAGTCGAGGCTGAGAAGCTACGGAGGACCTAGCAGATGTAAAAGGAGCTGAGACGAAGAACACGGTCGATGCCCATAGTTGTGCAGAAACGATGCCATCAACTGCAGGTAGCAATCAACGCTTGCTGTTCTTGTGACACCTAGGGACGGCGAGCTCGCGTGTATGGGACGTTGAGACAGGGCGATCACGGCCCTTGGAGCCTAGACCACACATCTCAACCATGTAGCGTTTGACAGACGGAGGTAGTCCATGGCTTGCCTGGTGATATTCTACAAGAGGAAAATCTGTCCTGCCTAGTGTTAGGACACCTAGAAGACGCAAGCGCCAATTGATAAACCGGCAGCAAGATGGAGTAAGCTAATTTGCTGAACTTGATAACTTAATCTATAGCCAGCCATCATGAAGCACCGAACCAAACGCGGACGCAAAAGATTTACCAGCCTAATCGGTAAGCAGAAACAGGCCAGTAAATAGTGATGAAGGCGACGTCTCAAGTTAAATATCTAACGTTCTTTCAATATTCTTGACGGAATGATGAGGTATATAAAGAGAGGTTAGATAGTTTGAAATAAAAGAAGTAGATAGGCCAGTGACTACTATAAAGTGTTTAAATTTGAACTATAGGTAGCCTTAAGCTAAAAGGGCGTGTTGAAGTAGGCTATACAGCAGCCTAACCTAGAAGATAGTGGGGCAGTCTGGTAGAATGTCGGATACATGGCTGGGACGGATTTCGCCAGCCAAATGTGCATTTTGCCTTGGGCAAAATGCCGAAAGGCAACCAAGGGGACTTTCTAGAGGCACACACGAATACACAGCACAAAGATTCCCTATCAATCAATGTACCCTAACACTTGTATGCCAAAGGTGGCAATGGCGTCGGTGTTGCAGGCGGTGGCAGGCGGTGGAGGGGATGGCGAGCAAGAGGACCGGACCGTCGCCACGGGAGGTGGAAGCACGATAAGGTACGTACCCAGACCATGGTACTGTGTACACGGGCGTGCAGTGGCTGGAGTTCGGAGGCACGTACCTGCGCACTGGCGCAATCACGTGTGGACCCGGTGCCTCGGTACTTCGGCCAGAAAGTGGCATCCGGGGCATATCGGGGCGGCTTTACAACAGGCCCGGGGAATCCCCCCATCTGCTTCCTGCCGCGTCCGAAACCGCATGCAACTGCGTCCAACCGAGTCTTGTCTGCATTGTAAACCTGTCATGTCTGCGCATCTTACCCCATCCCACGGCGGAAGGGTTTCATGCGGCAGGGCCGCCCCTGATGAAGGAGGTGTGCAGACGTGACAGGGTTGGGGGGCGGGCAAGATGAAGGTCCCCGACCTGGGCGGGCAAAACTCTCCGACCGTGACCCAATTGGATGCTCCAACTGCGCTGGGTTGGAAAGTTTGACAGGTGCAAAGACGTGGGGGGGGGGGAGTGGAAACGTTGCCCGGACAGCGCCCAACATGGCCATGGGCCACGATCCGGGTGGGTCCGCGTCGCCCTACCGCTGGAGATCTGGCCTGCTTATAGGTGGGCAGATGTGCTAGGTCCCTGTCTCGCTCACAACTCCTTTCCGGCTCGTGACAGACTACAACACAAGATCCTTCTGCCTGTGTGCTACAGTTGCTGCTGGGTAATGTTTGTTTTCTTCTGCTAAATAACAAGGTACGTCTCGTTAACTTATGTTCAGGCGTTATGACTGTCAATAAGATTGCTAATACAAATATCTCGCTGTTTCTCTGTTACATAGGTGCGCCTAATGAGATTGAAGTCGACCTGCATGTCAGATAGCAGAACCGGACATGACCCGCTTTTCCGATTTGAAACACTGCAAAGGTTGACCGGATGAGTGGGCCTGCTGATGTAATGGTTAACTAACAACCACCAGTGTTCTTGTTCACAAATGGTGTTAAATACAGGCTGTTTACAATCTTGTTTGCGCATTACCTGTTAGAAACGCTTGAACGAAGGCTAACAAGTGTCACCTATAAGACGCTCAACACCTGCTGTCAACATTTCTTCTAGTGCCTATTAACATCTGCCGATGCTGCTCTAATTCCTAATCACATCATAGGCGTTACCGCCCTCAGGATGTCTGGTGGGGATTACACTGCCTCTCTGGCTCGATATACTCTCCAAGTCTGCAACCGACGGTCCTCTTTCGGTGCCTACTCCAGTCACAAACTCACTTTGCTGACGAAGTCAAGAGCTAGTCGATATTCAGAGGTAAGGCACAAGAGATAGCTGGTAACGCAATGGAGCTCATTCCTTCCGTTATAATGTGTTCGGAGAAGGCGTTCTCTCCCTCTGGTAGGATCATCCCGAGACTTCCAGCTCTAAAGCATCCGACTGCCTGTGAACCCAGCTGAAAAGGGACCAGCCTCTCTTGGTGAAGCAATCTTGGTCGGATCGCAACACCGGGATCTCTCTCCAGCGTCCTTGTCGACTGGGAGTAGGACCTGCTCTTCTGGCGGATTGGTTCATTGGAAGCAGAGACTGCAGAGCCAGCGTGACCCCTGCAAAGAATGGCTGGGAGTTAAGCGCAGTACTTGTGGCCACCTGCGCCTTTGACCTTGACTTTTTTCCATTCTGTGTGCGGATCACCATTGTTGTATTAAGCAAGCCAAGGGATGTAATTACTTTGGTGGTGGTGGCTAGCGGAGGCTCCAAGACCGACCGCAGCTTATCTTGTTAGAAACCAAGGGTAATAAATAGTTTATTGTACTTGGTTACTGTGTGATGTTCGGTCGTGAAATCCGTGGTTGGGAAGATCCGGGTGGACTTTCAGGGCTCGACGGGTTCGTCATCACCGGCAAAGCCTACATGCTCACCGATCATTCATTCGGCCTTCGAACCAATGCCCAGAATGTAGCACCAGGCAAGCCTAAGGGCTGGTATCGCCCACTACTTCAACCGGTGACTGAACCTGACCGCCTCGGCAAGACATGCCGCAATGTCGACTCTGAGGCTGAAGCAGAGCCACAAACGAGAATACGGATGCCACACGCTCAATCTCCCGGATATGCCTCGGCAATCTGCGCTTGTGCATCCCAAATCTGATATACCGGGTGTTTTCAAAGCGGCGCACGATAATCGAGCCCACAAGTCACAGATGCCTACGGACGTGGCAAGACAAGGTCATCGATTCTCTCCTTTCTTCTGTACTCCGTACCTCTGAGCCTCTGGATCTTTCCCACACAGGCAAGCGACATCTAGGTCTCGATCTCGGAGAATCACGCCAATGACCACAGCCACGTCCAAAACCCCTTCAACGCACCGCTGGCCTTGACCTTCTCGGCCGGCACTGCGGCAGATCTGCGTCCTGAGTTCGGGACGAATGGAACTAAGACAATGGACAGCTGACCGAGGAAATGACTACTCCTTCGGCCACCTTGATCATTCTAACGAGCATTTAATTCCAAAAGACAAGTCTGAGCGCAACCACATCTCTTCCTTCGTGGCCGCATTGAGGGACGACGTCGGCGACATCATCTCGACCGAAAAAGAGCAATTGCTTCGTCGGCCAGATCAAGCTCAGCGCTACTCGCACCGTCAGTCAAGGTGAGCATCATCATGGGTGCCAAGAAGGTCGTCAGGGGCTGCACGCAATGACACTTTGGCCAAGACCATGGTCTCAATCAAATGTGCGTCCCACTGAGGCTCCTCTTGCTTTCCAGACTCCCCGGACCTACAAGATCGAAGGCCGCCATCGCGTCGCCACAATGATGGATGCAAGTCCACCATCGCCAAACACCTTCGGGAGTGGTACGCCAACTTCTTCAAGGCTAGCGTGCAGAACACACTTACCCTAAGCATGACTCAGAGTTAATAGCTGCTGTCAGGTTACCTTAGGCATCTCGTCACTCGGCACTAGGATGCTAGCGATACAGGCTTCAACGCTTGGCAGACACCTGATGCTTTCTTCTGTGACCCAAAGAGCCCTACTTGGCCTGAAATGCTACATCTAAGTGGGTTGCGGATGACAACAATTACAGTGTTTAACTGACTGGTGTCACGAGCCAGATGGCCACCTGAGGGATGGACTAGTGGTCTGTGGGATGAACCGAGCACACCAGTGGCCACCCATAAGAAGGCCAGCTCTCCAGCAGGCAACTGGTAAAAGACCAGAGTTGAATGCAGTCACCTATTCATACCCATCTTCGCGTTGACCGTTTCACTTCGTACCAAGCCCCCTGACAACTGGGACTATCGCCAGTACCTTGTCGTCTTTGACACTACCGATCCTACGGTCGCTTTCTTATCCCTGATGTCGACCAGCACTTGCGCATCACCCTTGACGGCAATACTATTAACCCCCTCGAGACCAAAACCCCTTTCAACAAGGACGATCCTGACAACACCAATCGTCGCAACCTTGACTATATCGTCAAGAAGGCAGGCAAGCTCCATCACTGTCACCATCAACAGGTAGAGGTCGCAGTCGATAGTAAACAGGGAGTCAGTTGTCACCGCAATATAAGACTAATCACAGTTATTGCGAGACCCGTCGTCCTCGCCCAAGTATTGCACGGGCACCTTGGGGTCCCAGTAAAATTTCAGCAACGACGAAGCCTGCACACTGATCGCCATCGGGTACACCATACTATTTTGCTGCTTGCAGCCAGATCTCATCGATATGAAACGCGAGCTTATTACTCGTTTACATTTTGCACCTACCCCCTTGTGTCTGTCCGCCCACTCTAAATATCCCAAGTGGCCAGCAGTCCACTTCAAGCCTTCAGCGCATAAAGACACGAACATGACCTCCCTGCATGTACAAATCCCCCAAGAGCAAGGCTGCCCGTCCGACGACATCTTGCCTCCCATGACCTACCGGAACCAGCGTAACCCTCAAACATTCGCCACAGTCTGACCGCCACAGTCAAACTGCACAAGAGCATTGGCATTAATATCCACCATGAGCCGAACCTCGTTACTACCAAGCTTGAATTGGCGGCAGTGCAAGGTATGGCAGAGCAGTCCGGTGTGTTCCAGAAAGCCGAGATGTGGCGCTTCACATCGCGCCGCAGTTTGAAGGGAATATGGCTACTGACAAGCCAATAGTGTTTCCTCAGCTTACAAACTACACAACCCGAGTAGCCACTAACGAGATTGGGCCAGACCCATACGTCAGTTTGGATACTTACTCAAGAACGTCAATACTCATAGGAAAGCGTAGTCTGGCGGCCCGAGATTGGGAAAGGCGGCCTGGGTACTTAAGAGCATGGTTATCTCAAAGCCGTTGTCGACTCTGGTCTTGAGGCTGCATTCTGCATCTTGTAGAACAAACTCTGCGATAACGCTGCAGCTCCCAATTCACCGAATGGTCTCCGCTCTGGCCGGCCGCCGCCTCATTATCCATCCTGAGGCTAAGGATTTGCTCATCAACTGGATTCTTACCGCAGCCGAAGCGAGCGCAACCCGGAGCATCGCCAAAGTGTCCGCCAATGCTCGCGAGAATCACTCGCTCCTGCGATCCAGTTCCTCGGTCACCTACGTCCTAGAACTCGCAAGAGGCGACGCCCAGTTTAAATACTTACGCATGCTTCGTCGTGACGTGGACAGCCCCGTCGCCATCCAGTACTCCACGCTCGTTGAACGGTGCCTTGGGCTTCTGGCCTTCGCACTGGGACATGTCAATTTCATCGATGGAACTCCATCGCACAGCCACAAGTCGCTCGAAAGTCACAGTCATTGACGAAGCAGCTCGTCTCTCAGCCATGGCGTTCTCCGATCCCTAATTGGTCATAGCCACCGGCAATACTCGCTAATCAAGGTTCATGTCCGCGGGGATGCAAATGCACCGTCAAGCGAAACTGGTAAGAAATGAGACTTAGCCCTTGACACTCCACGACTGATGCACTGCGTCCGTCGACGCCAGCCTCACGATCACGAGCACAGCTAGACCCCTGTAACCGGCCTCACTAAAACCTCATACTTTGTCGGGGGACCAACCCGAATCAACACGGCTTGCATTGAGGATGCCATCCAGCTTATTTACTATTCACGTTTCTCGTACATGCAATATATCAACGATGCCAGTGAAAACATCCAAGGCGACTGGCAGCCTCATCGTCGTCGCCTGCTCCGCACAGCTTGCGGAATACGTTGACAGTTGGCGCAAAGGCAACCCTAACAGCAAGATGAAGGAGCCTGTGAAGTTCTGTTCCCCATTGTCGACTGTTCGATGAGCGCTAAAGCCGTCGTAATTCTGGACACAGTACGGACGAGCAGCCATGGCATTGCGGTTGCTGGCCACTCGAGCCCGCGAGGCCATGATCACTGTCCTCAACACCAGGGAGAGGGAGAAGAGTCGCAAAGGTGTTCCGACCAGCGAGCCAAGGTGACTCCTCTCGTTGACTACTACAACTGTCATCACGCACGCAGAGTTACCGCTCGCAACAACCTTGGTAAGCAGGGTTTCCCCATGGTTTGCCCCCGGTAAAGCCGTTGAGATCACCTAGAGGCCAAGGGCTAGCCTTGGTTACTATTCAAACCCTGCCTTAGATGCAAGTGTGATCATCATGAGCGCTTCGGTCATTTACCCTTTAAGACCCGAGCAACGTACCGCGTCTGGAATCGCATCGGAACCAACGGTGGCGCCCTCGCTTGGCTTATGAACGCCGCCTTTAACGCCTCTAACATCAGCGAGCGGTGGGCTCTCTTGTAGATCCATGACGGAACAGCTGGTAACCTTGCCCATCAGGTGAAGCCCGGCAAGGAGAATGAGTCCTAGGCTAGAGCAGACCGCGTCGCTATCCTTATTAATCGCCTCGACCCCGATCACCCTACGCGCACCATGGACGTTCCCATTATTGGACCTCGCATTGGCACTGATACTCGCACCTGTCCTTGCAGATGACTGCCGAGAACCACGAGACCCCGGAAGAATAGAACCAAAACTTTCCTGTGGGGAACATCGGAGATGGTACGTGATGGACAGGAACGCATGGATGGGCATGGACAGATCAATGTAGGGAATTTGTGCATGGATGAGTATGGATGCTTGGACAAGCATGGTTACTGGCTAGTACTTGAAGCTATTCAGGGATCTCTAGAGGACGGCAACAAGGGCGGATTGGCTTTCGTGGAAAAAGGTTATTACGTGGACGCGTGAGTTTGAGATAGGTTCTCTCGACCAAAGCACACTGTTGAGACACCAGTCTGCCTCGCTTACGTATAATATTGTACTCTTGTTCGTCTAGATAATATCCTCAATGTATCTCAGTTATGGTGCCCGTCGCCAGGTCACCCCTCCCCCTCCGGTCTTGAAGATTACAAAGAGACCCAGGACAGTAGCCATGAAGAATCATAAGTCCTCGAGAGAGCTTGATGACTACTTGGTTCAGTCCAAGTCTGAAAAGCATCGATCTATAGACAACAACCAGCCACTGCCGCCTCTTAGTCTGTTGCTTTGTCTCTTCCGAAATCTCTACCGCCGACCTGCGCATGCGCAACCTCTTTGAAGAACGTCCAGATATACCAATCAGGTCTAGATATGGCCCTGCTTCTGTAGCGTTGTTTCTTCCCATCGACTTTCTACTTCTGTTACTGCAGGGGTCTGCTCCCGCTAGAGAACACAGGCAAAGGAGGCCGCGACGGGAATTACTTGTTTATGATCTTGTGGGCTAAAGAACATTGTGTTGTTGCGTGAAGGATGATGACGGCAACTGGTATGATCTACTCCATGTCGGGCAATCCCAAGGCTCTCAAAACTTACCATTAATGGTGGAGCAAAGGTAGGCTGGCAAGTTGTGCGATTCATGGGTTACTAGGAACCAGCTGGACGCGGTGATTAAGGCACAGCATTATTTGCGAGGTAATCTATCCCGTAGGCTGCTTTGCTAACAATAACACACGAGTTCGAGAGTGGCGTGTTGCACGACTCAAGGAACAGCAAGCCCAGACATGTTGCTGATGTGGCTGTAGCGAGAGTTAGCTAAAAGTACAACGACGTTTTCGACTCTTGTTTAGTCGCGATCACAATGCCCTTACCGGTTCAAGAAAGACATTGGCTCATTAGACACTGCTATAATTTCGGATTTTGTCCGACATAGTGAGAGCTAAATCCTCGGCTGTCTGATGTAGTATACCTATCAAACGTCATCAGCACGAGCATACCACCACATGCCCAATCCATTCACTTACAAGCAGACTGTGCTATCGGCGAGTCCGTCTAATGGCGTCTACGCGAGGTCTGTCTTGAATAGTTCTGCGGAGGGGATAGTTGCATCTAAAGTTCTGTCAGACCATCATTGTGGGACTCCCTAATTGCTCAACCGCTAGCCACTCTTTCCCTTCCTTCAAGATGGCTTCTTGATTTCCTCGTTGCAAAGCAAAGCCAAGAGACTGCTAATTTGCATCTGGTTTAAGCATACGGGCTCTGGGGGGTATATGCACCTGTCCTGTATCATTCATGTCTTTTTGTAACATTATCAGCGCTATTTGCTACCCTCGGGTAATAGAATATAAAGTTGTACTTGGATGAAGCGAGCAGATCAATCACCATACTCGGAAAGAGGCTCTCCGGTGAAGACCAAGAGGAAATTGGCTTTACTTGGCTGCCGCGCGAGAGGAAGTCTTTTTGAGATGTCGCCGGTCTTGTTGCTCCCGGGCCGGGAGAGTAGTCGCAATTTGATGGAAGTTCTCTAATGGAGGCCAGATGCGCAGAGTGAGCGGCCGAGAGGGATGATAAGGGGGGATTGGTTGGTCATGACAATGGGATATCCAGTCCTCGACCATAGGTATTCGAGACTCATCGAGGTCGGAGTCCGTGTTGGCCGGGTGTTTCTGATTGCTCCCGCCTCTGCGGAATGAGAAGGAGAGACAGGAAAACTCCACAAGGCGCACCACAAGCACCTGTCGTAAAGTAAATCATTTAATGATACAGCAGACCTGCCGTGGAGCATGAATCATACATTAAGAGGTTTCGCTTCGTCTGGGCCGGCGAGAGGCAGGCCGTCGACTGACTGTCTTGGGTACGGCAGTGTATTTGGCATTACCAATCTCGACCTGACACACCACGGAACATGGGCGTTCGACCACTCCACGGCCGCAAATCCAGCCGTGTTGGTTATACAGTAGTTTGTACACCAAAGTCTGGATCGGATGGATAATTGAGGTTTGGTTGGGAGTCTTGGGGACTGCGTTAGATAAACATGTAAGATGGCAGTACTCCCCGCTAGTCATACTTGCCTGTCATCTCCGTCCACCTGCCAGCTGAAACCATGTTCTTTACCTCGCCCCTTTTCATAGAGCAACTCGGGTGCACGTGCAGTTAGGGGCTAAGGGGTCTGGATGAGGGATGATGTTGAGTGGGTGAAGGAGGCCGAGATAAGACCAAGATGCTGCCCGCTAATGCGACGCGCATATGACGAATGCTTGAATTTGCACGTCTTTATGCTGTATTTGTCATACTTGACGTTAGTCTTCGTGGCTGGCCTTATAATTGTCGCTCTTGATTGTCGCCCTTTAGGACGTGAAGGCGGGCGCAAACTTTGCTTTTGAACAACATAACAACCTGTCCCAATTTGATTCTCATATATAACAGTCGACCTGCCACAGGATTGAGGAGCCGACCAGGTCTTGACCCTAGCCAGGGGCGTTGTGTCTCTTGTGAAACGAGCCTACTCATTAATCCTAGGAACGAGAAGAAAGTTCAGACTTGGATCGTTTAGGAACTTCAACATAAAAACAGTATAAACTGGCCGAAGCAGCCTGTCTCTCTCATGGGCCGCGCTTAGGTTCACTGGAGAGAACCGTCCTATTGATTGAACACCGGTCCGTTACTTATAATCAGCAACTTTTGTTTGGCTTGGTATGGCGGGAGTAAAAAGAATAGGGTGTTGGGATGCTTGGCTCCCAGTGGATTTATTGTCTTGTGTCTACTATTCTCTAAATATACCTCGTCTTGCAGCAACACATTTCTTTCAACGTTGTAGACTCCGTCTCCTGGCGACACATCTCTCCTACCTTTCTCTCCGGCTTCTGTTTGGAGCCACCAGGGCGGTTGTCTGCTGTCTCTTCTCGAATCGACGGGCTACTTGGCCTGTGGCACAAGTTGTACCTGAGTGCCGCAAGCAGACGTTCGTGCAAGGGGGGGCGTCGTGAAAGATCCGGAGTCGCGTCGCATCGATGGCGATCGCTGAATCCTCCAGCTTGTACATATCGTGGACCCCATGGTTGGAGGCTTTGTACGCCATCGAATATCGAACCAGGCAAGTTACGCCTTACGCTGCCTGGCTACTGACCCAGGCTCACGATGATTAGCGCGAATTACTGGTAAGCTTTTCCCACTGCACAGCAACTTCTTCTTGGCCAGCTAATGGAATCGCCATCAAAGTTGAAGAAAGAATGATATTGACCGCTTTCTTTTGCGTTATGTACACTTGGGACTGAGACTTGACGCCAGTCATGCCATTGGGAGCGAGCCGCAGAAATGCGTGGAGTCAGGGAGTAGACAAGACAGAGTCAGCTGAGACTCGTGGAAAATGTCTAGTTGAGATGGCTGTGACATGTGCTGGAAAAACCAAATTAGGGGCGAGAGAAAAAAGAATAGTATGAGGAGACGGAATAGGTCCCAGATAGTAAGGACTCTTCTTGGGACTGGAAAGGTGACGAAAGATGCTGGCTGAACTAATATCTATATCTCTGTACTGCTGACTTCTCGTATCCAGGCAGAGTTATCAGACACTCATCGCATTGATAGATAACCGAGCAGCCTCTATCTTTCCATCTACGTGTTAACTAACGAGTCAAGCGCATGATGGCCACTTCCAACTATGGGCCCAAGAACGACAACTCGGCCACGACAGCACAATGTCTAGGCGACATCTTGTGGACGGTGCTCACAGCCTCAAACCAAGACGGCTTCGACGCGGAACTCGAATGCAAAAACAATCTCTCACCGCTCAGCATTACCTGCTCCTCTTCTGCAACCAGACCCCTCACTCCAAGTTGCCAGAGCACGACACGGACTGTAAGGAATGGGAAAATAGCAAGAAGCTACTCGTAGGACTGTTCTGAGGAGACCCCTAACCACACAGAGAAATTATGACACGGGCGATGATCGGTCAAACGGGGGACGACCGAATAGCGACTAAGATGCTGCTCCTGCTGTCGATCTCTAGATGCAATTGTCTAGGAATAGACGATGGGACTAGCTCAGCATCGTCTTGGCATAGACGCCCAAAGACGGTCGCCTGGCGGTTTTCTCTCTTGCGGTCCAAAGAAGACCTCTGTTGAACTCTTAAATACCCTTAATCGCTCCGATAGATGAGAGTCTTCCAAAGCCTCGCGACAAAAAAGACCTCCCAAGTTCTTTTAAACCATCCAACGTCAATGCGGAAACACCAATATCCTACAGCGTAGCAGATGCCTCCCTTGCCAGCATTAGAAGCAACTTCAAATCCCACCAATCAGTTAGATCTCTAGATAGTGCCCTGCATGATTACATTGACAAGCCACCCCTCACTCAATAACCAACCCAGGCCATATACGAGGAGCTTTAAGCGAGAACGAGCCGCTTATGGGACAATTTTCCGGCGCGTGGTAGGTGTTGTGCTTGATGATACATCTTGTTGATTGATAAGACACTTTGTTGATCGTTTTGCACTAAGGATCGTTACGGGCGTGATGATGGGAGGGAAAGTTGGCTGACTTAGCTTTTGGGTCAGTTTATAAAAAGTGCAAAGCCTTGGCCAAGCTGGCCAACGAGACACCGTCGTCTAAACCCATGTTGTCCTTCCCAGATCTCGGATGCTGTTCCATGATGATATGGTTCTTTTATCCAAGCGAGAGCCCCTTCATACGGACGCCAGACCATAGACGCTCGGAGTCCGCTCAAGAAGCTCCCATACGGAAGCTGACGCTAGGTCGGGAATGCTAGGTCAGCACCGAGTTCAGGTAGGACTGTAATGACGACGCTTGTCCGCCGGGGTGCTCTCATGCCGATCCCCATGATTGTTACCTCTGGTAGGCACCTTGGATTTCAGTGTTCAGCAAAGGTGGAACAGCAGGGAGAGCATCGTCAACAAACGGGTGATGGTGATCTGCCGACATGACATGTGTATTTTGGTTCTTCTAGAATGTGCATCCATCTACCTGTATCTTTCCTCGCCCAAGCTTCCGTACACAACGGTTTGAGGTACTCCTCGCCGGCCATGAGTCGTACGCCCCGGCGCACCGCGTCGAAGGTGGTGGGCATGTGGTCAAGCGTGTGGTATGTGAGCGCGAGAGAGTCTACTGACCACGCATGGATGACGCGACGGCGCGGTGAAGCTTGCGGTTAATGATGGAAAATGAGACGCACAGCTGTTTCGGTCTGGAATCGTACCGGTACGCGCGTTGCTGTCGGTCACGATGATCTTGGCTTCAGTCTGGGCGCTGGGGTACAGGTTAGCTGTTAGCTGCGGAGAACAGGGCATTTTTGAGCTCGGGAAAAAGAGCAGGTGAGCAATACCGACAGGTTGGCATTGGATCTGAGGCGGTTGGTGCGCATGAAATATCTTTGATCGAGCCGCAATTCGGCGCCGGGCGTGTCGAGGGGAATCCACTGCATAGCCTGCTCGGGCACGCCAGTGTCAGTTTGGCAGCCTAGACGCCCACGAAGCACTGGTCGAGGTTGTCGAGAGTCTCTTGGTCGCCTCTGCTGTAGAAGAGCTTCAGGGCGACGACGGCACTCACGGAACCGGGCTCAAAGGTGAGGAGGTCCCTGCAGCGGTCGTTGCAGCGGTCGTCCAGGGCATGCAGAGAGCTGGTGTGGGAGTGAGCGGCCTCGCCAGCGACTTTGGCATGTGGGAGCGAGGAGGGAACCTCATCAAAAACCTGCTCTGACGAGCCGGGCTGCTTCCGAGTTCCCACGGCGTGGGAATTGATGGGAGCGTTGTACAGCTTGTTGAAGTGGACGAAGGTGTCGAGGGGCATGACGAGGCGAGCGGCGTCGTAGATCATTTCGGTCAGGTTTCCGCTCATGAGGGAATGAACTGTACCCTCGGGCATTTTGAACCGCGCGTCGCCAGACCTCAAGTCATACTCGAAACTGAAATGATCGTGATCAACTTCGGGGTGGGTGGCGATGGCGTCAAGCTGCGACGGCTAAGGCGGTGAGAGATTCAACCCGAGATTTGGCGTCAAGGGGCTGCAGAGCCGAAGCAAGGGCTGAATCGGCCTGCAGAACAGTTCCATTCAGTACGCTGTCCATGGTTCAACTCACGGGGCGGGGGAACATACCTGCATTGTGCTGAGAATCTGGGGTACGTGGTTGTCGTGGCCATGAAGTAGTCGAAGGTGATGTGAACAAGGTTGTGACAAAGCGTGTGAAGGCGTGTGGACAAGTGTGCGTGGTGGACATGTTAACGAGTATCAACCCGGACCGTTTTTCTGCCGCCATTATCTCAGATTACCGCATCAACCGAGTCCCTGGCAAAAAGATTGACTATGTCCTCTGCTTGGAACAGGACCGGCCCGTCCACGGCGTCGCAGCAACGGCAGCATTCACCAATCTGTGCGAGACCCTACCTGAGGGATCTATCAATCACGCAGGCATTTTGCCATTTCTATACCGCACAGTCGCCGTCAGTTTCAAGAGCAAACGGGACGGGGCACAGGAGAGAAAGGACCAGCTGCAGATGGATATCCGGCATTCATGCTAGTGGAAACTGCCCTGGTTTCTGGCTGGCGACGAGACACCCAAGGAGCTTCCCTTTATTCCTAGCATCTTTATCCATGATCACAAGTGAAAATCCGTCGCCACGAGCTACAAGGGCGCCAAGACTATACGCTGTGCGACACAAGGGCCGAGTCGAGAGTTGTTGGACGGGTGCCGACCTTTCTTTCCTCCTAGCAGGTCTCACGGACAGAACGCGACTTTGGCACGACGGAGACGCTGCTTGGCAAATTCCAGATAGTAGCAGGACTTCTCCAGGTGTTAAGATGGATGGTTTACGTCTTCTGGCCTTGGTACGAATTACGTGTTCTGAAGCTTCTGGAACAGCACTGCTAGGACGTGACTTGAGAGGGGATGCATCAGTTATCTGGTAGGCAAGGGCATTTCTCTTCATCATCATCGCCTGGTTCTACCATCACACACCGAGCGAGAGTCAAGACCAAGAGAAGACAGCGGCGTTTCTACAGATATATGTCGGACAACAACAGTATGGCTAGTTATTAACCGCGGTGTTGTGCCTTTAGTACCATACCCTCTTGCTCCTCGGAGTCCCTGTCCGAGCCGGAGGTGGTGACAGACTGTGACCGAGCAGACACCACCCAAAAATAGGTATCGTCCAGTTGATGGCCTTCCTGTTCATGGCATCCCACAACAGAGACACCAAGACCAGTCTTGGTCGCGCAAGACACGGTTTATTCCTTTGACTTGTCTACATCCAAGCCAACCCAGTTTGGCGTATGCAGGAGCGAGTGGAAGTATTAGAGAGAGTGGCAGCCGGAGTCATAGCTGGGAGTTGGCTTGATGTTTGGCTAGCTGAATTGAGGGCGTCGATGTCACTGGTGACCCTACTTCATCTAGACGGGTGACATATTTATTTGACGGTCGACTGACTGTAAAGCATCTCGTCGGTTGCAATGCCACAGCAGCCTCAAGCTATAATGTAACAATAACCGTAATGTTACAATGACCACAATGCTACAGGCCATTCTGCTACTAAATACTACTTCGATTTGTCTAACGTTTGCTAGGCCCTAAACTTAGTAGACCGCTAGCCAGCACAATGCATCTAGGCACCTGGGCACACCGAAAGTGCGTTAATATTGCATAACCAGCGATGACGCCGTCAGCCTGGTGAGTCGGTAATTGGTCGGCAGTAAGGACAGATGATTGGTAACTCGGTGAGGCTGACCTCTCTGCCCCTACCGACTCTGGATGATAACTGGCAGCTAAAGGTATGCATAGGTCTGCAGGATTTATCCAATACTTCCAGTCAGTCTGCTATCCGTAAATTTGTATGGGATTACGCGAGGTACCTTACCGAGGTGGATGCTTTCCGTGACGTTTTCTCTCTCCTTGGGAATAAGTTTAACGTGATGTTATGTCATATCACGACGGACGTATAGATACAGGTAGGTAATTAATAAATTGTCGTTGCCACCTATCCCCGTAGCCGTCAGTCTCTTCCCTACCCGTAACTTGTTACCCGTCGTCTTTTAACTCATCCAACTCATTGAATCCCCGCACCGCACTGATAATAGAGGAGAAGTCTATCACCCTCTGTATACCCCCGTATTCCAACAGAGGCTTTGGACGACTTTGGCCCTCAGGGACCCGGGGCTGCCGGTCGCAATATCCCGCCCCAAGCCCACCTCCAGCCGTGGCTGCACCTCGCTCAGGAAGTAGACACGGGACTCATCGTGCAGCAGCATGTGGCTGACATGCCAAAGGGCCTCGACGACGTGCGTGGCTGCCTCGTCGTTTGCGACCTGTCTCGGGCACGCGGAGTCCCGCACCTGCGTCGCCGCACCCAAAACGGCCCGCTGGACGTCCACGTACCCAGGCGTGCCGGGGTGGCTTGAGCTCTCGATGGGGTTGAAGAGGGGTTTCGCGTCGAGGCTGAGGAGACCAAGCGGCGTCGGTGCCATCTCGACATGGTTCGGCGAGATGCGCTGGAGGGCGAACAGGGCCGAGCACACGCGATCCGTCAGCCCGTCCGGGGTGGGCAGGCACTGGTTCAGGCGCTGGCGCTGCTGTCGACTGGGACCGTCGTCTGTCATGGATTCTGAGATGGAGTCTGAGCTGAAAGTAACGACCACGCCGACCCCAGCGACATTGCTCTTTGTTGCGGCCAGTTGTGTGGTGAATATGGTGAGACACGAGGAGGCCGAGCAAGGAGGACTAGTATACGGTACTTGCTTGTTGGTCTAGGGCTTTTTAATTCGAGCTAAAGCATAAAGATTGGGTTGATGGCGGGAGAAAGAGAAAATAGGCCTTTTCGTACTGATTAGGAGCAATCAAGAATAAGAAGGAGGTGGTATTTAAGGATATGAAAGTCAATGGTTCTGTTAAAACGCACCTACTTATCTCAAAAGCCAGGCCTAAGGCCAAGCCCACCTACTAACAAAAGGCCAACCCGTCATAATGACCGGTGAGGCTGATCACAAGCGACGCATTTAGAGCCTTGTGGTTGTATCAAACGGGGAACCTGAATGTAAGTCATTTCTGTGCAGATAACAACACACACCCGCCCCGGTTTCTGGAGAGGAGAGGGAGTCGATTCACCCAGAACACTACATCTAGAAACTACAACCACGATGGATGACTCAATATGGGAACGCGCCGTTAGACGGCGAGAGAGATAGGCGGAGAGAGAGGTGCATTAGGCGAAGGGAAGAGAAGAGTCTGCATCTGCTGCGCAGGACAGGACTGAGCCTACGACGTCAGCACCTCCTCTTTCCTCTACCTATCTCCCTCTGCCTTTCCCCCTCCCTCTCCCTTGTGATCAACATGAACATTAAAATCACCATCCTCATATGCATGATTGAAGAACGCCTGCACTAGGGCCTACAACCAGAGGTCTACTGCCTATGTGCACTTTAAAGAGCACCTGTGGCACCCCATAAGCAATGCCACTGCCCCCAAGGGGCACGGGAATGTTATGCCGTGCATGGCATCGTCGGGCCATGGCCACACACGGAGCATCCCGGCGGCAACACGCTGTCCATCACCAACAAAGCCCCACGGCACGCCAGCATAAGGTGTTCCGGGCGGTCCTAGTTGGATGCTACAAGTGCACCATGCTGGCCAGACCGGCGCTCCTAAACCTCCCGGGTGCCCTCTTGGCCGTGACCGGAGTCACCGCCGTCGTTAAAACGGTCGTCGCCATTATTCTGGCCCAGAAACGCTCGCGAGGTTGCTGCCCTATGTTTTGAAGGGCAGCAAGATGCCCGAGCTGCCTAAAGCGATCGTCGACGTGGCGCTTCCCACCCCAGCGACCGTCGCCCTGTTGCCCGACATTCAAGACCTCGGGCAAGGTATCGGCTACCTCTGCGCCGTGTCTGCTAAGCCGAGAGACAGCCCTGATCGAATCCACTAGGGCATGGAAATCATTAACAGCGTCTTTTTTTTCACGCCGGCGTGGGCCCACTACTGGGACGGGTTTGGCGTCCTTGCAGCCGGCATCGCGTATCAGGGCGGAACTACACAGCCGACATCACGCAGCTGCTCGACCACGACTTCTGCCGAGCTTTTTCGCTTCTCCGCGAGATCAAATTGGCCCCGTCGGCAGCCCTCAAGGCGCGCAGGGACAGTGCCTGGGCCCAGCCTCTCACATCGCCCTGGACATGGTCCGGCGCCGACTTTCAGAGGCCGAGGTGCCTGGCCAGGCTCGGCTGCCTCTCCCGTCTGCAAAAGACTGTCCTGCAGCATACTGAGACTCTCATGGGCATCCTGGAGCAAGCCACGGCGTTGCGGGAAAGGTTCGCCGATATGCTACGGACGGTGACTGGCATCACGGAACGGGTGCTAGAGGGGCTGTGACTGGTGAGTGATAAGCTGAGCCTGGTCGCGGAGCATGAAGACACGGCGTCTAGGCTGCTGATGGAGGACGATGAGGTGGAGGAAGCGGGCGCGAGGGAGTTGAGGCCGCCCGAATTGAGCGGCGTGCAGGTTCAGAGGAGAGAAGAGGAGGGGCAGATGGCCAGGACGACGACGCTGTAGCTACACAACTAGCAGGCTGCAAGCTTCCACCTATGCAAGCAGTCGTACTTGGCTGCAGACTGTCTCAGGGCCTCCAAGAGTACCAACAAGAACAAGCGAGAGCGGTTAGCATGGTATCGCGACAAGGTGGCGGGTCTGCTTAAACAGGTTGTCGTGGATAGACGCTCCAACAAAGAGGCTTTCAGTATAGAGGAGAGGCTCGTCACAATACTGGTCGACTTTGCCAAGGGCCTAGGGGATAGATTCTAACGCAACCCACAACGTCTACGTTCCTGGTATCCAGTGTGCATCTCCCGCATCTATGCCGGGTGTCGACACCGCCATCGAGGTTAAGTAAGAAGCCGCAACGGTCACAGCGGCAATAAGGTCCCGCAGCGGATTAGGCCTTTGGTTTCTCTCCTGGAGTCTCAACAGAAACTGCTGGGCGGCTTTGTCGTCTTGGATCCCAGGTGGAGGCGGGGGCGGCGGATCAGATTAGCAGAGTACGGTTGGCGGTGTAGGTTACAGTAGGCGTGCTCAGATACAAGAGTTAACAGACTGCAGGAAGCTTATGGTTTTACCAATAGGCTCAGACTTATAGAGGAGACAGGGTATAAAATCAAATTATGTCACGTTAAGTATCGGAGTGGGGGATAACAGATGTTCGTCGTGCAAGGCTGTGCAGGTGACTATAGTAACAGCTATAGACGACCAACCTGTGTTATTGTTAAGTATCTTAAGGTAATTACAAAGCAAAGCTGTCCGCCATCCAGCACAGCTTAGACGACTTAACCAAGGCGTTAGAGAGGCTGCCGGTAAGCTCCTTAACCCGTGCGTAGTCAATACCGGCACGCTAGACATTACGAGCCCATGCACAGAGACAGGACCGGAGATTTTCGGTCGTTATGCCGTGGTCTTAAGGCTCTGAGTGGCGGCTGTACTAGGACAGCCGCGCCGCCACGTCGTCTTTGCCAGCAACCAGTTTAAGCAAGGAGCAGGTAAATGCCGTCAGCTCGTCCTCACCCGGTATCATTATCTCCCCGATGTATTCGGCCTCGTAGTCAGGCTCGCCATGTTAGTATTAGTCGTTAAGATTGAGCAGCTCGCCGTCGACGTACGTGGGAGGGCCCTGAACGGTTTCGCGCCGTTGGCCCAGACGGTGGGCCTAGTCACCAAGGTAGGAGCCGTTCACAGTTTTATGGCCACACAGCTTTGACGACTGGGTGAGATTGGACTGGCACGCAAAATGCTATGTGGCGGTGACAGGCGACTTGCAGACAAGGCACGGGGAGAGTTAGTTCTTATCGGCGTCAGGGAAGAGGTAGGCCCTTGTGAAGATGTGGCGGTACGCTTTGACAAGGGCGATGCAAAGCAGAGGGGCCTTAGCTGGCTTGCCGTCGTGGGTCGTGTAGGGGTCGAGGAGGTGAGCGACAGAGTGCAGGCTTCTGACGGCGCTCGACATCCAACCGTCAGAGATGTGCCGCTGCAGGTCCCGGACCAGGGACATGGCATGGTTGATGTGACTGACTAAGTCGTCATAGGCAAGACGCAAGCCGTCCTTTTCCCGTGTGTGGAAGTGGACGTCGGCGGGGGCGGCTGCTTTGCGAGCCATCATAGCCATGGCGTCCATGGCGTCCAACCCGTTCCTGTACACATCTCAGAGGACCAGTTTCATAGGTATCCTCAGCTGGTCCAGGCAAGGCCGCACGCCTTAGGAGTGTCAGGAGTCGTAGCTGTCAGCAAGGTCGGCGACTGTGAGCTCGAGGATGTCGGGCATCTCGTGAATGACCTAGTTACAGGTGACGACGTCGCTCTCACCTCTTTGCTGTCTGCCGCGGCATCCAGCATTGCGCTGTCTCAAGCAGGCTCCAAGAACATGCTGCGTGTAAAAATAGCGATAGAGGTTGCGCTGTACGTTTTGGATTGCCTTGACGAGCTGATGCTGCTGTCTGAAGTGGATCAGAGGACAAGAAACACAAGATGACAGGATGACGGGAAGATTCTAGTAAATCTTCGTTTGTGTCTGTAATTAGAGCTGCTTCAATAGAAGAACATGGTGGCCGCGTTGACATAGATCTTGTTGGCCCGCAAAAGCCAATTTGAAGGTGTGAATAAAGAGTACAAAACATGATAAGGGCTGAAATGAACAGCATCTTGAACCGTATTGCTTAGAAACCGCTCTCTTAGCCTGGCCCAGACACACGTGCTTGTCAGGGCGCCAAATTACATTACTCAGGCTTGTGCTAGTGAATTGGAACTGTGCATCTTTGCCTGACTGTTTGCGTAGCTTTAGGTATCTGTAACTATTAAATTTGAGAGGATTCTGGTGAAACTCGTCGTTATGCATAACATGTCCGGACACAGCAAGGCCCTGGCCCTTTCTAGTAGTGGAACCATCTGGGAGATTTGATGTTCCCGCGGCTATGCGGTTTATAAAGACTACAGCAACACCCTTGTGTAAGCGAGTTAACTGTCAGCAAAAGGTGAAAGGAATTGGACTAACCTGGATTAACGTTTGGTTTTTGACCCTCTTTTATGATGCTATTGATAAGCTTCAGACTGTACAGCCCAGCCTTACTGAATCTGTTTTGAAGAAGAACTCTTGTAATCTCTTCTTGGAGCTTGTCAACTAACTGTGGGCAACGCGCCAGGCACAAGAGTGTCTTATTTTTAAATCAGAAGTGGCATGTATAGAAGCAAGGGAGATTATTACTTGGAAAACAGTAACGTTGTATTGCTTACTGCCAGCTTCCTCTTTAAACTAATTGACCAAGTTAGGAAGCTCTAAAGGCAGCAATTTTCCTCTATTGTTATTTGTAAAGAGCTGGTTTCCGTTTGACTATTGGGCTGAAAACACGTTGCGTCTCTGTAATGTAGTCCCAGGGCTTTTTATAAGAAGTTGAGTACCTTTTTGCCGTCCTACAATGGATTCTACCTAAGCACGCAAAACCTCAGAGGCTCTAAGGCAGTACAAGGTGTAGTTCTTTGTGATCTCTAGCCAGGCTCTATCACAGCAATTAGCAGCACCAATAAACAGACATACTGAACATTAGGCAATGATGTCTACCAAAAGAGGTTTCAACTGGAATTCACGCCACTCTGCTGCCTGTTAGCTACAACTTGCAGAACCTTTTGGTTGAGTACAACATAACTGACCAACTGGAGAATTGAATGTTTTGTTGATGATGAAGCTTGCCTCGGCTGAGAGGGGCTGATTTAGAACATCTCTGGAAGAGATGTTCTTGCAATCAGCATGGAACGCAGTTTGAGCTCTGAAATATGGGTGGCGACGTTAACGTTGAGCATTGGTTCCCTAGATTCACCCGCGTAAATAGAAAGATGTTTACGGCTAAGGGCAAGAAGAAGCCCATCGTCAGCAAAACCGATCCTGAACGGTTCGAACCCGGAGTACCCCGCGTGGAAATCTGCATTGATCGCCTCTGTTGCGAGCCAGAAATGGGCTTGGACTATCATCAAAGGGATGGACGCCACAAGCCGAAAAAGGGGTAAGGGCTAGGGAGACCTGAGACAGGGACCTAGCACATCTGCCTACCTATAAGTCGGCTAGATCTACAGCAGTCAGGTAGGAGAGGGCCAGAGTTGAATGCAGTCACCGATTCATACCCATCTTTGACCTGTCTATCGTTGACCTTCTCACTCTCTACCAAACCCCCTGACAGCCTCGTTCAGGCTCAGATTGGGGTCATTGCGTACTTCGTGAGCCCATGTGGCAGGCAAAATGCGGATTTCGCCCATGTCCATAGCCATTCCGTCTGGGCGACGTGGAAATAGCTTGCGTCCAAGTTCGAAATACTTTGCGCAGTTCGGAATGTACTCCATCTTTGTTTCTTTCCAGAGATATCAAGACAGCTACGGGTATTAACGAAGAGTTGCTTGCCATAGTGTAAGGTAGTACTAGACAGCTATAGAAAGAGAATTATGATCCAGAGTAGCAGACATTAACTCTAAGCTGCCCGCGTCGAATGGACGGGGAAGTTCCAATGGGTATATCAAAGTCCTGTTGAATGGACGGCTTTCATGAAGACTATCCATCATTGGAAACAACATTTTCAAACAAAAATGTGTAATGCAAGCTGCCTGTTGCAGAGAAAATGTATGTAAAGAGATATCGCAACGCACTACGCCAGCCCTCTGTCTACAGATTCAAGAATACCAGTGATAGTAGGTTCTTGAATAATGGTTAACTATGCGTAACCGACGAACATAAATATATTGAGCATAGGAGATTCTTGTAGTAATATATGTGAGACTTGTCATTCGGCAGCCACTTAGACGTCCACTGGACCGTGATTTGACTTTGGTGAGTGGTTGGGTTGCTGATGTTGCATGCATACGACCCTGTATGCCGATTTTTCTGAGTTGTCGAACCTACATGCCGGCCGGTTCTTCAGGGGGCTATAGATTGATACCGGACAGAATGGAGCTATTAAAAGTTTTGAGCGTGGGACTAAGGCTTAATCACTGAGACATCCAAACAAGCCAGGATTACCTTCCGCCTATATAAGGAGGAAGAAGACGATCACATTCGAAGTTTTCAGGCGCCAAGCTTCAGCCCCCTTAAGTAGAGCCGCATGTCAGCTGTTGTCTCATCATTGCTGGGCAGCAGCTTTCTTAGGATTCATTCTTCCACGCCACAACTTTAACGAACATGGTTCAGTTATAATCAAGGTCCGAGATTCCCAACGTTTCTAGCCTATCATTTTGGTTATATCTTCTCAAATCTGTTACCACAGACTTTTACAAACGCTACTTGATCCTAAGACATTTGATTGGTAGAACCCCAATTTAACGATGGCACCAGAATGAGAACTGAGGTTAAACCAAGTGTTTCAAGACGCCAAGTCAATGGCAACATCTGCCCGATGAATGCTATAGCTCCCCTACCTAACATCCGTTGACAGATATGAGACTGTCGTTGCCTCGAGAGCAAGGACAGCAACGCCCTCCCATGAGACTTTGAGGTAAAGATTCAACATAGGAGCTTTTGCAGAGCCAGTTGCGTTTTAAATCATTACTACGACTCTCAGGTTCATCCTACCGCCTTCAACTGCTGAGTCTATTCATGACATAGGCCTGTTTCTTTAACAGTAAGCATGTATGCGCAGGATATATAACGTATCCACCCTCTGGTAGGAATCAACGTACTATCTGAAAAGACGTTAACAAAATCGCCACTTTTAAGAAACATCATGCAAAACTCATTCGAGGTTGCTTTCATGCCTCGTGCAGAACAACAGCCTACAGTACATACTTTCTAAGGGACATAGATAGATAGACTTAAAGCTTATAGACAATAAGTTAAGTTACCCACTTTTAGGCTACCCCTATATTCAGGCCACCTAAAAATGCTGCATCCTAACCTTCTATCTCTAACTTTAAACTATTATACCTTTTACTATACTTATCTAATTAGCCTTATCTTTTAAGAATACATTATTTACATTATTATAAGCTAGTATACTAAGTATAAGATTAACTAGGTACTTAAAGCTATTAGCTATAGCTATACTATTTAGAAGGCAGCTTATAAGTATAGAATCCTAAGGACTACTCTTTAGTAATAGCTTTATAGTGCCTAGTTAAGGCCTACTGCTTTTAAAGACCTCTAGAGGCTTTTTATTAGTTAGAAGGCTAAGCTAGCTAGCTAGGTATAAATCTAGGCTAATCTTAGGCTTATGCTAATATATTAGTAACTAAAGAAGTTTACTTAGTATATCCTTTATACTATAAAAGATACCTAACCTTTAGAAAAAAAATAAGTAAATACCTTTATATAAAGAAACCTATTTATAAAGGTCTAAAGAAGTTAATTTATTAATTTTAAATATATTAATAAGGTATTTACTAAGGTTATTAAGAACTAGTTTAAGTATTTTATAATTTTAGTAATTATAGTTATTAAACTAGCTAACTAATATAATATAAATAAAACTAAGATTCTTAAGAGTAAGAGATTTAATAGGCTAGTACTAAGTAAAACTAAAATAAAGTCTATATAAAAAAAGTAGTTTAAATTATAAGCCTATATATTTATTATTAAGTATATTATAGCTAAATAGTAAATATTACTATTACTAGTTTTATATAAAGGTAAGTTAGTTTAATAATAGTATTATTTTTAAATTTTAGCTTTTATAATAAATAAAAGTTTATAATAATAAAGAATAAATAAATTACTAGTAAGACTACTATTAAGTAGCTATATAAAGTTTTTTTTTTAAACTAACTTTAGCTAGGCTAGGCTACTTATTCTAAATAGGTATAAAAGTTATATAATAATAAAATTTATATAACGTGTGTAATAAGCAAGTGGCTATAATAAGTAAGTAGCCACACCCTATTGCAAAACTAATACTTCCTACTTTTAACACACGCTTATCTACTAAAAACAATATAACTAACAAATAAAGAAGCTTAAATTATTCTTACAGTCTAAGTAATTTAAAATAAGCCTATTCTTACTATAAAGTCTGCTGTAAAAATATACTTAGTGCCTTAAATAACTCTAAGAAGGTAATTAAATAGCACCTTATTACAACCTAATACTATACCTAACTTACAGAATTTAACCATGCTTAAAAAGGAGAAGCTAGTTAAGTACATCCTTAATCTAGATTCTTAATTATTCTCTCTCTAGCTTAGTAGTATAAAAAAAATAGCTAATTAACTACTTAATAACTATAACGCGTCTCTAGTTAGAAAGTAATAGGCGTTAAACTTTATTAAATAATAACTATAGCTATAGATACGTTTTTTTTATAAGTATAACTACAAGAGAGCCTAATGTAAAGACCTAGACGTAATAAATGTATAGTTTTACCTTATAGTAAACATAATTATAAAGTATAGCATTATAAGCTTAGATATCTATAACTTTAATAAGACTAGCTTTATAATAGGCTAGATTATAAACGTAATAGTTATAATAAGTACTAAAAGGTGTTTAAATATAAAAATAGTGTAGCCTAGTAATTAAGAATAGGCTATAGTTATTTAGGCTATTAACTTATAAGGCTATAGCGTTCTACTATATATTATTATTACAGGCTAACATTACCTCTTAACCTAGTATACTAAATCTAGTCTCTTATGTAACTAGGTTATTATAATGTCTAAAAATAGATAAATAATAAACAAGAGAGGCCTAGATTAGGTCTAGCACTTTAATTAGTATACAAAACTACGTTCTAAAGGCCTATATTACCTCCTTATTATTAATAGGCATAAAAGCTACTACTCTATAGGTTTTAAGATCTTTTGTTAAAAAAATAACATTATTACACTCTGTATACTGCCTTATTTATCTTATCTACTTTAGCCCTTAGATATAGGGTGCTTTAGGCCTTTAAAGAAAGCCTATAGCTAAGAAATTAAGAATAAGATATAGTAAGGTAACATATATATTACTAAAGAAGACTTCTTTCCTTTATTTTATAAAGCCTTTACATAAGTAATTATAAAAAAGAATATCTAGAGAGGATTTAGAGAGGCTAGGCTTATCCCTCTAAGTATCAAAAGTGTGTTATTAAAGCTTAACGTTAAGTTACATACCCTAACACCTTTAGAGCCTCTCTCTATAATACTATTAGTATAGACCTCTTAGATACTAAATAACCTAAAAGAAGCTACTTTATAGTTAGATTTTATTAAGAATTAAATCTCTTAGTATTAAAATAGCTCCCTAACTTTTATTCTTAAAGCTGTAGAGCATCTATTAAAAAAGACACGTAGGTTTCTACATTAGATTGCCTTACTAAAGTCTAATAACTAGATTCTTTAGGAGAAAAACAACCTACTAAGCTAACAGTAGAGGGCTAAGAAAACGTAACTTAGACAAGAAGGAAGCCTTACTCTAGGCAAGAGAGAGAATATTAAGTTATAAAGAGAGGTAACAGCTTAAATTAACAAGGAAACGCGCTAGAGTAGTAGTTACAGACTAAGGACTAAAATAGGTTAACAACAATGTAGTATCTATAGGAACACTGGACATAATGTGCAAACATGTCAGTTTAACAAAGAAACGTTTAAGAAAGAGGATTCTAGGTAGTTTTATTAGGATTAATTACGTAGGCGTTAATGTTTACTTACGAAAGTGCTGTAATCGCTGTTAGGGTGGCCACTTGCTTGTTATAGCCACTTGCTTATTACACACGTTATACATAATTAATTTAATACAGAAGAAAGAAAGAATGCTTAAATAGTAGTTAGAGTATAGTTAAGATGACAGCAAGCTTATAATAGTTACAACCTCCAGGGTTCTAATGTAAATTATAACAGAATTAAATAGAGATCGTTGTTGCATTAATCCTTATAATGCCCTGTGCCGTATTGAACTTACCAAGAGGCTATTTGTACGTCCCTCTAACGACTTAGAGGAGTTAGAGGCTGGTTCAATTTTAAACAAGTCACCATGTTGAGCAGCGGCAGCTACAAACTCAAGCCCGGTTAGAGCTGGGTCCAAAAACTGTTCATCTGCATATTTGTGGACCAGTTTACTTAAAGACGTACCATTAATAGCAAGGTGTCATGTCTCTCAAATCCTTACACTCGCCCATTCCAACAGTACTAATACGCCTTCTATAATTTATGCCCCCATGATAGTAGCTTGTGAGGATGGAGTAAAGCTTAAATATGAGGACATGGAGTATGCTGTGGCTTAGATCAGTTGGGCCCGGCGTATTCCATGGAATTCTGAGGACGCGTTCCTTCAAACTCTTGCAACAACTTGGGTTTTGACGACAGAGGTCAACAGACTAGGTGGTGGAGTCTTCATCTGCGTTTTAACCAGCGGCAAGGAGAACAACGCAACCAGGTCCTCTATGCCTGATTGACAGCCTCTGGTTCAGGTTTGAGGACGAGAGAGAACATATGAATGGGGATACCTAGGGATGCGGAACCCTCCCTGGTGTAGTAGCTGGCTCATGCAAGGGCCACGGCGTCGGCGTAGGCTTCTTCTTGAGAAGTGTCATTTAAAGGGCGCTTTTGCGTTGTAGTACGCTCCTTTGGTTTGCGCTGCGGTTGTTCAGTAAACTTTCAAGGTGTGATAAGAGAAGTGTGGTTATTTTACACTTCTTTACGGAGAGAAGAACGGTGTTGAATTGAAGGCGTTGATGTTGTGATGATGAAGGTGGTGAAATTGAAGTGTGGTGATGCCTTTGCTGAAGGGTCGCCGTGGCATGTACCGTCAATCGTAAGGTGCCCTGGTTATGGAGAGCTGTGATCCCTGGAGTTCGCTTTTACGGTCAGCAGACCAGATTGAAGCATTTCAATTGGATTATTTGGTCTTGAGAACGCTGCAATAAGTTGATGAAGAATTTGTCAAGACCAGCCGTGTTAATGAGACATATCAACAATTGCTCGTCAGCCTCCTTTGATCTTGTGCGCTTCACATTTCGCTATCTACACTTTAGCTTAGGAGACTGAGAGTCTGAGGGAGCACTGTGTCGTGTTCTCTGCAGCAAGAGTCCCCTTGACCAAGCATGAAAATGAATACCACTCAAATCGAATAGTTTCAAATGTACGGCATGCGCAGCTCGCACTCTGGCTCCAGTGATCGGGCGAGCAGGTGGGTGTTGTTGAAGTCGCCGGGCACGGCGCGGTAGCTGACGACGATATAAGCATTTCAAAAGATCCTTCCCGTGTGGCATCAAAGTTGATCTTTCAAGGTCCAGCTGATAAAGTCGTCCACGATGACAAATAGTTCTCCTTGCAGGTCAGTTGCAATCAAGTCTTGCGTTGCCCTAGAAAGATTAGGAAGAATCTGCAAACGTTACCGAAGCAAAGCCGTGTACTTCACCTCTTGAAAGTTTCCGGCCATCTCGAGACGCATAATCTTTTGGTGCAGCTGCTTCGATTGACTGTGGTTCTCGTCTAGGTGCTGTGCAGGATGCGGAGGGAGAAGTGCAAGCCAAGACGCTAGTAATGCGCTTGGCAAAGCTCAAAGGCTCTGCGACACCCTGCGTTACGCTCGTAGTGTGGCATGACAGGCTTTGAAACAGATACGATGTGTTATAATTGCGTAGCTATAAACTAGAGTGGGCCATGGTCTGAAATAATAAAACTATATCCTAACCTACTAGCCCAAAACATTATTTCCTAGGGCCGCCACAGGTTATATAATGTCCCAGTTCCTGAGGTAGCCTCGCAAGACGGTCTCTCTATCTCGCGTACAGGATATTGTCAGGACCTCTTGGAATAGCTACCGTATTTGCAAGAACATGGCGCATGCTAAGTCAAATCGATTTGTCCCCAGCTTAATGTAAGCTTACGGCCTGTGGTTTTCTCCTACTAGCACCCAGGCGAGTACGTGGGCGGGCTAACATCCAAAGGCTCCACAATGTAGATCAGGTTTGCGATGTTAGTCAAGAAGCCCCAGCCGCTGTGCTGGGACAAGCTCGAGCAGTGATCCATCGTCGACTGGGCCGCAACGCCCAGTGTGGCGCGGTACGGCGTGTAAGTCTGGCATCGGCTCTGGTTGCGAATGATGATCTTGCAGCGAAACTGGTTGGAGCGGAACTCTTCGGATCTTCCGGGCGGGAGCTGAATGCGCAGGGCTGAATTCGCTAGCGACTGAGCAATAGTCTCGCAGTCGTGAATGTAAGCCTCCTGGTTCTGCGTAGTCGTCATCACTACAGCCGTCTTTGGTTAGTAATTTACTTTTTTGAACTCGGACGGGGAGGTTTCCACGAGCCGAGCGCCTAAATCTTGGTCCCCATGCTGGTGGAAGCCAGAAAAGTCCAGAAACTAATCAATCTTCTAGGAAAGGAGCTTACTATTGTTCCAGCACTCAGCGTGTTGACGCTTTTGAACAGTGCCAGCGGCTGGGGCGCCGATGCTGATGTCAGGGTTGGTGACCATCTCGCCTGCTTCAAAAACCTCCGAGATGAGTTCAAAAGCGGGATCGCTCGTAGCGGCGGATGGTACAGCGGCGGCCTGAGCGAGAGAGATAGCAGCGCAGAGGCTGAGGAGGACGGTGTTGAGAATCATGTTGGGATTTGAGGTAGGAAATGTAACCAAGGTAGTTGAAGGAACTCTTAACTAGTGAGTAAGTTGAGTGATGCGTTTTCCAAAATTATACTCATGTGCGGTGTCGCTCAGCCTTATATACCCGTCGCTCCATATGTTGTCCGTCTCTTGTCGCCCTGTCGAACTCCAACTTTTTCGAGCGATCTTGGTGTCCATACCTTACTCATGCTAGATGGTGGGAATGGGACTTGTGATTTGTCGTCCTCTGGTCTCCAGCTCCCCGACGGCCAAGTTGAAGACGAATATCGCCTAAGAGATACTTGTCAATCTCTCCACTCGCAATATTGGGTAATAGGAAGACCTTCTGCAAGTCGCTGACTCCAAAGGTCTCAATATTGGTAAATCATCACAATGGCCCATCCAGCTATGTCTCTTTGGCTCTAGGTTCTGATACTGGCGTAGCTTCTAAGTCTTGTGGTTCCCACAAAACAGAAACACATATGTCTTGGCACTCTAGGGTGCTATAGTCAGCGTATGTACAGACTGTGTGCCTGTTTCGTATTCATCAGAGACATTTTAGTGTTCAACCTTGCCTCTTAGTAATATCCTTCCATACGAAGTATCTACTAGCTTATTTGGTCAGTATGGGGCTTCTTTGCATCTTCTGATTTGCTCTAATCCCTGCTCATTCAACGACGCCAAGAAACACAACACTGATAGAATCTTGCAGCCTAAACATAGAGGTACATTCTTTGATTGGTCAGTTAACAGCTGTCCTTGCGATTTGGATACACTATCCATAAAAGTCTTCGGTATGCAAAATGTTAAGCTGAAGCGCCTGACTCAGCCAGCAAAGTCACAACGCGTGAAGATTGATCGACCTAGAACCTCCTCTCTTAGTAACCATGTCAATTTTCACTGCGCAGACTTTCTCAGGGTAAGCGCTCCAGAAGTAACTATGTACAGCATCCTGTTGCAAGTTAGTTGTTTACACTAGGCTTCTGTGAGTTAGCCAGACTCGCACCCGAAAGAGGCTTCGCGGCCCGGCGCGCATATTAGGTGCATTAGACACAGAGGCCCCCACTCCATACAGCCTAAACCCTGCCATGGGTGTGACTAATCTCTACTTGCCTCGAGTCACTCTTAGCCTGAGATAGCATAGTACTAGTTTCACTAGGAACAGTATCCTTCTGCATTGGAGAGCGGATGTATAAAGCGGTGCTTGCCTCCCTGAGGCTTCTAGTGTACATCAGAGCATAGAGTCCACTGCATTAAATATTTACCTCGGCTGAAGTAATCCCTCCTCACCTACTCGAGAGCGAATCCAAAATATGAAGGTCTTCACATCAACCCTCGTTTCCCTCTTCGCGACCGTTGCCTTGGCAGCAGACTGCTTCGGTGGCAAGCCCAATCCAAACGCCCCCTACCGCAACCGCGCAGCACAGCTCTGCCGCAATTGCGGCCCTGTCGGCGCCTGCGTCTATCAGGTCTCGTCCGGCGGCGGCGTGGTGTGCAGTCTGACCGTCCCAAGAGACAAGCCAACCTTGTATTGCGAGGTATGTGTCCTCGGGCGTGGTCGTTCACGTTTATTTTCGGTGCTACTGGAGTGTGTGACGGTGCTAACCTCCATCGTAGGAAGCCATGGGCGATATTATCGGCCAATGTATTGGCGGTGGTCAATCTGGTGGTACGTGGAATTACGGCGGGGAATCCTACGAGTGCCACGCCAACTAGCCCTGCGAGAATCGAGTGCCAATGTCGGTGGGTTATCAGCCCGGCCCCCTCTGTGCAAATTCTGAAGCGGGATTGTGAGCGCTCGGAGTAAAGCGTGGGGTGTTCGCATCATGATTTTGTGTCAGCTTAGCCACGTTGATGATAGCTTCGTATTTGAACATTTGGGAGCCGACAACATCAAAAATGACAACTTAAAGATGAGGGTTGTCAGTAATCATGGCTAATGACGAATATCCATGCGTCGAAGAAATATCATATTCTGGCGATCTACTGTAACTCATTTTTGTCTACCACAACTTCGGCTTTTCCACTCCAAGACCAGAGTCTGTTTCCATGATGACGACATCAAGTTCGCAGCCTTTTGTATCCTCCAAGGTCTACTCCATCTGCTGTCGTGTGATGACACGATCCGTGAGGTACATTAGTTGCCAGACACTCTACAAACACACGGCGGCTGTAATGGGGAGTATGTTTGCAGGATCACAATGCAGAAAGACTCGCTCGGAACGCAAAAAGTTTACAACAAGTCACTTACTGATAGGTTGATCATTAATAAGGGGTAGCTTAACAATCTGTGGCACTAATGAATACTTAACGGGTCAGGCGAATGATTAAACCATGCCAGAACTAGTGACCGAGCTTCTAGAGCTTCATTCCCTCTTTGTCAAGTTACGTTTGTTTACCGTCATCCGGCGCCAAGATGTGTACCTTGCCAGCATATCACTGTTCTCTCCAACCGCTCATGGCAATCCAATTCGAGACCGGCGCCAAGGCAAACATCAACCGAGGACCAAATTTCTGGTATCTGGCGAGCACGACAGTCATGATATCAGCTAGATATGCAGAGGCCAGCCCTCTCTAGGTCACTTGGGTCCCCTCTGGTGGCTTCCTAAGCATTATGCTGATTAAATGCCAGTAGGTTCTTGTCCTCTACTAGATCTATCATGGAGACATTCAGTACATGTACCTCTCAAGCAGTGGTTTCTCGATCTTTTTTCTGGCTGTCGGCTCTGCTTTAGAGACAGGCATCATCTTAGCATCGGGCTTGTGATCTCCAAATTCCGGTTGGAAGTGGGAGATTTGGGGTACTGGGTCAGGAAGCGGGTGCTCGGGAGTTCTGCCAGCGAACTCATGTTGCTCCTTAGTGTTGCCTGTCTTGTGTCTCCTAGATGGCGAAGGGCGTAAGCTATTGCCCTTCTCACAGCTAGATCTCAGATCATGACGCTCAGATATCCTCACTGATAGCCTTTAGTAAGGGTGGGAAAGGTAATCTGTTTGCGAAACGAAAATGGAAAAATATGCATTACAAGATACACCAACATTGCCGGTCGGATAGCTTCAAAACACTACATTCCCTTCCAGTCGTGCCTATAGAGTTTTAAATAGCGCTCCTGATTGTTGATGGTTCTCTCTAGCAGGGATATATATACAGATTGAATTTCATTCTTTCTGCCCCCGTCGCCCCGTCTCTCGTCCGTCCTATACCCCAATCCCCCAAAGAAAGAAAATGACATAAGCTGGGGCTACACCAGTGGCGGCGAACTTGACGCATTGATCTAGTTCTGCTTAATTTAAAGAGGTCGAGAGAAAGTTAAAACGGGGCTTGATCTTCAAGCGGCAAAAACATACAACACCAGGTATTCGCTGGTCGTCACCGACCCAACTACTAATCCGGCCCTCACTGGCTTATCTATGGGAGAGCGAACGGGATCCCGAGTTCTCCAGTGGGTATGGTCGTTTGTGATAGCTAGAGGTCACAATTTTGTCTATGTACTGACCAAAAACGTCTCGCACCAGATAGGGGGTTCAGCTGTGTATGTTTTGTTATCAAAGAACCAACCACGCCCAACGGCTTCCACACCGGAGCCCAGTCCAATGTCGGTATTCCAAGTTAAACAGTCAAACGAAGCAAGACTTGACTTTCCACACCATGTTGCCAAGGGACTTCTACTTTTCATACCTGTATAAAGATGCCGTCGCTGTGAGAAATAGGCCAAACATTCAACTCTTGGGTTAGAGTGAACTTTGACGCCCGCAGGCTTCTACGGAGAAGGGCGCTGATGAGCTCAACTAAAAAGTCCTCTGCAGAGCGAACAAGGTTGAGATTTGTCGCTCACAGCAACACACGCCAAGATTAGTGAAGGCGGCTGGTGGCGCACACACCTTGTATTCAAGCGGATTGTGTGTCCACTGGCGCCGCTAAGTACCTTAGGAAAGGGTGCCGTTGATGGGGGCATTAAGATGGGAAGGGATGCCGTTGGTGAGGTGTTTGTTGATCAGTGCAGGTGTTGGAAAGGCCAAAGACAACCCGCCTTGGCTGGTGCTCCGTGTCGTTGCGGACCTGATGACCTCAATGTCATTACATTACCCAAGGCCTTGGTACTTGGAATCCACCATAATCGTCGTCGTCGGTGTTTGGCGCCTGTGTGATTTGGAGCTCCCAACGCGATGCGCCTGGCCACCACCCAAGATGTCGAATGTCAATGTTGGAGCGGCAGAGCAGCGGGTAAAGGAATTGGGCGGAGTGGAGCCGAGCTTGGCCAGTGCACCTGATTCGCACGGTACGTACCTGGACATGATGCGACTACCTCATCTTGAGTCTCACGTGACCTGGCGACATGGCCACGACACGCTGTGCTGGACAGGTTTCAACCGAGAAACTGAAGGCATGTTTCAGGTCCCCGCCTGCCAGGCCCCACCATCTCCAATTTCAACAGCAAGGTCAGCTGCCACCACCTGGCAGATTGTGGTTGCCCGGACACCACCACCCCCCGCCGTCTGCCGACCAAATCATTGTTTGGTCTATGCTACCGTGCATCATCATCGCAGCCAGCATCACTCATGTCATCCCCGAACACCGTCCTTTGATGCGCATCGCCCCAGCTGACAAGCCGGAAATGCCAGATCCCCGCGTCATCGACTGGTTGCATTCGCTCCCCGAATACCCAAAAGCTCCCCGCGAGACAGTCCACGATCACCACCCATCAGGCACCCCTCCGCGGAAGCGACGCCGGTTCCATCCGCCAACCCCCGAGACCTCGGAGAGCGGATGCGACGAAGCCGCCGCGTACGAGCCTAGAACCGCGATGGAGACACACCCGGACCCGGACAAACGTCCCGCGCCACCCGGCAATGAGGAGACCCCGCGACCGAACAAGAAGATCCAGACGCCTCGCTCAGAATCCAGCTACTCCCTGACGTCCGCATCCACGACGCGCTCCGGCCGCCAGTCTCCCCAAAAGCACCTCATTTCGCTTGAACGCAGCAACCACGGCATCCGAATACGCGACATTGGGAGCCTCCAGGACCCGCCTGCCGGCTTGGTCAAGTTCCTCACTACGATCCGAAGAATATCTCGCGGGCACGGCATCATACCGCCATCCGCGCGGGAGGAGCTTGGAAAACAACCACATTATCAGTTTGCCGAGATCTTTGACGACGACAGCTACTTTGCGGAACAGAGAGAGCAGCTTGGACACGTCCCCAGCCCCGAAGATGTAGTGGGCATACTGGCGGCAGCGACCGAGTGCCAGGAGAACCTGCATGACGAGAGTAGCTGGAACATGTGCGTGCATCACGAGGTGCTGCGTCTGGCTTTCAGGCCGCCCGGCAAGCCGCCGTTCAAGCATCTTGTCAACTTCATGCCTTGGTGAGTGATGCGATATGACTCTTCCCCGCTGCCGGCCGGCCGGCTGACTTTGCGCGCGCAGCACTACCGCAACCGTCATCAAAGAGTACTTGCCCCTCCAGTCCGTCTCGAAAAAAGTCGATTTCTGCGTCTTTGTCGACCCAACGGACCCCCACGATCGATCCGTCTGCCTCGCTGCCAGCGGCCGTCTTCCGTATGAAGTCATCAACCACACACGATACTTCGCCCTGCGCCAACGACCTGTCGCCCTGAGCATCGAGACTAAGAAGACCGGCGAGGGCTGGGACGCGGCCGCTCTGCAGCTTGGCGTATGGCAAGCCGCCCATTGGGAACTCCTCCGGCGTCTAGTTGATATTTCGGGCGGCGGCGATGCGTCTGCTCTGCTGCAACAAAAGTTTGAATTCTTGCCCGCCGTCATCATTCAAGGGCACGACTGGAATCTCGTCGTCACCACTATCCAAGGGGGGCAGACACACTTGTGGAGCAAGATTGCGATAGGGACAACTAACAACATCATGGGCATATATCAAATTGTCCACACGCTCCAGGTGCTGCGGCGATGGGCTGCGGAAACGTATTGGCCGGCCTTTCGAGAGCTTCTTCTTCCTTGGCAAAGTGATGCCGTCTTGTGAATTGGGGCTGGCCCTTGGGGCATTGAGGCATGGAGGGCGACGGCGGGGCCTTAGTTAATTTGATACCCTTTTCCTTTGATACCATTTTCCGCACGCGATGGCGGTACTTTGCTCTTCGTGCCCACTGCGCGGGATGCTGATGCCAAACTGCGCTGCTGTGTGACCTGACCCTGTAGGTTCCCATCAACTTCACCGGCCCGCCCGCTTGACCCGTTTCTCGCCATCAGCCGCCCTTAATACCCCACGGAGCGTTGCGAACCCTGGCTCTGGCACCACTCTACCCAATGCCCAGGGCAGCTTCTTTGCACTTGCACCCATTTTGCAGAGTAGTGAGGCATGCTTCGTCAGACAGGAGCCCTTGGTAGGGGTGGCTGGATGCAGATGTCGACACTGGCGTTGGTCAATGATTGCGGTCAGCCGACATGGACGCGACAGGAGAGCGATCATTGCTGTCGAATGTGGCCAATGTGTTCATGTCGCCTCCGTCCGTAGTCACCGCCGCTCGAAAAAGAAACCTTGCATCGCAGTAGCAGTTAGTTGCCTCGCAGCCCGGCAGCCTGGGTGAGCTTGAGGAAATGCACCGGAATTGTGGTGCATTCCAGTCAAGCATGTTCGTATATTACCCGTGAGGCTGCGGCTGTGGCTGTGCGTCAAGCCACACAGCTGAGACAGTAACCCGATTACCCAGGGGTGTTAGTCAGCAATCCTTTTGAGCTAAACATCCCCTCCTCACGGAGGGGGCGAAAAAAGGGGGCACGACGGAGTTCATGCCCTGGTACAGGTCGCAAAGCACTGTTGTGGCGTTGAGGTTTGCGGTTTCGAGCTGGGCGACGCCGGTAACCGCGGTGTCCCGGATGTAGATATCGAGAAGGCCTTCGAGGACGGTCTGGAGTGCGGCGGCACCAGTTCTTGGGCCAGGTCTCGGGGACGTACTGGGACTCGCCGGTCCTGTCGTCGTACTTGGCGCCGATTATGGGGGAGATGGACTCATAGTTTCCAACGCCGCCGGCTCCGTAGGTTCCGTTGCTCATGAATTCTCCCCTTGGCAACTCAACTCGTGCAAGTTGGAAGCGCCTTGGCATTGGGCCTGAATAGTGCCACTCCTGAGTCAAAGCCTCAGTGGAAACAAGAGCTACCAGACGCCCTGATCTCCATCCAGTTTGCTTCGAGTCCACGCTCAAGCACCCATCGGCTTCTGTGGATGTTGTGAACCCGACGTGGGCGATTTATAGGTTGGTTCCAATGCCGTTAACACTTGGCTTGCTTGCTATTTAGATCTAACTTCTCCCCTTGTTTGGTAGATACTCGTAGTCCTAGGTGCTATGAAGAGCCGTCGATCGTGGACTTGACATTTGTTCCTTATGCAGATTGGCCCGCCGAGCCGCAGGCTGACGTGAGAATGCTGCCGTCATGCAGGTGAGAGAACACCCTGGCTGCAGACGGAAGCACCATTACCCAGGCTGCGTCAGCTGCTCAGGACTATCAAGCCCGGCGCTGGATGCCAGAACAGCATTTAAATCATTTGCGTCCAGTTTCAGAGATGTTAGTCCTTGGCCAACACTACGGCACCTTCACTGACGTGGCCATCCTTAGTAGTGTGCTAATATGCTGGTTTTTCTTCTGCTGCCCGAGCTGGTCGGTTGTTGGCATAGGCGAGATTTCTCGTAGCAGATGCATGTGTGGGCTCCCTCTTTTCGACCGCCCCCACGCTCCCCCTCAGCCTGCAGCATAAGACCCGTATGTCAGCAGTGTTAACTGCAGCAACATAAGCGGGTAATCGGCCAAACCTCATCCAACACGTGGCACCTCTCTTTCTTGCCCGAACTTCTTCTTGGCTGTTTGTTGCAAGCTTTTACCCCTCAGTAAGCTGACAAAACTGTCCGCGAAATCACAGCAATACATTTACCACTACTTCAACTATCCGAACACGAAGAATAGGCTTCCAAGAATCATTTAGCAACAAAGTCAATAACATGACTTAGTAAGGGAGACAATTTCCCACCAGCAACAATCATGGCGGAGGACAGAAGCCAGGACCAGACTGCACCAGGCACCTCGTCGGAACCTAAGTTCCGATACGTGGTGCCTCGGTGGTTCCTCGACAATTCCAAAACCGCTGACGAGCCCAAGAACGCCCAAGCCAAAATCTAGCTTACTGACGAGGCTATCGATGCTGTTGAAGATCCAAACATGGCCGAAGCAACAGCTGGCGAGAAGCTGTTACGTGAGTCTGCCGGCGATGGGCGAGACAGCTATTTCAGTGTTGCTCGCGAAGACGTGGAGGACCTCTTAGACGCTGTATCCTCTCTACAAACGGTGGATCTCGCGGGCCGCTTATCGAACTTCCAATCCAGCATCACACTATCATGCGAGATGAGATTCGGTTTGCAGTTCTTAGACGAACTGGTCATCCTCACGGCCAAGGAACTAGGCTCTTCACTCGTTTCAATCAACTCGCAAGATTTGGAGGACATCGGGTTGGACTTCTACTACCAAAAGAAAGGTCTAGGAAAGGACCAGACCGATCATGAAAGTGCCAGTAACGATGGCCGTGACGACAGCGACAACGACTCTGACGGCAGCGATGGCGACTACGACACCCCGAACATCGCCCGAAAGGCTGCGCAACGCTATTTCGGGGTTTGGACGCACCACTTTTCAGAGGCTAAGAAGAAACGGAGCAACGATGCATTGTCTGCCATTCTAGATGCCGTGAAAAACAAGGTCACGACTCCCGATGGATGCAGGGAGCATGGGGGAGGATTTGATCCCCATCACCCGCTCCGGACTTCACCGAATAGTTTGGTATCGAAACCAGCCTCAACGATTCTCTATCTCCGTGATGGCTTGGAATCACTGGAGCCATTCAGTTCATCAAAAATTCGATATCACCATCTCAGGGTGGGTTGCAGGATGCAGGACGCCGTCAATCAGCGCAGGAAAGCCGGGGATACCGTCGTCATGATCACAGCCGCAACGCACACAGATGCCGACGAACACGGCATTGATCCACACCCGAAAATACCCTGGAAAATATCTAGCTGTCAGTGCCATCGACTTTCGGAAGACGGACGGTACGTTCCAATTCGCGAGCGAACCCGGCACTTCCGACCTGGCACAACAATCCCCCTGATGCCACTGAACGTTCCAGGAGGCTGGTCAAATGAGAAAAAGTCTGAATGGGAAGGATCTATAGCTGCAACTCGGATTCAATCCTTCAAACGCAGATTGAAAGCGCAGCTGTCACAATATCCTTTGACGCCCCCAGATCTCCTCGAGCCACACTACGACTGGTTTTCGCTGTTGCCAGAACGAGTTACAAGCCAGTTCGCTTCGGTACATTTCAAGGAGAGTGTTAACATTGCGTTCAAACGCCTACTTTCTAGGTGCTCTAGAAAGCAAAAGGTTGCTTCTGGCGATGTTCAAGCCATTCTTCTTCGGATCAGCGGCAGTGATGCTCCGATGATGGTGGGAGATGGGGCCTCGGAGGTAACTACAAGGAGTGAGGAAGTCACTTCGCAGTCTGTTAATCAGTCGTCGGGAAATTCTGACATGAGTGATAAGGAATCCAACAAAGCCAGTGAGAAATGTGAGCTTCTTCTACCAGGTGATCCGTCACGAGCCAACCACATCGTATTAACAGTAAAGAAGCTTCGAAAAATCCGTGGGAAAAAAAGCTGCGCATGCTTAGAGAGGAATGCGACGACTCCGAAAAAGAGCTTCTGTCTAGTCTTATTGACCCAAGTACGAGTCACATCAAGACTTATCAGTGGTCTACACACTGCTTTCTGCACTGCTAATCTTTTGCTAGATGACCTTGATGCACAACTCGACAACGTGGTTCTCGACCAGGATGTCATGTTGAGTATTACGGCCATTGTGCAGCTATCTGAACTTGATACAGGAACAGCCTCGTCGGCGATCTTGGCTTTAATCAAAGTTAAAGGCGTCTTGCTCTATGGACCACCTGGCACCGGAAAGACTCTTCTGGCACGTGCGATTGCTAAGAGCACAGGATACAATATGATCGCCGTCGACCCTGCCCTCATCAACGAGTCTAGCATTGGAGCGACTGAGAAACTCATTCGCGCTGCCTTTACCCTGTCGAGAAAGCTCTCTCCATGTATTATATTCATTGACGAGGTCGACTGTCTTTTTCGCCGTCGGAAGGGTAATGATACCTCCTGGGAGCGTGCCGCCGTCACACAGTTCCTCCAGTCTATGGACGGTTTGGTACAAGACAAATGTCCCCCATTCGTCCTTGCAGCCACCAACAGGCCAATGGATCTCGACAGTGCCTTTTTACGCCGACTACCACACAAGGTTTCTCTTGGGCTTCCAGACACCAAAGCGCGAACCAAGATACTGCTTCTGATTCTTAAGGCAGTCAACTTAGATCAAGTTGATGTTGATCAACTCGCTACCTCAACCGAAGGCTTCTCTGGAGCAGACCTGAAGGCCCTCTGCAGCCAAGCGGCCCTTGATTGGGCCGTTCAGAAAAATATGGGCTTCGGTCAACTAGGATCGGAGCTTGAGGCGCCCTTGACTGACGAGCACTTTTCCACGGCATTCGATAAGCTAAAGCCAGGTGTCTCAAAGAAAGATCTGGCGTCACTGGAGGAGTTCACCAAACGTTTTGGCCCTACCACGCGGGCCGTTGCCAGCCAAGCGGATCCTGATTCTCGGATAGAGAAGGACTATTACAAAGTGACCGGTAAGTCCGTCCCTATCATCAACCAGTTGGAGGCCTGCCACATTGTGGACGTAAAATAATACATGTCCTAACATACATTCAGATGCGTGGACGAACTTCCCGCCAGAAGCACAGAAAATGATTCGTTGGATTGATTCCCAAGAGCCTGAAGAATGGAATAGCCCATACTTCTGGGAAAAGAAGTTGCTGTCGCTTCTGGTCGACCCACAGACAATCGGAGCATGCTGGTCCGACCTCGCCATCGATCCCAAGACGGAGCAGGAAATCAAGGAAATACTCAACCACCATAAGAACGGCTGCGAATCCACACAATCCTACGGTCTTCTGGGACGTGCTCATACAGGAGGAGCCCTTGTTTATGGCCCGCCTGGAACAGGGAAGACTCAGTTGGCTCGTGTACTAGCCCACGAGTCTGGAACAGTCGTCATCTGTGCTACACCGGCCGACCTAGTGAGCAAGTACTGGGGGGAGGGACCTAAAGCAATCCATGGTCTCTTCAACCTGGGAAGACTACTAGCCCCGAGCATTATCTTTATTGATGAAGCAGAATCAATGTTCCCAGCCAGAGAGCTGATTCAGCACCAGCATGAGCTGGCTGATGTAAATCAGCTACTACACGAAATGGATGGGTTGACAAAGTCAAAGGAGACACCTTTCGTCCTGATTGCTACCAATCTTCCTGGACGCCTGGACACAGCTGTTTTATGTCGTGTCCCTAGCAAATTTTATCTGGGACTTCCCACTACGGAAATCAGGGCAGACCTCTTTACATCTGTCCTGAGGGAGGAGATTCTCCACTCTGCGGTCAACACATCTCAACTTGCACTCATGACGCCCGGCTTTACCGGATCGGACATTCGGACGTTATGTGTGCAAACGGCTATTGTCTGCGACGAGTTCGTGGAAGATGGTGATAACGAGGGCAAAAGGCTCCTGACCATGGCCATGTTTGTGAAAGCTCTCGGCAGAATCAGCCCGACCGCCACTGAAGAGGCAATCTCATCCATCAGAGCTTTCGCAGAGGAGAATCATCTTGTTGGACTGAAGCAGATGCAAGAATGCGAGGCAGAAAACTCGCGTCTCAGAGAAATCTTGGCCACAGAGGTGACATATTCCGGCGTAAGTGGACAAAGCCAAACGGCAAATTTTCCAAACAAGAAGAACACTTCTCATGCCACCTCCGTTAAAGGTCATTTAAAATCAACCGGAGCACCTCTCCTCATCATAAACCCACCGGTTGGCTGTCTTGAGAAAACGCGTCAGTGTGCTACCTACACCCCCCTACCCACTCCGACATCCATTCGGCTCGTGAAGCTTTACAACCTTACTGGACCTAAGCCATGGTCCCTGCATCAACCTATCCGGAGTTCGATAGTTGTCGCGGACCTAGCAGATAAGCCCGACTATTTCGCTCTCTCATACACATGGGGCGATCCCCGCACGATCTACACAGACAAGAATGACATGTTCTCCGCCGAGGCTTGGGCATCCCCCGCTTTTGAGATTGACTGCGATGGCCATGCTATCTCCGTCGCCACAAATCTTTATACAGCCCTCCTTTCTATTCGTGGGGGTTTCAGCGGGGGGAATTTCGTCGAGATCCAAGGGGAAGATCGGTTTCGTTCCCACAATGCCGAGTATTCCCACATATGGATTGACGCTCTTTGCATCAACCAGGATGATTTACAAGAAAAGAGCAACCAAATCCCTATTATGGATCGTATTTATAGTCAGGCCCGTGCCACAATCATGTGGCTTGGCGGCGGAGAGCTGCTCATGAAACAGGGCCTTTTCGAAGCCGCGGAAAAACTTCAACTCGTCGTCAGCCGGCTCAGGGAGATTCTAGGTCCCGGAAACGAGGGACTAGTAATTGATCGGTGTCGAGTGTTTGACATCTGCGATCCCAAGGCCTTTGAGGATCTTGGCCTGGAGCCCATCGACCTGGCTGACCTTGTTGGCTGGTACCTGCTCTTTAGCCGCTCCTGGTTCAAGAGAGCATGGGTTGTCCAGGAATGGGTCCTGTCGCCGAACTGTTTCTTTCTCTGTGGTACTCTCATGTTTTCTCCGGAAACATTTGCTAGGAATTTCGCTGATTTCACGCGCCGGTATTGGACATGGCAGATTCAGAAGTTGGTCATGGCCAATATTCTGGATCCCGAAACGATGGCCATGCCTACCGGGGAATATTACGGGTCTAAAACCGACCATCGGGACTTTGCTTTTAAGACTAAATACCGGACCGTGCCGCTGTTTCGGGCAAAATTGGATTACAGCATCCTCGCCGACATTGACCAGTCGCTTCTCGCCGTTGAGATTCTGAGGGATCTATTTACCCATGAGCGCTCAAAAACTGTAAGTTCCTGACACAAAACACATGTTAAAGAACAACTGATGCTAGCTTTGTGCGCAGCCTCCACGAGATCCAAGCTCGCGCATGATATGGAAAGCCAGCATATCAATCCAGCAGTTCCGCAGCAGGCGCTGCTTTGATCCACGAGATAAGATTTATGCATTCCATGGGATCTTCAAGAATCCCGACGGAAGATCTATATTCCCCTCTCCAGATTACCTGAAGCCGGTGTCCGAGGTCTATACCGAGGCCGCCCGAGCCATTGCTATCGATATAGGAATTTCATTCCTCCACTTCCGGGAGTCTCGATCAAGCAACCCTTACGGTCTGCCCTCTTGGGCGCCCGACTTTCATTTAGACGATAGCATCCTCCAGTTGTACAACCCATTTATGGACAAGGATCAGTCCGGCTTCTTCATGGCAGCCGCTGGTTTGGGAACATCTGCATTGGTGTTCAAGGAAAACAATAAACTCGGGCTAGTTGGCTGCCGTGTTGACACGGTGATCCGTCCAGAGCCTTTCAGACTGCGAATGGGAACTGTGGGATCAGACTGCAGACACTTATTGGAAACTCTGCGCCAAATTCCGGAAGAGTCTTTGATTGCAATGCCGCCTTCAAATGTACAAGAAAGCCCGCTGCGTTGTTCCGAGGGCCCAGTGACGCCTGAGGCTACGAAACAAAGCCGATATGAGGTTCTTTGGCGAACTCTCGTCCACGATGAGAGAAAAGACCACCGTCCATGTCATCCAGCACCTAGCGAGATCGGAGACGTGCTCATGCGGCGTCTGAAGGGATACCTTAAAGGACAGTGTGGCTATATTGTGATGAAGGATATGATGCAGCTGTTGGAGCAAATGAGGCAAGAGCCCACGCAATGCGATGACAGCCGCCAATTCTTCGCCAAGTCTCGTCCGGTATTGGAATTAAGCCAACGTCTTTATCGTTCGACGGCCCTCCCAGCGATCGAACCTGATGTCAAGTACGATAGAAAGACGCAAGTGGATGGCTTGTTTGAAATGAATGCAGTCGTTGAAATACTGCAGGGAAACCTTTCCATTCATAGCGAGGAGCGGCCATGTCCAAAGCTGTGGGCACAACATCAGCGCCTGTGGGAAAGCTTGCGGGCTGCAATAGAAGCGCGTGATTATGCCATTTTCGCAAAGGTGTTCCAGGAGATTACGCATTATCTCTCTTCTCCTGAGATTTCGGAGGCTGAAGACATCAACATGGACAGATTTGATCAAGAACGGGTTTTGTTCGCAACGTCCAGAAGACGGTTGGGCTTGATTTCTGGCGGGATCGAGTGTGGCGACGAGATCTGGGTTTTACAAGGTTTGAATGTACCGGTTGCACTTAGGTGTGTCGGAGATGGATTGTACAGTTTGGTGGGCATTGTCTATGTTCACGGCATTATGCACGGTGAGGGAGTACTTAATTCGACGGATGTTGTTAGCTTGGACTTGGTATGAAAAAGCATAAACTTGAAGTCATGTTTCACTACAGTGGTTTCTCAGTTGAATACGACTACGCGGACTTTTATCAAGAAGGACGAACTAGGAAATGTTAGTTGAGTTTCTCGAGGTTTTAAACATCTGTGGGCGTGCTTTTGAGAGGATCCTGCCCTTGGCGATTGGTAAAGAACGCCGACTCCGTTTCCGAAAAGCACGGCGGCAGCGTCTCCCGGCATGGCTCCCAAAAATAGAACTCTTGGAGAGCAATATGAAAGTGACTTGGAGCCGGTTTGAGTACGAGACGGGGCTATGCTTCAATGTCATCCGCAATCTACAAACTCATCACTGTCGGGTGTCTAAGTCACCGAGGCTCTGGGCCAAGCCGGCAATATCTTTTTCAACTGCAAAGTTCAACCAAACGATAGACACCTTTCCACCTGTCCTGAAAACCTTTACCGCAAGCAGTTTTGCCTCTGGCTTGACGATAACAGTGAGACCGATCCGTATCTTCAAGTCACCAAAATTCTCTACGGTCTCAGCAATACAGCGGACAACTTTAACTTGAGACGTTTTGGCTAGGTTGCAAAAAAACTTCCCCCTCGAGAAAAAGAGGACTGCCAACTCTACAACTCTGATAGCAGCACCATAATCACCTATACATTGCTGTCTCACGCATTAAGGTCAAGGTTGATCTCTAAGAGCTCTTTGACGGCAAGCTCTGCTTCCCCATGTACTTAGCTAGCATCTCTCTTGACACCTTCATATTCAAAAAGTCTCGTCCATTAGGGAAGAGCCCCTCCCGGAGATCCTTAGTTCTCTTCCTTGCACAGACATTGTGCAGAGGAACTAGAAGGAAATTAATGACGATTATGACTCTATTGTGGAACCGTTCATCAAGAACAAGGACAAGCAAGATACTACTACAGGGCTTTTAGTCTACATTAACAGCAAAATTACTAATGCAATACATTTTAAGTGTAAGAATATTAGTAAGGGCAAGATTTAAGCAATTTCCCGGGCTATATCTGACGGAACAGAACACTCGCACAGCAAACAGACCACCTATTGCTGTAAATCAAATCTCTAGTTCCCTTAATAGATGCTATATCTTATCTAGGGCTTAAGAGAGATAAAGCCTATTACTAATATAACAAACTTAGTGTGTTAGTTGTTTATAGCTCTTGTATAGAATGAGGGCTGATCTTTTGATTCTTTGCACAGCCCATCAGCAGGTCTCTCCAAAGACTATTAGTGACATTAACTTAGAACTGTTTATTTTTATGGTAGAAAGTGGAACATTTGCTGTAGTTACGCGCGAAAAGACCTGGTCAGATCTGATTTGCCGTAATAGGCTAGAGACAGAGTCAGATATTGCCTTTCTTCCGTCACAGGGGTCTCATTGTCTAGCCTACTAGAATGGCTATTCTAGAATTTAACACCGCCATAAGGACTGAATAAGGTTTGCGCATGTTGTAAGCTATCTGAAAAATATGTTGGCTCTAATCTCTCAATGCCTGACGATAAGCGTCTCTTTATCTGGATCTTGTGCTAATTGATCCATAATGCAGCGGCAATTGTGTGCTTTAATACATCTAACACGCCTGTCCTATTGGATAACGCCTTTGCATCATCAAAAGACTCTATACTACTTGAGAGGGCCCCTTCTAGGCTCTGTTATAGAGTTGCTTTGACATCGTCTAGATTTATGCAAGGCCGTCGCATCAAAGGCGATTTTGAACGGAGAAATAAACGCGACTGGATTAACAAGGGGTGCCACAAGATGCACAGCAAGGAAAGATGGCGTGTTCCCCACTCCTCCTGCATCTACTGACCCGTCAAATCTCAGGTTGTACCTTTTTTCTTTCTGTTTCTTGCAAGGAAAAGCTAAAAAAGATGTGGTTCAAGATTATGTCTCAATCAGGCAGAAGAATATCAATTTAGCGCCAGTGGCTTCGTTTCATTCCCATGCAAACCCAGACCTATGATTGTAGTAGTGCATAGTGAAACTACAGATTAAGTAAAAACCACAAAGAACACCCAGCTTAGCAAGTAGCAGACAGACATCGCCCAGATGTTTCTTCTCTCTGCGGAAAGAAGCACATCTGCTAGCCTAAGAAAGAAGTCGTATCCGGAGGCAGAAAATCGACGGCAGGCTGTGCGCTTGGCGAATTCTTCATGTAAAGGCCATCCATCGTGGCTACACCTGTACCATACGCAACTTTATACAGCACTCATTCAAACCGAACCGCAGGCATTCATCCCTAAGGCTTGCACGGCCCACAACAACGGGATCCTTCTGAAGAAACAGTCGACAAATATGAGACGCCACAGCGGATTGCCTGATTGGACGCCGCAGTCCAGAATACCCTTTGCGGATTCCTCGCCTCCGGACAGGGCGGCGATGTCGCGCCGGGCCTCTGAGGCTCCACCTCGGCCCAGACACGTAGACGGACATGATCGAAAACCTTTACCCACCGGTTCCGTTCGCACGACAGACGGCACTCAAGGTCGCAAGGAAGTGTTTCTGGGGCCTTTGTTCAACCTGTCCTACTTTCAGGTAACAAGTGCCCCCCTTCCATTTCCTATCATCGGAAAGATGCCATGCTGATGGGCGCGGGCGGCGAAAATAGATACAGCCAACCCCGCATGTTGAAAACAGTGGCTGCGACTCCGCAGGTCACGCAGGATGGACTATCTTACACGTTGCATGGCGTTTGATAGCGAGAGGGGTCACCTTCGTGCTGTATGCCGCATCCAGTCTTTCTACTCTGATCGTGGTCTACGCCGTCATCTCGGTCATATGTAGGCCCTATTTGCCTTTGCTTTCGTTGGGGCAGGACTCCACGTTTGTGTACACGGGATGCAGCCCCTGCGCAGCCATAGCGGCTGTGACCATGGAAAGTCTTATTTGAGTGCTTCTGAAGTGGGCTTGTTCGCAGCAGGTTGGACAGATGCAGACAGGAAGAGAGTTTGGCGAAGGGGCGAGGTGCTAGAATTCTGGATTGGAACATGAAGAGAGCCAGAAAAGCATTCGAGCCAAGGGAGTAGACGTTGATTAGAACTACAGAGTTTTGCTTAGTAACCTGGATGATAACATCGTGAGTGGCCGCATGTAAGCCAACGTTCCTGTGTCCTCCTGCTGCTACCTAAGTGTCACTTCGAAGAAGCTAGACCATGAGACTCGGAAGGAGACCGGATCTGGTCTGACGCAGTTGCTCAGACGCCTTTCTAGGTTGCATATCGTCGGTCAGTGTCTGGATCCGTGGCTTTGCGCAGCAATGCCGGCGGAGTCGGGATGCGTGACGATGATGAACGTTGACGTGTTGTAGAAGACAGTCTGCAGTCGCGGGATTCGCGTTGCTCAACAGCACTGTGTCTGTGGTGCCTGGGAAACTGACAAGCCAGCGCATGACGTAGGCGTCTGGAGCGTGAAATTATGGGCCGTTGAGATTATGTTATTATCGCATGCACTCCATTACAAAGATTTTCCGCCTGTACAGTCCACCGGGGTTCTAAATGTTAGCGTGATGAATTGACCCAGAAAACCACAAAACAGTCACTCTCCTTGAGCTCATAGGGGAAGAATACTTTTACTGAGTTACTTGATCTCCTAGGTACATCTCCAGGTTGACGTGATTGAGATGTAAAAGTACTTACTCTGAATGGATACCCATGAGAAACAGTAGGTGATTTGTTCATGCCTTGCGTGTACGTGGAGCATGTAACTAACTAACATTAGAGCCCCGGCGGACTGTAACTTAGCCGGTTGGAGCCCCACCTTTCGGACGAGGCTCCGCCGTTGCCGCTCCGGTTCCGGACCCAGTATTAGGAAACCTCAGTAATAATGTTGTAGCTTATGCTTGAGTATCAGTAGTCTGTAGTACGATTCTCAATTGCCCCCTAGTAAATGATTCGTATCTAACGCTAGGGTTCACCTAGCCTAGGTTCACCGTATCCCGGTCTTCTCTTTCTATCTCTGTCAATTACATATGGACTGATCATCTCCCTCAGGCATCCACGAGACCTCATCAGATCGTCGGCCTTGTCAATGTAACAGATATTGACGCACGGTTTTGAGCTGAGACTTGCGGATGAGAACACTATCCTGTGTCATGTACAGAGGATGAAGGGGTGATTAAGGGATATCCACTTGGTTATCTTAGCGTTTTAGTTGTTAGCTGGAGGGAGGGTAATACCTAAGTTGAGGATGGAAGGTCGGCAACACGAGTATATGATTACGCGGGCCTCACAGATATTTTTCATTCCTCCTCTCGCATCAGTGAGTACATCCAGTCGTCGTGCCGTGCACATTCTGACCCCGAATTATATTGAAAGGCGAGAACTGTATGGCTAGCTGTGTTAATAGAAGCTAACTGAGCTCTCGTCACTGGAAAATAGGATGCCAAGTAAGGCGTGCGATATGACTAGCAAGATAGCCCAGATTGACAGATGGCCAGACCTGATTACATACCCCGGGTCCCAATATCCAAATCGATCCAGCCGCCTAGGTCTCGATGTGTCTGTCTGGGAGAGGTTGCTGGGCATCTTGCTCTCGCATCTTCTGCATGTCTGACAGTGTCGGGTCGCCACTTGTATCTCTACCGACATCAAGCTTCTTGAGCATGTCCCAGGTGCTCTTCTAGGTGATCGCCTTTAACGATTCCGAAGCCTGCTCGGCAGTGTCCGCCAAGTCATCGGCAATACGGTCCGTTTTACCGTTCGCATAGTCCTTGGCAAGACGCTTGAGGGAGGACTGTCCATACTGTCAGTGATACACGGGGACCCAACAGGATAAATGTGCTTCCAGAGGTTAGACAGTACTCAAACTCACCATCTGATCCGTGTGGGTTAACTCCATCCTCTCGGCATATCGTGCGTAGAGCCGTGCTGTGCACACCCTTTTGAGTGTTTTCTCAAGCTCCTCGTTGATCTTACGCTCCTTAACCTTGTCGTATACAATAAGGCCAATAATGGCGACGACGTTAACAACAAACAAAGACCTAGGCTTAGTTATCATACACGCACACCCATGATACTTGGACCGCATGCAACCCAGTATAACAGATCATGGTTAAGACAATTAATCACCTTTGTCCACACTGTAATCCTACCTGCTGCTGCGAGAGCCTTGGCTTCGTTGACTTCAATCTTCTCGATATTGGCTATAGCTTTATCAATGTTCTTGACCATCGGTTCGGTTTCCGCAGAGCCGAAGATCGCGCTACTTGGGGCTTCGTACGGAATCTTCAAAAACTTCTTGTACATGGCTACTTGCATGCTCTTGCGCTCCGCTTCAAGTGAACTGAGAAGAGCTTGGCGGTCTGCCGCAGACAATTTAGCAAGAGCTTTGCCTTCGATCGTGAGGACATTTCATAATCAGTTAATATCCACATGTGATGCCGAAGATCCTTGGCGATTCAATTACTTGCCTGTTCTATTCTCAATGGTCGTCAGGAGAGCCTTGGATCGCCAGGAGATCCACGCAGATTTCGCTTGGAAGTAATATGGCTTGAACAGCGTAGTGGCTCCTGAGCCTAGATTGATATAGGTCAGCATAAAAAGTTTCACTTATAGAAACTCAATAGGTCACTAACTTAGCCAAGTTATAAACATGAACTTTTCAAGCTCAGACGGCTTGAAGAAAGCCTCAATGAGATTGTTGCTGCAGATGCTGCGGTAGCTGCCGAGGTAGCCGCGGTTACGACAGCTGAAGTGGCCGGATCATGGAACGTGGTTAGATATCATCGTCCGGGGTACGATTATCCCACGAGAACATCGCTAACGTGTAGCCCAGTTCTTCCTCGTTGGTGGTGGCCTGGTCTTGGCAGTGAGTCGAATATGTCACTTTTCTTCTAATCCTTGGCCAAATCCCTAACATGCCCTCGAGGGGACGCTAGCGTATCAGGCACATAAAAAGAGCCAAGACGCGTACAAGCTCAAAGATATCATCGCGAAGTTGGCAACAGCTCGCCTTTACGCATTTGTGGGCGAGAAGAGTATACTGAAGCAAACGGATGAAAACGTAAGACTATAAATTGTGTCAAATCTCGATGAGAATTTAGAAATCTCTAACGGTGCATTTCTCAGAGTTTCCTTCGACGGCTCAACAGGGCCCTGAAACAGCCAGGAGGGGCAGAATCCTTGAAGCAAGAAGGCCTCGAGAGCATCAAACTTGCAATGTCCGCTATCAATACCAAAGACTACTATGACCCATTGGCTAAGCCAGATAGAGACGACCATGCTATGACTGATGAGGATCCGACCTACCAGGACATAGTCCGTTAACATGAGGAAGAAATTCAAGCTCTGCGCGAGAAGGCAAAGACGGATAGTGCGAAGTAGGGGGGCTGTCAGCCTTATACAGATGTTATAGTCTAACAGGTTACCAACATACAGCACATTTACGTGGCTTTATTATAGCCCTTTTCATTTTACCAGCTACAAGGCGCTAAATGCGGCACCTTCAGCGTCAGTGACTACAGCCTCCTTCCAGAGCAGTGTGAACAGCGACTTGCCCCCTAGCCGGTCCGGGCCCTGCAGCGCCAGGAAGCCTGGGCCGGTGATGGACCTCCCCGCCCTCCGTGGCACGAGGATGTCGTCCCGGGCATACTTGCAGATCTGCGCGACCACGGGCATATCTTGGTCAGGATGAGCCCAAGCGCCCTTTTCAGCTTGTTTCGTTTCTCGACGGCGCTGCGAACTTCCTCGGCCATCCGTGGACGCCCTTAGGCAGGAACGACAAGATGCCTGTGCCGAACACCTCGACGAGCGTGCCGATGAAGGTGTGGCAGTAGACGGTCTCATGGAAGGCCGTCGCCTTGCCGGCCTTGCTGGACGCCGCCGCCCTTGGTCGTGCGGTGGTTCCGGATGGCCTCTCCGTTGTCAGCGCGACCGGCACCCTCCCTCGTGGCTCCGTCGCTGTCGTTGTGGCTAGTGATAGGCTCGACTGTCTCTGTGTGGTCTCACCCGGCCCGCGGTCGAAATACGTTGCCGAGGGTTGTTGCTGCGGCCGTCGGTCTCCGCCTCCGGGAATTCCTCCGTCGTGCCTCGTGCGGCGGCTCGTTGTTTGGCGGCGGACGGCCCAGGACCCGCTTCTGCTTTCGCACCAGATGGGCTTATGGTGCGGCCTTGTACTCTGGGGTAGCTGTCGCTGCTAGTGTGTGGCTGTTGCCGTGTACCTCGTCCTGTGGCCGCTTCCGCTTTTCCCTCTGGCCGTCGCGGCGGCGGCAACCGTGACACCAGCCACCCCCCCAACTTGGTTCTGTTGCCCCCGTCGCGATGCTGCTGAAGGGTGTGCTTCACACGTCTGTCCGTAAGCCACCAGAGAGGGATACTTCGTCAGTAAGGCACGCTCAGGGTTAGGAAGGGGGACATGTGTTAGTCTGGCGTACTGGAGACCGTCGTACTAGATACATATACGTAGAAGAGCATACGAGCTTGAGAATGAAATGACTTCATGACAACCATTCTATTTACTTTCTACCGTCTGACCCATTGGCAACTCAATGAAGCACTCGTGAGACTAGCTGACCTTGGAGTAGTATTCGTAACCACCGTGCAATGCCGCGAAGCCGCCCGTCACCACTGGCGATCCGACACGCCTGGCACAGAAGCTAGACGGCCGTTGGGACACGCGAGGCTCACTTGGTCTCGATGATGGCATTCGGCTCAGTGCTTATGGATTCCGCCGGCCTTGCTGCGATGGCCAACCTGGATATGGCTGTACCCTCAACACAATGCAGAGTGACTTTCCCCATCTTGTCCCCCAGCAAATGAACAAGCAGAGGCACGTGTATTGGCCTGTTTGAGACAATGATGTAGCAGATAGGACAAGGGCTAGGCATCGTAAAAAGTAATGCCAGGACCGCTATTTCCAAAGGCAGACAAGCCATTATAAACTCTACCTTTTATTATAAAGTCAAACAAGCCCTCTATCTCTATAAGTCCATAACTGATTATTATAAACTTACTAGACTAATAAGACTACTAATAAGCTGATAATCACGCCATGCATGTCTCTAATATCCTTCTCATCACGGCTTGAGCCACCGCTGCCGTCTCCATCGCCATTCCAGCCAACCACCTGTAAGTCCTCAGGATTGTGTAGTCTGCTCCAAGGCTTTATGGATAAAGAAATTTGTTGTAAGGAAGACAATTGCTCTCGGACAAAAAAATGCCATGCGCGAGCTGCATGTTTCCTTGACAACTAGCCAGCTGTAGCCGTTGAACAAACTCGTGTTCGGACCGAAATTGCCGTACCGGATCTTCGGCACCTCTGGGGTTCGAAAGGCGCTTGAACATGGCAGAGACTAACTGTAAGCGCCGAGGCGGCGTCTTCTAGCGCACGAGGGATCACCGCCGCTTGTTATCTTAGCGCGGATCAGCCAGAAAGGAAACCAGATAGTTGCGTCAGCAGTTTAGAGTGTCTTAAATCACCGAATGTGTCAACTCCGTTCTTCATCAAGATAGGCATGTCTCCTCAACTCAATATACGCTTCCGACATTTCATGCATCCATCGCACCTGTGGTCGTTGAAACATGGGGGCCAGTACTTTTTAAGGCTACTAGATTACTTCATGTCAGTCGGACATCCGTACAATCGGCTTAAAATTGCCCAATCCGTTGATTAGTCCAATTTTTCAGTTTCTATGACTGCACTAGCTTACTCTTCGACGCCCTCGGATGGAATCGGAACATGAATCACCTTGTCGTCGATGCTAAACCGTCCTAGAAAAGAACACACTATATCTAGACACTTGTTAGGCACATTAGCACAGAACTTTGCCACTACAAGATGCACAATGTAACGGGATAGAAGTCGTCAGTCTTGACATGGCAAACCGCATAACACGGCTCCCATGGGGCCAGCTCGAGGCGCTGATGAGGATCGAGCGGCTACCCACTCTACGGCTTGGAGATTTTGCCATCTCTCTGCCCAAGAGAACCGAGCTGATCTCGGGCTTTGGTAAACTGGTGAAACAAACAGCGGTACGCTTGGCGGGTATATAGTGAAGACATGCTCACTCTCTTTCTTGGCATTCGTCACACAACTAGAAGCTGCTCATTCAGACATTCACCGACAAGCATCGTCTTACTCTCCTTTTTTCCCCTGGACCCTTACACACTAGCTGCCCGAGATGGTGGCGCTTAAAAATGCGAAATCCTTCGGTAGTTGGCTGTTATCAGTCCAGTCCGCTTTGACTCAAGACAAGACAAATGGGTATGTTACTTCTCCCTTCCACTCCTTTCGAGATAGACTTGTTGGGTTAGTCGCACGCCGGATAGCGTGCTGAAGTACATGACAGGAAGTCCCCCCTTGGCACTCTAGGGGCACCCAAGCTGCCTCACTTTCTGAACAACAACCCCTTGCCCCAAGGCATGCCGTGGGGATCGCTTACCGCATCTGAAACCAACTACTACACCAACTGGCCCAACACTGGGGTCACCCGTAATTACGACTTCACCATCAGCCGTGGAACCATTGCCCCTGATGGGTATGAAAGGTCGGTTCTTTTGGTGAATGGGGCGTTTCCAGGGCCCACCATCGAGGCCAACTGGGGAGATTGGATCCAAGTCACAGTCACCAACAACATTACTGATGTTCCTGAGGGTACTGCTCTTCACTGGCACGGTTTCCTGCAGAAGGGCACCCAGTGGGAGGATGGTGTGCCTGCCATCTCCATGTGTCCCATCGCTCCCGGAAAGAAGTACACTTACAGATTCCAGGCCACGTTGTATGGAACCACGTGGTATCACTCTCACTACTCGTCCCAGTATGCCGGCGGCTTAGTAGGACCAATGGTCATCTATGGCCCAGGCACAACTAACGCGGATATTGATCTAGGCCCAGTCATGCTCTCTGGTAAGATGTATCACTCAACACACCCTTATTGATCGGCAGCTAACCTGGACCAGATTGGTACCACAAGCAATATTACGACTTGCTTAAGGAGATCCTGCAGGTTGGAGCAAGTGGCTTGGTGTTCTCAGAGAACAATCTAATCAACGGCAAGGGCAACTTCAACTGCTCCAAAGTTGCTACCGGGGACATGACCAAGTGTACCAACAGTGCTGGCATGTCTAAATTCGAATTCCAGACCGGCAAGACCCATCGTCTGCGCCTTGTTAACTCCGGCGCTGAGGGTACACAACGTTTCTCTATCGACGGTCATACACTGACTGTTATCGCCAATGACTTTGTTCAGGTGGAGCCATATGACACCAAGGTCGTCACGCTTGGTGTCGGTCAGAGGTCCGATATCCTCGTCAAGGCCGACGGCAATCCCACCGGTGCCTACTGGATGCGTAGCAATATAAGCAGCTGCAGTCTATCAAACCAGCCGTTTGGACTAGCCGCCATCTATTGCGACAAGGCCGACCAGCAAAAGGCTCCAACCAGCACGGCTTGGGACGTCCCTGACCCTGGTACCTGCGTTAACGACGACCTCTCCCTCACTAAGCCTGTTCTCCAGCTGACGCCTGCCGATGTTCCTGTCACCAGAAACCTAGCGATCAGGCTTTTCCGCAATGATTCCGGCATCATGCAGTGGACACTGGGCGGCGAGGACTTCCGCGGCGACTACAACGACCCAACGCTTCTGCAGGCCAACAGAGGCAACCTGACCTTTGATGCCGACTGGAACGTCAACGATTTTGCCAACAACGGCAGCATCCGTGTCGTCATCACTAACGACAGTCCTGCAGCGTAAGTTGGGGGTTTAGTGCTTGTTCCCCCCCCCCTCCCGCTTCTAGACATGCGGCTGACGCTTCACTAGCCACCCTATGCACTTGCACGGCTTCAACATGTATGTCTTGAGCGAGGGCCCCGGCCTCACCTGGGACGGAACCACCACCAATCCCCAAAACCCGCAGCGCCGTGACGTCCAGCTGGTCCGCGCCAATGGGCACATGGTCTTGCAGTTCGACTCGAGCGACAATCCGGGGGTGTGGCCTTTCCACTGCCACATTGCGTGGCACGCCTCGGCTGGCCTGTTTGCCCAGTTCTTGGTACAGCCACAGCAGGTGCAGAAGATCAAAATCCCGCAGGCGAGCGTAGACACTTGCAACGAGTGGCAGGCTTGGACCCAGAAGAACGTTGCGGATCAGATCGACAGCGGGTTGTAAAGGCCAAGATGCAGACCACACTTCATAGATAGCCACGACACTTTGAAGGCGGGTTGGACAAATAGGGTTGCGAGCCTGTAAATTACTGTAGAATAGCTTGTACGGAGGAAGATAAATACATATACGATGGACGATTGGCCTAAATGCACGACACATGTCGAGGCAGAGGCAAAACGCACCAGCCTCCGGATCGTCAACAAAGTTCGAGCAGTTTATTGACAGGTCTGAAAGGTCTCCTAGGAGAGAATTGTTGAATAAAGGATGAGTCTAGGGGTGAATGTTTATCTTGTTGCGGTCCACGGGGGAGGTCGGATACAGGGAAGACATGGCGCTCGTCATTGGACTATGTTGCCATCGTCGTCTTCAACATTAGACATAATAACCTCGGAAGCGATGTTTCCCACAGAAAATGCCACCCAAGTTTCAGATTGGATTACTATCCTACGATTTCTGCGACAAACTGCACACTCTACAGCCATCGCGTGTTGTCACCAAAGAAGTCCGCCCTGCTGTGAGAAAATGTCATAAATACCTCTGGTTTGTCTGGAAACCAACTAACGAGGACGTACAGCCTTACGCAATTAACCAGTAGTCACTGTGTTAGCATATTCTATTAAAATTAGGTTTATGTCATCATCAAGTAAGCTCATTGTTGTGTGTCGTATACTAAAATTAGTTACGCCTGACGACAATGATATCCACAAAACATCTTTATATTGTGTACGCCCTTTTATCGAGAAGCTGATTGAATGATACATTGTATAACCGCATACTATGTGTACATTGAATTCGACCGACCACATTGTTTCCTTGGTTCATCCCCCTTAAAATTGTCCAAGTCTTATGTAAAAGATCAGGTGGATGTCGGACAGGCTATGGTTAAGCCCGGTGTTCTTATTAGCACGCCAGGGTGCCTCTGTCGAATGTGCAAGCTCCGTGGTACCAGCGAGTGTAAAACTCAAGGATCATTAGCTATACGTGTTGTTGTTTTCCTATCAGGTAGAACTTACGTTCATCGTGCCGCCATCACCATGGGGCCAAAAGACATTGCCCCTACCCATGTAGAAACAATCCTAACTATCAGGTGTATCAGCCTCTTTGTGCAGCGTAATTCATGTAGTGGCAAGACCTACTTGGTGTGGGCGGGCCAAATTGACAGCTCTTCACTACTTAGACCATTGATGAGGTTGCTGTCCTTGATATCGTAATTCATATTATAGCAAACGGCTGCAACTGCTTTGTTTTTATCTGGGTTATGATCCATCATGATTTGAGTAGTAATCGTGTTAAATTGTTCGCGAGCCTTTAAGAACAATGATCAGCTAACATCTGGAGAAGATACGATTCACTTGAGCAGCTTACTTGATTCCAGTCTGCCACAACTGTGATCTGATTCACAGCAGCATTCCCGGCAGCGTAAACAGCCTGCCCAAAGGCAACATTAGAGGCACTCTGGGTATTGATACGTTTTGCCAGAACCGGGTCATTGGAAATTTTAGCCGAGGCTGCCTTGTAATCGACCTCAATGGCTTTCCAATCGGGCTTGAAATTGACGACCTCCACACCAGAAGGCCCCTCGATGGATGCAACTAAGCGATCCTGGGTAACGGGGGATGCTTAGGCAAAGCCAAGAAGTGAAACAACGAATATTTCGTTCAGACGCATGTTGAATCGATCAATAGAGCGATGTTGTTGTTGGATTTTGTAGAGAGTGAGAAAGAAACAATGGTTGAAGTTGGAGATTGAATGAATGTGGTATGATTTTTACTCTCCTGTTTAGCATCACAGTACTACCTTCCTTAGAGGCAAACAATGTACCTGTCTGGAATGGAAAGTATTCCATCGGACCGTTCGTGGCTTCTATAAATGCCGTATCAAGTAAATAGGAGATGAGATAAACCTGTAGTGCGGAGATTCAAGTTAAGAGATGTCAGGATGCATGACTAGATGAATTGTAAGTCATCCACATCAAAAACCTCAGGGTTGGTAGCGCCTTTGCTGATCTACACTACTTTTGCGCTTGCGAAAAACGGCATGGATTGACTTATGAGCAACATCCCTATGTATGTAGCCTAAGAATGTTAATGAGGACAGAGCTTACTGTTAGAAAGTGGGACTTTGATACAAAAGCTACCGAGACCGCATGCAATATTTATAGATATCGCAACACTGGCTCGAGCTTTCAGGATATATACTCTAATTGTAAGAACGCTAATGCCTCTCACTAAAACATCGAATAACAAATTACTAGACAGGATGGGCACGCACACTATGGATGGATATAAAAACGTTGATTCATGCTTCTCCTTTCAAGCTCACCTTGGGGGTGATGAATTCGACTACTGCTGTGGCATCAACGGGCTCCAAGACTACTGCAAGGGCAAATAGTGCGACAATGAATTGAATGAGCCCTATTGTTATAGATTGCAAAATTCGAAGATTTTGATCAAAATTTTGCCCAAACTCACCTGTCCCAAGGAGGAAGCCCCCTTGCAACACCGTTTATCGTTTTGGGTTATGTTCTCAGTGGCCTTGACCTCTTTTTTCCATTCTCATCCATGTTACCGCTGGAACAGTCGTCGCCTCTACGAGTCAGGAGATGCTGATCTCGTCAGTACGGAGCACGTAGGTCTGCTCATTCTGGGCGATCGTAATAAATCAAAGGGTTTTCAGCCACAGCGCAACAATCCCTAAAGATAGAAACATAGATACTCCGCGCATTTGATGTGAAGGCTAGGGAGCGCCTTTCAGGCATCTGGCGTCAATAAGGCAGAATGTATACAAAAGTGTAGAAACATGTAAGATTACTTAGTGTTGGGCAGCAGCTGACAGGCCCATAGAAAGGTAGGGGGTCAATGAGGTGTATTGAAGAGTATGCTGAAAGAAGGACTATGGACGTATCCGTCTATCTATATAATGAATGGACGATCCCTAATACTGGCATATCCTTAGCAGACTTAGTTATGATCGTGTGAGACCATAAAGTCTGTTATGCATAGTGCGACTATTGCTGTAACGAATGTGCTGGGTTAGGCCTGACACACCCCCCTAGGTTTAAGACTCTGCTTAAAGCTATTCACACTTCATCCTGACCTAGCAGGTGTGTGATATTAACAAGGTGAAGTTAGCGTATGAATTCCTTATGTTTCTAACTATTCAGTGGTTTGGTTAGACTGTTAGCAATAGTGCTGTTAGTATCTATCTATCTAAAGTTGATTTTTCCTTTCTGACAGACCTAGCGAGCCTATAGGCCTTAGATGTTGATATGCTTTAGCCTGGATGACCTATGTGGCTTTTCTTTAGTTAAAAGGCGAAGGGTCTGACTGTTGTCGCAATAGATGGTTGGATATCTATCTAGACTAATCTCCAGATTATCTATTAGTCTTATAGTTGCTATATATTCCCTAGTTGCTTAGGTTAGAGTAACTAGCTCTGCCTTAGTTAATAAGGTAATAACACATTTCTGCTTTGTTGCTTTCTACTTAATAGGTCCGCTAAACAGCATTATGATATATCTCTAACTACTGCGGTAAGTATTGCAGTTGTCTATAAAAGCAGCATCTAATAAGCAGTAAAGTCTGCTATTAGCTAATCTATTATACTCTATTGTAAGCCTCTTTGTATAGGCTAGATAGAAAAGACATCTGTCTGCTACCTCTATATGCGTTAGACTAGGGTTCTGCAGATACTTTAATAGTTATAATACTGTATAGAAAATATCTAGCCTAGTAATAACTACTGTATAGTTAATAGATCTAACTTTGCTTTAGTATTCTGTAATTATCTGGCGTAATACTTACTTATTATACTAGACTAGCTAGTTAATCGCTATAGGTGTTGCTAGCTAGCTTTTGGTTTACCTAACCTTATATTTAGTAATTAATATGTTAATGTAGTTATCTAGAGATAACTAGATTTTCCTGCTATTAACGTTTCTAATTATCCTAATGCCTAGGAACTAGCGTAGATTACCTATATCTTAAAGCTAATAGTAGGTATCTAGGTCTACTATAATTACCTTTGCCTTTTCCTAGTAGTTAGGATGAAATACAATCACTATATTGTCTATAAAGATAAAGACAATAATACCCTTTCTTATAAAGACACATTTATCCTTATAAAGCTAGTTAAAGCTAATCTGCTTTATCGTTTAGGTTATATGGCGTTGCTATAGAAGAGGTAACCTCCTAAGGCTGTATAATGCCCTTAGAAGTAGTAGATAACTTCTATACTCTTTAAAGCCTGGCAGATAACGTATGTAGACTACCTTATCTAACTATGTATTTATAAATATATTTATAGCATCCTTCTGCCAGAAGTATAAAGTAAATCTGGTGCCTAGGGCCATTATGGTTCTAAAGGTTTTAGTAGCTAGGGTTAATGCTAAAGTATCTAGATTGTTAGGTAGTTATAGGTTACCTTAGACGTATATCCTAGCCTTAAACTTACTAAGATATCTATGCTTATTAAACTTATATGTAAAGACCTATAATAAAGGTATAATGAATTACTTAGTCTAGTTAATCTTACCTATCTAGATCTTCTTCTACGTAGCAATATCCTAGTAATACTTTAGCTTAGTCTTACAAGCTAATTTCTATTAACTATAGAAAGAATGCTTTTAGGCCTCTTTTTAGTTTCTTAGTGTTAGCAGAAGATCCCTTTTATACATCTTTCTAATTATATCTATTGTTACTATATAGTACATACTGTTGTGGGCAGAGATATAGGCAATATACTGCCTTTGTGACAATCCTGTTAATTCTAAATCTGCTGCCTTTCTGCTAGGTTTTCTCTGCCTAGAATTCTGGACGATGTTGGCAGAGTCTACTCCCTAACTTATATTATATTTCTGGCGTCGTCTGGTTAGTTAGGTTAGTGGCTGTTGGCCTATTTCTTTGTGGGTAGTATTATTAGTATCTTAACTACTATGTTGCTCTGCTAGTTGTAACGATGCTAATGTGTTAGCATGGTCTAGATTTCTATTTGTAGATAGATTTACATCTAGGTTATCTACCCCCTTATCATCCTGTTGCTAGCCACTATATAAAGCCGTCTTTCTTGTTAGATAGATAGGATCTTTAGCACATATTATAAAAAATGCCGGGCTGGCTGGTCTGGGGTCAGAGGATGCTCTGGATCCATTCTGGTGAAGATCATCATCCTCTGTGTTGACAAAGATGGTTTCTAGGATTGTTTCTTTAGCTTCTTCGTTCTGTCTTTAGCTTATTCCTTCTGAATAGCTTCTAGATGATAAAGAGGAAGGAGGAGGGAGGCTGGAGTTATTTACCCCCCCAGGCGATGGGATACTAAGGCTGGATTATGAACCTGGTAATGGGCTGGCACTTGGTGCCCTATACACATTGCCTGCACTTGATGCCTTATATACATTGGCTAAAGAAGAAAGAGAAGACCGGTTGCTATATAATAGGTTTATATAGATATCTGGGAGGGAATAATTGCTAAGGATGGTTTCTATACTAAGGTCTAGATTCTTATGTAGATTTACTAGATCTATCTGCGTTGCCTGGATTCTGATCTAATTAGTATCTGTCTGCTGGGCATCTGATAGGCTGTAAACAACAGATTTATTAAAAGTGATATCTCTTAATCTAAAAACCTGTTGTAAAGCTGGTATCTAGATGCGATAGATATTGCTGCTGTTATATCTGTATAGATATCCTATGTGTGCTCTTAGAGACATCTTTGCTAATTGCTGGCGGCTAGCTAGATAGTCCTTAGTGAGAGGATATGCCCTACAGCTATATCTCTTTAAGTGACTAACAGACAGTTGTTCTGGGCGCTGGGTGCCTCTGTTGGCATTAAGCCAAGAGTTTATTTTGCCCTCTGGCGTAGACTAGCCTATCTTTTGCCTGGGGATTTAGTTGCCTAGATAGACTGCTGCTGCTGTTGTTTCTGGCCAGAGTTCTAGAGGAAAGTTAGATTAAATTAAGAGTGATCTTGCTGTTGTAAAGATAATCTTACTAGCCCTTTCTGCTGACCTATTCTGCGCTAATGTATAAGGAGCTGTCCTCTCTAGGATAATCCCTTGGTCTGTTATATAGTCGTCTATATTAGTCTGTAGAGATATATCTCTATCTAGATAAATAAAGCGAACAACTATCTTATACTAGGTTTCTAGAAACTAAACTAATTGTCTAATGAATTATAGACCTATCAGTCTGTAATAGGGTAAGGCGTGCTGTAGCTTATACTTAGTATGTAGGTATGTGGCTAATATGCAGACTTTTGCCCTATTGTAGGCCTCTTCTAGTTAAAAGAAGTCTATATTAACCCTTTTGAATAGATAGGTTGTCTTATAGGTTGGCTAATGTTATAAGATAATCTTTATTGCTTTTACCTGCCTACAGGCCTTGCAATCCTAGGTTAAGGTTCCTTAGATCTTTGCATCTAGGTATGCCTTAGATAGATAATGTAGAGCTGCCTTATTAGCATGCCTTAGTCTTTTATGCTAAAGTTAGGCAGAAGCAGTGCTTTAGGCGCGTGGTTTACTAGAAGATGTAAAAAGGGCTGTACCTATAGGCTTATTAGATAGGCGCTCTAGATAGTACTGTAGGTTATATGCCTAGACCTTATATAGGGTAGTACCTTAGCCATCTTCTAGGCAACGTTTCTGTGAAGCAAACTAGAGATCCTGTTCTTTTAGTCTGATGGTACTGATCAGAGTGGTTGCTGCCTCTAGGACTAGATAGAAGTTCTTGATTTATAGTTAACACGGTTGCCCTGCTGGGTTTAATCTATTTACTAGTAAAGTCCCTTTTGTAATTGCTTAGATTAGACCATTTGGTGTATTAAATGTCTTTCTGACAGGATATAGATTGACAAGATAGTTCCCATCCTATGTAAGGGTATCTGTTACTCTGCTGTTAACTAGGACGGAATGTTTATTATTATTAGATTAGGCAACGTGTTAGTATTAGCTATTTAGCTCTTCTGGAATAGAGGTTGTATCTAACCAGTCTGTATCTAAGTTAGATAGACTAGAACCCCTTATATAGTGGGATTACCTAATCCTTTGTTCCTGCTGCTAGATTGCAGGACTGGACTTTTCCTTATTTGCCTTAATCTTGTCTTTTAGACGTAGGTTGTTAGCAAGGAACTGCTGGGCCGTCTAGAGTCGCGATGCATCGCTAGTCTATCTAGATGGTTGAATATATAGGTTTAGATAGAAGTAATCAGTATAGAAGTGCTTTATCCCATCTAGAAGACAGAAGGGTACTAGCCTCTCCTTCTTCTTCTTCCTATTGTTGTTATTATTGTTTAAGTTAGATGGGCCCTTGGCTGGAACCTAAGATGGCTGTGCATTATCTTGCTGTTACTAAGTGGCATATGCTCCTTCTGACTTAGAGTACTCTTCACTATGCCTAGCTTTAAGCTAAGTCCTAAATTAATAAAGGATCTGTATACTAGACAGTCTATTATCTGGACTAATGTTGTCTGTTGCTTCCCTTGTAGTAACTGCTGCTAAGGGAGCTGCAAAGTCTAGATATGTCCCTTTTAATGCATTTAGAAGGGTTGCCTGTTGGTGTGTGATACTTATCTCTTTACAGCTAAGTCTAAGGGCCTTTAAGATATAGGTCTTATAGGACTGTATCTATTGGTGTGTATTAGACCTCTTTAGTCTGGTTAAGTAGTCCTTATACGTCCTGTAGGTAAGTATCTTCTCTGCCTCAGGAGTTTGCTGATATCTGTTTTTTAGATATCTTAATGCTTTACGAGGGGTATTAGCATCTACCAGCCAGGACAGCATAGTTATCTTGATGGTAGTTGTAATGTCCCTTATGGTTTTCTGAAGTACGTAAGTCCTACGCTTATACTGCTTAAGCTCTTTAGAATATACTCTACTGTCTGCTTTAAATAGAGTAATCTGTTTGATAGTTAGGTTAACTAGTCTGCTAGGTCTGATAGAAGGAGTAAAGACCTTATCAGAATCTAGGTTACAGAACTGCTATATCCTATTTAACTTGGCGTTCATCCTGATAAAGGTGTACCAGTCTGGCTAGTCAGATTGACCTTTCAGACGGATGGTTAACTAATTGGTTGTTATGTTAACTGGTTTTTGTGTCTTATAGCTAGATAACAGGATGGATACTTAATGATTAACCAGGAGCCTGCCTGGGTTGCTGATGATATTGATAGGTCAGGGGTTTGACTGTGCGAAGCTATTTAGAGCATCCAGTGGTCAAAAGGACAGCTGGGCTTATAACTGTTGGGCAGCAGCTGACAGGCCCATAGAAAGGTAGGGGGTCAATGAGGTGTATTGAAGAGTATGCTGAAAGAAGGACTATGGACGTATCCGTCTATCTATATAATGAATGGACGATCCCTAATACTGGCATATCCTTGGCAGACTTAGTCATGATCGTGTGAGACCATAAAGTCTGTTATGCATAGTGCGACTATTGCTGTAACGAATGTGCTGGGTTAGGCCTGACACTTAGAACAGAGGAACTTGAGGTAGGCTAAGCGTCGATGCATTAACTCTTTGTGCACTCGTACATAAATCTGGCTAGTAGAGTGTTATAACTTGTCAGAGGCTGGGATCGTACAGAGTACTGAAGTTGACGGTGGCTGCTCCTAGGGGTTAATTATGACCAGCATTCGAATCTGCCTTCCTCTGTCCTGTGCTGAATGACCCGGCCACCCTTAAGATGTCGCTCCGGATTAACGATGTCCCGTTCCGATAGTTGCAACCCGGTGCACCCCGGTGCCCCCTCTCCGGTCTCTAACATAACTTCACATACTGATGGCGGACCAGGCCCTACAGCACCTGCTGAAGGTAAAAGTCTCACCTATCATACCGAGGTGTTAGAGTGATAAGGTACATTAACTGTATATGTGGTGTCCATCTTACTCTTTGGTCCTCTCTGAAAAACCCCTTATTCCTATGGGTGATTTCTTAGGAAACCCCTGGGCGAATTCAAGCCGATGGTTGGCTTATGAACTACGATAAATGGGCCCACTACCCGGGGTTTCACCATGATCTCCCGGTGATTTCCACGGATAAATGCCTATTTCCTTTACGTACCAAAATGTCACCCCTCTGGCAGCGCTGCCGATATGTAGGCCGAGATAGCCACCCTGGCTATCGCACATTACGCTAGCTCTCACGTAAGCACCTTACAGCTTCTGAATAGGCAAAGGCCCCAGCTAGTCTGATGCAGTATGAAACTAGTCTGTTGGGAGGGCAGCAATGGAGACAGTCTGCATTGGTTGATTGGTTCTGGTAAACTGGTTGCAGCATCAGCCTACCATTGCATCGGACAGAGTACTTCTGATTGGTGGAGCTTAAAGAGATCCTATACTACACCGTACTTCCAATTTCGCTTAATTCCGAGATGCATTGCTGGGGGCAGATACAGCTAATACTTCGGAACATGAGGCACTTATTAAGCCTGCCTGGAAACCAACAATGAGTCTGTCACCAACTCAACGGATCAGGCCTGGTCCAAACATTCACTTGCTCTCTCTCAGAGACTGCCCAAAATGGCATCTGGGAAAGAAAATTGGGATAAGTCTGTTGCCTCTTTGAAGAAAGACTTCAAGAATTACGCAAAAAAACAATGGCGCGACATGCAGGCACCATTGTCATGGCATGCGCAAGAGGAAGCTCCGAGAGAGCAGGAGCAAACTCCTCTTGCACTTAGCCAGCGGCTCAGCCCCTTCCAGTACTCAGCCATCCCGAACAAGTGTTATATCAGACTTCTTGAACTTATGCCGGGCCAAAAGAACGAGCCGATTCAGATTCGATTATCCACCGTCGGTCTAGAAGACAGTACTCAGACTTACGACGCACTCAGCTATGTATGGGGAGACCAAGATCAGCCGAGAAGGGCCATCTCTGTTAACGGTGGCCGCATGGAAATCTATGAATCACTGCATGACATCTTGGTCAGCCTTCGAGCCAACTCCGAGTCCGTAATCGCTTCCGAGGTTGGCGAGAGATGCGTCCTCTGGGTTGATGCAATCTGTATCAACCAGGCAGACATGGCGGAACGGAGCGCCCAAGTACCCATCATGGACAACATCTACAGGAACGCGCGGCGCACCGTGATATGGCTCGGGCCCGAAGCGGAAGAGACCGAGCGTGTTTTTGAGATGCTCTACCATCTCGCACGGGATGCAAATGCAACCACCCCCGATACAGGCCTCGGCGACTTCACCGACGAACAGGCAACCCTGCCGATTACCCTTATACAGCTTAACAAGACCCCGCTTGTACAAAGCCCTGCCCGGGAACTGTACGCCGGAGAGTCCAAAATCTGGGATATCCTGACCTGCACGTGGTGGTACCGCTCCTGGACCCTGCAGGAGATCCTGCTGTCCACCAACATCACTCTAATCATGGGACGTTACAACATCGATTGGCAGAGTCTCTGCGCCGCTGTCGACCACGGCCTCAGGATGCGCCTCTGGAGCATGCTAGCATCAGGGACTTTTATTAACCCCAACATACTACCTTACTTCACAATCAGAGCTTTGCAACGACGCTTGGGCCGGTACAAGTCCACGGATCATGGTTCCCAAGCTGAACATGGACCAGGAATTCTCCTCACTCTACTAGAAGGTTGTCGACAAAGGGAGTCCAAAGACCCACGCGACAAGATTTACGCAGTCTCTGGCATCTTGAAAAATATCCAGAGACTGAGTTCCGCTGCCGATGCCGTCAATCGGATAAGAATCGATGCGGAGTACGCCAGCCCCGTCGTGTTCGTGTATAGGATGATGTCGCAACAGCTGATCCTGACGACGGGAACCTTGGACGTTCTCGGGATATGTCCCAGGTCGTCCAGGAGGGGCTTACCTTCATGGGTGACGGACTGGGGTAACTCGGCTTCCATGGCCGTACCTCTGTCCCGCGACTCGCTGGACCGGCCGCGGCGCACTCACGCTGCACGCGGCACTCTTGCCAACAACGCGCGCTTTCCCGCAGACGCCGTGACCCTTGTGCTCCAAGGCCACGAAGTGGCAACGGTTTCGGAGATTTCCAAAAGTATCCCTCGATGGGATCACACCAAACTGGCCGAGACTGAGGAGGAGACGAAGGATCAACGATGGGCAAGGCTACGTGCTGAGGCTGCAGCGAATGGAGACGAGGAGCCATCCCGCTTCGCACTACGAATGACCTACCTCAAGAACTCAAAGGACGACTTCAAGAGCATCTTTACCGAACTTGCTCAGCACTGGCACGCCCTCATCCAGTGGGAGCGATTTGCCGCCCGGAAAAAGCCGACCAACCCATGTGACCTGGACGCCGACGCAGCAGCGGTCTACTGGAAAACGCTGTGCGCCGGCACGTACGACCACGAAAGCCCGGCCGCGACGGAAGAGCTATATCACAAGTGGTCGCGCAGCCTGGACGTGTTGCGCAAGAACGAGAGTCGGTACGGCTCCCTGGGTTATGGCCTCCACCCGCTCGCGTATGTTGTGCAGTCCTGGGACGAAGGGTTCCCCGAGTTCGCGCTCTATTGCGAAGGTGTCATCGAGCGGCGGTTGGGATGGTGCGAAAACGGGTGGCTGGCGCTGCTGCCCGAGGCGACGTGCAAGGGCGACAAGATCGTGCTGGCCGAGGGCGGTAGGGTTCCCTTGGTGCTCAGGCCCAACGGCGATGGATATAATACATTTGTTGGTGAGGCGTACGTTCATGGTATTATGAACGGGGAGGCCTTTGACCAATCGACATGCCATGACATCAAGATTTGCTAGATAAGGATGGATGTAACGGACAACCCCAGACACAGTCGGTTGTGACCTACTCTAACCCATTGAGCAAAGCTTGAGGAGGATCGTTCACAGTCAGCAAGGCGGGGAAATAGAGGTTGCAGAAGAAGTTGGCAAGATACCTGACACTAAAAAAGATGAAACAAACAACTAATGCAAAAATTCTTTCCATAGCCAAGGATTTTCAGTCTCATCGGATAAGTGTGTTGGGTGTATAGAGTCGGAATATAGAAGGCAGGTAAAGAAGCATTCGGTTGACCAGATACGGCCAGTGTCAACAACGGCACCCCGTTAAGAGGTGAGACCGTTTGGGGGTTTCTTGCCACAGCTTTTAAGCCTGCGGACTGGCGAATGGACATCCAATGACGACTCAAGCGGGCCTCGCTATCGTACGCCTGCGCACACGGCCAGCTGTTAGTTGTCAATCTGCTGCTGGGATTGGGAGAAGGCAAAATTGATGTCAATGCACGAGATCGGAACGAGAGGTTACCTTTGTCTCATGCAGTGTGCAAAGGGTATGATGAGATGGTTCAGGCGCTGCTTCGGATCGAAACGTTGAGTCCGGACGCCAAGGGGCAGCACCGCTGGACGCCGTTGATGGAAGCAGCCAGAGACGACCGGGTGAATATCGTCCGTACATTATTGAGCTCAGCAAATGTCAACATCAGTAACACGCACAAGAACGGGAAAACGGCACTGTGGCATGCTGAGATGAGGAAACACCAGAACATTATCCGCTTTTCGTCGACAATGACGGGGCCTTTGCCTCTGAGACTCAGTAACTCAAGTCAAGAGAACTACTGCGCTAAACCGCTTGCTGCTCTACTACAAGCCTGTCTAAAATCAGGGTGTTAGGTCATAATGACTGTGGCGTTTAACTAACGCTGTAGTAAGGAAGAGCTACAGATCTAAGACAACGACAACTCTTACATAAATACAAAGGTGGCCCTTTTTGTTAAATAAAAAGCTTTTTTAATACTAAATGTATTTTAAACTAGAAGTTATAATAGAACTTATTAAGTATAATATAACAGTAATAAAGATTATATAGATAAGAGAAGTTTGTTACCGTAATTACAAAAACACGCTTGTAGAGACAAGCGTTAAAGTAACTAGGTATCTATCTTAATTGCATTAACTGTTTATCGTCACACGGAACTCCCCCTTTTTTGGCTGTAGTAGATGATTTCTCAGGGCCGACCTCACGGGGAAATCCTGGAGAAGTCCTCTGCTTTAATTGGTCCCTTCACAAGAAAAGGGGGAGCAGCTACCCGGAGTTTCGCCTTGGCTTTCCCGGCGATTTCTTCCGGTTGCCACGCGCCCGTTTCCTCCAACGCCACCAGCCTTGAATCTTACGTAAGCTGCGGCCTTGCTTTGCCACAGCGGTGTGGCTTTTCGTGGCTTATTTTCGTACAATAGATGAACTTAATTCGAACCCTAATTAGTCCATGTTGAAGAGACATACAAGAACTCAAGACAGATACCTAATTAACGATATCGTGCAGCTTAACACACACCTTAGTACAGCCAGGTGGTGCCTGCCGACGCGCGCTGTACCGCAATACCCACGCCCTCGAAGACGGCCATGAGAAAGGGGCAGCCAATGGCGTTACTCCTCGCGGCCCTGTAGCCATTGCGGGCGGCCAGCGACCCTACGGACGGCACCCAAAAGCTGACTTGAAGCCCCCGTTCACCTGCGGTATCACGGGCAAAGCGTACTCTCTAGCTGAGGTCTTAGAGCAGATTGAGCTGCTGGCGCGGGCGCTTGCCTCTGATCTAGGATGGCAGGTCAACGAAGGTGAAGACATGAAAAATTGATTAGTATTTACAGTTAACACTGTACGTCTTCCCTACCTTCTTAGCCAGGTCCGTATTAACAGTCTTGTAGATCAACACGTTAACCGACTCATGGGCTACCCATCGCCTCTCGGGCGTGTCTTGCCCCACCAGCTCATCCTGTTCCCAACTGGAGCTCACGAACCTAATAAAGGCCGTGAACTACAAAGCTTTGTTCACCTGCACGCCTCTCCTTGACCAGACTCTCGATGCCGCCGCCGCGGTGGGCATCCCCAGCCGCCACGTTTATCTGCTGGACCTGCCTCCCCAGTTAGACAGAGACACCCCAGTGCTACTCAGCACAAAGTCGGTCGATCGACTGATTAAGGAGGCCCACAGCATGACGCCGATTCCTCTGCTTCGATGGAGCAAGGGTCAAGGCGCCCGCCAGGAAGCTTTTATATGCGCCTCCAGCGGAACATCTGGGTTACTTGTAAGCCACAAAACAGCAAGGGCTGCCGCTTGATAGTGGGAGAGACTTACTGATGGATTGCGTGGACAGAAATGCGTCAAAAATGTTGCACAAGAATGTGATTGCGAATATACTCCAGTTCGCTACGTACGACGGCATCAGCAACCGCAGAGAGACAGAGATGGGCCTGGGGGTTCTCCCGCTGAGCCATGGCTATGTTCTGTACACAATCTCCTTCGTCAGTGTTTATCGCGGAGACGGTGTGGTCATTCTGCAGTCCTTTGACCTGTTTCAAACCTTGGAGGCCGTCGAGAAGTATTCCCTGCGGCGTCTCTGGCTGGTGAGTAGAGCAACGTTCCGCTCTCGTGGTCTGGATGCTAACGATTGATTCACGCAGATCCCTTCCATGATCACGGCCATCACCAAAGCCATTTCTTTGGTCAATAGATACGACTTGAGCAGCGTGAGGACAGTGGTCACTGCGGCGTCACCGCTGAAACAGGAGACTTCGGCGCTCTTTAGCCAGCTTTTTCCTAACTGCAGCCTCATCCAGGCCTATGGCCTCACCGAGGTGTCGGTCATGCTCACATTGACAGACATGGACGACATGATGCACGGATCCAGCGGGTGCCTGCTACCAGCTGTCGAGGCGCGGTTGGTCGACAGGGGCGGCAGTGACATCCACGAGTACCACCGCGCAGGCGAGCTATGGGTTCGCACTCCGGGCATTATGCTCGATTACCTCAACAACGAAGAAGCGACGCGAGAGATGATCACCAAAGACGGCTGGCTGCGCACCGGGGACTTGGTCGAAATCAGACTGAGCCCCAAGGGCAACGAGCACGTCTTCATCGTCGACGGCATCAAGGAGCTCATCAAAGTCGGGGTAAGTCGTCGCCCTGAGCGTCCAACCCGAACACGTATCACCCACAAGACGTTTTCTAACAGCACGCAGGGCATGCAGGTAGCGCCGGCCGAGATGGAGAGCTTTCACATGCTGCATGCCGTCGTCGCCGATGCCGCGGTCATCCCGGTACCTAGCGAGACCGCCGGCGAGCTGCCGTTGGCGTACATCGTAATGTCGCCATTGGCGAAGCACCAGGACGAGTCGGCGGTTAGGGAGGAACTCTACAACCACGTCAAAGAGGCCCTGTCGCAGTACAAGCACCTCGACGGCGGCATCGAGTTAACAGACTCAGTTCCCAAGACGATAAGCGGCAAGACAAAACGAGCCATTCTTAAGGAGAGGGCCAAGACGCTTGTCAGGGAGAGAAACGCACTGGCCGAAGTGGCGTCAGGATGGCGTGAGATGGCGGAATATGAGGAGTCTACGATGATTCAGGTCCTGGACTTCGACTCAGATTCAGACAAGGACTATTGACATCTCCGTCGATAACTGCCTATAACCACGTTTCTTGCACATAGTTTCCGATGTTCTCTCCATTGTTCACTGTAATGCTTCAACTTTGGCGTCTCTACTTGTAGTTCATCTACATACCATTAAATTGAACCGAATACTTCGATAGAGCCCCCTTTTCCCGTTACTATGTCTTACCTCTAGACCAGATTCATCGTGACCGTAATTATTACCACATCTCTGCGTGTTGCAACAGTGAATTAAACATTGAGCCTTTCCGCAGGTCCGCGGCCCCAGAAAAGGTCTGCTTACAGATGTAGCTGTTCTGTGCTCTAAGAAACAGACAATTTAATTTTAAGACCTATAGAGCCTTAGAGCAATATTGCTAAGAAAGATTAATATGCAGATGTAATAGTTGTAGAAAAGAGAAAAGAGAAAAAAGAGAGAGAGAAAATATAAATAAAGAAAAAAATACAAGCTGCGTATATAGTATTATAGGTAGAAAGGTAAAGTAAAAATAGCTAGAAAAATCTATTATATAGATAGAAGACTTCCTTACTTAACTAAGCAAAAGAGATATATAAAAGAAAGTTACTATTATTATTTAGAAAGAAAGAAATTATTATAGTTTAGATTTATTAAATAATAATTAGTAGCCTAACTTACTAATATTATATACAAGGTTATTAATAAATAATTATTATAACCTAATTAGTTATTATAAAGGATTATATAGTTATAAAAGAAAGGTTATAAGTATTAGAATAGTACTATTATATAAATACATAATACCTAGGGAAAGAGAGAGTATACAGACTAAATACTTAGTACTTAAGGTGTTTTACTATAACAGATGCTAACAGTAACGCCCTAGACAAAGACTAATTAAGCCACATGCCTAAAAGATCTGCTAATGCTTGCACGCATGCAAGCACTGCTGTTAACACTACCCTATATGCCCTTGTGACTGTGACACACGCATGCATGCAACCATCTGGCTAGGGGAGTTATGCTATTACAACTATGCCCCCTCCTGGCTGCCTTGTCCCTAAGGCACACACGGCAATGCAGACCCCCAAGGTTAAGGTTAGCAACAGGCAGGTCCTACCCCGCACGTCGCCAGCGCCCGCCTTGTCAGCCAGGTTCTAACTGCAGGATTTGAACCCACAAGCAGCTCGTTGTCACAAGTCCTAGGCTAGCAGCTGTTAGTCTGACCGCATGCGTGCAAGCATAATTATAACAGATGCTAACAGTAACGCCCTGGTTAAAGACTAATTAAGCCACATGCCTAAAAGATCTACTAATGCTTGCATGCATGTAAGCACTACTGTTAACACCACCCTATATACCCTTGTGACTGTAATTATCAAAAGTGGTGGGATTGTCACAAGCAAAGCGCGCAGGGTGCGCGCGGGAATTGCCGCGCGCAGCAAATGCGCGGCAAAATAACAAAGAGATTTACTTTAGATTTAACCTACTTTACGCAGAGATTTAACTAATAAGAGACCGTGAATTCACTAGGGATTACCTAACCAGGAAGCCCCTTTTAAGCAGGGATTTCCTAGGTTATCCCTATAGCATTATTAGATTAGAGAACATAGATATAACTAATAATATTATTATATTGCCTCTACTTTTAACAGTAATATATGCCTATATATAACTATCTAGCTAGAGAAGTTATACTGTTATATTTACTATAAGATAGATATATATACTTAGTTTAAACTAACTTATAATATATAAACTAAATATATTTATTTATATAAAAGGTAAGTTTATAGTTAAAAAGAATAGTTATAGTAACATTATCTTTTATTTACTTTATGTTTTAACTTTATATAATTATATAAGTTCTCTTATATATAAGAGAATCTATTTAATATTTATTATTAATTATAAGTAACGTACATAATAAGTAAGTAGGCTAGATAAGTAAGTAGGCTATAAAACCGTTCTAACGTAACTATCTAAACTTATCTATCTATTCCTTTATAAAGAAAGATGTAATTAACTAGTAATAAGGCTTAATTATAGCTAGCTATCTAAGCTTACAAAAGAGACCTAAAACTTAGTATCTAGATAGTAGTAAAAATATACTAAGTTAGTTATATTACATTAATATGTTAACTTTATAGTATACTATTATAACGTAATTCTATACTAAAGTTATAAAATTTAATACTACTAAAAAAGATTACTTTAGTTAATTAGATTATTAAGCTAGATACCTAATTATTTTCTTTTTAGCTAAGTAGTATAAACAAAATAGCTAATTAACTACTTTCTAACTATAATATATCTTTAGTTAGAAAGCGCTAGGCTTTAAACTTTATTAAATAATAACTATAACTATAGACATATTTCTTTTATAAGTATAACTATAAAAAAGCCTAATATAAAGATCTAGGTACTATTTATAGCTAGTTTATACTTATAAAGAACATAATTATAAAGTATAGTATTTAGAATTCTAATATTTATAACTTTAATAAGACTAGCTTTATAATAGGCTAGATTATATCTAGAATAGTTATAATAAGTACTAAAAGGTAATTAAATATAAAAATAGTATAGCTTAGTAATTATAAATAAGTTATAGTTATTTAGGCTATTAGTTTATTAGACTATAGTGTCTTACTATATATTATTATTATAAGCTAATATTATCTTTTAACTTAGTATACTAAATTAGATCTCTTATATAACTAGGTTATTATAACAGGCTAAGCCCTAAACGTAGTTAGGCTTTGCCTTAGCTAAACGTCTGGCGACCCTCTAGCGATTACCTTAGCATTCTGCCTAGCGTAACCGCCTAATAGCTTAACTATCTATGTAGCGCCCTACTTAATAGTTCTCTTCCTTTTCCTTCCTCTCCTTAGCTTTAGATAAACTTAATTAAGCTACCTATCTGTTAAACTAAACTCTAGGCCTAGCTCTTTACATATCTAAAGCTCTATCTTATAACTTAGTTAGTCTTTACTAGTAAATTAGTAATAAAGAACCAAAATAGTAGTAGTAGCTAGCAGGCGTCTCTAGAGACGCTAATATAGAAAGCTATAGCACTATTTTACGCATAGATCACTAAGCTTATAGTAGAGCTTAAGCAGTAAAGCAGCAGCAAAACGCTACCTAGCAGCTTTACTAGAAGATCTAGAACAAGGCCGTTATCTCCGTAAGAAAATACCTTAAATACTATAGTAACTGCCTACTAAACAGTAGGCAGGGAGCTACTAAGGCAGAAGCTACTTATAAACCTACTAAAGTTCTTAGGTAAGAGGCGTAAGTACCCTGCTTAGGCATAGCAGATAAAAAACAAGATTAAGTATAATTATGCATTTTACTAAAATAATACAGAAGTCTAGTATCTTATTAATTTATGCCTAAACGTTAACCTATAATAAGTTATAGCTACATTCTACGCCCTAGAGGGGGCAGGAGGTTAGTAAGACCCTAGCGACTTTATAGTGTACCTTAACTAAACCTATAAAGACCTTAATATTTAGCCTTAGGCTACCTCTGTAATCTATATAATACAACAGAAAGATAATAAGTCTCTAATAACCTTCCTTCTAAAGTTTAAGTAAACCCTTACTAACACAGGTAGTACTACATAGCCTAACGCTATATAAATTAACCTACTTAAACAGTCCCTTTTGCTCTATCTTTAGGACTACCTTATTACTATATTACTACTAGACACCTACCCTAAGTAGTTATCTTACGTACAGAAAGTAGCCTAGAAGCTTAAATAAACCTAGACTAGCCCCTAATTATGTTATAAGAAGGCACTAACTTCCTACTAAGATACTAACAACAATATTAAGATAACTAAAGCTATTAAAGTTAGGGTAACTACTAGGCTAGTAACTAAAACTAGTAGTAGTTTAAGTAATAAGGATACTTACTAATATTATAGGTATAATAAGAAGAGATATATTAAGAAGAACTACCTAAAGAATAAAAAGAAGGCTAAGAAGACTAAGGTGTCTATTACTAAAGTTAGAAAGAATAAAGCAACAGTTAAGCAAAGCTCTAGCAAGAGCTTATTTACTAAGTACTATACTAACAACGCATTAGAAAAAGAATAGCTCTAGTGTAAAAGCAGGCACTAGAGGCAACTAGAGAAAAAATAAAAGGGTAGCAAAAGGCTAAGAAGCACTAAAGTAGCCTATTAGTAGTTATAAACGTTAAAGTAAATAAAGGATTTATTACCTAAGCACTTATTAACTCTAGATATAATACTTATGTAATAGTAAATACTAACTTTACCTAACGTCTTTACCTACTATACGTTAACTATTTACTAAGGATATTTAGTAGATTTACTAGCTAAGTAAGAGGAGTTCTAGCCTCTAGCGTAGTAGTATTTACTCTAGAGTTAAGTAGCTACGTATAAAAGATTTACGCCTATATAGTTAAGGGCCTAGACTAGGATATCTTTCTAGGTAACCTCTAGTTTAAGGTAAACTATATTATCTATAACCTAGTAAAGAAATAACTATTCTATAGAAAAAAAGGGGTAACTATTTATATAGCTAAACAGAAGGAACCTAAGAGGATTAAGGAAATTTAGTCTAAAAGATTCCTAGAGGCTACTAGATTTAGGGCGGTCTACTAGTAAGTAGCCTAGGGATACTAGGTAATTAAGCATATCTAAGCCATTAGTATTACTAATATTAACTAGGCGCTCCAGCCTAAGAAGAAGGTAGACCTTACTAACTAGGTCCTAAAAGACGTCTTAGAGAAATTTAGAGCACTCTTTAACCCTTAGAAAGCGTACCTATTACTACCCTATTAGCTAGGCATAGACCATAAGATCCCTATTAAACAGAGACCAAACGGTTATAAATTACTACTACCTTAGGGGCCGTTATACAGTATGTTGCAAGAGAAGCTCTTAGTGCTAAAAAAGATACTATAAGACCTCCTAGATAAAAGATTTATTAAAGTAAGCAGCTTCTCTATCTTAGCGCCAGTCTTATTTATATAAAAGCTAGGTAGAGAAATATAGTTCTATATAGACTACTAGGCTTTAAACGCTATTATAAAAAAGGATTACTACTCTCTCCTCTTAATCTTAGAGACCCTTTATTAAGTTAGCGCTACTAAATAGTATACTAAACTTAACGTAGTAGCTGCCTTTTATAAGCTATAAATAAAAGAAGAAGATAAGCCTAAGATAGCGTTCTATACCTAGTATAAGCTGTTTAAGTAGCTAGTCTACTTTTTTAGCCTTATAGGTGCACCTATAACTTTTTAATACTATATTAATAGTACCCTACAGAAATTCCTTAATAATTTTGTTACTACTTATATTAATAACGTCTTAGTATATACTAGTAGCTTAAAAGAGGAGCATAAGGAGAAGGTTTACTGCATACTTACTGCCTTCTTAGTAGCCAGTCTAAACCTTAACCCTACTAAGTATAAATTCTCTATTAAGATAGTTAAGTACGTTAGCTTTATAGTTACTACTAGGCAGGGTATCTTATATAATCCTAAAAAGTTAAAAGTTATTACAGAATAGTAGGCCCTAGAGATTATAAAAAAGGTAAAAAGTTTCCTAGGATTTACTAACTACTACTAGGTGTTTATACTAAACTTTACTAAGATTATCTACCTACTTACTAAACTTATAAAGAAGACTGCTGTATTTTACTAAGGAAAGCTACAGAAGGAGGCCTTTTAGTAACTAAAGTTAATGTTTAGTAAAGCCTTAATACTACAGTAGTTTAATTCTAAAGAGAAGACTTTTGTTAAGGCTAACTACTCTAGGTATACCCTAGGGGGCATGCTAACCTAAAAGGATTTATTAAAGAGACGCTAAGCTATTACCTACTACTTACAGAAGTTAACCCCTGCTAAGTATAATTACCCTATTTATAATAAGAAGCTACTAGCTATACTTAGCTACCTATATACCTAGAGGGCTAAACTACAGAGTGTAGGCTTATTTAAGGTTCTTATAGACTACTAAAGCTTAAAGTACTTTATAAAGAAGCAGAAGTTAATAAAACAATAAAGTAGATAGGCTAAAGAACTTACCTAGTATAAGTTCTACTTAGAATACTAACCTAGGTAAGAGGCTGTAGTTCTAGACGTATTATCCTGCTAAAAACAGGATGTACTAAAGAGATAAAAGGATAAGAAAGAGCTAGGTTAAGTAGTCTAAGTTATCCTAACCTCTGCCCTTAGGAGCAGCAAAGGCATAGCAAACTAGTCCTAAGTAGCCTAGACTACCTAGGACCTTCTACTATATATAGTTATCTTTAAAGAACACCCTAAGCTTTAGAAGCTTTAGGTTAAGATACTAGCGTAAGATAACACCTATTTATAAGCCTTCTAAGCTATTACCTACTAAGAAAAGGCCTTTCCTTTTTTACTAAGTCTAAAAGTATAGATTAAAAAGTACTCTATAGATACTATAAACTAACTCTTATTCTGTAACTATATATAGGTACTAGGCAGGTAAGACCTTAGTAATAAGATAAATACACTTTATATAAAGATAATTTAACAGTCTTATAACTTTCTTACTATAGGCTATTCTAGCTATAATAGTACTCTTAGCATTATTAGCTAATAGTTCTTCTAGCCTAGGCTATTATAAGCTATTAGATATTTTATATAAAACTATAACGTCTATAAAAGGAGGTATATATAGTAACAATCTAAAAAGGGGTTTCTAAAACTACTACTAATTCCTTAGTAATTATAAACTAACTTATTTATAGACTTTATTACTAACCTACTACTAAGCAGCCCCTAAGAAGCATACTACTTATAAGTTATTATAAACAGACTTAGTAAGTCTGTTACTCTTAAAAAAATAAAATCTATAGAGGTAGAGGCATATATAGAATGCTTTTTATAGTGCTACATAAGGTTTTATAGTATCCCTTACTTTATTATTAGTAATAAAGAAAGTAACTAGATAAGCTGCTTTTAGATAGCGTTTTACTAGCTACTAGGTATTAAACGCTACCTAAGTACTACCTATTACCTCTAGACAGACAGCAGGACTAAAAGATTTAACTAGAAGATCTAAGCCTTCCTTTAGGCCTACGTATGCTATTTATAAAAAGATTAAAAAAAATAGTTACTTACTATGCAGCTAGCCCTAAATAACTAGTTTAACTTAATAATTAAAGTCTCTTTATTCTTTCTAAAGTATAAATAAAACGTAGACTTTATACTAGTTAAGGAAGATAAAACACTAGTAACTAATAACTAAGAGGCTACTACAAAAGATCTAGTATAAAGGCTTAAGAATGCTATAGACTTTATACAGGCTGCTATAACTACTATACAACAGAGGCAGGAAGACTTAGCAAACTAGTAGCAAACGGCTACTAAAAGGTTTAAAGTTAAAGACTGTGTTTAGCTTTCTATAGCTAACTACTGCTTACTAAGACTATCTAAGAAGCTAGACTAGTTACATTAGAAGTATACTGTAACTAAGGTAGTCTTCTTACTAGTAGTAGAATTAGACATCCTAAGCAGAATTTACCTAAGGTTCTATATAGATATCCTTTACTAAGTAGCTAGCAATCTACTACTAAGACAGAATTAAGATAATACCTAACTAGCACCTATACTAGATAATGCTAAAAGTATAAAGTAGGCTGTTAAGAAGATATTAGTAGCCTATTAGTAATAAATAGGTAGAAGATGTTATAAGGAGGCGTTAGTTAAGTAGGTAGGCTATACGTAACCTACTTAGGAACTAGTTAACGTAGTATAAGACACAGAGGCCCTAGATACTTTTAAGGCCTATTAGAAAAGTATTCTTACGTCTAACAGGGACCTTAATTTCCAGTAGAGAATACAGCAAAAGTGCGTTAAAAGGGGGAGGGTATTATAACAGGCTAAGCCCTAAACGTAGCCAGGCTTTGCCTTAGCTAAACGTCTAGCGACCCCCTAGCAATTACCCTAGCATTCTGCTTAGCGTAACCGCCTAATAGCTTAACTATCTACGTAGCACCCTACTTAATAGTTCTCTTCCTTTTCCTTCCTCTCCTTAGCTTTAGATAAACTTAATTAAGCTACCTATCTGTTAAACTAAACTCTAGGCCTAGCCTTTTATAGTTATTATAATATATAAAAATAGATAAATAATAAACAAAAGAGGCCTAAATTAGGTTAAGCACTTTAATTATTATTTAAAGCTATATATAAGAGGTTATTATTACCTTCTTATTATTAATAAGTATAAAAGCTATTACTTTATATAATTTAAGATATTTTGTTAAGAAAATAATATTATTACACTTTATATACTAGCTTAATTTTTTTTTATTTACTTTAGCCCTTAGATATAAGGTGTTTTAGGCCTCTTAAGTTAGTATATAGTTAATAAATTAAAGATAAAATATAGTAAGGTAATACTTATATTATAAAGAAAGATTTCTTTTTTATATTTTGTAAGGCCTTTACATACGCTATTATAAAAAAAATATTTAAAAAGGTTTTAGAGAGTTAGAACTTATTTCTTTTAATATAGAAAGTATCTTATATAAGCTAGATATTAAGTTATATACTCTAATGCCTCTAGAATTAGTCTTAATAATACTACTACTAGAGATTTCTTAGATACTAAACAACCTAACTAAGGCATCCTTATAATTAGAACTTATTAAGAATTAAATCTTATACTATTAAAATAGCTTTTTAACTTTAATTATTAAAGCTATAAAGTATTTATTAAAAAGAGTGCGTAAGTTTATATATTAGATTGCCCTTTTAAGATTTAAGAACTAGATCCTTTATAAGAAAAATAACCTACTTAGCTATTACTAAAGAGCTAAGAAAACGCACCTTAGATAAAGAGGCAGCCTTACTATAGCTAATACAGAGAATATTTAATTATAGATAAAGGCGTTAGCATAGGTTTATAAGAAAACATATTAAAGTAGTAGTTACAAACTAAAGATAAAAACAGGTTAATAGTAATATAGTATCTATAGAAACATAAGACATAATGCCTAAATATGTTAGTTTAATAAAGAAATATCTAGGGAAAAGGATTCTAAGTAGTTTTAATTAATTTACTATTATTAATGTTAATTTATAGTTATCTTTATTATGTAGCTTAAGATATATAGCCTACTTACTTATCTAGCCTACTTACTTATTATATACGTTATCTTTAAATGTTTTAATAATTATTTAGTAAATAAAATATATTTTATTAATAAGCTAGAACTAAGACTACTATAGTAAAAGAAAAATATTAAGTCTTTTTATAAGTATTTTACTAAGATCTTAAGTTTAAATTTCTTTTTCTTCTTTATATTTAACTCTTTCTATTTATATTAATAAACCTATAACTAGTAAAATCTTTAGACTCTAACTAAGCTAAAGATCTAGAGAATAAATTATCTACTACTAAGGTTATATAACTACTCTTAAATACTATAATATAATAAGCTAGAATAGTATAAACTAAAAAACAGTACCTTTATCTTCTTTAAAAAGTAAAATACATAGCTTTAACAAAGGTTATTAAGAAAATAATATGCTTTTATAACTTTTATATCTATTTTATAATAAGGTTAGATATAAATATAAAATTAAATAAATCTATAATTCTTATATATAATAAAGCTATGTAATATTTAAAAAGAAATCTAGAATTATATAAAAAGGTAAAGTATATAGATATAAAATACTACTTTTCTAGATAAGCTATTAGAGATAATAAAGTCTTACTATATTATAACTAAAAATTAAGAAGTAAGATTCTTATTCTTATATATATAAATTACTTTATAGCTTTATAACTAAAGGTTTTAGAAATATATAAATACTTTACCTAGATTTCTTTAGAAACATAACATATTAAAGTATGTACTTTAATATTATACGCTAATATAAGACTACTGCAGTCTAATCTATGTAAGCATATATACCTTTAAGTATTATATATGCTGGCGCTTATACCTACCTGTAGGTATCTATAGGTATATCTAAGCACCTCTTAGCGCTTAGATATATACTTAGATATATGCTTAGATATAATATATATTTAAAAGACCTTCTATATAACTAAGAGATATTCTTTTCTATAGATAGTTTTTAGATTATTAATCTTTTATATAATATATAACTATATACCTTTTCTATTTATACTTACTATACTTTTCTACTTTTTCTTATAGCTAACGTGAATAATAAGCAAGCGCGCCAGACAAGTAAGCGCGCCACCTAAGTGCGACTACATCACTAAACCAAGCAGATATCTACGCCTACAATACTTAATTAATTAAAATTAGTTAGAATTCTCTTCCTTAGACGTCTCTACAATAAACTGACACGTTCGCGCGTTGTGTCCTGTATTCTGGCACACGCTACACCGTCGTTAACCCAATTCAGTCCTCGGCTTACGACCACTCATCTGACGCGTTTCCTTATGAACCTGTGCCGTTGCGTCCCTCTGCGACTGTATATCCTCTGCATTAGCTATAGTAAGACTTCCTCCTTGCTGGAGACGCGTTTTCTTAGCTCTACGACGTTGACTGAGTATATTGTTTTCTTCCTGAAGACTTTTGTTTTTAGCCTCTTTTAAAGCATACTGATGCATAACCCCTAATGCTCCTTTAAGAATCTAGTTAATAGCGGTGTTGATAGGTGTTGGGGAACTATTTTGATGACAGGCGATACAATCCTTAATTAAGGTTGATTGAGAAGTTGCTTCTGTTAGGTTGTTAGGTGTCCTAGAAACCTAAGGTTGCGGTGTTGTAGGAAGTGATCCTGGGGGTGTTGGAGTGTGGAACTTGACGTCTAGCTTTGATAACACACTTTCTGCACTTAGAGGGATAAGCCTGGACCCTCTGAATCCTCCCTGGATGTTTATTTCTGTAAGAGCTTGCGTAAAGGCCTTGTGAAACGCTAGGAAGAAGTCTTCCTTTGTTATATGGGTATTACCCTGTTGCATCTTATCCTCGATTTCTTGACTGTACGCCTTCTTTAGAGGCCTAAAACACCCTACATCTAAGGGCTGAAGTAGATGAGATGAATAAGGTAGCATACAGAGTGTAACGATGTTGTTTTCCTGACAAAAGATCTTAAAACCTGTAGAATGGTGGCTTTTGTGCCTATTAATAATGAGGAGACGATAAGGACCCTTTGTACGTGTGTTTATGTAATGATTAAAATGCTTAATCCAATCTAGGCCTCTCTCGTTTGTAGTTCATCCGTTTTTAGATGTTGCGATGACCCAGTCGTATGGGAGATCTGTTTTAGTGTACTAGGTCGAGAGGTGATATTAGCCTGCAATAATGATGTATGGTGGGACGTTGTAGCCTGACGAACTTATGGCTTAGATAACTGTAACCTATTCCTGATTACCAGGCTGCACTATTTTTGTGTTTAATTGCCTTTTAGCACTTATTATAACTATTCTGGATGCGATTTAGCCTATTATAAAGCCAGTCTTATTAAAGTTGTAGATATTAGACGCGTCAATACCATACTTCGCGATTGTGTTCTTTACAAGTGCAAACCAGCCGCAAATAACCACTAGGTCTTTGCATTGGGCCCTCTTGTAGTCGTACTTACGAAAAAAACGTGTTTGCAGCTGTGGTTGTTGCCTTACGAAGTTTGACGCCTAGCGCTTCCTAACCAGAGGCGCGTTGCGGTCGGTAAGCAGCTAATTAGCTATTTCTTCTACACTAGTAATCCAGGGGGGGAACGATCGGGCATCTAGGTCAAGAATGTATTTAACTAGCTTCTCCTCTTTAAGAAGCGTTAAATTTCGTGAGTTCGGCATGGTGTTGCGTCGTAATAGCGTGCCCTTAAGTCGACGCGTCACGATGTCGCGACTGACTTGGTATATCTTTGCTGCAAAGCGAATGCTAAGATTTAGGTCTCTTCTGTAAGCTTAGACAGCCAGCTGTACCTAAACTTTATTACTAGTTAATTGCATTGTTTTTAGTGGAGGAATAAAGGAAAACAATAAGACAGTCGCGTTAAAGTATTTAGGTGGCGCGCTTGCTTGTGTAGCGCGCTTGCTTATCATTCACGTTATTCTAAATAACTATTTATTATTCTAACTTTATATATATATATAAATAGTATTATTATAGATATATTTACTAAGGTTTTTAAAAGTTACTTTTATCTACTTTATAAAGATTATAAACTTAAATAAAAAGAGATTTTTACCTAGAGAAATATTATAGTTAGATATCTAACAGTAGTGTTTTTTACTAATAAGTAGCTAAGGCTAAATACTAATAATAGTACTACTAGGTCTTATAGGCTTATTAGCTTATTAGTATCTTACTAGTAAGTAGGTAGTAATTAGTTATATACTAGAGAGGCATAGGTAGCTTATATAGCTTTATAACAAAAGAATAATTAAGAATTACTTATAGTAAGGTAAATTATAAAGGCTGTTAAGATTTAAAAGATATTTAGAGAAAGTATTATAAGTTAATTACTAAAGAGCTATAGAAGGTATTCTATTTAGTCTTTAGGTTAAGTCTTATACTTATTATCTATCTTTAGATTACTACCTATAGTTAGTAATCCTTAGTGTTAGATTAGCTAAGTAGGGCACTAATTCTTACTAAGAGATTATGTTAGATTACTACTAATTCTTACTAATCTATTATGTAACCTTCTTTAGTTCTTTTGTTTTAAGCCTGGCCTATGCTACTGTCCTATATACATAAATGTCTGCCTGCCTTGTTAGTTATCCCTAGGGCTTTACTTTAGGCTGCACTAGTAACTAACTAGATCTTAGGTTATAATAAGAAACTAAAGATAATATAGATAATCTTAAATAACGTACTTACATAGCAAGTAGGCTAACATAGCAAGTAGGCCACCTTCCTCTACCCTTCTACCTTTTATATAAGTTAATTAAACTATAACGTATAAAATTAATTAAAACTACTTCTTATCTTCTTCCTTATTACTATCTTAAACTACTTTATAGGTTTGTGCGTTATGTCTAGGCTTTCTGTAATTACTACATCGTTACGCGCGTGGTTTAGCACCTTTTGTATAACCCTCCTTCTAAGGGTTATTCTGTCCTCTAGTATTAACACTACCCTTTTCTACTTATAGTGCCTCTGCTTCAGTAGTATTAAGTAACCCTCTAAGACGTAGTCTAGTCTTTTTTACTTTCTGGCGCTTACTTAGTATCTCTATCCCTATATAAAGCTTACGGTTCTCAGCCTTAATAATAGCAAGCCTATAGGCTAACTTACTAATACCTCTAGCCTAAAAGTTAATTACTTTGTACATTAGTGTTAGTAAGCTACCTTAATGTGCCTAGATCTTCTTTTTAAGGGAGGAAGTACTTCGTACGCCCTCTAGTGCTATAGTTAGTATCTTTGCGTCCCAGGAGCCTTAGCTGCTTGGCCGTAAGGTTAAGGGTGTTGGCGTCTTTAGCTTAAAATCTAACTAAGAAATAACTACTTTAGGGTTAAAAGGTATAAGGCCTGCCTGTCTAAAACTAGCTTATACGTTATCTTTCCCTATTAAGGCAAAGAATGCTGCTTTAAAGGCAGGAAAGAAGTCATCCTTAGTAATATGCAAAATCTGTATCTACATTATCTTCTTAATTTTCTTGCCGTATAAGTACTTTAATAGGCTAAAGTACCTAACATTAAGAGGCTAGAGCTTATGTAATAAATAGAGAGGCATATAAAGAGTAATAATGCTTTATTTCTTATAGTATTTATTAAAGTTAGTTAATTTATAACTATTGTAACTATTAAGGATTAAGAGGTAATAAAAGCCCTTTATATAAGTCTGTGTACACTAATTAAAGTGCTTTAGCTAATCTAGGCTAATATTATTTATTATCTATCTATTTTTGCTTAGATAGATACACTATATAGATAGGAATTAGCTGTTAGCATACCAGGAGAGAAGGTAATATTTACTTTTTATAATAACGTATAGAGGCATCGCCCAGCCATCTATACACACACCCTAAATAACAGAAACCTATTCCTAATTGCTAGGCTGCTTTGTATAAGGCCTTCCCTTACGGTCAGACGTTATAACAACCTTTGCATGCAACAGCATTCCCATTAGGAACCCAGTCTTATTAAAATTGTAGATATTATTATTAAGTATTCTATACTTTGTAATTGTGTTTTGCACAAGTGCAAACCAGCCTTATATAATTATAGGATCCTTAGCTAAGGCTCTTTAATAGTCAATTTAGCGTTAAAATCGCATTTTTAATTTAGGGACGCGTTGTATAAAGTTCTCTGCCTATTAGGGTCCTGTACGCATTCTATTGCGCGCATTTAGGAGTTAGTTAGCTATTTCTTATACGTCTTCTTGTCGCAGAGAGAACCCTCAATTGATTAGGTCAATAACTTGTTTAAGAATTACCTCCTCTTCTGTTATAGTTATCTTCATTAAATTTGGTTGTCTTTTAGGTTGTGCGACGCGTCTGGCGCGTCGGTTTTGGATTAACGTTTAAGGGACCTCAAAGGTTTAGGCTGCTTTTCGTACAGACATCTTTAGGTCTTTTTTGATAGCCTAGATGGCAAGGATAATACAACTTTTAATTGAGGAGGATGGCATGTTTGTACGTAGAGGAAAGTTAGTGTAAAGGTTAAAGAGGTAGAAAGTTAGAAAAGTGGCCCACTTGCTATGTTGGCCCACTTGCTATGCAAGTATGTTATAAAAAGTTTAAATAGCTAGAATACTAAGGGTTCTTATTATAATAATTCTTTTTTTAAATAGGTTTTAAATAATATAAACTTTACTTATAACTATAATTCTAACTATAACTTTACTTATAACTATAGTATATAATATATAAACTCTTTTTTTCTATATACTACGTTTTTACTATAACATATTAATAAGGGGTAGGTTTATTTTATAACTAAAATAAACTTAAGAGAGAAACTAAAAATAAGCCTTTAAAAAAAGTCTTTATCTTATCTTATAATATCTTATTATATCTCTATAACTAATAATAAGAGGTTAAAGGGTTAGAAAGTAAGAAAAACATAGGTTATAAAGGTAGAAAATTATTATTACTTATATTACTTATTTTTTTTATATATGTTTTAAAGCCTAAAGTAGAGATATTCTTTCTCTATATATAATAAATATAGTTATAGTTAGATACAGCCTATTGTAGCTAGATATATATAGCTAAATATAGCTATATTTTAAAATAGTAGTTAGATACTAGTCTGTTTTATATTAATCTAGACACCTTAGTAAGAAACTGTTATATATAGTATAAAACTAACTTATAACTTATTCTATAAGTTTTATATAGTAAATTATATTAATAATGTGTAGTTATATTAGGCTACAGTTATTAAGGGCCTAAGGTTACCCCTATAGTCCTAAGCTTACCTAGTAGATACAGTTTCTTAATACGTTATACCTAGTAAGCCAGACTGCTAGGAACCTTTTAAGGAAAAAACCCAGGCTCTGGTGTGCAAAAAACCCCAGTAGGGAAAACGCACGGATCTTAGTGTCTTAATCTAGTAATACACCCAATAAGAGCCTAATGATATCCAGAGGTGGACCTACCCGCCTGGCCATAGGCTGATTAGGTAGCTCTGTAGTTACCCCATTGTGCATGTGGGTCCTAGCTAGGTTGCCAATCCAGCCAGTTGCACACGCCCAAAAGAGGGTTCCTGCGGTCGGGATTAAACCGACCGTCTGTACAAAAACGCACAGACGCTGCCAGACGCTTAACTACTGCGTCACACAGGTATAGTAAATTATATACTATTAAAATGCCTATATTTTAGAGAATTATTTATTTATATCTCTTATAGTTATAAAGATATTAATATATAAGGTTCTCTAGAGTAAGAATACTCTTATTTTATAAAAGTATTATAGAGTACTTAGAAATTCTTTACAGGTACTTATATCTAAGTCTAATAATTATATAAACCTTAAAAAGTCCTAGTAAAAAGAACTAATTAAAAGCTACGTAATAGTATATAGTTTGCTATATAATACTATATATATAGAATCTAAATGTTAGTATCTAATAAGATACTAACCTTAAATACTAAAACTAAAATAAAGTATTTTTTTATTCTAAAGCTAAGACTAGCTACTAAGATATTTCTAAATAGATTTCTAATAATTAAAATAATATAATAAATCTAGTTACCTTTAAATTCTATATAATAAAACTCTAGATTCTAAATATTACTTATATTTAACTATATTATAAAGTAATTTCTCTCTACCTTAGATACTTAGAAAATAATGCTTTTATAACCTTTTAAAGTACCTATTTATTATAGTTAGATATTTAATAGTAGTACTTTTTACTAATAAGTAGCTAAAGCTAAATACTAATAATAGTACTAAAGGTCTTACTAGCTTATTAGCTTACTAGTGTCTTACTAGTAAGTATAACGTAGTTTATAAGTAAATAAATTACATAAGTAAGTAAATTACTTTTCTAGCACTCATACGACAAAGTGTAAGAGAAATTAACTATAACGCCTTAATTTAATTTAAACTATTTAGAATCCTCTTCTTTAGCGGTAGATTTAACTTTCTAACATATGTAAGCATTATGTCCAGTCTCTCTGCAGATACTACATTGTTACGCGCGCGTTTCTATCCTTCTTGCACAACCACTACTTTAACCTGTTTCTACCTGTAACTACTCTGTTACATTAATTTAAGACTTTATATCTTTTGCCTAATTAATTATAAGTGTTCTACCTTTCTAAAGCTGTTTTTTTTTTATATAGCAACGGCAGCTTATACGCTTATTTACCTCTTAATACTTAGTTATTTGTGCCTATATTAAAACCTAGTTATAGGCTACCACCATAATTCCTTTCTTTAGCTGCTGCATATACCTAATAATTAACGTTAAAAAGCTATTCTGATGTCATACGATGCAATTTATAATAAAATCAGAATGTAAATCAAACTTAATTAGGTTATTTAGTGTCTTTAGGACCTAAGCTGCTGGTAAGCTAGCAGAAGAACCTAGAGGTAATAGCGTATAAAGCTTTACATCTAGCTATAAAATCACATATTCTAGATCGTACAGGACAAGGCCAGTTGCTCTAAAGCCTACTTAAATGTTTAATGTTGTTATTACCTTGTTGTACGCCTTATAAAAGGCTAAGAGGAAGTCTTTCTTTGCAATATGCGTAATATGTACCTACATAAGGACCTTGATTTCTTGGCCGTACGCCCGTTTTAAGGGACTAAAGCACCTAACATTAAGAGGCTGAAGCTTATGTAATAAATAAGGGGGCATACAGAGCGTAATAATGTTCTGCTCTTTACAGTATAGCTTAAAATCGACAGAATGGTGGCTTTTGTGGCCATTAAGGATAAGGAGGCGGTAAGCACCCTTTGTATAACTCCTTATATGGAAATTAAAGTGCTGTACCTATTCTAGGCCTTTCTTATTTGTTGTCTAACTATTTTCTGTAAGTGTAATTACCTAGTTAGGTAGGAGGGGGCTGTTGCACGTCTAGAAGTTAAGATAGACCTTACCTATAAAGATAATGTATAGCAGGATAGAATAGCTGCACGACCTAATGCCCTAGATTACTGTAACCTATTCCTAATTCCCTTATTATGCTCCTCTTAGCTTGCCACGTTATTTAGAGGCTGTAATAACTATTTCAGAGGACATCTTACCTATTGCAAACCTAGTCTTATTAAAGTTATAGATATCGGTATTATCTATCCTATACTTTGCAATTGTGTTTTATATAAGGGAAAACCATGCGTAATACGCGTCTAGATCTTTGCAGAGGACTCTTTAATAGTTAATTCTTTAATTAAAACGCGTCTGGAGCTTAGGTCGTCGTCGTATGAAGTTTAAGGCCTAGTTTGTTCTAACGCGTCGTGCGCTGCAGTTGCGAAGCAGTTGATCGGCTATTTCTCAAACAGCACTAAGGCGTGGCGAAAATGCTTATAAATCCAGGTCAATAATGTATTACACAATAGTCTCCTCTTTGTATAAGGTTAAATTCTGGCAGGGTGGTTAGATGTTGCGTCTGGCAGGTTGGCTGTGTTTTTATCGCTAGAGGGTAGAGAATGACACATTATAGTGAGATACAGCCTTTCGCATGCTTAATTTTGGGTTTAATTTAAGCGCATTAAGCGCTAGGACTAAATCGCTTTCGTTTGAATGTTGTACTATAGTTGTAGGTGGAGAAAATTAAAGAGAAAGGTAGGTTGTATAAAGTCTAGAAAAGTAATTTACTTACTTATGTAATTTATTTACTTGTGAACTACGTTATAGTAATTAGTTATATACTAAGTAAGTATAAGATAGCTTATATAGCTTTATAATAAAAAGGTAGTTATAAGTTACTTAGAAGGTAAATTATAAAGATTTTTAAGGTTTAAAAAGTATTTAAAGAAAGTATTATAAGGTTAATTACTAGAAGGCTATAAAAGGTAATCTATTTATTTCTTAACTTAAGTTTTCTACCTTTTGTTTATCTTTAGATTACTACTTATACTTAGTAATCCTTAGTATTAGATTAGTTAGGTAGAGTACTAATTCTTACTAAGGGATTATGTTAGATTATTACTAATTCTTACTAATCTATTATATATTAATACGCTTTTAATAGCTAACCTTATGGTTATTAAAAGGCTAGAAGGAGGGCTACTTAATAGCTATAGGCTAGGTTATTTTCTAGTATGTTTATTAGCTAATAGAATAGCTAAATCTTTAGCTAACCTCTAGCTAACTAGTAGTTATCTAATAGCTAGATAATAGGCTATTTTTAGACTATTCTAGTGGCTATTCTAGTAGACTACTTATAAATAAGCCTATAGCTATTAGATAGTTAAAAGGGGCATTCTTTTTAATATAATTTAATTACCCTAAATATTTTGCTTTTTAAGTAAGGCTTTTCTAAAGTATATTATATATCCTTTTTTTGTTTTTTTATCTTAAGCTTAGTTTTATACTACTAGCCTATATATATAAATATCTATCTACCTTATTAGTTATTTATTATATAGGTAGCTTATAAGGTAACTATAAATACTGCTATATAACACTGCCTTTTTATGTAAGGTTACTTAGAGATTCTGCTATAAAGCAGTATTTAGGCATACTTCTTATAAGAATACCTATATAGAAAGATAAGCCACCTTTAACCTAATAAATTACCTATAAGTAAGAATTACTTTATAATATTATTTCTAAGGGTTACTTTAGGCTATACTAGTAACTAACTAGATTTAGGTTATAACACTATTACTATAGTATTATAACCTTTATTTATATTATCTTTACTACCTTTTATCTATTTTCTTTATAATTATCTAGAATATTTATAACTTATTTTAAGTATATATATTAGTTTTATATATATATTTTTTAAAAGAATTAAAGTTAGAAATAAAATAATATAACTATAGATTCTATATTAAACAGAGACTAAATCTTAGGAGGTCTTTCTTTAGAAATTACTTTTAATTCTGTTAGATTTACAGGTTAAATAGGGAGATACTTAAGTATTATAGGTTAGTAACGATTACTGTTAAAGTGGTGATATTGCTTGTTATGGTTGTTGTTAGAAAGTAGAAGTAAAAGTTAGGCTAGGTGGTTAAGAAGGATATCTTTAGACTAGGCTAGAGAATCTGTGTAATCTTATTAGCTACCCCTAAAGTATGTTACGTAGATATCACGTGCTATACTTTACCTAAAGTAATCTAGATATTAATACTAGTAACTCTCTGTTTTATGCTAGAAAGCTAGATTACGCAAAAGTAACGTATAAAAGCCTCTTTCTAGCTAAAAGCTTAAAAAACGTAATAAAAACCCTAAGTTATAAAAAGTTATAACAGAAGATCTATCTTTCTGTATCCTGTATCCTCTATATCCTACATATCCTTATCTGTATCCTCTCTATTACGTATGTATAACCTATCCCTTTATTCTAACAATCGCGCGGTTACTGTTAATAATGCCCTCTAAGGCTTAGTTAGGTAACAATTTAGTAAAGCTGTTAGTAAGGTTATTATTACTATAGATCTATCTAACTTTACAAAGCTTCTATTACTTATATAACTAACAAAGTACTATAATGTTAATTATTAGGCGCTTCTCCTAGGTAGTACCTAGCTTAATAAGGTACTTATATAGTAAGTATAAGTTAGTATAGGTAATTATAAGGATAGCTAGGTTATTAAGTCTTTATATAACTATCATAAGGGTTAATAAGATAGCGTAGGCTATGTTAACACTAGTAACTATACTATAGACTTCTAAAGTAAGCATGCTATAGGTTACTTATTTTAATTTTGTTAATAAGAAGTAGATAATATTACTATTAATTATAAAGTTACTATTACTATTGTTAACAGTCTTATTAGTAAGGATAACGATAAAGCTAAGTTATAAGGTAAGATTGTAGTTATTAGCAAAAGAGCTATTAATAAAGATAAAGAGCTTTATAGTTACTAGGTCTAGTAAGATAAAAGTAAGACCGTAATCTAACAAATTTATCTACTACTATAGTTATTAATTAAGGTTCTTAGTAGCCTTAGCATTAGGCTCCTTATGTTAGGCAGTAGCTAATAAATTATAGTATGCCTTAGGCTAGTAAATTAAGGTAATATATACCCTATAGATATGTTACTAGACGTAATCTTACTAGGCTATAGGTAAATCTCTGTTAATAAGTTATAGTTTCTTTTCTTAGCCTTTCTACTATAAGATAATTAAAGTGTCTTTTGTTAAGGTTAGTAATATAATACTACTGTTAAAGATAAGTAGCTTATTAGCTAAGAGATATTGCTTTACCTTAGTAGTAAAAGTAGCCTTTGCTAGTTCTTTATCCTCTCTTATAAAGAAGGGCATATCTATAAGACTAATAGTGTTATCTATCTATATACTAATAAGGCTAAAGTTTAGGTTATTAATAAATAACAGTAGAAGACAGAGGTTATATAATAAAGTAATTATCTTAAGACTTTCTCTATAGTAGTAGTTATATATTACCTACTAATAAGTGCCTACCTTAGTAATACTGTAAAGCGGTTTAATAACTTTTATAATTATATCTAATAGGTAGTTATTATAAATCTATATAGGTAACTGTATATAAATAGTATAATTTAACTATAAGGTTAACTAAACGTAGGCTTACGTAATATTATAAAGCTAGAGCTAGTAGTTATTATGCAAAAGGAATAAAGTAAGTATAAGTATTAGTTACTAGCTTACCTGTTATATAGTTAGTAACTACATAAGAATAGCTTTCTTTTTATTATTAGTATATCTCTAGATAACTAGATATAACTTTTTATAAAACTTAGTAGTGTTTTTACCTTTTACCTTATTAATAATACGTAATTTAAAGATATAGCTATTATGCTTAGTAAGGTTAAAGGTAATAAATTTAAATACCCTATATATAATAAGGCTGTCTATCTTAGTCTTTATAGATAGCTTAAATAGTTTACTAAAGGTAGTTATTACGCCTTTATTATATAGCTACTTTATAAGGGCCTTATTAGACTTCTCTTTAGTAAAGATAAAGGCAGAGAAGGAAAGAAGTAATAGGTTATTAGGTATATTAGTCTTCTGTAAAAGTATATTAGCAATAGGGTTCTTATGCAGTTAGCTACAGGTATAACACAGGGATAAAGCAGTCTTAGCTATAATAGGGTTCCTTAGGGTAGTTATAATAACAATAGTATCTTCTGTGTAGCTATTGCCTTTATTAGCATTATTAGTAACGTCCTTATTAGAGGCTGTATTAGCAGGATAGACATCGTTAGGGTCTGCGTAGTAAAGTGTTATAACCTAACAAGTTATAGGTAATAACAGCCCCACTAGACAAGCGGAAAGAAGACAAGGCACTAGTACGGATAAGAAGCAGGGTTAGACAGATAACTCCTTAGGAACAGAAGAACTACAGAAGGTTATGTAAAGATAAAAAGGGACTAACATTTAATAAGCAGTCTTATGCTAAGGACTAACGTACTAAGGATTAGTCTATCGTAAGAAGCAACTTTAAGTAAGTTAGTCCTAGAAACAAGATTATAAGATATAAGGATATTTATTCTTAGTAGATAGATTTCCTTTTATAACTTTTTAGTAATTAACTTATAATACTTTCTCTAAATACCTTTTAGATCTTAACAGCCTTTGTAATTTACCCTCCTATAGGTAACTCTTAATTACCCTTCTGTTGTAAAACTACACAAGCTACCTACGCCTGCCTAGTATATAACTAATTACTGTATACTTTTTAGTAAGATGCTAATAAGCTAGTAAGCTAATAAGACCTAGTAGTACTGTTATTAGTATCTAGCCTTAGCTACCTATTAGTAGAAAACCCTACTGTTAGATATCTAACTATAACACTTTAATTACTCCTGTTTAGTAAGTTAACCTTATAATACTACTAACAGTAAAAAACCTAAACAATAGCCTCTAATACTCCTACTTCTACTTTATCTTTTTCTAGAAATAAGGGTAAGGCTATAACTACTAAACCCTAAAACCTTAACAAAGAAATAAAGGACGCTAAGTCCTCTAGTAAAAAGGAAGATAGCAACAAGAAGCTAGCTAAGTAACTTAAACGCGCTAATAAGGATATTGCTAATATGTAAGCCTTGTTTAACAAAAACGCAGCAGCCATAGAGTAGCTCTAGGCCTAAGCCTGCCGCACTTAGGCCCTTAAGAAGGAAGTTTGTACTCTCTAAGGCACTACTAAAATTATCCAGACTTCTATAGATAGACAAGAGAAGTTAAAGCTTAACTCTCCTACCACTTTTAATAAAACCCTAGGATAACTTAAGGGCTATTTAATCTAGATTAGGACCTATTAGGAATTCTACTTAAAGAATTTTAGAACTAAAACCAAGTAAATTATCTATGCGTTAACATTCCTCTGTAGATAAGCCCTTTAATAGTTTAAACCCTACATAGAAGACGTGCTTAATAATAAAACGCTAGAATACTGTAGGACTAAAACTTAAGACATATTTAGCAGCTTCTAAGGATATAAGTAAGCCTTAAAATTACTTTTCTAAGACCTAGACAAGAAGTAATAAGCTAAGTAAGATCTAGCTACCTTAAAATAGACTAAATCTGTAACTTATTACGCTGCAGAGTTCTAAAGAATCTGTACACAACTTAACTATACTAACGACACTTAAATCTTTATATTCTACTAAGAACTAAAGAATAAGGTTAAGGATAAGCTATCTAAGATAGATTAACCAGACGATTTCTTATAGTATGCTAAACTTACTATTTAAATTAATATATAACTTTATAAATAACAAAAAGAAAAAGGAGAAAGTAAGTAACTCTTAAACTCTAGTAAGAAATACTAATAGCACTTCTAAAAAGGTAACTAGCACTAGTTTACTACTCCTAAGTTCTAAAAAGGAACCTACATAGGACTACTAACCTCTTATAAATAACACACTAGACCTATAGATGTTAGCATAGCTAGTAAATAGAGATAATAACTACTACGTAACCCTAAGTCTATTAAGTGCTATAACTGTAACAAACTAGGATATATAGCTAGGGACTATAGATAACTAAAACGACTCTAAAACAAACTAGTCCCTAAAGAATCTAAGTACGCTAGTATTACATAAAGAGAAATTCTATATAAATAACTTACCTAGACTACCTGCTATAATAATAATTATCTTACCTACTAGGATAAAAAGAAATAAGCAGGATGGTACCCTAAGGCACTAAGAAATAAGACTGTAGCTATATTCTAAAAGGACATAAGGGAGATAACTTATAAATCTAACTAGTAAGTGCTAACAGTTAATAATGTTATAAACGCATGTAACTAAGTCCTAAGGCTAAGCTAATAGCTTACGCCAGAAGAAGCCTGCAAACTAGGGAGAATAGTTAACAAACACCTATAATAAGAAGTTATTATACTAACTAACGTACCCTACGATGCTAAGTACTTATACTAAGTATAATATAGACCTAGAATCTAAAGACTATTAATAATTAAAATACATAACTAAAGGTGCATTAGAAAACTCTAACTAAGATGCAACTTAGTAATTAACTAGCTATAAGAAAGACTACACATAATAAGGACTTTATACGCTTTTCTACCCTAGCTAAAATAACGTATTAAGGCCTAGGGAAACTTAAAAGAACTTTACTAGCTTAAGCAGCAGATTAAGAAAGAAAGAGAAGAACTTAAAGAAGAGGACCTTACAGAGTACCTCTAGAAACCTACTAAGATAGTTATAGTAAGATATAAATAGGCACAAAGGCCTAGATACCTACTACTATAACTATTAATTAGAGAATAAACCCCGTAAGACACTATTAAAATATACACAGGATAAACAAGCTTAGAGGATAAAGAATTACTAGACAAATTTATTCCCCCTAGCAAGCTGTAAAGATAAGCAGCAGAATAACTTAGGGATATGCCTAGAAGTAGCCTAAGTATTACTACAGAAACCCCTAGCAGCAAAGTATAATAATAAAAAGAGAAACTACTTTTCTTACTAATTAAACAAGATAACAGTAAAGCACCTTATGACTTAGATAAACTACTAGCTAGTTAATGCTACGTAGATTACTTAGATATAGTACCTAACTTTTAACCTAAAGTCCGTAAGGATAGTAATAACTAATATGTATGCTTCTATAGGACAGAAGAAGCCGTTATTAACTACTAACCTAAGAAACTATTCCTAGAGAACGCACAGTTTAAAGACCACAAATATCTTAATTACACTTACCTACTCTATAGATAAGTGTTTTAGGCAGACTGTATCTATAATAACTGCTTCTACTATGCGCATAAGAAAAGTAACTACACCTTCTACCTAAGAAGATAAGGTTAGATCCTTATTCTAGATGTCTATCTATAATTAGAAGTTAGAACTTAGGAAATTAAGAAATATAACGCCCCCTAGCTATATTTCTAACTATGCCCTAGACACCCTATGCCTTATGTTAACAAGATTACTAAACACTAGTTAGACTGCTTGTTTAATAAATGCAAACTTTATTATAAAGGTAAGGTAAAAACGTAAAAGACTTAGATTAAGAAAGCATCTAAACCTATAACTATGCTATAAGGAAAAAAAAAGAGACCTTTCTATAAAAAACTAAACTAATAGTTAAAAAACTAGGGACGCTAACTAAAGAGGGACACCTAGTAGTAATAGAACATAAGTCCCTATGCGCAGTAACTAAGGAAGACGACATACACCTCTTCTTAGAAATCCTAATTAACAGACAGCCTACTTAAGTTATAGTAGACAGTAGCGCATAAGTAAATCTAATATTACTATAGATAGTAAATTAACAAAATATCTTATAGCAAATTAAGGAAGTCTCTTACGACCTCTAAAACGTAGAAGGAGAAACAGTTAAGTATAGCAGAGGCACTATTAATAAGGAGACTATATAACTCCCTATGGTTACCTATAGCTATTAAGAATAACTAATCTTTAATATTATAGAGATAGAATACTTAAATGTGATCCTTAGAATCCTATAGCTACAAAAGAATAACCTAGATATAGATTAGAAGACTGGCTATCTCTAATAGAGAGATTTAACTATAAGGCAGCGTTATATACAGTAACCCCTAAGTAAATCTAAGCGACAGAAGTATGTTGCCTACATTAGAAGAATTAAACCTACATAAGACAAACGATTTAAAGACTTTAAAAAGAATTAGTAAGAAGAAGAATAACTCTTCCCTATCCCTAAAGAATACTGTAAGTATTAGAAACTGTTTACTAAAGAACTAAAAACAGGCTTACTAGAACACAGCTTGTATAATCACAAGATACCACTTAAAGAAGGAGCACACCTAAAGTTCTATAAGATATATAGACTTAATAAAACAGAGTAAGAAGCACTAGATAAGTACCTTACTAAGAACCTTAAGAAAGGTTACATCTAACTATTAACATCCCTAGCAGGATACCTAATCCTGTTTATACTAAAGAAGAACGGTAAATTACAACTCTGCGTTAACTACTAACAACTTAACAACATCATAATTAAAAACTGCTATCCTCTACCCCTTATTTTAGAACTATAAGACTAACTATATAAAGCAAAATAGTTTATAGCCCTAGATCTTAAAGGTGCCTACAACCTTATCTAAATAAAAGATAGTAAAGAATAGAAAACATACTTTAGGATACAAAAGGGTAACTTTAAGTACCTTATTATGCCTTTTAGACTTACTAACGGACCTACCACTTTCTAGATAATAATTAATTACGTACTATAAGAATTCTTAGATGTATTTATAGTTATCTACCTTAACGATATACTTATTTACTCTTGCAACCTTAAGAAACATAAGAAGCATGTTTATAAAGTACTTTAGAAGCTATAAGAAGCTAAACTTCTGGTAGAACCTAAGAAAAGCGTATTCTATAGCTAATAAGTTAACTTCTTAGGATTCACTATTACGCCTAGTAAAATTAGAATAAAAAACGGAAAGATTGCAGTAGTAAAAGACTGGCTATAACTTTAGAATGTTAAGGACATTTAGTTATTCCTTAGATTTATTAACTTCTACTAATAATTCCTTAAGGGATATTTAGGCAAAATTAACCCCCTTATTAAGCTTACACAAAAAGACACTCCTTTTAAATAAACAGAAGAATAAGAAAAAGCCTTTAAGGACATTAAGTAATAAGTCCTCTTAAAACTAGTTTTAGTTATCCTAGACCCTAGAAAACCCTTTAAACTTAAGACTAATGCTTTAGACTACGCTATCAGTAGATAACTTAGATAACAGGATAATAACGGAAAGCTGCACTCTTATGCATTCTTCTCTTAAAAACTTAGCAGACCTAAACTTAACTACTAGATCTATAATAAAGAACTTATGGTAATTATTAAAGCATTTAAAGAATAAAAACCTTAACTATCTAGAACTAAGCATAAAGTTAAGGTTTATACTAACTATAAGAACCTAGCCTACTTTACTACTTTAAAAGTCCTTAACAAACGACAGATTTAATAGTCTAAATTTCTCTCTAAATTTAATTTCTAGATTATCTATGTTAAAGAAACAGAAAATAGTAAAGCTAATGTACTAAGCTAATGACTAGACTATAAAGTCTTAGTACTAGATAAAACACTAGTTATCTTAAAGTAAGATAATAAAGGCAACCTTATGCTAGTACAGAAGCTTATTATAATTAACACCTGTGTTAATACTAGCACGACTGGCAGAATGACACATAACTAGATTAAAGAAATTTATAGCGCTTGCGCATATAGACACTAAGGTGTTATAAAGACGTTTAAGTAAATTTAACAATATTATAATAAGTAAGTTATGTAATAAGAAGTAGCTTTAGTAATTAAGGACTACAAAATGTGTAAGAAAAGTAAGAACAGTCCTTATAAGCTATATAGGTAAATATAACTACTACTAGTACTACTAGAAGCATAGTATTTAATCTCTCTAGACTTTATTATTAAACTACTAAAGTTAGAGAAACTACTTATAAAAACAGACTATAACAGCATCCTAGTTGTAGTAGACTAACTTATAAAGTATGCTTACTTTATCTTCTACTTAGAGTTAAGTACGGCAGAAGACCTTGCGTATACGTTTTTAAAATACATTATTAGTAACTACAGATTGCTAAAAGAAATTGTGTTAGATAGAGATAAGCTGTTTACATCTAAGTTTTAGAAATTACTAATTTTATAACTTAGAGCTAATTATAAGCTATTAACTATATTTTACCTATAAACTAATAGATAGACTAAACGAATTAACTAGATACTTAAACAGTATCTATAATGCTATGTTAATTATAACTAAGATAATTAGGTATTACTGTTACTAATAGCCTAATTTACCTACAACAGTGCTATTAGAGAAAGCACTTTAAACTCCTTATTCTACCTAAACTACAGATTTAAGCCTACGGCATATAGAGAGCCCTAATAAGGACTATAAGCACTAAAAGCTGTAGCTAACTTTAATAAATTATAGAAAATCTAAGAGAATGTTACTAAAGACTTAGAATTTGTTAAGATATAAATAAAAAAATATGCTAACATGTTAAGGATAAAGAGACCATCCTTTAAAGAGGGAGATAGCGTATATCTCTTATGATAAAACATTAAAACAAAAAGGCTAAGCAATAAGTTAGACTATAAAAAACTTAGACCTTTTAAAATTATTAAGAAAATCTTAGATGTTAACTTTAAACTTAAACTACTAGACATAATAAAAATATATCTAGTCTTTTACATTATGCTACTAAAGCTAGCACCGTAAGGATTAAATACTAATAACTGCATTATTATAGAATTACCTAAACCAGAATACAAAGTTAAATACATTATTAATAAATAAGATAAGAATAAAGAAAAACAATATCTTGTTAAATAGAAAAATTATAGACATAAGGATAACTTATAAGAGCCTGTTAAGAACCTCTAGCACTCTTAGTAACTTATGCAGGACTATTATAACTCTTAGCTAAACCTAACCCCTAGACCAGTAGGCCTAAGTTAGCAAAACTCTTGCTAAGCCTAAAAGAACCCTAGTTAGCATTATTAGGAACCCCTAGAGCCTGTAGGTTACTTACGACCTAGGACTTATAAGAATCTAGAGCTAGAATTAACCTATCCTTCTTATCTAGCTTTTGTATCCCCTAATAAAACGCTTCCTGCTGCCTTTTGCAAACCTTCTTACAAATTATATAAATCTATAACAAGTAACTTACTGCCTCAGCTATTTATAACTAAAGCTAGGCAAACTAAGTATAAAAAGTAAAAAGCTTCTTACTAGCCTTTTCTTCCTTTTTATCTTATTCCTTCTGCTGTATATTTAAGTGTTAAACTATAAGAAAATTAGTAAAAACGTAACTACTAGTAAAAAAGAAGAACCTATAAGTAAAAGCTACTAAAACGCTATTATAAGGCTTCTTCTGCTTAATACATAAATAATAATAAGAAGAACTCTTACTAAAGCGATATACAACCTTTACACAGAAATAATAAGTGTAAGGTATGTCTAGTTTAATTAAATAAGATTTAATATACGCTAAAAGGTTATAGCGCTTATAATCTTTAATCTTAGTTCTTTGCAACTTAGATTTTTTTATATAGCCTAACATGTTATTAGCATTATAAGAAAATAAGGATGTAAAACTTAAAGACTTCTTAACCTAGGAGATACAACCTACTTATGTAGGTCTTAAGGTTAAGACCTTTAGAAAGGAGACCTAATATTATAACCTAACAAGTTACAGGTAATAACAGCCTTACTAGACAAGCAGGAAGAAGACAAGGCACTAGTATAGATAAGAAGTAGGGTTAGACGGATGACTCCTTAGGAACAGAAGAACTACAGAAGGTTACGTAAAGATAAGAAGGGACTAACATTTAATAAGCGGTCCCACGCTAAGGACTAACGTACTAAGGATCAGTCTATCGCAAGAAGCAACTCTAAGCAAGTTAGTCTTAGAAATAAGATTATAAGATATAAGGATATTTATTCCTAGTAGATAGATTTCCTTCTATAACTCTTTAGTAATTAACTTATAATACTTTCTCTAAATACCTTTTAGATCTTAACAGCCTTTATGATTTACCCTCTTATAGGTAACTCTTAATTACCCTTCTGTTATAAAGCTACATAAGCTACCTACGCCTGCCTAGTATATAACTAATTACTACATACTCTCTAGTAAGACGCTAATAAGCTAGTAAGCTAATAAGACCTAGTAGTACTGTTATTAGTATCTAGCCTTAGCTACCTGTTAGCAGAAAACCCTACTGTTAGATATTTAACTATAACATAAAGCTTAACAATAGTTAATTAGAAGTTACGTAGTCTGTTAACATTAATAGTATAATTCTTACTATTAGTAGTAAGTAGGTAATAAGGGCTAGTCTATTCTTTCTTTTTACACTAGACGCAGACTTATAATCTAATTATAAGTAACTTTAGCGTAGTTATATCTAGGCTGTTATATACTACTAGGGCCTTATTAACTTACTGTATAGTAAAGTACTTACGTAATTTGTTACCTACCTTACGTACAATAGTAGTACGTTTAATAATATTAAGAAATAGAGCAGAATTATTAGTTATACGTAGGTACGCACTAAAGATAAAAAGGGTAAAGATAATGCCGTTAGAGCCAGCAGTATTATTAATTACCTTAACTACGCTCTATAGTACTAACTCTTACGTAGTTAACAGGTATTTCTTATAAATAATATTGTAGGCTTATTATAAAGCTGCGTAGTATCTCTTAACTTTTCTAATGCTGTAATATGCCTTAACAAGGATAATCTTAACTTTAATAAACATTGCGCAGGCTTTACAGCAGAAGTTAGCTACTATAAAGTTCTAGCCTACGTTAGTAACAATCTAGTTAGGTAGTCCTTAGTATACGTTAATCTAGCAAAGTTAAAGAGCTTCTTACGTAGTCTTTATAAAGATATCTTTAAGAAAGCAGGCCGCGTTAAAGAAAGTTATAAGGTTAATAACGTAAAAGGCTAGCTAGTTACTATTAAGGTATATAATGTTAATAATAACTTTATAGTTAAAAAAGTAATTATTATAAAGGGCAAACTTAAACCTACTAGGTAATTTACTATGTATTTAGCACTAGTGGCAGTACTTTATTAATTACTTAATTATAGCAGTCTTAACGTTATAGCTAGCTTTATAAAGAACCTTATAAAGTCGTTAGATAGACAGGTGGCTAAAGTAATAATAAAGTCTGCGTAACTCTACGTTAGTAAGATAGTTCTAGGTAAGGCTCTGTTTAGGCAGGCTAAGCAGCAGCTATAGATAGCCTTATTTATAAATAATAAGCATAACAACGTTACTTTATTACAGAGTATTAGTAAGGTTGTTAAAATAAATCTGTAGATAGTCTATATTAGTAAGGTAGAGCAGAAATAGGGTATTAATAAGGATAACGTAGAAGTTAATAGGCCTAAAAGAGGTTAAGACCGTAATAGTGCTGCTTAAAGGCAGGAGATTGCCTTTACTAAAGCAGATATTTACCTCTTCTGCCTATAAAGTGTTAATTTTTACTAAGAGATAGGTTTACTAAAAGGCAATAACTTAGGGGTATTTAGTAGTAGAAAAACTAGCTGCTTCTATATCTAGCAGTATCCCTTAGAAGACTTCTGCTAAGTATTAGTTAAGTGTAAAGGTAGCTGCGTTTTTCTTAGCAGCCTAGTCCTTAAGATCTACCTTAGTTAATTAATAAAAGACAGATTAGTTAGCTAGCTGTAATAAAAGGGCCTTACTACTAAAGTTACTCTTATTAAAAAAAGCCGTGCTAATAAAGAAGGTATTACTATTATTAGCGCCCTTATTATTATTATTAGTAAACGCTAGGATTATCTAGAGATACTAATAGATATCTTTATCTCTATTATTATTGTTAAAAGACTTAAATCCTTTGTATTTAGTAAGAAAGTTACTATATCCTATTAACAAGGCATCTTAGACATACTTATTACTTTTAAATTAATTATATACCTAACGTCTCTTATCTATTAAGTACTTTATTAACTAGCAGCCTAGTTTCTTATAGACGTAGTAATAGTAATTAGACTTATAATTAGATAAACTCTAGTTAAAGGGTTAGTTAGTAATTAGGCTGTAAATACAGCCATAGTTACTATAGTTATTACTATACTAGTTATTACGCCTATAGCCGTAATAAGTGTAGTTAACCTAGTATTAGTTAGAAGATTTAGTATTAGTAAGATACTAGCGGTCCTTATTTATAGTTATAGTAGTACTAACAGCAGACTGTAGTTAGTTATAGACCCCCTCTAATGTATTAGTAAGGTTATATAGGCATAAAGTATACTCTAGAACTCTAAAGTAGGTATTAATAAGCTAGTCTTATAGAACTTTATTAAATTAGTATATTGTAAGAAGCGCCTGTTAAATAACCGTAAGCTTCCTAATAAGGGCCTTAAGGACCTATACCTTAGTTTTATTAGGATTTTCCTAGGTAATTTAGTTAAATATAGTACTACGCTACTAAGAAAGGTAGTTCTACTGGCTCTATTTATTCTTAAATTAATTTCTAATCTATTAGACTATTAAAAAGAAATTACATAAGCCTTTACTATAGATCTGTTAAAGGTAGAAGTCAGAAGCCTTACCCTTAAGTATAGTTAAAAAGGCGTAACCTAGCTAATGTTCCTTAATGTTAATTTTCTTATAGTTATTACAAAAGTTAGTTAGCTTAATATTAAGTACGTTATACATCTTACTACTATACTTATGTTTATTAGGAATTAGCTTAGTAAGGTTAGATAACTACCTAGAAGTAGGCTTAGGGTTAGCTATAGTGGCAGCAGGATTACTAACTAGCAGCTTCTAATCTAGAGGTAGAAACCTTATAATAAGAGCTTAGAGGAAAGAAAGCCCTTACTTACCAAAAGGGCCTTATAGGCTAATATAGAATCCTGTTAGAGGTTGTTAAGGTAATTACTTTACTACTGCAGGCTTTTATAGTAGTAGTAGCACTAGTATAGCAGGTTAAGATTAGCTAGTTAGAGGTAGTAGTATAGGGTATAAAATACAGAAGGCAGGTGTAGCCTAGCAAGATATAAAGTAGATAGATAAAGCTAGTAACTATTAAGAGGTTAGCTTCTGTTAAGCTGGCTATTATTATTATTACTATAGAGAAGAAGGATTAGTAGACTGCCTAGATGCTAGCTCTTTAGTAAGAAGCTTATTTATTTCTCTATTAGCCTATTTTTTATCCTCTATCTGTTAGTACTACTGTTCCTACTTTATAGCTGCTTATTATTATAGACTAACATACTATCGTTAGATCTCCTTAAGAACACGTAGATGTTTATCTAGTAATTAGTTAAAGTAAGGAGAATAAAGGCGTACTTCCTTAACCTCCTTATCTATCTATAAATAGAAGGTGTTATTATCTAGAACTTCTACCAGTCTTAGGGCCACCTTATCCCTAGTCTTAGGAATATAGATACTATTAATAAAGAGATAGTTATAAAGCAGGCTAAGTGCCTTTATTCTAGCTATATTAAAAAATTCTGCATCCTAACTATTAAAGTTACGTTAGAAGGCAGTAAGTAAGCTATAACTAAATAGTTATTCCTAAGACTAGGTAGTAATAAAGTAAGCAATATATATGTATACCTTCTTATTATTACGTTTACTAAAAAGGATCTTATTATTACTTCTCTATATTGTTAGGTTAATAAGTTAGCTAAAGCTGTAAGAAATTAGTAAATCCTATAATATCTATAACTCTATCATAATAGTAAATAAAGCTAAAGAAGGAAGATTAATAAAGGAAAACAACTATAAAGATAGAAAAATCCTAGTGGCAGGTATAAGACTGCAGCCTTACTATAGCTTTTACGTTACCTATTAGCCTAACGACCTCTTAAACACATACGTTTCTTTTAGATCTACAGATTAAAAGGTATATACATTTATTAAAAGGATTACTGCTTATTAGTAAGGCAACTTTACTATAGGTAGAAAGAATAGTAAAAAGTAAAAGTTATTTTTCTAAAGAAAAAAATAAAAGTAGGTTAGTAATATTGTAGATATTATGTAAAAGTGTAGAAGGTAGAAAAGTAAGAAAGGTAAAGTTAGAAGGTATAGAGAGTGCGTATTTTTACGTACTTTTGTAAATCTTTGTAAATCTTCTAGCAAAGTAAGTAAAGATAAGGAAATTTATTATAGGTAACAAAATTAATAAAGTTAAAAGTGTAGGTAATAAAGTAAATTACTATAATAATAAAAGAGGTAAAATATTATAATAAGTAGCAGACTTCTCTTAACAGCACTTAGCGTACAAAAGAATATTTAGCTAGAAGATTAATTAATAACAGCATGATAGACGCCTTTATTAACAGTAACGCAGTTGTTATAAAAGAAAGGTTAATAGTATTATAGGTTATAAAGGGCTAGCGATTTTGTAGTTAGCACTAGAGGGATCCTGTGGTAAGGTGTTACAACAGTCTCTTCTGGTAATACCTTACTAATCTACAGTATATTACAGTAGTAGTTACTATAAGGTTAACCACTAATTAGTGTTAGATTTACAGGTTAAATAGGGAGATACTTAAGTATTGTAGGTTAGTAACAATTACCGTTAAAGTAGTAATATTACTTATTATAGTTATTATTAGAAAGTAGAAGTAAAAGTTAGGCTGGGTAGTTAAGAAGGATATCTCCAGACTGGGCTAGAGAATCCGTGTGATCTCATTAGCCACCCCTAAAATACGTCACATAGATATCACGTGCCATACTTTACCTAAAGTGATCTAGATATTAACAAATTCCTTCTTAAATTATACCCTACATACTAAGATACTTAACTAACCTTACAGATTAGTACTAGTATAGGTTATTTAATAGCGTCTCTTATATTTACCTATTATTTTATAATAATTTTAAAGTAAGAAACCTTAATAAACTTTACCTTCTTTAGATATAATAAAATTCTTTTCTTTATCTTTAGTACCTTTATTTTTACTTTACAAACGTTTTTAAATAAACTTTACTTAAGTTTATTATATTTTATACATAAGGTTAATATTTCTAACTATTAAAATAGCACTATTATATAACTGCATAATACCTAGAAAAGAGAGAGTGTATAAACTAAATACTTAGCACTTAGGGTGTTTTACTATAGGACAGATATACATGCTTAGTCTAAACTAACTTATAACGTATAAACTAGATATATCTGTTTATATAGAAGGTAAGTTTGTATTTAGGAAAGATAGTTATAGAAATAGTATCTTTAGTTTAGCTTATGTTTATCTTAGTACAATTGTATAAGAAATTCTCTTATATATAAAAGAGTCTGTTTAATACTAACTAAAATAATTTAGGTATTATTAGAATAGATAACTACTTACCTAACTTAAAACTATATTATTATTACTAAGTATCTAGCTTAAGCTACTTATTAGTAAAAAGTAGTACTATTAGATATCTAACTATAATAAGCACTTAGAAATATTTATTTAAGGTACCTTTTACCTCTTACTCTTATATAACGTATTATAAATAAATAAAAAAGGTTAAATAAAAAGTAAAAGAAAAAAACTATTAGAAAGCCTATAATTAATAATCTTATCTTACTTAATAATATTAAAAAAAACTATATAATAAAAAACTATGTTATAGTCCTTTTAGTATATATATTAACTAGTTATATACTTTATATCTTTTTATTTATAGTACTAACATAAGATATTAAAAGGGTAGTTTGCTATATAGTATATAAGATAGACGTTAGAATCTAATAAGAAGTAAATCTTATTAATTAATTAAATATAGAACAAAAGAGTATATAAACAGACTAGCTATAATAGCTAGATACTACACTATAACACCTACGCTATATAATAACGATAATAGTTAATTCTATATAGTAGTAGCTTTCTCTTGTAAATAGGTACTAACTTGATTATTAATCCTTTTTGCTGTAAAGTGTAAAACTAATGATCTATATCCAGCAATAGCTAAGGTGCTCCCAATGATGACTGGCCAAGCGATTGGGAAAATTGGCACAGTAGCAATTAAAAGGCCCCCCCGAAGCAGTCGGCCGCGCCATGCAGAGTGATATGGCGCTTCTACATGATCTAAGTTTTTCATCATACACTTAAACAGAAGCTCTCTCTTTACTTCTGAATCAGTTATAAAGTTTGAGACAAGAACGGAGATAATTTGCCTAGCAAACCACCAACAGTTGTAATGTAGAAGCGTGTAGTCAGAGGCCGTTTGTTGTATAATAGCGATAATGTTAGCTGCATCCACTAATGTTAAAGTGGATGGGCCAAGATTAACATCGTAAATAGTCTCGTCTGTAGTAGAAACGAGACTTTCCATGCTAGGTTCAGGCTGAAACCTTAGTTCTGCAGGCTTTTTCTCTGTACCTAATACCTTGTTGCCTATGTCGCCCATTCGTTCCAATCTGACCCAAGAAACATCTGGCTCTTCTTGGATGGCGATACAGAGCAAGATATACTGATGCTTTAAGAGGCTGTGTTCGCTGTTCCATATGATACGGTTTATTGATCCAATGGTCTTGTGAAGGATGATGTGATTGATTATGTCTGAACCTCCCTGTGCAGATATATTTTCTCTCTCTAGTTGTCTTTGTAGTGCTGAGACTGTAAGATATATTAGCTTGTGACCTTAAACAAATTCTCTATACTAACCTAAGTCGCCTTGAGCTAGGCCCTGATCTTGTGATGTATGCATAACTGACTTAATAGTTTATAAGCCTTAAACGGTAATAACAAAAGAAAGCAAAGAGGTTATTAGAGAATTTAACAGAAATAAGGTTTTATAGTCCTAATGTGCCTTATGTAGTGTTAAAGGTTGTAGTATAGAGTAAAGAAGTTAATAGTAAACAGGTTAAAGAGAGGTGTAAATAGGTGACTGCACTTAACTCTGGCCCTCCCTCTAGCCATCTGCTGGGCATCTGGCCCTCTTATAGATAAGCACTAGTGGTCTAGCAGTCTAGTACCAGTGCTCCTCCCCCTACTCTCTAGGTCTTCTAAGACACACTAGCTCCCTATGTTTCTCCCTGGCTTGTGACACACAGGTACTGCTGCCTACGTAAGGCTTCCTGCTAGCGCCTTACTACTGGTTAGTATTATGCACTGCCTCACCCTAGCCATTATGCTAAAGCAAAAGCAGCTACAAAACTAAACTTAGTTTTCAGCTAACGTACATGCATAGCAAGTGGCCCATCATAGCAAGTGGCCCACTTCCTCCTTCCTCCTTAAACTTCAACTTTACATCAACATTCCTCTACGTACGATAATGAGTTCTTCTTTAAACGAAAGTCGTATTATCCTTGCAATTAAAGCTATTAAAAAAGACCTAAATCTATCTGTACAAAAAGCAGCCTCTATCTATAACGTCCTAAGAACAACACTTTAACACCGACGCGCTAGATAATTACTACACCACGAGACTTGTACGAAATTAATGAAGATGACTAAGCTAGAAGAAACAGTGATTCTTGAACGAGTTATTGACCTAATCGATTGAGGATTTCTACTGCAACTTGACGACGTACGAGATATGGCTGATTGCCTCCTTAACGAACGCGACGCGACGCGTGTCAGACCCCGATGGGCAGAGAACTTCGTATGACGCTAACCACAACTAAAGATGCGTTTTTAACGTGGAATTGACTATTAGAGGGCGTTAGCTAAGGATCCTGCAATTGTGTAGGCCTGGTTTGCCCTTATATGAAACACAATTGCGAAGTACGGAATCCATAATAACGATATCTATAATTTTAATAAGACAGGCTTCTTAATAGGAATGCTGTTGCACGCAAAGGTTGTTACAACCTCCGATTGCCGTGGAAGGCCTTGTACGAAGCAGCCTGGCAATCGCGAATGGGTTTCTGTCATTTAGGGCGTATGTGCAGATGGCTGGGCGCTGCCTTCGTACGTTATCGTTAAGGGTAAATATTACCTCCTCTTATGGTATACTAATGGCTAATTCCCACCCTAATGGTGCGTCCACCCTAGCGAAAATGGATAGACTACAAACGAGATTGGCCTAGATTAGCTACAGCATTTTGAAAAGTGTACAAAGTCTTGTATGAAGGGTGTTAAGCGGCTCCTAATCCTTAATGGCTACAACAGCCACAAGTCTACTAAGTTTGACGATTACTGTAAGGAACACAGCATTATTGCTCTTTGCATGCCTCCCTATTTATTGCATAAGCTCTAGCCTCTTAATGTTAGCTGTTTTAGTCCGCTAAAGGCGTCGTACGGTAAGGAAATTAAGAAAATGATGCAGATGCAGATTACGCACATTACTAAGGACGACTTCTTTCCTGCCTTTAAGGCAGCCTTTTTTACTTTAATGGGTGAAGAAAACGTACGAGCTGGCTTTAGACAGGCTGGCCTTATCCCTTTTAACCCAGAAGTAGTTATTTCCCGCCTGGATTTTAAGCCAAAGACGCCAACACCATCTAACTTACGCCTAAGCAGCCAGGGCTCCTGGGACCTAAAGACACTAACTACAGCACATGACGCCGTACGAAGCTCTGCATTACTTAAGAAAAGGATTACTAGTTATTAATATAGCTTACTAACCTATTTGTATAAAGTAGTTAACTTACAGGCTAAAGGTATTAGCAAGTTAGCACATAAACTAGCTCTTGTTAAAGCTAAGTGCCGTAGGCTTCGTACGGCAAATGAGATACTAAGCAAGCGTCGGAGGGCTAAAAAAACCTAACTGCGTCTTGGAGGGTCCCTTAATGCAGCTAAAGCAGAGGCAATCCGGGTAGAGAAGGGGGTTGTTAATGCTGGAGGCGAAAATACACGTTAGGAGGGGGCTTGTACGGAGGGGGGTGAATTGCGCGGTCGGCGATGTGGCAATTGCGGAAAGACTGGACATAACGTACGAACATGTCAGGTAGTATAGGAGACCTCTAAAGAAGAGGATGATAAGTAGTTTTAATTAATTTCGTACGATGCTGCTTAATTAACTTATATAAATGGCTGGAGGGTAGGTAGAGGTGGGCCACTTACTATGATGGGCCACTTGCTATGCATGTACGTTATGGTAAGTAAGGCTGATTGCAGCCTACATTAGCTTATAATACTTAAGTTAGAAGCAGTAAGATAAATAGAGACAGTATACCACCTCTAAAGCTGGTCTCTTTAAGCTTATGCAATATTATTTTCTAATTACTCTTAACGTAAGAACATCAGATATTACCTATACTATTAAGACTGTTACACAATAGCTGCTAAAGGCTCTTCAACATTAGCGCCTCGCTCTTTAATTAATAATAATAACCCACCAAGCGGATTACCGACACAAGAATCTATGCATACAACTCTGTCAAAATCAGACAGCCCCCCATTTTCTACATATCTCCAGCTTGTGGCTTTTACTGCGACTATTACTATTTCTGTTTCAATCTCAGCAAGCCAGGGATTTACAACAGGGGGAAACTTTTTTGGGATTCCTCTAAACAACGAGACTGACCCAATCACGACTGCAGCTGTTCAGGCCACCAAAGACAGTGCAAATTGGCTCTCATGGGCTGCAGCAGCATCCTCAGTCTCGTTAATGATCGCCCTTATTCTACAGCTAATGCAAACTGATAAGATATTCTTAAATGCTTTAGAAGCTAGCCAGGAGGGTCCTAAAAAAATAATCCCAAGAATAACTATAGCAGCTGGTAGCTGGATTGCTTTAGGACTACAAGCAAGCGCATTAGCGTTAATAGGGCAAGCGTTAAAGATAATTAACAAAGAAAGCGGGGATATGATACAGGTTAGTACTACCTTTACAAAAGTCTGATATGTTAAGACTGATTTCTTTTTAGTGGGCATTACTGGGTGTTGGAATTTCCTTCTATTCCTTTTATCTTATTACTATTAGATCTGTACAAGAACTAAAGCTGTTAGTGTTTCTAAGGTCTCTTTTTAAACCTACTGTTTAAAAATAGAATGTACTTTCCTGAGTTCTCTTTCTCTGTCTGGGATATAAAGACGCTAGCCTACTTATTTAAAAAGTCCTTATCTCTGCCTTCTAAACAGCAAGAATTTTAACGTTAATAGTAACCACGTATGTACCTTGTTCACGTTCTGCCATACCTAAATACTTATTAAAAAGGTGCCAAAGTCACCATTACAGAATGAGATAAGTTTAAGAACAGCGATATAATCTGCAACCTACCCAAACCCTTGTCTAAAACTAGCTTTTAGGATCCAGACCTAACTAAGCGCAAGCTCTACCTCATGAAGGCGCTTCATACTGACTGCAATATAAAGGTCTTAGAGCCGCCCTGTGGTAGTAAACACATCTATAGGCATCAGCAAGTTTGCGGTTATGGTTGACACTGGGAGTAGAGATAGATTTAGTGTTAACATTCTGAACATAATCTAGCTGGATGACGATAATATAGCAGGCAGGCTTGATGGCTGTTAACCTAGAAAATGAGACGCTGGGAAATTAATGATGCAAGAGATGACGAGCGACTGGAAAATAACCGAGTCTGTTCTGCTTACTCAAAATCTAAGACCACGAACAAAAAGGCGTTAACCAAAAGACGGCTGGTCAAGTTCAGCTCTTTTAGATGTAGTAAGCTTCTTATGGGACACCCTTAGAGCTCCAACCTGGACCTGAGACTTCCCCTCTACACACCAAAATACCAGAATTTTCACTACGGCCTTTATGGCCCTTAAGGCTGTCTTACATTAGGTGAGGGAGAGAAACCTCAGATTTCATGTGAGAGGTCTCACCTGTTTTACCTACTGATGCTAAGTACGTGAGGAGGGCATTTCACCACTTATCATCATCACAGATCGTGAATATCCTGCTACTAATTTCTCATGCGCAGCAATCTGTCCCTCTTTAATTCTTCTTTTTAGGCGTAGATCAAATTTCTCCTGCCAATATCCCGTGTGCCTCTCCTTGCTTAACTATAGAGAAAAGTCCTCTATAGCAGTAAGTCTGAGCACTATCATCTGTATCCTGCGCCTCCTGGAACCTATTGCTACCTTGGTTCGAGATGCCATCCTACTACTAAGTAGGGAGAGTCAGGGGTGGTCTAGATCTACAACCACCTAGCCGGTTACTCTCTAGTTAGACACAAATGTCGCGCATGTAGTTCACCCAATGCTCGTGGTACGCGTCGTACTGCGCCATGGCCGTCGAGTAGCTCTTGTAGATAGCGCCTGCCTCTCCCACTATGTCATTCAGACGGGAGACAAGAGAGAAGGGAAGGGCCGAGGCCGGTGTGAGCAGAGGCACGCCGGTTCTTCTGTCTCTACCGTCGCCTCGGTCGTTATGCTGCGAGAGCATGATCAAAGCCACGTAGGCTTCCTGGGGCGCATAGCCCTGGGCCGCGGATCGCTCGAGGAGGCTGCTGTGGATGGGAGGCGCTTGGGTGAGGTCATGTCGCGGATATCGCTGGACGGCGGCGGCGCCGTCGTGGACGCCGCCCTTGATGTCTTGATGTTGAAGAGGACGGCGACACGAGCACAGCCCGGCGAAGGACCTGCATGCGAGTCAGAAAGCTAAACTGAAGAATCCCCCGTGGACCAGCAGGTGAACGGCGGTGACCTGAGAAGCGTTGATGGTCATGCTGGCTCGATGGTGCAAGGGTTCGATGCTGGTTTCTTAGGGAGATGCCAGGAAGCCTGCTCATCCAAGTATCTTGCTGCCTTCCCTCCGTCTTAGCAGCTGAGCTCTTGCGGGCTACCCGGCCACTGGTGGATCTTGGTCTGGCCTATCTTAAGTGACTATAGGAGCGGCTTAACCCAGAGGCAGAGTGATCAGACATGTTGGGTGTGTAGCAGCTTCTTTTGTCAGGCCACGCGACACAAGGAGAATAAACGGTCATGTCATACATAAGACAAAGCATGCGGTTCTACTAAGAAACAGTAAATATCTCTATCCTAGTTAATAAGGCGGCGTAAGATCCGTTCAAGTAGGACGATGCTTGCAAAGAGACGACAGGCGTCTGGACTAGAAGCTCTGGGCACGACAGGCCCAGAGAGTGGTCAGCCATCTCGGGAACGACGAACCCTAACACAGGATCATCACAACAGTCGCCGGTGCCGACTTGGACACTGCGGCGAGATAGGCACTACTTGATGATGCAGCATACGACAAAGAAGGCTGGCCCTCGCAGTGGCTCGACGACCCACGAAGTTTCGGCGTCTTCTCACGACACTCCAAGATCCGCTTGAAGCAGTCCAAGGCCGAGCTCGAGTCCGGCCGCGTGGATGCCCACGACCACCCCGACGGCCAGGACAACGCAGTCCAGCCTCCTCCGGCGCATGATTCCGTCCACGGGGGCCGAGTCGCTACTCAAGCGCGGCGAGATGCGGGTAACCGTGGCTGCCCAGCATGCCCTTCCGACTCTTGACCGCGACGGGCGGCGAAGACGAACTCCCCGCCTTGTCACCCGACGAAGGCGGACATGCATTGCCCGGCAGACAACGAGACGTACGTCGGCGGCGAGTTCGGTCAGCCGTCAAAAGCACCGCTTGCGGGAAGACTCTCAGGGAGAGATCCGCGTCCCCCAAGAACGCGCCAGCCGGGCACCAGTTGTCAGAAGTCATCGGCATCGGCGGATACGTCAAGGAGGCCAACCCGTCCCACGGGTCCTGTAGCGTATGCAAGTCAGCGTCGCACCTCATCCTCGACTGTCCCAATGCGCCATGTGTGGTCTGCCGCAACAAGTCTGACTTTGACAGCCACAGGGGCACCGAGTGCGTGACCCAAGCCGAGTGGATGAAGCATGGACAGACTGTCCAGCAGCAGCGGCGGCAGCACCAACAAAGGCGTCCAAGCATATTTCGGCCACGGTTGACCACAGTCCCGACAACGTCAAGCGTGGGCGAAGCGAAAAGCTCAGATTGTTGAGTATCCCGTTGCTTCATTATTTTCGGGTCCCGTTATTTTCAGGTCTCGTTCGGGGTCCTTTGTGTCTCGAGGGGGGGACACCGCCCAGAGAGACATGTCGGTCCAAGAACGCGCAGCGCGGGAGAAGAGCAGGGTTCGCTGAATTGTGAGGGATAGAAAAGACAGAGAAGACGAATAGAGCGAGGCCGGCTACGCAAGATTGTTGACGGACAAGGCGCGGCATGGCCAGGTGGTTCTGGCTCTGCTACAGCGGTTCAAACAGACCAAGAAAGCCCACAGGGGTTGTCTCCGTGCCGATGGGACAAAGGGGACACGCCGCAAGAAGGATTGCAGACGCGGAGAGATTGAGGAGATCAAGCGGCTGGATCGCGTGCTTAAGGAGCGATGGAGGGTTTAATGGCTGATGCCGACGGCGTACCACGAGATGGGACTTGATGGCGTAGAGACCAGGTATCGACTACGATTGAGGGGGACGGTGCCTGTCGAGGCTATGTCGTCCGCCATCAACCATATACCTGTGGATACGCCCGCCTCTGGCCCAGGAAACAGACACAGGGTGTGTGCAAAAAATGTTGTGGAGGAGGGTGTGGAAAATCCTTGATCTTGGGGCTAAGTGCATTGTGAAGGGAGACTTTGGGCCCGCTGCACTTGGGCTGTAGAACGGACCGTGGGGGATCTTAGACTACGAAAAGCGGCTGCGTTTGTCTCGCTTTATCTGTTTGGTTGCTGGTTGTTGTTGGTTGCGTCTATGTGGCCGAGTTGAGTCGGCGCATGTCTGCTCGGGATGATTGTGCGTTAATCAAGTCAGCAGGAGAACGATAACTACACTAACATTTGACGCTTGGCCAAGGACGGGAGGACGGCACTTCATTACGCCATCATCAAAGGTGCCGACGTAGTGACGCCCCTCCTCCAATACAACGTCAGCCCTATCAGCCCCGACAGACAAGGTCAGACTCCTTTACACCTGGCCTGCCAACTGGGCTACCTGGACATTGTCTTCCTCATGGCCAAGGCGCTCAGGGACGGCGAGTCGGTCGACGTCCGGAATGAAAACGACGAGACGCCTCTCCACGTTGCAGCCGTCTGCGGAAACTCGACCATTGTCAGCTTTCTGCTAGAACGCGGCGCCGATCCGTTGGCCAGAGATAGCTCGAACCGGAAGCCGATCGATCTGGCTGCGACCGACGGACACTTGGACGTGTTCGAGGCGCTCTACCCAAGCTTGGAAATCGATCCCTTGACGAGCGAGACTTTGATCATGCAGTCGGCCGCCAAAGGACAGCTGTTGATTATGCGGTTTCTGCTCAAGACGATGGACGATACCAACTTCCGTGTTGAGGGTAAATCCCCGGTGTCGGTGGCCGCTTCCAAGAGCTTCACCGAGGTCGTGCGCCTCCTGCTGCAGAAGAACGCTGATCCCAACTTCACCGATGACGACGGCCGCACTCCCCTCGGTCGAGCTGTCTCTCCAGGACACCAAGACGTCGTTTTCGTTCTTCTGAATGCTGGAGCGGACCCGAACTCGCTCGACGAGGACAGATGGACGCCCCTGCACCGCGCCGCCTCGCGAGGCATGACCAGGATGATCGAGGCTCTCTTGCGCCACGGGGCCACGGTAAACGGACGAACCGTTCTGGAAGACACGCCCCTTCATCTTTCGTTTCCCTATCCGGAAACCGCCGAGAAGCTCCTAGAGTTCGAGCCGGAACTGAACTCGCTGAACTACGCTGGTCTGACTCCGCTCCACGTGGCCGTCGCTGGCCACCACGTCCAAGTCGTCAAGCTTCTGTCCGGAAAAGATCGCGCGCTGATGCACACCCCGGACGAAGAGGAACACACTCCGCTGCACCGATCCATCGACGCCAAAAATGCCAACACGGGCATTTTCGAGGTACTCTGGGCCGAGGTACTCTGGCCCGAGGGAGGCCCCGACTTGCAGAGCCCCAGCTATCGGGATCATCCGCCGATCCTCCACGCACTCGCAGCAGCCAACCTGGATGTTTTTCGCTTCCTCCTAGCGCTGCATCCAGACATGGCTGCGACCAGCGACTCAGAAGGATATTCCTCAATACATTTGGCAGCGAGATATGGCCACGCAGAAATACTGGACGATCTCGTCAAGGGCCCGGGTAACGTTGATGTGGACGCTTCCTTGTCGAGAGGCAAAACGCCCCTACATCTTGCCGCTACCCTGGAACGCAAGGAAACGGTGCAGAAACTACTTGATCTCGGCGCCAAAGTGAATGCCGCGGATAGATCAGGGCGCACTGCCTTGTACTTTGCCGCCTGGCATGGTCGGTTGGAGACTATCGTTTGTCTCCTTGACGCTGGTGCCGACCCTAACATCCATGGTGCTGAGACATGGTCTCCCTTAAATGCGGCGGCTGACTTTTCTGAGATTCTGGACGTGTTGCTATCACACAAGGCCAAAATTGACTTTGCGGAGGAGCCTGAAGGCTGGACCACACTCATGCATGCCGCGTACTGGTACAACGAATAAGGCATGAGGACGGTCCTGAGACACGGGGCCGACATCAAAATCGTCGACAGGCAGGGCTGGACGGCGCTTCACATTGCGGAGCAGAGAACAGACCCCCGTCTCAGCAGCATCCGCCTCGAAGCGTCAGCACTCAGGGCCAGACGCCGCTTCACTATACCGTGGCAAGCTTCTACTATGACAGTGACGATGATGGTGACAGCTTCAAAAATGACGATGGCGGCGCTGTCAAGGTCCGGGAGCTCCTCGAAAAGGGGGCGGTGGTCAACTGCAAAGACGACAAAGGAGATACGCCTCTTCACTGCGCGGCCGCCTCGCTTCAATCCTCGCGGCTCCTCATGGAGACACTGATTCATTCTTATCGCGAGAAGGGCCTCGCCATCGACGAGAAGAGTCACGATCAGCAAACCCCGCTCCATCAGGCCCTGCTATCCGGCACTTTCGATGTGTCGGAGATGCTTCTCGGTGAGGGGGCAAGCATGGATGAACGAGACGGCGAAGGGACCAGCTGCCTGGCCATGGCAGCCGCCGGCCAAGCCGGTAAACAGAAGGTCGAATTCCTCCTCAAGGCCGGATCAGATCGAGAGACGCCTCCAGCACTGTGGACCTCAGGCGACAAAATCGCCGCCTTCATGAACGCCTTGGCTGCCAACCGAGACGCGGTGAAAGTCCTGGCCGAAGACGGAAGCGAACTATTCCAGCACCAGACCGAGACCTTCACCTTCACCGTTCTTGGGCTTTGTCTGATGCCGGCGAACACGAAGAGGCTGTCGAATTCCTCCGGCTAGGTGCCAGCCCGTTCCTCCACAAAGAGGGCAGCTCTCAGCCTTGCAAAACCTGAGTCTGGTGAGGAACCCAGACAGTCCGTTCTTCAAGGCCTGCCTGGAAATGCTTGAAACGGACCTGCGGAGCCCGGACGAGCAATTCCAGGCACTGAGGTTGGGCATTGAGCACGGTTGGACCGAGATGTACGTTAAAACCCGCCGCTGGCAGCCGTTGCTCGCAGTGATGGACTATGACGGGTGGACAATCGATTACTTCCTCTTCTAGAACGACAGAGAAGGTTCGGTTGATTGCATGGCTTCTGCGATAGAAAGCACAGCAGAATTCTGAACTCTAACGAAGCTTATATTCCTAGAATTATAGGTAGCAACATACAATATAGATAAAATTGTTACCTTGTTGTTAGATAGTGAAGAGGTTTAGTACCTAGGTACGTCTATTACCTATCTGTCTTCTATTTTACTGTTACAGTTAGATATCTAACAGTAGTGTTTTTTACTAATAGGTAGCTAAGGCTAGATACTAATATTAGTACTAGGGTGTTACGGTTAGATATCCGACAGTGGTGTTTTCTGCTAACAGGTAGCTAAGGCTTCGATACTCAATGACGGTGTCTTGGTCTTGTTGGCTTGTTAGTTATCTTGTTAGTTTGTTGGGTAGACGGTGATCAATCGTATACTTCGTAGGGGGGTAGCTCGTACAGCTTCACAACCAATAGATAGTTAAGAGTCACTTATGGTAGGGTGAATCACAAAGTTAATTGCTAAAGAGCTATGGAAGGAAATCTATCTACTGGGAATAAATGTCCTTATATCTTATGATCTCGTTTCTAGGACTAACTCGCTTGGAGTCGCTCCTCGCGATAGACCGATCCTTGGTATGTCGGTCCTTAGCGTGGGACTGCTTATCAAATGTTAGTCCCTTCTTATCTTCACGTGACCTTCCGTAGTTCTTCCGTTCCTGAGGAGTCATCCGTCTGACCCTGCTTCTTGTCTGTACTGGTGCCTTGTCTTCTTCCCGCTCGTCTAGTGGGGCTGTTATCACCTGTAACTTGTTAGGTTGTAACATAGGGGTCTTGCTGGCTTGCTGGCTTGCTGGCGTCTTATTAGTAAGTAGGTAATAATTAGTTATGTACTTAGTAGGCGTAGGTAGCTTGTATAGCTTTATAATAGAATAATAATATTAAGATTTACTAGTAAGGTAATAAGGTAAGTCATAAGGGCTGTTAAGATCTAAAAGGTATTTAGAGAAAGTATTATAAGTTAATTACTAAAGAGCTATAAAAGGTATTCTATCTAGTTCTTAGGTTAAGTCTTATACCTTAGCCTAATGCGCGCACGACGGGTCGCAGGCGGCAACGCGTCGCCAGCGGCGCTAATTAGCCTAGGGGGCATCAGCAGCTCGTGCGCCCAGGCGACGGGTCCAGACGACGGGTCCAGACGACGGGTCCAGACGACGGGTCCAGACGACAGGTTCAGGCGACAGGTCCAGACGGCAGGTCTAAAGAACAGGTGCTAGGCAACAGGTCTAGACAATAGGTCTAAGATGCTAACACAGGCCTAAGACGTTAGGTAATAATAATTTATTTATTATAATAAATCTAGTTACCTTACCTATAACCTAGGTCTATATATTCTAAAGGGTTTATTATAGTTAGTTACTAAAAGAAGGTATAGTTTAGTAAATATATAAAAAGAAATAGTAAGAAAGAGAAGTAAAAAAGTAAAAGTAGTAGCTATATTCTTTACCTTATTTACCTAGGTATATATATAACGTACATGCATAGTAAGTGGCCCATCATAGCAAGTGGCCCACCTCTACCTACCCTCCAGCCATTTATATAAGTTAATTAAGCAGCATCGTACGAAATTAATTAAAACTACTCATCATCCTCTTCTTCAGAGGTCTTCCATACTACCTGACATGTTCGTACGTTATGTCCAGTCTTTCCGCAATTGCCACATCGCCGACCGCGCAATTCACCCCCTCCGTACAAGCCCCCTCCTAACGTGTATTTTTGCCTCTAGCATTAACAACCCCCTTCTCTACCTGGATTGCCTCTGCTTTAGCTGCATTAAGGGACCCTCTAAGACGTAGTTAGGTTTTTTTAGCCCTCTGACGCTTGCTTAGTATCTTATTTGCCGTACGAAGCCTACGGCACTCAGCTTTAATAAGAGCTAGTTTGTGTGCTAACTTGCTAATACCTTTAGCCTGTAAGTTAACTACTTTGTATAAATAGGTTGGTGAGCTATATTGATGACTAGTAATCCTTTTCTTAAGTGATGCAGAGCTTCGTATGGCGTTATGTGCTGTAGTTGGTGTCTTTGGGTCCCAGGAGCCCTGGCTGCTTGGGCGTGAGTTGGATGGTGTTGGCGTCTTTGGCTTGAAATCCAGGCGGGAAATAACTACTTCTGGGTTAAAAGGGATAAGGCCAGCCTGTCTAAAGCTAGCTTGTACGTTTTCTTCACCTATTGAAGTAAAAAAGGCTGCCTTAAAGGCAGGAAAGAAGTCGTCCTTAGTAATGTGCGTAATCTGCATCTGCATCATTTTCTTAATTTCCTTACCGTACGACGCCTTTAGCGGACTAAAACAGCTAACATTAAGAGGCTAGAGCTTGTGTAATAAATAGGGAGGTATGTAAAGAGTAATAATACTGTGTTCCTTATAGTAATCGTTAAACTTAGTAGACTTATGGCTGTTGTGGCCATTAAGGATTAGGAGCTGCTTAACACCCTTTATACAAGACTTTGTACACTTTTTAAAATGCTGTAGCCAATCTAGGCCAATCTCGTTTGTAGTCCATCTATTTTCGCTAGGGTGGACGCACTATTGGGGTGGGAATTAGCCATTGGTATACCATGAGAGGAGGTGATATTTGCTCTTGACGATAACGTATGAAGGCAGCGCCTAGCCATCTGCACATACGCCCTAAATAACAGAAACCCATTTGCGATTGCCAGGCTGCTTCGTACGAGGCCTTTTACGGCAATCGGAGGTTGTAACAACCTTTGCGTGCAACAGCATTCCCATTAAGAAGCCTGTCTTATTAAAATTGTAGATATCGTCATTATGGATTCCGTACTTCGCAATTATGTTTCGTATAAGGGCAAACCAGGCCTGCACAATTGCAGGATCCTTAGCTAACGCCCTCTGATAGTTAATTCCACGTTAAAAACGCATCTTTAGTTGTGGTTAGCGTCATACGAAGTTCTCTGCCTATCGGGGTCTGACATGCGTCGCGTCGCGTTCGTCAAGGAGGCAATCAGCCATATCTCGTACGTCGTCAAGTCGCAGTAGAAATCCTCGATCGATTAGGTCAATAACTCGTTCAAGAATCACTGTTTCTTCTAGCTTAGTCATCTTTATTAATTTCGTACGAGTCTCGTGGTGTAGTAATTATCCAGCGCGTTGGTGTTAAAGTGTTGTTCTTAGGACGTTGTAGATAGAGGCTGCTTTTTGTACAGATAGATTTGGGTCTTTTTTAATAGCTTTAATTACAAGGATAATACGACTTTTGTTTAAAGAAGAACTTATTATTGTACGTAGAGAAATGTTAATATAAAGTTAAAGTTTGAGGAGGAAGGAGGAAGTGGGCCACTTGCTATGATGGGCCACTTGCTATGTATGTACGTTATATATATATATATATATATATACACCTTCTACCTACCTAAGGTTATAGTTACTTACGTCTACCTACCTTTTTAGAGGCTCTCTAGGTAAACCTAAAGGCTAGTATAAGTATAAAAGTCTTTACCTTAACCTTAACCTAAAGCTACTTTTCTAGCTAGTAGTTATTTATAATATACTAATACTTATAATACTTTTTAGTAGTAGCTATAGCCTAGCTACTACTACTACCTTTACTCTTACTAAACTCCTTTTACCTTTTTTACTAGGCCTTAAGCTTTTGCTAGGCCTTCTGCTTTATATATATTATAAAGCCGTTATCTCTTTACTACAGCTTATTATTATAGCCTACTCTAACGTAGTACTAAACACTAGCTACTAAGCTACATACCTACAGAAGCTTAAATAAGGCCTTTTAGTAGCTATATAAGGTATCTCTTACCTTAGTATAAGTAGTTATACCTAAGGTTAGTAAAAAGTTATAGACTACTAAGTTCTTACTAAGGTACTACTTTAGAATAGGTACTATACTTTTACTACTATTTAGAGTACTAAAGAGCAGTATACCTTTTAGCCTAGTACTACTAGCTAGTATAATAGCTACTATCTATCTCTTTTAGCTTATACTATAGTAAGTAAAGATACTATTATTAATATAGTTATTAGTATAAGTCTTAAAGAAGCTAGCCTTAATACTATAGCTTTTACTATTTACTATAAGAAAAATACTAAAAGTGTTATAATTACATAGGCCTTAGTTATACTTCTTACCTAAGGCTATCTTTAGGATGTTTAGTAAGGTAACCTTCTTAGTATTATTTTTCTAGCTTACTACCTAAGGGTAGTAGTATAGTATATAGCCTAAAGATAGCTTACCTTTTAGTTATTATTTATAAAGGCTAGTAACGCTACTAGCACGACTCTCTCTAGTGATGCGTCTACTCTAGACTTAGTCCTGAACAGAATTAATATTGCTAGGCCGGCGTGTTTTGCGCGCAAGCTTAAAGTTGACTTAGCGTACCATTCCAATCACATGCGAGAAGTCGGCGACTTGTATCAGACGCTCCTCCAGAATTCCATCCCGAGCGCTGTTTCCCCCGCTAAATACGACGACGATGCTGACGATGTATGTAACGATTCGCCCATCGCCCTATTCTCTTCCGTGACTGGCAAGCGAGCCACAAAGTCTCAGCTGGGTCCTGTATACTGGAGGATGAATCTCGAATCGCCCGTTGTTTTCTCCTCCGAAGTGCAGTCGATGCTGAGCTCTACCACGGAGGAGTCTCTGTGCCTCGAAATCGGCCCTCATTCTGCATTAGCAGGCCCTCTCCGCGAGATCATCAAGTCCGCCAACTTGCAAAATTCTTTTGTGTACGTGCCCACGCTGCTTCGTAACCAGAACAGCACAATATCACTGCTTTCCTGCCTGGGACAGCTCTTCCAGTATTCCGTCCGCGTCAACATGCCCACCTTGTCGGCCCAGACCGTACTCACCGACCTGCCAAACTACCCCTGGCAATACGAAACGACATATTAGAACGAGAGCCGTGTATCAAAAGAATGGCGTCTGCGCAAGTTGCCTCCACACGAGCTCCTCGGTATCCGCGCCCTCGAGACTGACGACACGAGGCCGACTTGGAGAAAGATGCTAAGACTGAACGAAGTCCCTTGGATCACAGACCACAAGATCAAAGACGACGTCGTGCTTCCTACTGCTGCCTTACTAGCAATGGCGGGAGCAGCTGTTCGCCAAGTTGCAACCGGCCCTGTGGTTGACTTTTCCCTGCGACGAGTCAACATCAAAGCTGCGCTTGTGCTACAAGAAGCAGAGGGGACGGAGATAATGACTCACTTGGCCCCCGTGCGCCTCACGTCGACCGTAAACTCCGCGTGGTATGAGTTCTCTATCGTTTCACACAATGGTACCGGCTGGGTCGAGCACTGCAACGGACAGGTGAAAGCTGGCGACGGGGCCCTCATTGTCGCTGATGATATGAGCATCACCCACCACCCCCGAATTGTGTCTGGACCAGCGTTGTATAAGAGAATGAGGAGCGTCGGCCTCAACTACGGTCCTAGGTTCCAAGGGATGAGGGATATATCTTCAAAACCGGGATCCGGCTGTGTTTCGGCGAGCATTTGCGACGACCACGATCCGAACGAAGACAGCTACTTGTTGCATCCAACGACTGTCGACTTCTGCTTACAAGTACAAATCGCTGCCGCGGCAGACGGGCTCCCACGCCGAATCAGGAACATATGCATGCCTACCTACATTGAAGAAATGTACGTAGGGCAAGCCTTGTCGGAGCTGCGCATCACGGGTCTCGCCACATTTTCTTCCAAGGGATCCGTACACGGCGGCGCGACAGCCACGGCGGACGGCTTGATGGCATTGTCGATGAAGAATGTGCGCTTCGCAATCCTTCACGGCAGCAGCCTTGACCAAGACGCGGACACGGTGGCTGCGGCGTTGCTGCAGTGGAAGCCCGATGTAGAACTCGTGTCCCCGTCCGAGCTCATCCGTCCACGAAAGTGCCTCCGGCCCGTGTTGGCAAAGCTTGAGAGGCTCACTCTTTTATCCATGGTCAAGACACTCCAGCTCGTCGAGGGTACTAAGATTACCGGTCATCTGTACCGGTTTCGCTACTGGCTGTCCTCCCAACGCGCAAGAGCTGCGAAGGGCGAGTATCACCATGTCAGCGACGCCAAGACGTTGGTTTCTCTTTTTTAACCGCAGTTATCGAGGGAGATCGAGACCGCTATGGAAGACGTGCGTAAGGTGGGAGGTCTCGAGGTCGCGGAACTGATTCCGAGAGTCATGTCGAGCGCCCCGAGCATTTTCAACGGCGAGGTCAGCCCGATCGAGGTTCTGATTGCAGACGGCGGCCTGGGGAACATATACAGGTTCATCCAGTCGCTCTGTGACAGCACGCCCCTGTTCGAATGCCTGAGCCACGCCGACCCGAAGATGAAGGTACTAGAGATCGGTGCCGGGACAGGCGGCACCACTGCGGAGGTCCTACGTGGCTTCACCAGTGACGTTGGAGAGCGCATGTACGCGCAGTACGACTTCACAGACGTCTCGGCTGGCTTCTTCGCCGCAGCGCAGGAACGGTTCGGATACTACAGTGGCATCTAATACAAGGTGCTCGACATCAGCAAAGATCCGATCGCCCAGGGATTCGAGCCCGAGTCTTACGACTTTATCATTGCGTCCAACGTGAGTAGTTCTACGAACCCAAGGTTGGGAACCGATATTCGACTGATTCTGATGTTGTATTGGGTTCTGTATGCTACGCCAATAATTCAAAAAACACTGCGCATCGTGAGGAAGCTGATGAAACCAGGTGGTAGACTCTTCCTCCAAGAGCTGAACCCAGGTAGGATTGGTCGGGATCGATGCCTGGATGGTAGGGACTTGTGCTGATCATTAAAACCAGAGTGGCGTATGATTGACTTCATCATGGTATGCCCAGTCTCGCTCAAGTAAGAGATGACGTGCTAACGAATACAAGGGATTTCTTCCTGGCTGGTGGCTAGGAGTATCAGACGAGCGGTCCGCGGCCCGATGGGACTCGGAATTGCGAGCCGCTGGCTTCTCAGGAACTGATGCTGTAGTGTACGACGACGAGACGCCCTATCAGAGCAACGCCAACATCATGTCGTCAACGGTTGTTCCCATTCTCCCACCTGGGGACGTTTGTATCCTTGCCGGGGATTGCCATGGTCCGGCCGGTTTTCTGCAAGATATTCTAGTCGAGCGAGGGTACAGGGTTGTCTTATCATCCCTTGACGAACTTCCTGAACCTGGCGTGGATGTGATCTCGCCGCTTGATCTGGAGCTGCCCTACTTCCACGACATCTCGGAAGAGAGAGGCTGAGGAACCTTCAGACCTATCTGGACATGCTTTCCCCTGACACCAGCGTTCTGTGGGTGACTGGACACGCCCAAGTTGGCTGCGACGATCTGCGATACGCCGCGAGCATTGGCGCCATCCGCACCATTCGATCAGAGCTGTCGCTGACCATAGCAACGTTAGGGGTCGATGCTCGAGGCGGCCTGGATGGGAAGGTTGCTGACGTCCTCAACAAGGTACGGCGTGAGCCGTCGGCTTCGGGTCTGGATCCCGACCAAGAGTTCGCAGTGCTCGGGGACAAGATATCCATTCCGCGGTACAACTGGATCAAGGTGCGAGAGCAGCGCACCAAAAGTACTGAATACCAAGCACGAAAGCTGGAGACGGGTCGCGCCGGACAGCTCCGGAGCCTACAATGGGTTCCCCAGGTTTCCGGGGATTTGAGGGACCATGAGATTGAGATCGAGCCGCGGGCGGTGGGGATGAACCTCAAGGTATCCTTCGCCATCAAAGCATCATGCGCTGTGGGTACTGACGTGGAATAGGACGTAATGGTGGCCATGGGGTTGATCGAGACGGCCTCGCCTGGCCTCGGTCTAGAATGCGCCGGCATCGTGCGAAGGACCGGCCCCGGAGTCGACGACATCACCGTCGGCGACCGATTGATGGCATTCCACCACGGCTGCTTTGCCTCCCGGATTATTTGCTCGACGGATCAGGTTGTCAGTTTGCCCCAGACGCTCTCGTTTGAAGAGGCTGCAACCGTTCCTTGTGTCTACTCGACCGTGATACATTCGTTGCTCACTGTCGGTGGCTTAGAGCGGGACCAGGTAAAGTCTTACCAATTCGGATGTTAAGTTCAGGCCCTAACGGATGCCACTAGTCTGTGTTGATCCACGCCGCATGTGGCGGGATTGGGATTGCCGCCATACACGTGTGCAAAATGATCGGAGCCAGGGTAGGCCAAGTCCCTGCTGACTGGGGTCTCGTTGAGTTGTGCTGATTTTTCACGGCTAGATATTCGCTACAGTTGGAAGCGCCGAAAAAGTCCAGACTCTAGTCAACGATTTCGGCATACCCCGAAATCGCATCTTCAGTTCGAGGGACTCGTCCTTTTATCCAGGTATCATGGACGCAACTAATGGCTCGGGCATTGACTTGGTGTTGAATTCCCTATCAGGGGAGTTACTCCATCTCTCCTGGAAGTGTGTTTTCAAGTTCGGCAAGATGCTAGAGCTCGGCAAGCAAGACTTCCAGGGGCACGGCACACTCGGGATGGACGAGTTCGAGGCGAACCGAATGTTTTGCGGGATCGACCTATCGCAATTGGCATTGGAGAGACCCAAGGTCCTCAAGAGGTATGTGATGCCAACCACGGGTGACCATGCTGCTGTGATTTGGGATGTCCTAACGAGACATAGACTACTTGAACGCTGCAAGAGTCTCCTCAAGGAAGGTAGTATCACACCAGTCAAGCCAATCACCAGCTTCAAAGCCTTCAAGTATCTGCAAGTGGGAAGTCACATCGGGAAGGCGGTCGTCACAATGTCTGGTGACGCCGGCGAGCTTCCGCTGGCGCCGATCGCGCCCAAGATTCAGTTCGGCCCCGACGTTTCGTATCTCCTGGTTGGCGGTCTCGGCGGGCTTGGCAGAGCCATCTCGACATGGATGGTGGAGAACGGCGCTCGCCACCTCATCTACCTCTCCAGGTCGGCGGGGCTGTCGACCGGAGACAAGGCTTTCATCCACGAGCTGGAGTCCCAGGGTTGCGCAGTGCAGTGCTTCTTGGGAAGAGTCGAAGACCCGGAGACCGTGACGAGGGCGGTCTGCAACGCGTCCAAGCCAGTCGCTGGAGTGCTGCACATGTCTCTGTGGCTCAGGGTACGGGAAACAACTGCCCTTCCTCCTCCCACACGATCGCTAGAATGAGCTGACCATGTGACTTATCAAACAGGACCGCAACATTCTGACTTCTCACCCACGAAGACTGGCACGCGGCTGTCAAACCAAAGGTGGACGGCGCGTGGAATCTGCACCACGCGCTCGCCAACGCGAAGTTGGATTTCTTCGTCCTCTTCAGCTCCATCTCGTACGTCGTCGGCCAGGCGGGCCAGGCAAACTACGCCGCCGCCAACGCTTTTCTCGCCGCTTTCGCCCAGTACCGCCACTCACAGGGCCTCCCGGCGTCTGTCATGGACATCGGGATCGTGGAGGACGCTGGCTACCTTTGCGACAGTCCCGCCGTCCTCGAGCACTTCAAGCCTTGAACTACAACACGTTGAAATAGGCCGATCTCCTGCAAGCCCTGGCCTACTCTATGACACGCCAGAGGTCGTCGTCGTCGCCGCCGGCATCCAGCGGAAAATACGTCAATCCGGCCGAAATCGCGGTCGGTCTGGGGAGCACCAAGGCCCTCAGAGACCCTAGCAACAGGGTCCCGTGGAGGAGGGACATCCGGATGGCGGTGGCCCACGTCAAGGGCTTGGCCTGTTCCGCGCAAGCTGGACCAGAGAGCCGGGGCCTGGCGCAGTTTCTGGGCGGGCTCGATGCCGACCCGTCCGCACTGGGCGCGTCAGAATCTCTGGACTTTTTGACGATCCACATCGGTGAGGCCATCTGCGGACTGATGATGAAGAACAGAGACGAGCTGAACGTGGACGTGCCACTGGCGGCCTTTGGCGTCGACTCGCTCGTCGCCATTGAGATACGCGACTGGTGTCACCGTACCTTTGGCGTGCACGTCAAACGTACTCGAGATCTTGAGTGCTAGCGGCATTCGTGAGCTCGGAAAGATGGCGGTGGAAAAACTTGGAAGGACTTAGAAAGCGGATTACGATTGAGCAGCTCGCTTTGTGGCAGCGTTTGCTTGACATGCATGCTATGAGCTGGAGCACTTGGCGTTGGGTCACGTAGCCAAAGTCCAGTTTCGTTATTCTATTCCTCTTTTCTGTCACATATTGGAAACCTTACGATGTTAGGATATCAGCCTAACTTTCGCTTCTTTTCTAATGCAAGCAACTAAAGACGATTCTCCCACAACAATTTTACTTTGTAACTAACCCGTGCAGGTAAAATAGGCCTGTAACATTAACAAAGTTAATTTAAGAATAGTGATCTCTAAAGGCCTTAGATTTAACGACTCTTGCTTAGACTCAACTTAAAATTTGCTAATACTAAGGATATATAACAGTTACAAGCTAGGTATAGTAGAGAGGAAAATAGAAGAGAAAACTTAGTAGCTCTAAAATATTTAGTAAACCAGAGGGTTGTATCTATAGATAAAAAAGATATAATAAAGACATCCTATAAATACAACGTACTATATACTTTTGTTTATTATGCTACTAGGGCCTTAAGCTTGCTTTAAGTTATGTTTTATAAGAATGGTGTATTACCTAGCTTTAGTGTCTACTTAGTATTAAGTTTCCCTTAAGCTGCTACCTGTTGCGTAATTACTTGTGTTTAGAAATCTGATTTAAGCAGAGTACAGCCTGGAAGCTTACCCGCATGCCGTCCAAATGTATTCGCACAGCACTGGGGTGATTCTGAAAAATGCTATTTAGGACACCTATTAACTCTGCGGCCTGTGCGAGTCGCAAAGGGCCGCTCGCGGCAGAACAACTTAGCAACGTTGCGCTGCGGCACACTTGACAAGTCAGACGATCTTATCCTGAACATCCGCGCCGATATGCCATCAGCCTTTCACAGCCAAAGAGGAGGCAAAGGTGGCCACCAGCGCTCGGCGACGGTTCTTCTTCAAAGGTGTCCTCCATTTCAGTTGTGAACGGTAAGATTTAATCTTCTGACTCTGCATCCGCGAAGAAAGCGGTACAACACCGCGTACAAGGCATCCATCTGCCTGAAGTTGAGGAGGCAAAGCCGTGGGAGGCAGGGAGCGGCTGGCGGCAAAGATGCATGTGAGGAACCGCCAGTGATGGCCGCATCAGGAAAGACATGAGATACGCATTACTAAATAGTGTCGATGACGGTTTGTTTCTTCCGCCACACAATAAACGACAGTCCATCATAGAAGACGAGCAACTATCAACAGCTAAACGCGGCACGAAGTACGACAGGAGAGAAAGAAGATTTTGAAAATAAAAAAGTTCCGCAAAATGAAAATTATATCGCCGCTCGTAATCGAGCAGCATCTGGCCGGAGACAATGCTATAGAACAGGTCCGGGTTCTTCGTGTCCCCTCACTCGACGGAGCCGAACCTCAACTGGCGGTTGCCGTCTCCTTGACCAAATCCGGTGATGGCGACGATTCGGAGGTCGCCATCGTCAAACGCGTCCGCAGGGACTTGGTGAAGAGGATGAAGATGACGGCCAACGGAGACTGGGCCGGCAAGGGTGCAATCCCCAAGAAGTGGATCATTCTCACGAAGCTCCCCGTGGACGCGTCCGGCGATGTGGACAGCGATGCCTTGCGACAACAGCTGAGCAGCGCGTACGCGGCGGGTGCTCCCTTGACAGTTGAGCAGAAGCTGAGGCGCGCTATCGCCGAGACCCTACGTCTGCCCCTCTCCGACGTCGTGCCCTCGACCTCTTTCATCCGCCTTGGCGGCGACTCCATCAGCGCCATCGAAGTCATGGCCCGGGCCCTGGACGATCAGGTTGTCGTACGCATGCCCGACATTCTGCGCTGCGGCAGCTTTCAAGGACTCGCGGCTACGGCCGTCCCCGGAGACCCCACCGTCGCCGCTGGCGATGCCGCAGAGACTCGCCCGTTCTCCCTCGCTTCTGGGCTCGATCCCGACTCCTTCTTGGCCAGCGCTCGCTCGCAGTGTCAGCTGCCAAGCGACGCTACCATCGAGGATGCCTACCCCCTGACCAAGCTTCAGGAGGGCTTCATGGCCCTGGCGGCGAGGCAGCCGGGCTCCTACATTAGCAAATACTCCTTTCCCCTACCCAAGTATATTGACAGCAGCCGATTCCGCATTGCCTGGGAGAAAACTGTGTCGCTGTGCACCAACCTGCGCACAAAAATGGTCTTCTTCGACGGCTCGTCCTATCAGGTCGTCGTCAACGAGCAGATCCGCTGGGACGAGACCCTGGGGACAGACTTGTCATCAGCCGTTGGCGTCATGAACGACGCCGAGATGACGTACGGTTCGGATCTGTGCCGCTACGAATTAGCAACGGGCCCCGACGGCCAGGACTATTTCATCTGGCTCATCCACCACTCCGTCCTCGAAGGCTGGACACTGCGCCTCATCCTCGAGACCCTCCACAACCATTACTACGGAGTCAACGTACCGCCTATGTCTCCGTACTCGGGAATGATAAAATACATGCATGACCTGGACCGCGACGCCGACAGCGAGTACTGGAAGGCGCAGCTCGCCAACGCGAAAAGACCGAGTTTCCCCATCGTCCCGTCTGACCTGGCAACCGCGTCAAGTAACAACGGAGCCGTCGAGACGGTTACAAGAGAGGAGAGGCACATGATTCCGACGAAGGAAAACGTGAAAGCGTCGTCGACGAGAGCAACAATCCTGCGCGCCGCGTGGGCCTTGCTGCTAGCGCGATACCGTGATTCGGACGACGTTTGTTTTGGCACCACGGTCTCGGGTCGTCAGGCACCCGTCCGGGGCGCCCAAAGAATGGCCGGTCCGCTCATCGCCAGTGTTCCTATTCGCATTCGGATCGACCCCCGGCAGTCCGTAGCGGCTTTTCTCCAAGACGTTCAGGATCAAGCAAGCGAGATGGCCGCCCATGAACAGTTCGGCCTGCAGAGCATCGCCAGGCTCAGCCCTGAAGCGCAGGACGTCTGTGACTTTTCAAGCTTGCTCGTCATCCAGCCGGACAAGATCCTGGGTTACCCGGACGTTCAAGGTCCTCAAGTGCTGCTTCCCCAGAGCGGTACGCAGTTCGGTCTCGGCCAGATGCTGGAGGGTTACTACAACTACCCACTCGTCCTTCAAGTGCATGTCTCCGACCACCAGGCTGAAGTCTCAGTCACGCACGACTCGCGAGTCCTTTCTCAGCCACAAGTGCAAGCTTTGTGTTGCCAGTACGACCACGCCGTCCAGCAGCTACTAAACCCCACTGATACCGTGTTGGGAGATGTCTCCCTGGCCGGGCCGTGAGATCTGCAGCAAGCTTTGGAGTGGAACGGTGACGAGGACGTAGAGATTGTTTCTGCCTGCGTGTACGAGCTCATCGAATAACAAGCGCGAATCCGGCCGCACGCTCCAGCAATTTCCGCCTGGGACGGCAATCTGTCGTATCGCCAGCTGGACGAAGGAGCAACCAGGCTTGCGCTGTATATGCTCGATACGTTTGACCTCACAGAAGATAGCCTCGTTCACGCCTGCTTCGAAAAGTCGGTATGGTTCTTTGTCTCCATACTGGCGATCAACAAGGCGGGATGTGCCTGGGTCCCCCTCGACCCCTCGCACCCGGAGCAACGGCAACGACAAGTCGTGCAGCAGACGCAGGCAAAGCTGGCGTTGACGTCTCCCACAAACAGAAGCATCTGCTTAGGAATCATGTCCCAGGTGCTCGAAGTGTTGTCTGGCTTGGATCAAGTGCTTCAGAGAGATGCCTCGCTGCGATTCGACAACACTGGCACAGCTCGCGCTCTTCCTCGTGTCAGCCCCCGCACGGCATCGTATGTGCTCTTCACTTCCGGGAGTACAGGGACGTCAAAGGGCTTGGTGGTGGAGCACGAGGCCGTATGCACAAGCCAACGCTGCATCGGCCAAAGGGTTGACATCTCTCCCAGTACGCGCATGCTGCAGTTTGCGTCGTATGTCTTCGACGCCTGTATTGGGGAAGCCGTCGGGACCCTTACTGCCGGCGGCTGTCTTTGCGTTCCGTCAGAGGATGAACGCATGAACGACATCAGTGGATTCATCAGCCGAAGCTCGGTCAACACCGCGCTGCTTACACCATCCTTTATCAGAACCCTCCGGCCCGCAGACGTGCCTGGCCTACGAGTTCTGATGCTTCCGGCGAAGCCGTTGGCCGGGACATCCTGAATACGTGGTTTCAACCTGACAGAACCCGCCTCTTCAACGGCTGGGGGCCTGCGGAAACCTGCGTTTTCAGCACTCTCCATGAGTGGCGATCCGTCGACGAGTCTCCTCGTACCGTTGGGAAGCCTGTCGCCGGTCGCTGCTGGATTGTAGAGCCTTCAGACTCCCAGCGCCTCGTACCCATCGGCTGCCTGGGCGAAGTAGTCATACAAGGTCCCACGATCCTCAGAGAGTATTTGGCTGACACGGTCCGCACTGCGGAGAGCACGAGGACTTCGCCGGGCTGGACCCCGAGACATGAGACCGCTCGCTGGGACCGCATCTATCGATCCGGAGACCTGTTCTATTACAACCCGGACGGCACGATTGAGTTTGCCAGTCGCAAGGACACTCAAGTCAAAATCCGCGGTCTCCGGGTCGAGCTCGGCGAAGTCGAATTCGGCGTCAGAGCGGCACTGGAGGGGGCCTCCCAGGTGGTCGTGGATGTGTTCGAGACCGACGCCGGCGCCGTAAGCCTCGCGGCGTACTTCTGCTTTATCAACGACACGCGCACTACAAATAAGTATAACCGCAACTGCAGCGACATGTTTGTCCCTCTCACAGAAGACATGCAACGGCGGATCAACCACGTCGTCGGTCAGCTGACGGTCAAGCTACCGCGGTACATGGTACCCTCACTTTTCATTCAATGTTGCTACATGCCGGTCATTACCTCTACCAAGATCGATCGGAACATGCTGAGAAGATACAGCTTGGCGCTGTCGAGGGAGAATCTGGCCAGGTACTCCTTACAGGGGCACAAGAAGCGTGCTCCGGAGACCGCCATCGAGACCCAGCTGCAGAAGTACTGGGCGGAAGTTCTCCAGATTCCCGTCGACTCCATCAGCCTAGACGACAGCTTCCTGCGCATCGGCGGTGACTCGATTGCCGCTATACGTCTCGTTGCTCTAATGCGAGACGGCAGGATCAGACTTACGGTCAAGGACATCTTCGAAGACCCCCGGCTTTGCGGCATGAGCGAGCGCGCTTTGACGGAAGCGGACAGCGAGTGGTACGCCGATAAGGCGGAGATCTCCTCATTCAGCCTATTGCCGGAGTCGCTGCGCCAGGCAATGGAAGTCGAGGCCACGGACCGAGAGGGACAGACGAGCGGTTCCAGCAGCTCTGCCTTGACCATCCGCAAGCAATACTCGCTCTCAAGCAGTCAAGTCATCGAGGACGCCTACCCTTGCACCGGGCTCCAGGAGGGCTTTGCTGCACTCGGAATCAAGCAACCGGGGTCTTACATTGGTAAATATGTGTATAGACTCCCGCCGCGAGTTGATCTCGCGAGGTTCAAGAAGTCCTGGGCCCAGACTGTCGCCCTCTGCGGAAACCTACGAACAAGGATCACCTTCGCCGCAGGACCGTCGGTCCAGGTCGTTATCAAGGACGAGTTCGCCTGGGACAAGACGGAAGACTGTCATCTCGTCGACGCGAACAATGAGCTCCGCACGATCCGTATGGCGGAGGGGTTGAGGCTGTGTTGGTACGGTCTGGTGAAGGACGCCGATGTTCGATCGTACTTCATCCTCGCGATTCACCACGCCGTCTACGATGGCTGGACCATGCGTCTGGTCATCGACACTATGCGCCACATGTACGCGACCGACGAGAGCCCGGCTCTGACGCCGTACACCCGGTTCATCAAGTACTTCACCAACATGGACGGCGGAAGAAGCGCCAGCTATTGGAAGACGCAGCTCGATGGTGCCAAACAGGCCACGTTCCCACCCATTCCTCGGTCCGTTCCATCGCCAGCGGACGGGAAGGTTACTCAGGTATTGAGAGAGACCGTCCAGCTCGACTGACCTGCCGACTCTTCGTCCTCGATAACCAAGGCTACAATCCTCCGCGCCGCATGGGCGGTCCTCATTGCGCAGTGCTGCGATAACATGGACGTTATCTGCTTCGGAACCTCGATATCTGGGCGGCAGGCGCCGGTGGACGGCATTGAGGTCATGGCCGGACCTCTCGTCGCTACCATTCCGGTTCGGCTGCGCCTAGACCCGACGAAGAAGGTCTCTGAATTCCTCCAGGAAGTGCAAAAGCAGTCTACGGATATGGCGGCACACGAACAATACGGGCTCCAAAACATTCTCAAGGTCAGCACCGATGCCCGCGACGCGTGCGAGTTCTCCAGTCTCTTGGTCGTCCAGCCGGCACAGCTGGTCAGCTTCTCCGAAGACAGCTCCCAGAACGCTATCGTGGAGAACGTGAGCTCCGAGTACTTTGACCAGCAAGAGCTGTTGGAGGGCTACTTCAACTACCCGCTCGTCGTTCGAGGCCTCGTGCGCGAGACGAGCGTCGAGCTCATGATGGTCTACAACTGCCGCAGCATCCCCGGGCCCCGGGCCGAGGCGCTCTTGCGACAGCTCGACCACATTGTACAGCAAATGAACAAGGAGCTGGGCGTCCTGGGCGACGTCACCGCGGCCGGGCCGTGGGATCTTGAGCAGGCCACCGCGTGGAACTACCACGACGGAGCCGGCCCCGACATTGTCCACGCTTGCGTCCAAGACTTTATTCAGCGTCACGCAACAGACACCCCGGATGCCCCCGCCGTGTGGGCTTGGGACGCGCAGTCCACCTACGCCGAGCTCAACAGCGCCGCCAACAGACTGACACAACACCTTGTCGACAAATACGACGTGAAAGTGGACGTGTTCGTCCACGTCTGCTTCGAGAAGACGACCTGGTTTTTTGTCACGATTCTCGCCATCAAAAAAGCCGGCGGCGCCTGGGTCCCATTGGAGCCCTCTCATCCCGAACAACCACAGATACAGGTTGCCCAACAGACCGGAGCCAGGCTGGCGTTGGCCTCGCCCGCCAACGCGGCCAAGTGTCTTCATCTGGTCCGCCAGGTTGTGCAAGTCTCTGCCGATCTGGACAGGGCGCTGCGAGACGGACCCGGCAGATGTAGTCTCGAGCCGCCGAAGCGCAACATCAGTCCGAGCAACGCCGCCTACGTTCTGTTCACGTCAGGCAGCACGGGGGTCCCCAAAGGCCTGGTCATGGAACACTAATCTGTGTGTACCAGTCAGGTAGCCATTGGAAAGAGCGTAGGTCTGCACGCGGGCGTCAGAATGCTCCAATTTGCCTCGTACGTCTTTGACGCCTGTATCGCCGAAGCCATCGGTTTCTTCATCGCCGGTGCCTGCATCTGCGTGCCGTCTGACGAGATCCAGATAAACACTTTCCGCCTTACCAAGTACATCCGCGAGACGGACGTCACCTGGGACCTGCTGACGCCGGCGTTCATCCGCACCCTTCGTCCTGGCGACGTGCCGAGTCTGCAAGTCCTGATGCTGGCCGGCGAAGCCGTGGGGCGAGACATCCTCGATACGTGGTTCGGAAAAGTCCACCGTCTGTTTAACGGCTGGGGCCCTGCCGAGACCTGAGGATTCAGTACGCTGCACGAGTGGAAGTCTGCCGACGAATCTCCCTTGACCATCGGCCGACCCGTGGGTGGCTTCTGCTGGGTCGTGGACCCAAACAACAGCAGCCGCCTGGCCCCGACGGGCTGTATTGGCGAGATTGTGATTCAGGGCCCGACCATCCTCCGCGAGTATCTCTCCAATCCCGGCCAGACGGCAGACTTGGTCGTCGAAACACTCCCCGAATGGGCCCCGCGGCGATCACTGCGCCGATGGAGCCGTTTCTACAAGTCGGGAGACCTGGGCTACTACAACGCGAACGGGACCCTCGAGTTTGCCAGCCGCAAGGACACACAAGTCAAGATCCGCGGCCTGCGGGTGGAACTGGGGGAGGTTGAACAGCACATTCGGAAGCTCCTCCAACCCGTCCAGCACGTCATCGTCGACGTCTACCGGGCAGCCGGCGTGGCGAACCTCGTCGCCTTCTTCAGCTTCGACGGCGGGCCATCGTCATCCCTGTCCGGGGAGGAGAATGTGTTCATGCCCCCGACGCCTGCGTTCGAACAGCGCATGACGACCCTGCTCGGGCAACTGAGCGTCCGTCTCCCATGTTACATGGTCCCCACGCTCTTTATCCCTTGTCGATACATGCCCACCATTACGTCGACCAAGGTTGACAGGAAGAAACTACTCCAGCTGAGTGCCCAACTCGACCAAGAAGAGCTAGCCGCCTATTCACTTAGCAACAGGAAGAAGAACCCGACACAAACCCCCAAGGAGGTTCGTCTCCAGGGGATCTGGGCCTGGATCCTCAAGATCGATCCCGAGTGTCTCGGCCGCGATGACAACTTCCTACGCATCGGCGGCGACTCTATCGCGGCCATCCGACTGGTGTCGCTGGCCCGCGAGGCTGGCTTTGAGCTCAAAGTCCAGCACGTCTTTGACGACCCCCGCCTGAGCGCCGTCAGCGAGAGGGCCGTGGCCTTGGGAGATGAGGACGATTGCGAAAGCACGCCAAACACCCCCTTCAGCCTCCTCGAGCAGCCCCTCAGGTCGGCGATGGAAACCCAGGCTTCAGAGAAGCGTGACGTGCCCAACGGAGATGCGTCGCTCCGTGTCCAGTGCGGCCTGCCCGACGGTATCGTCATCGAAGACGCCTACCCGTGCTCCAAGCTCCAGGAAGGGCTCATCGCCCTCTCTGAGAAGAACCCTGGCACGTACATCGCGAGATGGGTCTACAAACTGCCGTCATCTGTCGATGTGGCGCGGTTCAGAGCGGCCTGGGAGCAAACGCTCCGCCTTTGCAGCAATCTTCGGACTCGAATAGTCTTCTACAAGGACAGTCATATCCAGCTTCTCGTCGCCAACGACACCGAATGGGGCTGTCCCGCAGCATCGGATCTCGCCGAGGCACTTCGCCTCTCCCGCGCTGCCAAGATGTCGTACGGCTCAAGGCTCTGCCGCTATTCAGTCGCTAGAGCCGACGACGGGAGTCACTACTTTGTATGGACGTTCCATCATGCCATCAACGACGGATGGACGATGAGGCTGGTAATGGACGTCCTTCAACGAGTCTACCACGGCACCAACCCCTTGAACGGACCTCAACCCTACTCTCACTTCATCAAATACCTAAAAGACATGGATCAAGACACCGCCAACATGGACTACTGGAGAGAAGAGCTCGGCGGCGCTAGCCCTGCCAGCTTCCCACCCCAATCGACTCTCAACCCGGAACACTCGAGCCATGTTTTCAAGAAAGTCATCGACGTTCCCACGTCCGATCATTCCTCCTCCGCAACAAAAGCTATGATCCTCCGGGCAGCGTGGGCAGTCCTCCTGGCCCGCTCCTGCGACACCGATGATATTTTCTTCCGGGCAACCGTGTCCGGAAGGCAAGCATCCGTCAGGAACGTGGAAAACATCGCCGGTCCCCTCATGGGCACCGTGCCTGTTAGGATCCGTCTCGATAGGGAACAGTCCGTGACGGAGTACCTGCGGTCGGTTCAGCAGCAGGCGTCCGACATGGTGCCCTACGAGCAGTTCGGACTCCAATCCATCTCGAAGCTAGGTGCCGAGTTCGAGGCCGTGTGCGACTTCTCGAGTCTATTCGCGGTCCAGCCGGCCGAACAGCTCGCCGACCCTGCTCAGGGGACAGAGCCGGTTGTGCTGTCCGCGAATGCCGACATCTTCGGCTCCGACGAACCCTTGCAGGGCTACTTCAATTACCCGCTTGTCGTCCAAGGCCTTATTTACAGTGACCGGGTCGAACTCTCACTCATGTACGATACGGCAGTGCTCGGCGAGCATCAGGCCAGGCGCTGTCGAACCAGTTCCAGCATGTGGTGGGCCAGCTCCTCGCCGCGGGAAATGCCCGACTCGGCTCCGTCTCCGCCTCCGTGGCCGGATCATGGGAGCTCGAAAAGGCCCTAGCGTGGGACGGCACCCTCTCCTACGCGGCCTTGGATGATTACTCGAACCGCCTGGGCGCTCACGTCGTTCGTCTCGGTGTGGAACCTAGCACACCGATCCCGATTTGCTTCGAAAAGTCCATGTGGGCCATCGTTGCCATGCTGGGTATCCTCAAAGCCGGATGCGCATTCGTGCCTTTCGACGGCGCCCATCCCATCCAGCGCCGCAAAGTAGTCGTTTCGGGTCTGGGATCGCCAATTGTGGTTGTATCAGCGTCGATGGCACAGTCGAATATGAGCTTGGGGCCACGGGTGGTCAGCATATTCCCCGAATTCATCAAGACACTGCCCGTCTCCGGCCAAGTTCTTCGCCCTGTCGGCGCCATCTCCCCGGAAATGGCATACATCATCTTCACTTCCGGATCGACGAGAAACCCCAAGGGCATCGTCATCGACCACGAAGCCATCTGCACCGGCGTCATAGCCCAAGGAAGAGCCATCGGGCTTGCAGCGGATGGATGCGAGTGTCGGTTCCTGCAGTTTGGCAATTACGTTTTCGACGCTTGCATCACGGAAATCTTCACATGCTTCGCGTTTGGCGACACCACCTGTGTGCCATCGAACACCCAGCGTCTCCAGGACATTGCTGGCTTCATGAACGAGGCCCGGGTCACCATTACCGTGCTGCCACCCTTGTTCGCCGCGACAATCAGTTCGGCGGATGTGCCGACGCTCAGAACGCTGATGCTCGGCGGCGAGCCCGCAACCAGGGACGTCGTCAAGAGGTGGCACGGCCATCTGCGACTGATGAACATCTACGGCGCGGGGGAAAGCTGCGTCTTCTGCACCGCGCATGACTACCCATCGCCAGATGCCCCTCCGACCAACATCGGCCGGGGCTTAAGCAACTACTGCTGGGTCGTCAAGCCGGACAGCAACAGTCTGGCACCCGTCGGATGTGTTGGAGAACTTATGATAGAAGGAAGCGCTATCACCCGCGGGTATTTGAATGATGTAGCACGCACACGGGAAGCATTCAAGAACACCCGTGACCTGGCCTGGCTGCCCCGTTATGTTGTCTCCAATGCCGTGGGACGGCGTGCCTATAGAACTGGTGATCTGGTAAGGCAGGATGTCGACGGTTCCTTGCTGTACGTCGGCCGCAAAGACATACAGGTCAAGCTACGAGGTCAGCGCATTGAGCTCGCCGAGATCGAGTACCACATCAAAGAGCTCTGCCACGGAATGGGACAAGCAGCAGTCGACGTTATTCAGCAAGAATCAGGAGAGTTTCTCGTGGCATACCTGTCGTTCAATGACGGTGAAAAGGCTTCGACACAGGCCGAGGGCCAGAAGCACGAGATCCTCCCCATGGAAGACGACCTGAAACAGCAGCTCGCCGCGCTAACAGACAACCTGCGCGCCAGGCTTCCCGGATACATGGTTCCCGCGCTCTTCGTTCCCCTTCGGCGGCTTCCCGTATTCTTGGCCTCCATGAAGATCGACCGCAAGACCCTTCACGCCCTGGGCCGCAGCCTTTCACCACAACAGGTCATGGCCTTGTCTTATGAAATCCGCGTCAAGGCCGAGCCGAGTACCGATATGGAGTTCCGGCTCCGGGATATTTGGGCGCGGGTACTGAGCGTCGAAGCCAGCGAAAGCGGCCTGCAGGACAGTTTCCTCCGCATCGGCGGCGACTCGCTCAGCGCCATCAGACTTGTCTCTACGGCACGGCAATATGGAATAGGACTCACGGCGGCGGCCATCTTTCGGGATTCGAGGCTGTCACACATGGCCTCCATTGCCACCGTGGAAAAGGAGGCCAAAGACGCTGCTCGTCCGCAGCCGTTTAGTTTGATCCCCGCCGCAGACCGCGCACGCATTCTATCCGAGGCATCGGCAGCGTGCAAGAGCGTGCCCGAAAATGCCGGCATCGAGGATATATACCCGTGCACCAAGCTCCAAGAAGGCTTGATGGCACTCTCAGTCAAGCAGCCGGGTTCTTATATGGCCACGTTCACGTACCGCCTTCCGGTGTTCGTCGACAAGGCCCGATTCAAGAACGCGTGGGAGGCAACTGTATTGTCCTGCGACAACCTGCGCACACGAATTGTGCTAGTAGCCGGCTCTTCTTACCAGGTCCTTCTCAAGAACGACATCGACTGGGATTCGGTAATTGACAGCAGTAGAATACCACGCGATGAGATGGCGTACGGCTCCAGACTCAGTCGCTATACCGTGGAGAACAAAAACAACGGCACCACTAACTTTGTCCTGACGCTTCATCATACAGTCTACGATGGCTGGGCCTTTCAGCTGATCGCGGAGCTGCTCAAGAGCCACTACTATGGTAACCCCACGCCAGAGCTGCCGGCCTACGTTGACTTTGTCCGCCTCACGACAACGGGACTCGATCACGCAGCGAGTCGCAAGTTCTGGGGAGAACAGCTGCACGAGGCCAAGAAGGCAACCTTTCCTCCGATTCCATCGCAAAGTGACCACATCGATCTCATGCTGAACTACAACCGAATTTTCGAAGTCCATCATGGGATGTAACCTTTGCGAACCACCCAACAAAGCAACGGAGGAAGAGGGTATGGTTTCCTACTTCAAGCAAGTTTATGAGCCCGGGTTTCGCGCGTTGACCCCAATGAGCTTGCACAATCCAAGTGACCGGAAGTTAAGAGACTATTAGGATGCGGATTGCGGGGCTGTGGACCAACATCGGACGCCGTTCACTGCAAATACCGTCAGTTGGCTGGGACGGAGCGGTTGGTTTCTCCTGGCTATCGCCTATCCGCAAGTTGGAGCCTGAGACTCTTTACTTACTCGAAGCAACCCTACATTCATTGATCGTGTAATTGGTCTTGGCGTTATGTGTTGTTGGTGCTCCTGGCGAGACAGAGTCTAGCTACCACCTGCAACAGCTGCGAATCCCCCATGCTTTTTGTGAATCTCAAGTCACGTGTAGCCGAGTTTCATTAAAAGACTCTTGTAGCAACAAGATCATTAATGTCACTCAAATTCTACGTGTTTCTTCTAGTACTGATCCTTTGCCGTCATCTATGACGCTCTCTGGAGGTAGTGTAGGTGAACCAACAGCAGGCGAAGCTTGATATAATCATCTGGTCTGAATGCCGTCTGTTTTCTTTTTTTGTATCGCAGTATTACAGAGACCTCGGCTTCCAAGAGTGTAGGCCAGCTACTGTCAAAGCATTCTTGGTCAAGTCCCTCGCTTTTCGCCTTGTCTTACTTGCGGCGTCTCAGGGTCTGAAGGCCAGAGAAGAATGGACGTTAGAACAGGAACCGCTGAAATAAGACTCAGGCAGAAAAGACAAAGAGCTATGAGTGGTAAAAATAAATTCAAATATACAAATATATAGGATGCAGAGTAAGCAGCTCCTGTGACAACAGACACCGCTGGCACTTGCCTCCCGCCTCCTGTTGACACATCGATCACGCCTACGCCCAGTCGTTCAACGTTGTTCCTCCGCCATACCTCTGAACCTCGCTAATAGAACACAAGACTTTTTACGTAGAACGCACCGAGCCTGTGACTGCAGATTTTCCTTGTCAATGCAGCACTTCATTACTTCCGAGCATCACCGGCGGAGTCTCCACCAAACCTGGAGCCCCGGTTCCGCATAGACGGAGTGGCTATGAAAGGCCCGGTCAAAGTGATCCCACGTACCTGTGGAACCACAACCAGGGAGGGGGGATGGCCACCCAAATAACCCATATTGACGTTTAGTTGTCCTGCTGCAGAATTGTCTCAGGGCATCACGGAACGCGGCGCCAAATGTCGGCTCGATCTGCGATGCGTCATGTGTAAGTACCTTAATCAAATAAGTCAACCTACCCACATTTCGGCCACCCCCCCATTTCGGCCGGGGTTTTACACCAAAAGTGCTCTTTTTTTACTATAGCTATAACTACGTCCTAATATATATTATAAATCTAGAAAAATTATTTATACTATAAAATTAGTTAAATTTAGTATCTATAGTCTTTTTAATCTACTTACTTTACTATTTATAACATACTTTCTACTTAAAGTTAAAAAGTCTAAAATGTTAAGGTTATAGTGTATCTTACTAGGAATTCTTAATAGTTAGAACTAAAGCTATAAAACTATATATAAAGCTATAATAGCTATAAAACTTATATAACTAGATTAATTAACTTATAAAGTTTATATCTTATAGCTATTATAGTTAATAATAGTATTATATAAGTAATTATACTAAGAAGAATAAGTTTACTACTAAAACTTTACTAGTAAACTTTTATATATACATATTACTTAGTATATATAGTACTATTTAGAGGTTTAAAGTTATATATAGTTAGTATATACTTTAAAATAACTAACGTAAATTATAAGTAAGTAAGACAGATAAGTAAGTAAGATATAAAACTACGCTAATAATGCGTTAACGTAAATAGATATATTTCTTTTATAACACATTATGGCATCTAGAAGTAATAAGTCTAATTTACAGCTGGCCCTTTAAGCTATTAGGGTTAACCTAGAGCTTAGTGCACAGGCTGTAGCTATAATCTACTTAGTTAGTTACATAACATTAAGTTAATAATTAAAGGGCTCTACATCTTAAAGCAACAGGATGCTAAACTTACGAAATTTAACGTTTTTAGAAAAACAGACTTTAGTTAATTACATTCTTAACCTAGATGCCTAATCTTTTCCTTCTTAAATTACTAGTGTTAAAGATATAGCTAATAGACTGCTTACTAACCGTAATACGCCTTTAGTTAAGAAGCACTAGGCTTTAAACTTTGTTAAATAATAACTATAGTTATAAATACGTTTTTTTTATAAGTATAACTATAAGAAAGCCTAATGTAAAGACCTAGAGGCTATCTATAGCTAAATCTTATTAGTTTAGAATATAATTACAAAGTACAGTATCTATAATAAAGACATCTATAACTTTAATAAGACTAGCTTTATAATAGGCATTATTATAACTAGCATAGTTATTATAAATACTAAAAGGCGTTTAAACATAAGAATAGCTTAGCCTAGTAATTAAGAATAAGTTACAGTTATTTAAGTAATTAGCTTATAAGGCTATAGCCTTCTGCCTTACATTATTATTATAGGCTAATATTATCTCTTAAGCTAGTATATAGAAACATCTCTTCTGCCTAACTAGATTATTATAATATCTAAAAATAAATAGATAATAAATAAGAAAGGCTTAGACTAGGTTAAGCACTTTAAGCGTTATATAAAGTTATGCTTAAAAAGTAAGCATTATCTTCTTATTATTAATAAGTATAAAAGTTACTAGTCTGCAGACTTTAAGATATACTATAAGAAAAACAACATTATTACGCTTTATATACTACCTTATTTATCTTATCTACTTTAGCTACTAGACGTTAGTGTTACAACCTAACAAGTTATAGGTAATAACAGCCCCACTAGACAAGCGGAAAGAAGACAAGGCACCAGTACGGACAAGAAGCAGGGTCAGACGGATGACTCCTCAGGAACAGAAGAACTACGGAAGGTCACGTGAAGATAAAAAGGGACCGACATTTGATAAGCGGTCCCACGCTAAGGACCGACGTGCCAAGGATCAGTCCATCGCGAGGAGCGACTCCAAGCGAGTCGGTCCCAGAAACAAGATCATGAGATATAAGGACATTCATTCCCAGTAGATAGATTTCCTTCCATAGCTCTTCAGCAATCAACTTGTGATACTTTCTCTAAATACCTTTCAGACCTCAACAGCCTTTGTGATTCACCCTCCCATAGGTGACTCTCAGTTACCCTTCTGTTGTGAAGCTACACGAGCTACCTACGCCTGCCTAGTATACGACTGATCACCGCATACTCCCCAGCAAGACGCTAACAAGCCAGCAAGCCAACAAGACCCAGTAGTACTGTTATTAGTATCCAGCCTTAGCTACCTGTTAGCAGAAAACCCCACTGTCGGATATCTGACTGTAACAGTTAGATACTTTAGGCTACTAAAGACAGCGTATAAGTAATAAATTAAGGATAAGATGCAGTAGGGTGTAACCTATATTATAAAGAAGGACTTCTTTTCTACCTATTGTAAAGCGTTTAGCTAGGTAATAACTAAAAAGAATATCTAAGGGGGCTTTAGAGAAGCTAGAATAGTTCCTCTAAGTACAGAAAGCGTTCTATTAAAGCTAGATATCTAACTACACACTCTAACGCCTCCTAGATTACTCCCTAAGACACCTCTGCCTTAGGTTTTAATAACCCTAAAGAACCTAACAGAGGTAAGCTCTTAGTCTAATTTTATTAAGAGTTAGATCTCTTGTTATTAAAGCAGCTTTCTAACGTCTATTTATAAGGCTGTTAAATAACTTTCTAAAGAGATAAGAGGAATTATATACTAAGTAGCCCTACTTAGGTCTAAGGTCTAAATCCTAAGAGATAAGAATAACTAACTTAGCTAACAGCAGAGGACTAAGAAAACATACCTATAATATAGAGGAAGTCTTACTATAGCTAACGCAGGAGATATATAGTTACAAAAGGATATAACAGCGTAAGTTTAAAAGGAAACATGTTATACTAGTGGTTATAAACTAAGGGCTAAAATAGGTTAGTAATAGTACAGCATCTATAGTAACCTAGGATATAACGCACAAACGTACTAGTTTCTTAAAGAGATATCTAAAGATAAGGATTCTAAGGAGTTTAAATTAAATTAATGTTGTTAATATTAATATTAAAGGCAGTTTATCTTATTAGCATAGTTTTATATCTTACTTACTTATCTATCTTACTTACTTATAATTTACGTTATACATAAGGTTTTATATATATATAGTTAGTACTTAAGAAGTTATAACGTAGCTAATAAGTAAGTTAATTAGATAAGTAAGTTAATTACCTAACTGTAATTATATTATAAACCTAAGAAGACATTAATATTAACGCTACTAAATTAATTAACGCTACTTAGAATTCTCTTCCTTAGTTATTTCTATATTAAACTAACACGTTTGCATATTATATCCTATGTTTTTACATATGCTATACTGTTGTTAACCTAATTTAGTCCTTAGCTTACAACTACTACTCTAATGCGTTTCTTTATAAACCTATGCTATTACGTCCTTTTGTAACTATATATCCTCTGTATTAGCTATAGTAAGACTTCCTTCTTACTAGAGATACGTTTTCTTAGCTTTCTAACGTTAGCTTAGTGTGCTATTTTCCTTTTAAAAAGTTTTATTTTCTGCCCTTAGGAATACATTCTTATGTATTATTCCTAGTGTTCCTTTAAGAATATAGTTAACGTTATTATTAATAGGTGTTAGAAAGCTATTCTAATAATAGGCAATTTAATCCTTAATTAGTATTAACTAAGAAGTTACTTTTGTTAGGTTATTTAGTATCCTAGAAACCTAAGGGAGCAGTATTATTAGAAGTAATCCTAAAGGTGTTAGAGTGTATAACTTAACGTCTAGCTTTAATAATACACTTTCTGTACTTAGAGGGATAAGCCTAGAGCCTCTAAAACCTCTCTAGATATTTTTTTTTATAAGTACTTATGTAAAGGCCTTATAAAACACTAGAAAGAAGTCTTTCTTTATAATATAGGTTATACCTTTCTACATCTTATCCTTAATTTGTTAACTATATGCTGTTTTAAGAAGCCTAAAACATCCTATATCTAAGGGCTAAAGTAAATAAGATAAATAAGCTAGTATACAGAGTGTAATAATGTTACTTTTCTAATAATATAGCTTAAAACCTATAAAGTAGTAGCTTTTATACTTATTAATAATAAAGAGGTAATAAAGACCTCTTATATATAGCTTTAAATAATAATTAAAGTGTTTAACCTAATTTAGGCCTATCTTATTTATTATCTATTTATTTTTAGATATTATAATTACCTAGTTATATAGTAGATTTAATTTAGTATACTAGGTTAAAAGGTAATATTAGCCTATAACAATAATGTATAATAGGACGCTATAGCCTAACAAACTAATAGCCTAAATAACTATAACCTATTCCTAATTACTAGGCTGCACTATTTTTATGTTTAATTACCTTTTAGTACTTATTATAACTATTCTAGATACAATCTAGCCTATTATAAAACTAGTCTTATTAAAGTTATAGATATTAGACTCTTAGATACTATACTTTATAATTATGTTTTTTATAAAGGTAAACTAGCTATAAATAGCCTCTAGATCTTTACATTAGGCTCTCTTATAGTTATACTTATAAAAAAAACGTATCTAAAGCTATAGTTATTATTTAATAAAGTTTAATACCTAACGCTTTCTAACTAGTTACACGCCATAGTTAGTAAGCAGGTAATTAGCTATTTCTTTAACACTACTTATCTAGAAAAGAAATAATTAGGCATCTAGATTAAGAATATACTTAACTAGCTTCTCTTCTTTAAGCAGCATTAAATTCTATAATTTTAGCATAATGTTATATTACAAAGGTTTTCTATTAAGTTAGTTACGTAATATTATAAAGAGTACTAAATAGATCCATACTACAGCTTAAATACTAAGATTTAGGGTGTTTTTAATTACTTAAACCGCTAGGATTAATTACGCTTCTTTTTTTAATAACAACATTCTTTATAGTTAATAAACGTATGTTAAAAGTGAGAAAATAGTATAATTACAGTTAGGTAATTAACTTACTTATCTAATTAACTTACTTATTAGCTACGTTAGTAAAAGAGGATAGATTTATAAATAGAACTAGTATATATATAAACAGTTTACTATTTAGTTAACTAAGGGTAACCTATAGAGCTATTTATTTATAATGTATAATATTCTATTATTATATATATGTTATATAAGTACGCTATAGTAGCTAATAAAGCTATAGCGTATTTATAAAGTTCCTATTTAATAGTTACTGCTAAGACGTAAGCCTGTATTACTAACGCTATTAGTAGCATCCTAGGCGTTATTTATAACTAAGCAGGGTTATAGTTATTTTTATACCTAAACGCTATAACTAAGCTAATTACCTATATTATACTACTTTAAGCTAATAGGTTATATTACTAGGTATACTATTATATATGTTACTAAGTATATAATATATAAAAGTATTACTATGTTACGTATAGTTAGGTAAATAGTTAGTAAAAGGGAGGTAACATATAGAAGAAGAGTAAGATAGCTAAGGCAGTCCTATAGATAATAAAGGTACTATACTAGTAGTTTTTTTTATTATAGGCTAGAAGCTAGTAGTTTAAAGTAAAGTAAGGCTATATCCTGTTTACTAATAATAGTAAGACTAGTAGTAACCTAGTACCTAATAATATTATGTAGTTTATAGTGTTACATAATAAGCAGAAGAGGTAGTTTAAGGCTAATATACATAAGAAGGTAAGTATATTAGATAAGAAGTTAGAGCTAAATAGTTAGTTATACTATGTTAGGTAGACTAAGGATTTATAAAGGTTAAATAAGATAAAGTTATAAAAGGCTATGTAGCTAATTAAGGATAATAAGGAGACGTTATAAGCTATATAAATAGTTTTTAAAAGCGTTACTAACTAGGTGTATACTATAGTAGTACTACATAAGGTTAAGTATAACGTATTATTTAAGGTAGAAAAAAAAAAGATTAATAAGAAGCTAGTGTAGCTATTTAATAACTATATAGAGGCTATTTACTATTACAGGTGGTATTCTGGCTAATTACTAAGGTTAGAGTCTAGTAATTAGGTATAAAAAAAGCAGAGTAGCCTATGCCCTATTACTAACTTCTTTATAGCTAATTACTATAGAGAGGTTAAGGTATGCTGCCCTAATAACCCTAAGGGAAGGAAGTACAGACTATAACCTAGCTACCCTACCTCTACCTACTTTACTTTATCTAGCCTTCTTTCTAGAGAGTTAGCTTAGTTAATAACGTAATACTATTGCCTATCTACTATTATAAGTAGTATTCTAGCTAATTACTAGGGTTAGGGTCTAGTAATTAGGTGTAAAAAAAGCAGAGTAGCCTGTGCCTTATTACTAACTTCTTTATAGCTAATTACCATAAGAGGTTAAGGTATACTACCCTAATAACCCTAAGGAGAAAAGAAAGCACAAACTACAACCTAGCTACCCTACCTCTACCTACTTTACTTTATCTAGCCTCCTTCCTAAAGAGTTAGCTTAGTTAATAACGTAATACTATTGCCTATTTCTAACCTCTTAATTTATGTCTTATACTTACTAGCGTTTTACTTACTACACAGAATTATAATTATATATACACACTTAGGGTTACTAAGGTTAACGTAGGCTTTTTAGATTCTCCTTATGCTAGTACTCTATAGAGATATTATAGAATAAGCCGGACTTATAATCTAGAACTAGAGTATACAGCAGGACTAAAGCAGTATAAAACTAGTATACACTAGGGTTACAGGCCTAGCATTCTAGAATATAGATACAGGGTAGTATATATAGACTCCAGAGGCCTTTATCTTTTTATAGGGACGTTATATAACAAAACAGGCTAGATATCTAGAACTAGGGTAAAAAACGGGACTAGATAGGCATAAGGTAAGACAGATAGCGTTATTAGTAATACAGAACTAAGATATCCTATACTACACCCAGACTTCTAAGGCTTCTATCTTATTATAAAGACGTTATATAATAAAACAGACTAGATATCTAGAATTAGGGTAAAAAATAGGACTAGATAGATATATAAAAAGCTAGGCACTCTAGAATTTAAACCTAGGTCTCCCCTAAGCTCTTAAGAAAGAGAGGTGTTCTAGACTACTAAACTAAGCGCCTTATTCCAGTCGTTAGAAGGTATTCTAACCAAGAGGCTTATATAAGAACGGCACTAGTAGCACGCAGGGTTATTACGCAAAGGGACAGCAGACACAGTCTACACGCAGGGTTATTACGCAAGAGGTTAGTATACATAGCATAGTAACACAAGAGACAGTAGACGCAGGCTAGGCGTATGTAGCACAGTAAGGCAGAAGAGTAGCAGACGTAAGCCAGAAGTACGTAGCACAGTAATATAGACACAGAAAGAGTATACACAGTATAAGCACTATAAGGTAAAAAGGGTAAAAAAAAGGTAACATAAGATAAACACAAAAAAATACTAAAGGTAGATAGAGTATACATAGTAGTAGTATAGTATATAAGATAGATAAAGAGAGTAAGATATAGAGAATAATAAAGAGAGAGAATAAAATTATAAAAGAAAGAACCTATAGACCGTAAGGTAACTACTATAGAGGTATATAGCCTGTTATTATTATTTATGCTACATACTATTTATTACTTTACTATTATATAGTTACTTTATAGCTTTTTATTTTCTATATAACTTAGGGCTATTAGTCTATTATACTCTATCTTATTAAAGTAAAAGCTTATAACTAATAGTATAAATAGGTCTTATTTAGGTATAATACAAAAGAAATAGCTATAACTATAATAAAACTACCTATTTAATACTTCTTTATTCTAGCTTATATATTATAAAGTATACTAATTATTTCTATATAAACGTATAAAGTATTTTAAAAGTATAGTATTATAAGCTAGAGCGTATAGCTAGGCAAAAGATAATAATATATATAAGTACTTATATTATAAAAAAGTAAATAAAAGCCTAGGCATAGGTCTTTATTTATCTTTTCTATATTAGTAAGGTAAAAAAAACTATCTAAGCTTACTAAGGCTAGAGGTATAACCACTATAGCTATAGACTAGTAGTCCTAGTTACAGCCTTAGGATATAAGGTAGGTAGCGCTTTCTTATAAAACGCTATCCTTAGTAAAATAAAAGTAGATTAACCCTAGGTATAAACAGGGTTAGTCCTTTTAGTCTCTATAGGAGGTACTGCTTCTAAAGAATACTAGTATAAGAAGTAAGGCTAGTTTTACATAAGTGTTATACGTAAAGTAAGCTGTATTTCTGTTTAGTTCTTTATACATTAGTAGCTAGGTGCTTCTTATTCTTCTTAGTAGGCGCTAGTATTTATAGTAGCTTTACATTATCTACTTATTACGTCTTTATATATATCTTATAATATATAATCTATAGAAATGTAGCTAATAAGTAAGACTTATAAAAAGCTCTTATCTTACCTTATTCTATCTTTATAACTAATAATTACATAACTATATAAAAGAATACTTACTACTACACTAGAGTGTATATACTAAGAACTAGTGTGTAGTTATTTTAAAGTCTACTATACCTCCTACGTTAGGTTACTACTAAGCCCTTTTTATAAGGCGTAGTTACCTAGTGTGTAGTATTTAGACTTAAGGTTACTAAGAAGGCGTAGAGAGAGTAGATTCTAAGGCTAGTACATAAGAAAAGATACAGCCTTAGTAAAGGCCTGTTAGTTTATAAGGCAGTAGACTAGGCTAAAAAGTAAGTAGAAGTATATTCTGCTATACAGACTACATAACTTATAGTTAGGCTTTTATAATAATAGTAGGCGTGTGTTACTATCCTTCTTTTATAATAACTATAACTAATCTCTCTTTTTTTACTTAGCCACTAGACCCTTACGTCCTCTAGATGCCTAGCTACTAATCCACCTTATCTTATTATAACAATTATTACTGCATTATTACATTCTATACTTATAAATAGTAGGTTATATAGGTGCCTCTAGCTTAGTCTGTTATACCCTATCTTAGTTATGTTAAAGTTTATAACTAATAGTATATAGGCATTAGAGAAGTCTAATCTCTTAGCTATACGCTTTTCTAGCTAGTCTACTACTATTATAGTGTCTAAACTAGTTAGACTGCTAAGTAACTTCTTTTTCTTTTTATAAGATAAAGAGATTAAAATCCTCTAAGGTAGTAGTAGAAGACGTAATTCTAGGATAGTAAGTAACTAGAGTTACCTATTACAGATTATTTAAGTCTATAGGTTATTCTTAAGAAACCGTCTTACTAATCTGCAGAAAGAATTAATAACAGTAGCTTTACTATTAGAGAAAGAGGAATACAGGTTGTTTATACTTACACCCTCTTCTCTACTGTTTAATCCTAAACTAAAGATAGAGCTAGGTAAAAGGCGCAGCCTGTTTCTTTTACAGAAAGTATTTATAATAAAAGAGAGAGAGAGATAAGTTAACGTTAACCTTATTAAGCTAAAATAAGAAAGAAAAGTATAACGCTAGCCTAAGATCTACTAGGCTATTAGTAAAAAGGTTAAGTAGTGTTAGAGATTATTATGGTAAAAAGCTTAAAGTATGTTATTTTAAAGTAAGTAAGCTTATTAAAAGGAAGTTAACAAAGGGGATAGCCTAAGGGGAAGAAGACTTTTTATAGGTATAGGTTAAAAAAGAAGGAGACTTTCCTACTTAAGTACTTAGGGAAGGAACGCTAGAGATCTTACGTTAAAGCATGTAGGAAAGGCATAAGGCTTATAGTAGAACTATAAGAAGAAAGCATAAAAGGGCAAAAGTAAAAAGAAGCACATGCCTTTTAATAAGGGTAGCTAGCGCTTACATCCTCTTTATTACTATACCTTACTACTAACTAGGCAGTAGGTACTATATTACTTTATTATACTTAGTTATACTATGCTACATTATAAGTAAAAGCGTTTAAATAAATATTTATATATATTTATCTAGCTATTCTAGATAGGTTACTACTATTACCTTATAACTTAGTTAGTTTAGCATACAGTATCTTTCTAACTTATAGTTTAATACTATCTAAGATAATAATACTATAGTAATTATTATTAAAGATAACAAGAGCCTTATTAAGTACGTCTATTTATAATAAAAACACTTTATAAAGTAACACTATTACTAGTTTCTAACCTATTAATACATACAAATGCCCTACAGAATATCCCCCTTATTATACTAACAGGAGAAAAGAAGAAAAGGCTTAAGGTAGTAAGTATAAGAAGCCCTTACCTTTATAAAAGCTACAGGCATAGCTAAGGGCAAGAGGTAAGTAACTAGCAGTATACCTTAAAGATAACGCCTAAAAGTAAAAGCAGGCATGTTAGCACGCTTACGCGTAGGCATTAGTCTACCGCTAGGCCTTACGCTAGCCCTACCCCTAACCTATTTATAGTAAATACAGCAGGAATAACAGGTAAAAGGGCAGGCGTTAGAATACAGACGCTTAACTACCCTGTTTTTTTAGCTAGCTAGCTAACGCCACTATACCTAGGCTAAACAGACTACTGCCTCTAGCTAGGGCCTTACTATCTACTACTACCTAATAGCAAAAGAAAACCTATAGTACAGCCTCTCTTTTTATATTACTAAGAGCCTAACACTCTTTTAGCTAAGGCCTTAGCAGGTACAGCCTAGATAACGTGCCTGCCCTAGCTAGTAGTCTGCCTAAGGTAATAACCAGTAGCTAACGTCACCTAGTAGCACCTAGTAGCACCTAAGCGCAGGTTCTTATAACTAACTTACTAGCAGCCTTTACCCTATCCCTACCCCTATAAAGCCTGTTAGAAGCATAAAAAGCTACTATAGTGCAGGCTAAGGTTATTATTAGCTTCTACTACTGTCCTCCCTAGCCTATTTAACCATAAATACAAGAGGGGGGTTTATTAACAACAGAGGCCGTATCTTAACAGCAGCCCTTAACAGGCGCGCTATCTAGACACAGGCAGCACCAGACCTTCTACCTAGTTACGCACACTAATAGCTAAGCTGCATAAAAAGAAAGGTAAAAGCAAGAGAAAGAGGGCAGTTAGCGCAGATTCTATATAGGGTAACACAGCCCTACAGCCAGGTGGCTAGATAACAACGCCAAGGTAGTGCCTTCTAAGTACTTCCGTTTGTTACCTAAGGAAGGGCAGGAGATAGGCCAACCGTCAGTAGCCGCCTACTTAGGCGTAAATACGCTAGCAACAGTAGGAAAAAAAGAAAGAGAAGAGGTAAGGTTAGACGCAGCAGCCATCCCTAGCAAGGCAGCTAGGCCAGCAGGGCTTAGGGGTTTACTAACAGCTAACAGTCTAGGCATAGTCCCCAGGATGGCGTGTAAGAAGGAGACAGGAAGCAGCCCTATAGAGATAGAGTTACCAGTCTTTATATAGCAGGAAGCAGCAGGGTGGCCGCTCTTTCTAGAAGGCGCCTAGTGTAAATAATAGCAATATAAAGCCTTAGCCCCAGCCCTTAGCTAGTCTGTTCCTAGCCACTTCCTTAGCCTTCCTCTTGTTTAGCTATATAAAGCAGGGTTACAGTAAGAAGGAAAAGAAGGACGGTAGCAAAAGAAAAGCAGGGTTAGGGCAGAAAGAGAAGAGGTATAAGAGCCCCCTTGTGGCTATATAAGGCGCAGGACAGCTAACAGCAGAAAGAAAAGAAGGGCCTAAGGGGTTTAGGATTAGTAAAGGGACCTCCCTTATTTCTATAAAAGCTGCAGGCGTAGGCAAAGGCAAGAGGTAAGTAACTAGTAGTACGCCTTAAAGACGACGGCTGGGAGCAAGGGCAGGCATGTTGGCACGCTTGCGTGTAGGCATTAGTCTACCGCTAGCGGTCTCTTAGGCTAGCGTCCTAGGTGTATTTACGGCAAACAGGGCAGGAATAGGTAACAGAGAAAAGAAAGTATTAGCATTTAGTCCCCTCTAGGCGGCCTATTAAGCACGCAGACCTTATGGGTTAGGGATAGTTAGGGATTACTAAGCCTAGGCCTAGGCCCTAACGTTTATTACTAGCTAATAGTAGAAAAGAGGAGACAGCATAGAAGACAGAAAGGCTTTTTATACTAGTAAGGGCTTAATTAATAGAGGGTTTAGTAGGCACTTAGTAGGCAAGGCTTTAGCAGGCACTCGGCAGGTAAGGCTTCAGTAGGCACTTAGCAGGTAAGGCTTTAGTAGGCACTCAGCAGGCAAGGCTTTAGCAGGTACAACGCAGAAAACGTGGCTGCCCTAGCAGCAGCACAATGCCTGTTGGCCTTCTTAGGGTTTTAGCGCCAGGCGGTAGAAGCAGAGAGGTAAGTGTTAAGAAAGCTACTGGCTATACAGGTGGGAATAGAAGGCAAGAGGCAATGTAGCAGCAGAGTATACAGGATTAAAAGCGTCAGACAGAGGTTAAGACAGGCGCAGGTCTTATGGTCAGGTCTGCGTGGTGTATACAAGGGTAAATAGGGTTAAGGCAGTAGCAGCAGAGAATGACGGGCATAGAGCGGCGGCTTAGTTTAGGCAGCAGACAGGGCAAGGGCCAGTCGGAGGGTTAGCTTTCGAGGCACTTCCTATGGGTAACTACAGGTAGTAGAAGAGAAGGAGAGAGGGGAGTGTAGGAAGTAGAGGGCTTGATTTTATAGAGAAAGGGAACAGAGGCAGAGCAGGCAGGCGGTTGGAGGGTTTAGAAGGCGGCATAGCAGCAGAGCGCACCGTCTCCATCCTTTCTAGATTCAGCATTAAGGATAGGGACAGGGTTGGGCAGGGACTTAGGCGGCAAGGGTGGCAGGGCAGGCAGCAACAGTAGTGGTCAGAGGGTTCGTAGGCGAAGGATATATTCAGGGTTGAATAGGGCGCAGATCATGGGAGGCAGTCGAGACGGGCGGCACGAAAGGTGGACCCAGGCTTTTTATGGTGGCAGAGGCAGCAGGACGTATAGGGCTCGGACCCAGCCAGAAAGGACCACACGCAAGGGCTTGGTTGTATGAAGAGGTGGGAAGGTCGGGTCAGGGCGAGGCAGGGAGGGTTTTATAGGCACACACACAGACGGACAGGCAGGGCGGAGAAACAGGTTGCCGAGCCTCAAGGTAGTGTACTTGCCAAAGGTCCCAACGGCCGTGCCTACCCAAGACTCATTCAACTCATCCGCCTGCGCTGTGGCCACGTCGCGTCTCCCTGATCCCGATCTTCCAACTTCAACAACGCATCTTCCATGTTCCATCTTCCGTCCGTCGTCATCACTAGAGGCCGCTTTACTGCATAGCACGCAATTCTACCCACAGGTCCGCAACGCCCAGGCCAAGGCTGCCCTCGATCCCAACAATATTTCCCCATGCCAGTTCCGCCGCAAGCCGCCCAAGAAAGCCGTCACCAAGCGGCAAGTCCTCTTGCACATCGCCTACGACTAGTCCTCCCAGGGCCAGAGAGTCTTCACTGAACTGCGGAACCTCGCCATCGATCACGGTATCACTGACCGCTTTGTTACCGGCCAAGGAACAGAAAGCTCGACATTCCTCCCTGCTAACACCCCTTGGCCAGAAGGACGCCGCTGCCGCGCCCCCTAGTACGCATATCAGTGAGGCCACTGCGGGTCTACCCATGGGAGCGTGAGAATCTTTTCTGGATCGCGTTGGCAGTATCGACCATCATGCCCGTCCTGTACCGGGGCAGCGTCAGAGGCGTGTGGATTGACGTTGTGCAGGGCAGTCAAGGAAGGAAGAATTTGCTGGCGCCAAGTCATACAGCTAGCTACGTTACATCCTAAGCGGCGTTTGGCTTAGATGGCCCGTGGAGCCGCGATACCTAAATGCGATAATGCAAAGACACATGCTGCAGATTGAATTTGTTAGTAAGGCCTAGCTCTTAGTGGTGTCCTTGATGCAAAAATGGATAGGCTGATGGTCCCGGGCCGATGTCCCTTTTCCGGTGAGTCGAACTCGAATTGCTTTCTACCCTATCGCGATTAGGCTGAGAGGGACCTGTCAGCTTCAAAACAATGGGTGAAAGCGATCTGACGTCGTCTGATGCTACGGACGTGTGACCAAGTGATGAGACGGATAGTGGTAAGATGTGGTGATGTAAGGGGAATGTGTTTAAGGCGGTTGAGTTGAGTTGAGTTGGCAACGACGCTAAATGCATGCGGCAGACACGTTCAGACATGGAGATTCAAGCGCGTTGCTTCTTTTTCAAAATGAAATATAAGAAATCTCTCGTTAAGGGAACGTATTAGAGAAGCGGCATTTGCTGGAGCCTAGCGCCGATCTCGTCTACGACCTGACACGTCTTGCTGAAAGCCTTGATAGCCGTTCTTGCGATGGTATTGTCCTTGCTGTACCTAGTGTTTAGCTCACCTCAGTTTTAGTAAAGAGGGGACAAGGGTGGCAATGGGATAATGACTTAGTCGAAAGCGACAAAAGGTGTCTAGATTTCGCCGACGGAAGCATTGGAATCGAGACGTCACGGCAGAAATCGTCGTGGATCAGTCTTTTCTGGAGTCATGGCTGGTTCTCTGGTGTAGTGTGTGTCGTTGTAGTCGAGTCATTAATCGATATCGATTGGTATGACTGGGGTCAGGCTCTCGGCTGGCCTTGAGGTGGCGGGTGTACTAGCTTGCTGGGGTTCTTGTATTCTTCTGCGCCTGCAGCTTTGATTTCGGCTTTGGGCTGGATCGTCTGGCACGGTCTTGACCTAGAGTGACGAAGATGGCGGGTCAGTAAGGTACGCAAAAGCGATAAGAGGAGCTCTGATGAGCCAGAACAGGGTGTCATGTGTGCATAGCGAGTATGAGGCGCGGCTGACTGGCGTTCTAATGAGCGCCCCGGCGGGTGACGTGAAGAATTGAAGTGAAGATAGAGCAAGCAGTTAAGGGTATTGGGTCAGGGTTGACAAGCACAAGAAAAGGGACCTGGGGAGCGAGGGCTTTGGGCAGGGGGGCCTCGTCTGCGGAACGAGCGTGGATGGATGAATGCATTTTGATGATCCGGCGAGCGATTCTCCTTCCCATTGTGAGTGCCGGGAGTTTGATGAAATGCGATGCAAAGGACTTTGGGTGCGAATCCGACTTGACGATTGATGGTGCGGACGTTCGGAGTTGTTCAAGGGAAAGACGGAACGAGGTTGTGATCGCCAATGTCCTAAAAAACCACAACATCTATTAGAAGGAGAAGAAACGCACCCAGGGGGGTTGTCCTGACTTCCTACGTTTAGATGAATGTCGTGGGAAATCCAGAACACCCGCGGCAAGTAAAAAATCCGCGAATCCTATGAAAGGTCCTGGGCCTTGGATTTCGGGATCTGCGGCAACATCGTTTGCTAGTCGGTGATCTTCGCTCCGAGACACGCACCCATCACACGACGCCACACAGACCGCCGTGTAATTCTGAAGGGTGCGGCTTGCTAGGCAGTATGGCAACGCCAACGGCGAACACATACACCCCACAGCCCGCCAAGTTTGACTGGATGGGAGTGAGCAGCGTTGCCGGCTTCAGCAGGCGTCCGGGGGTATGTGGCAGATATCGTTTGATGATATCGGCCATGGTTCCTTGGCAAAGTCTGATGTTGGCGCAGGGCCCAAGAGAGTCATGGGAACCGACGCTGATGACATCTGACCCTGACTTGGGAATAGTGCCTATGGTCCAATGATTCTTAGTGCCTGTGTGCATGGGCAGAAGTATAAGTCGGCTCCGGATGACTCCGCGCGGACCCATGGCGGTTGAGCGTCTTGCTCGAGATCCTTCCCCACCTTGTTCCCGCATCTTCTAAAGCTCGCCAGAGTCCACGAAACAGATTGACGAGCCTTGGGTCTGGGGGACATCCCCCAAGGCAGCGTTGATCCAGTGGCTGCAAATCCAGGTATCGTTGTCCAAAAGCGCCTTCAACTCCTCAGGCTTGAGCGCTGGTACTGTCTCCCTAAAAAGGCGCAGCTGTGTTATCAAGCTTGGGCGTCCTTGTGGGGGCTTGGATCCCTTTTCCCTTCACGTCCGGCAATGCCGAGCAGTACTTGGTAGATTGGAGAATGTTGCCGTCGTCAAGGGGGAGGAAGTCGTCGTCGGAGGGAGGGAGGGAAGAAACCGTCGTCAAAGAATGACGATGTCGGCCCAGCGAAGTTGAGAGCGGACTGGTCGTTCGGCTGTAGTGAAACGAGAGACGTTACTGCATCGTATGACAGAGTACTGGAGAAGCTGCTCGATGATCCCGTCGGTTCACGAAGCTGCCGATTGGAGGTTTGTCAGAGGATGAGTGGTGGAAGGTAGAAGATGCAGGCCAAAGAGAAGTAACCAAGTTGGAGGCACCTCAAGGTACCTTATGAGTAATTGGCAATTGGCAAGACCGCGGATGTGAAGGTGCAAGAAGAGGAAAGTCCGCGTCGGGGTGCCTGAGGCGGGGCGTCCTGACTCATGTCGCCAGGGCCCAGTATTGATATTGGCTTGATGCTCTCCAGTCTGCTTCAAGGCACTGGCGTTGGATTCTCAGGGGCGAGAAAAGTTTGACGTTGTCAAGTAGGGAGCAGCCGTAGATTCGATCGGCGGGCGCTGGACTGTCGATGCGGCTCTGAGTGCGAGTGTGAGTGCGAACGGAAATCCGAGTACGGATTGGGTGCGGCTGCAGAAACAGGAAGAACTAGGCCCAAATGGTCTTGATGGCCAAGTGAGCCAACAAACCACTGGCAGAAGGGTCAGTGGGTACCCAGTAGTACACCTATTCCACGGTGTAAAAGGTTGGTGCGACAGAGACCCACCCGGCCTGTGACCAGCCCAGGTCCCAGATTCTCGCCCGCCCTCAATCTTGCCCGCCCTGAATCTTACCCGCCCTCAACCTTGCCCCACTCAAATCTCAGCACCCAACCGCCAATCTTACCCCGCCTACGTAGAATCTTGCCTAACCTTGCCCCACCCAGAATCTCAGCACTACTATGTAGATCCTGCCCCACCCAGATCGCAACCCGCCCAAAGTGTTGCCCCGCATCCCTTTTGCACCGTGGGACAGGTGTACGATGTACTGAATTTCGGCACCACTACCAGCCAGCCACAGGCAGCCACCGATGCTACACCCCCGACTGCGAACGCACTTGCACTTCCACTGACCCAGCAGACGATTCTCAGACAAGATGCTCGGATGAGGGATTTCAACGGCAAGAGATGTAGGGGGTGCCAAAGTTACTTGTGGGTAGATGGTGGTGCAGGCCATCAACGGGCTTCACCGTCAACGGCCTCTAGGAGCGACGGGCACCCTGCGCCCCTCACCTCCCCCGGTAGCGTATGTGTTCTTTTTGACCTTGCTCTTCTTCTTCTTCGTGGCGATAGAAGAGGCGAGGAGCCTGTCTCCATCAGTCCCCATTCCTTGAACACCCGGCCCGCCGTACCGATCAATGTCCCTGTCCGTCACGTCCCACAGCGTGCTTGCCGGAACAGTCGGTAGTGATATCGATGCCAGTCGCTGTCAAGTGCACTGCGGACAGACCGATGGCGTGGCTATGGTATGCCAAGGTTACCTATGGAAAGATGATGTGCGGTGTGGCGGTGGTGTGTTTGCGGCTTTGCTCAATCGGAGGTGCAATCGGGGGTCCCTAGGGGGTACGTACCCACGACAGATCCACGGTGGACACCTTGCCATGTTCGGCCGGGAAATCGTGAGATTACGCTGGGCCGTGGGACATCTGCACACAGCACCGTTGAGGTCCTAAGGAGGTGCTTTGTATGTGATGAAACCGATCGGGTCCAGATGTCCCACGAGACACATACACTCGGCGAATTTGGAAGTAGGTCGCAGGCACTTTGCAGTCCTACCGTCACATCTTGCCAGGCGGGGCAAGGTACGTACCCAAGGGAGGCATGGCCAATACAGAGGACAGAGAGATCTGCCTGATTATGTCACTGTCGCGTTCCCAGCGGGCGGCGGCAGGAGGGAACTTCCAGGTTCAAGACAGGCGGGGCACAATTGGAAAACGTGAAAACATATCCAACCACCATCTCTGCGGAAAAGCTCCTGAGCCGCACGGTCGCCCGGCCACACAAACCCATCAACGACTCCTTGCTGCGCGCATTCCTCAACGCGTTGTCGTTAATTTACACTCACTTGGTCGGTCATCTGCCGCCCCGTTGCAGCTGCAGCGCTAATCCCTGAGGTGGTCCCTGGTGCCATCACAAGCTCCGGTACGTACCTTACAGGGCCGACCTCACCATATTCGGGCCAAGACTCGACCCAGGATTGGGTGGGACCCAAATTGGGCGGCACCTGGCGGCGCCACACGCACAAAGGATCAATCGCCGCGGGAAGAGAAGCAGTGGTGACTTTTCTACCACGACTTCAACAGGCACCACGCATGTCGCTCCCATTCTGCCACAACACTTGATCGTCGGATTGCACATGGGCGAGTGGGCGGGTCTGGCTTGTCGCGATGGACGCAAGTCCTACTTGGTCAACGTCAGAATGGACAGACCAGGACGGGCTTACGCCGAGATTCGCTCGCCCCTTTGCATTAGTCAATGTAAGCCACTCCAAGCAAAGTCTTCACTGATGTTAGCGACCTCTATTGCCACAGCACTCCGGTCTACAAAGGTGCAAGGTGCAAGGGTTTTCTATTTGTCCCTGCACCTTCTGAGTGCCTGCCTTGCTGCGCGGTAGACTTCGGCTGTTGTTATAAAGGAAGCTATGTAGGACTCTCATTAAGGTTTCTCATGATAACCTATGTCGGCGCCCTGGCCTGAGCGACAGCTGGTCCTAATATGTCCCTCGTTTCCTACTTAGGAAGCCTCGGGAGCCTTGATTATGGGGTTGAGTTTGAGTTGCACTGGAGGGTGACAATCAGAGTTCACACAGCCTGATGAGTTCGTGCTTAGCAAACCATCGCGGCGCTGCCTGCGTGGCTCTACAGAGCTCTACTTTCGAGTCTTTAGTGCGGACCAAGGGTGCCGGAGTGATTTGGTACTGCGTTGGGAGTCTTACATTCTCTTGTCTAATCTGTAGTTACTCTCCCTATCTCTTTGTTGTGTTTTGAATAAGCATCCTCGGTCCTTCTCATCCCCGAACCGCTGCCTACTATGGTCTCTGGGCTACCGCAATGCGCTCCCTCAAAGCCAGCTCAGCCTCGCCGAGCACCTCGATCAGCAGATCCCAAGCCACCATTGCCGATTTGAGCCTTTGTTCTTGCTCCCTGACCCGGCGGAGACGTCGGCTCGCCTGCGCTGCGTCATCGCGGACGCGGTCGTCACTAGCCTCGGCGGCATGGGCATACATGCCAACCTCGGACTTCTGTTGCTGGTGCTTAGAAGCCAGGCGTACCGATACCGGAATAGATAGGTTCTTCAGTTTCGTAAAAAGCTTACAGGTCTGCACAACGTGTTGTAGCGTTCTGCTCCAGGCGGGGACTCTCTCCTTGGCCTGCTGCTTGGCGAATTCGGAAACCTCGAGTTGCCACCTGAGGATGTTGTCTGTGTGCTTGATTGTGTCCTCCACCCGGTACGCCGAGCTGGTGGAAAAGTGGTACACGGGTGGGGGCAGAACTTCGGGTAGAATGGGAGGTTTCAACAGCTGCTCGCAGTTGATGAAGTGCTCCCGAAATAAGCCCCTTAGCTCGTCCACTATCGCGACTGGGTCAGAGGACACGGTGGCGGCGCAGGTGTAGAGTCTGTTCATAATGCAGACAAGGAGCCGCCATAAAGAGGTGTCTATCTCCGTCGACATGGGGTACCCGGCAACAAGATATACTTGAAAGGCGATGGTCATGACGCCACAGTCAGTATCGTTTGTCTGTTGCGGACAGGACACGCTGGTTAGGTACACGGGGTCTGGCTCCGACGCGGGGAAGTACACGCGTTGAAAAGCGTCGAGACATTGTTGTGCGTGCTGCAGATGAGCAGCAGACCGAAGAGAGTCGTAGAGTTCTGCTTCAAAACGACGGGTGCCTTCATCCCGTACAATAACCAGCATCCAGTGGTTACCGGTGAATAGCGGTAGAACGATCGTGGACGCGTCCGAGAGGTCATGAACGACCGATCGAAGGGGTCGGCTCGAGTTGGTATTCACTGTAACAAGAGACTCGCCAACGACCATTGGGTCAGGCGATGATGTGGCAACAAGGCGGACGCTGGCCTGGACCACGTCATCCTTGAGCCACGCACTTCCGAGACATTCAAGCGAAAGCTGCGGTACCTCGAGAAGGTCTGGATTGTCGGTCTGTGTGCTGATGCCCGAGGGGTATTCGCTGGCTTCTATGATGGTGGACAGTCTTACGTTCATTGGATCCTGCGCAGGTGATGGTGAGCGGACAGCGATGGACCCAAACACTTTGTTGGGCACATTCGAATCGTCACCGTTGCTGCCAGTATCATCAAAACTGTCCTGCTCGGACAAAGGTGAAAAGGCTGAGCCAGTCGATGGCGGGGTCGGCAGTTTCGCGAGCGGTCGAAGGGGGGGGACTGGGGAAGCTTAGGTTTAGAAGCAAGATCCCGATTCCGATCCCGATCCTCGACTTAGAGTGGTCGACGTGACGCACCTAAAGCGCCCGGTAACCATAATAACTAGCGCACTCAGACGTTCCATTGTCAGCACATTTGGCACAAGATGACTGTCCGATGGACAGTTGCTGGGGAGGCGTCCTCGGCGTGGCCAGTATGGGTGTCAAGTATGCTGACACCATCTACCCCAAGATCAAGGACGTTATCGTCAGCCATATCAAAATCTTCACTCGACACCCAAGGACGACCCGATATGTGAGCTGACTTGTGTGTTCCCTCCAATCGTCTTCCGCGCGTTAACTTACATGTGACTCTTTCTCATTCTAGTTACCCTCGGTGGATGGACGCATGGGCGGTGCCTGGATGAAATGGTGACCGCACCACCGCGCCAGTCTGAGAAAAAGCTCCCAGCACGACAGCGAGGTACGATTTGGTGGTCAGGCAGAGGTTTTCGATGGGCAAGGGATGTTATGGTGACGCTGCTAGGCAGAGAAGCTGTTCGGGGGCAGGAAACGGTGACCATGACGGCCGCACAAGAGAGTCATCAGATACCGGGGGTTGCGGCGACGACTAGGGCCTTCATAACACTGTTCGTCCATAGTACCAGACCCCACCGCCATCGTCTGCGATGTCGACAAGGCCGTCTCGAATGACGCAGGTTCGGCCGCTGGTTCTTCCACAGAAAAATGTGCCCGAAGCCTACTATGACCTCATTTTGCAACTTCTGCGAACCCAGAAGCGGCGGCGGCGGTTTGTGCTTTACTGTGGCATGTCGCGGTGCGGCGCTCGGGATGTTGCCCTCTTGCTTTTGGCGGCCAAATCAAACTGATTGCGAGTGCCTGGGAGGCGTTTTTTTATTTATGCTGGGTTCTGTTTGTGATAGATTTAAAGTCGTTTGTGGCGATAGCCATGATTTAAACGTGATGGGGAAGCCTACTCGCCGTTATTGACAACCACGGCAAGCTTGCGCCCACGATGATTTTAGCCCCGTCAGTTTAGCGCCGACACCACCACGCCATCTCTGGCGGATCTAGTCGACTCGACTGCGCACCTCACAAGCTGGTTCGCACTCCTCTGCCCAGCCGTTCAAACTTCAAAGCTCAGCAAGGCCATACCATGTTGCCCATAATCAACATTTGGTGGCTCCTGGCCTGTTTACCTGTCATACGTCAGGTCAGGGCGGCTTATTCCTATCCGAAGCTTGTGACCCCCGGCGCTGACAGTCTCTTCCGCAGATGTATCACTTCAGCTCGGATAACTTTGGCGGAGTCATTCATCCACCCGGCGATAAGTCAAACGGAAGGTCCATCTCGGTTCCTGGCCAACATCATCTTCGGCATGAGGTCAACTCACTAAGAAGCATTGACGCGCTTGACAAGCACGTCTTGATCAAGCAAACAAGGCTACTGGAAGCAAAGACGATGCAAATGCACGCTGACTCTTCACACGTCGTCCCACGGCGATAGTTCCATGTCGGCACAGCGTTCAGCCACTAGCTACCAGTTCGTTCTCGCCCAGGACGGAAAGACGACATCAGGGTTGGCGTCATATCCGTACGTGGACGCTACGCGAGCTTCGCCGACCAGTCTGGACAGCTGTGACGATTCGCCAGACCAGTGGGGGCTGAGAAAATCACGGCTCAGCTCGGGGTCTCCAAATTCTGCGGAGGAGAAGAGCAGACATCTTACAAGATGGGCTGTCTTGGTGCTGTCTAAGTGTTTCGTATGAGTTGTGATGCATCCGGAGACAGACAGCGGAAACTAATTGGACGAACTAAACAGCGTGAGATGACAAATGCCGATGCTAACGTCAATCCCCAATCCTCTCGCCCTTGCCCTCCCTCCCACCACCCACCGCTCATTCCTTCTTTCCCGCGAACCATTTCTTACGTCCTGCTCACGACGTACTATGCGACACAGGAGCAACGCAGCCAACCCTTCTTGTTTCTTTTCCTCAGTTGCCTTGCTCCGACGGCCCCCATCCCATTTCTCTTCCGACGGCTTCCATCGACCTGGACGCAGAACCGTACGGCACCAGCAAGAGCAACATTGCCCGGCCCGTTCCGTTGATCGTTCCAGCAGCATCATCCGTCAAGACGCTCTACGAGTATCTTGGCCTATTAATCCCGACTGGTGGTCGCGGAGACAAGAGAGCCGTCTGGAATGCCTACCAAGCCGCCGTTGGCAAGTCCAACAGTCATCAACAGCACCCACCACGATCACCGCGAAAAAGCCGAGTTCAAATTCCTCACGCGCGTCGCCAAAACATTAATTACGGACGCCTCGATAAAAAGCACTTTGCCAAGCCTTTCAAGGTAGACTACCAGGTCTGGAACCGTCTGAATCGCTGGCTGGACGAGAACTGCCGCGATTCGAACCGCCGCTACTGTCCGGATTTCCATCTCGCTTGGGAACCCCTACCATAAGCAAGGTACGCGTTCTTCTAGAATGGTCCGCGGCGACACCGGTGCAGCTGAATCTGGCAGGTAAGCCCTCTGACATGGCTGGAGACCAGTCTGTCCAAAATTCATTGGGGAACTTGCATCTTTCCGAGAGCAAGGGCAAAGAGGGGCAAGCAGCAGCCCCGGCCCCAGAACGTTAACAGACGAAGCCTTATAGCAACACCACTCAGCATCGTTGCAGCAGTATCGGCCACCTTGACCAAAACGAGACAACAACACTATCGCTACCTCTGCGTCCAGAAACACCGTTTCTTTCGACATCGTACCCATCATCCCTGAAGCGATCGTCTTCCCCGTCTTTGCAGCGGCCAGAGTCACCTCTACCACCGCCTTGGCAGATATCACCAGTAACAACCTTACGACGGGATGTCAACCACCATGATAGATGGCGCCGGGCTGGGCCTCCCAGTTCCCAACACCAGCGCTGCATGCCCCGTTCCGCGCCGCAACATCCACTGACACGATGAAGTCCAGCAACGCCAGGCTACCCACGTCTTGATGTCCACCAGCGGGACCGAATGCCGACATTCCTTCCACACCCAGTCCCTTTGCGACAGTCGCCTCCGACACCGACACTTTACTACACATAAGAGCGGCTGAGACACCTGTGTCGGATGAGAAGTAGCCGACAGCTTCAGACGAGGAGAAAAGCTCCCGATCCAGAAGCTTGTGAATGTTCCGGCACAAGCGCCACCCTTCATTACACGATGGACCCTATCAGCCTCTCCGCTGCATTCACATACGCGTCCTCGAGAAAGAGCCGAGTAGCGCATGCATCGCGGCATAGGCCACTTTGTCAACGTGCCCAACGAGTTGTGAGGGTCCCTTGCCTGGGCCTCCTCTACCGGCGCGTCTGTCACATTTGATCATGTCGTGTCGGGCAACCACAGCGACCGGATTCTAGTCCTTCAGACATAACGCCCCGGTGCCGTCCCTCTCGAACCCGGGAGTCCAGCCGCACCTAAGCAAAGACAAGCTCGTCTTACATAAGGCAGCCACATTCATCCCAAAGGCTACAACGTCGATTTCCTAGATTCTTTCAACTGCGCGATAATCGCTGGATTAAAATCCTCAACAGTCGAGTTCCAGAAGGCGACCTGCGACAGGTCATGCACAGTGCTGCAACATCGCAGCCAGACAAACGCGGGGCGACTCCGTGGCCACATTCTCCATTGCTTCATCAGGTTTCGCCAGCCATCTCTCATGCCTTTCCTCAAAGCCTAAGTGTTGTCGCAACCAACTCAACAGTTCAGCTGTTGTCTCGACCCCTGCCACCAGCAGCAGTTGCGTGTGCCACTTTGACCCTCGGGATGATGCCTCTAGGCCATGGCATAGCGATCAACAACCCGCGTGAAGACGACCAAAACGCCTAAAAAAAGGCAGTAGTACGTAGTAAGAAGTCAGTCTTAGTGGCTTGGTTCTGGTGGCGTAGTTGTACCCACCTTTGCAGGGTTGTAAGCAGCAAATGTCCTGCCAGAGTGGGTCCTGTGGCTTGTGAGCACAAATCAGATAATTTGGCGTAACTTAGCCCTTGGACATCATCTTTCCTCTTCACTCGGCCGACAATCTCACCTCTGATTTTTTCTCTGTCCGATTGACTTGGGGGAGGTTCTTGACCCATTGAATCATCTGCGTCAAGGGCTTGATGCTGTCCCACACCCCCCACGCCGCCGGCTCAGAGCGGCTGGTTGGCACGAATAGCCTGGGTTTAATGGCGAGGTTATAGTCGTCGATGACGCAATGTATGTGGTTCTTTGCCCGACGGCACGATAGGATAGACTGTCGCAAATACGTGCCAAAGTACGCTCCATAGACGGCAAACCCACTCGACGGGGAGGCGGACAGACCGAATGAAACCAACATGATGCCAAAAAGTTGGGTCGGGTTCTTTAGCAGATTCGCCGCTGGCTAAGAGACTTAGCCAGAGAACGCATGAGCCGTCCAGGCGTGAAGGAGACCGCGGCCTTGTGCACTTCTTGTCTGGTCAATCATGGCTGCGATTGGTGCATCGCGAGGAGCGCATCATGGCCAGAATGCGTTTTGCATTGGCGGGATGACATGCTTCACCGGTGATGCAAGCTTGTGCTTTCGTCCGGCCGTGGAAATCCTTCGTCAGGTGAGCTGACATAAGCAGCCCAGATCTTGTCCGCCCAAATCCTTCCCGTCCAAATCCTGCGCGACCAGAAATCTTGACCCCCACAGGGGTGTGTGCGGGCAAGACTCGGAGGCAGCAACCAACGAAATGCCCCAACCACATGATGCTGGATACCGCGGGTCCCCAACACACTAACATTTTGCTCCGTAGTGGCTGGCAGGTGAAAGACGACAGAAGCAGCCCGGATCCTGCCCGCCTAGAACCTAGACACCGAGAATCTTGCCCGCCTTCGAGTCCTGTCCGTCTACATTCACAATCACGCCCTACACGGCAAAGACAACGCCCAATCGCCTTCCAGTTTCGCCCGTGACGCGCACGGTATGCCAATGGCTTCATCGACTGGCCATTTCAACGTTCCTGGTGTTGATTCTCACATTGAGTCTCACGTTCGCGGCTGTAACCGGTGAACCTCCCAAAGGCTGCTCTGACCGGAAGACGAAACACGTGCGGCGTTCAATCCATCCACCACATCCGACCCAAGGGAACCAACCCCGACTTGAACTTCATTATTCTCAACGTCGGCTGATAACGTAGGCAAATGCAAAAGCTCGACGCTGCCGCACGAGAGGTAACCTCCCTCCGACCTATCGCTCCCATGTCGGATCCCTCGACTTGCCCGATAGCTACTTCTCCAGCGTCTTCTTCCGTCAGAGGCGCCGACTCTATGCGCAAACCGGTATGTTCATGACGCAAGAAGCCGATGCGGAGAGGCGGTTTTGTTCTGCCATATACCAGAGTTAATGTAGAACCCCCTGAACAGTACCACGATTTCTTCTGACCTTACCGAAACAAAACCCTTACCCAGCCCAGCCAACGAGACCTTCGTTAAAGAGGCCCTAGCTAAGATGCCTACGTCAAACCGTCAGACTATCATTAACGAAACTATCGTCAACTTCCCCATCATCAAGTCTTGCACCAAATTCATCAAGAAATCGAACAACGACGCTGCCAAGTACATCAAGCGCCAAGCGAAGACAGAGAAGCTGTTGGATGACGCGTGGAATAGGCGACAGGGCTAGTTGCCCCCTGCCACCTTCCACGCCGCCAGGGCCAGAACCCCTCCACGCTGGTCATGCATGCGCTCGAGAAGCTCTAGGGTCTGACCCAGCTATGCCAATTCGTCAGCGTTCCTCTTGGCTCCCTTTACCATCCTGTTGAATACCTGTATCAGCCTCCGTCACCCTGTATGGTCATGACAATCTGCGCTGGACCAGCGACGTTGTCCCTGAAGCTTTGGCTGCCTTTCACAGAAGCCATCCCACTGCTTTCCGAACCCTCAAATGCCAGATTCAGGGCGATAATGAGGACGACTCTCACGTCGCCGAGGAGACCTTCAATGTTACCGAAGAGAAACCGCCCGAGACGCCCGATGCGTTCAAGGGCTCGCGTTACCGCCACCTCGCACCGCCTTCCCTGGGACCCCACGATCCAACTCTTCCCTGATAACGCTTCCAGATTCAGGACAAGCTCCAGTATACCCAGATGGCAGTGTTTGTGTAGGCTCGGGAGGCCAGTATCTTGGCGTTGGATTGTATTCCACCCTTGACGACGACGATGACAACTCGGACTTATACAAAACGTCAAACAACTCGAGCCGAGGCAATCCTGGCCTGGTCAACAGGGACAAGAGCGAAGTCGACAACGATGACGACGACGACGACGACGACAAGGACTCGGACTTGTACGCAACAGAAAGTAACTCGAGCCAAGGCAATCCGGACTTGATCAACATGAACAATATTGAAGGTGACGATGCAGACACATCGGCTCCGCTTCTAGGCGTTTTGGACGACGAAGACAACGTCGTCGACATGACCATCTCCCCACAAGTCGCTGACGGTCTCAGGGACAGACACTCACTTTCGGGATGCAACCCTGCCGAAGATGCTGCCACTGCCGCCCGCGTCAAGGCCATCCAGGAACTCCAGGGCTGGCACATGCTCTCGGGTGACAGCATTACCGTCTTGCAGGATGTCATTGGCAACTCGCTCAAGGTCCCGCCTACGACAAGCATCTTACACCCATTGTACTTCAGATCAGAATACTACCTTCCGAAGGCCTTGCCGCGTCAGGTGTGTACCAAACAGGCGACCACGATCATAGCCATTGTGCACCACGGGAATCCCAAACACTGGACCCTAGTCCGAATTTCCACCACTTATGGAACCGTTGGCCATTACGATCCCTGAACTAGCCTAGAAGCTTACGCCAATGCCTAGTTAATAATCAAGTTGTGGCAAGAGAAGTTTCTCCTGGATATAGTGTTTACATTTATAGAGATGGTAAGCCGACGCAGTCACAAGCCAAACTCAATAGGTCAAGCTAACCAGGAAGCAGGCTAGTCCTCGTCAATCGGATGTCGTAAGCTGTGGAGCTCATGCCGTGATGATCCTGAAGCATCGCCTCGAAAGCCATGACGACTTATCAGGGCTGACATCAAGCGACTTTGACGCGCGCCAAAGTCTTTTGAGAATTACCAATCAGACAGACGCTTCGACAGTCAGTACATTATTTTCATCGCACCCCACTGCCGATATATTGTCGGAGGATCAAGACGCTGTGTTTTCTAAACGCCACACGACGAGCGCTGCATCGACCTCGGCCAAAAGAGGTGCCCCAGACGAAGCTTATGTCGCAGGCATCACCGCAGGCATTGCCAGCCCGTGTCTGACAAAGCGCGCGAAACTCGATGAGTTCTTCGACTTGATCAACTAGGCACGCAAAGCCGCAGCGGAAATCGACGACGAATTCCCGCCTGATGGCCAGGCGGACCATTGACACGGGTCGATTAAACAACCTTAGCATGTTGCAACACCCTTAGACTGTCATGTTCGTCTTATGAGTGTCTCCTTTGCCCCTTGACCGCTTCATGACGCTAACAGACTCACCCTGAAGCTCCAAACCCTGCCCTGTTCTACAAGCCTTCTACAGCAATCGACATCTCGAGTCATCAAATCAAGACCCTCGAGCCGCACATGTAGCGAGGCCGCTGCAGCACTGCATCCTACGTAACTTTCTTGTCCATCGAATATTGAACGAACTTTATTCGCTGCTGGTGGGCCATTATTAATTTGGTCATGAACAGCAATGTCATCGTCGCCTTCATCGTCAGCCCGTTCGCCAGGCATCAGACGCACAACAAGCGACAGTGATGGGGACCCTCACTTACGCACCCCAGGCCATCAAGTCGTGCTCGTACGTGCTCACGAACCTACGTCGTCGTGCCTCTGGCTGCGCCGGCTGCACGTGTACAGGCCGTTGGGGCTGCGACCTTATCTACGGAGGAGCCTGGCTGGGCATGGTCAAGGATCTCCTGAAGGGCATCTGCACCATGTGCAGCATCAATGCGGCAGCATTCGTGGTGACGAGGACGACAGACACCGCCACGCCTTGGAGCTGCCCAAGGGCTTTGGCTAGCGACCATGGGTTTACATAATTGCCCACCGCGCAGTGCTTTCACACTGTTCCGATATTAAGGTTCTTTTAGGCGTAGACAGTATTTTCATTATCACCTTCCTTTCCTGCTTCTTCGCTCTAGTGTTTTTAACCTTGCTATAGTCCTAAGAATAATTCCTTTCATAATCCGGATTCTGTTTATAAAATGGAAATAACTTAAACGCTGTGTGCGTCCTGTGTGGTTTTCTCATGAGCCTTATTTAGCCAAGCCGCTGAATCCTTGAAAAACTCTAGGGTATGATCGTATGAAAAGACTACATCGAAATGATCCAACGAAGTTATGAGATGGAGACGAGAAGCCACTTGGCGTTACTTTGAACCTTTTTACCTGGATATAGTAGATCTTATCTTTAATGATCTAGGAAAAGCTGAGGAGAATACTATAGGTATTTCTGCTGTTGTTGCTCCTCTTCTTCACTTCCCGTACAGGGAAGAATAACAGCGCCAGGGGTCAAATCTTATGCAATTACTTACCGAAGAGGTTTATCACTAACGGCTGCTGAATCTGGTGATCTAGGTGTACTTTGTTGTGCTTTTTGTTAAGAGAAATCACACTGTTGAATGTTGGGCTTGGCACGCCAGTCTGGACCTTGAAAGGGAAGTCCCTGGCCTTTTGTATACAGGCATCACCTCTACGATGCACAGCAGCTTGTTAGAGGTGGGTAGCTGTTTTGATGCGTGGTGCTAGAGGACCGTGGGCACTTAAGCATACGGTAAGTTGATGCTGGTCCTTGATGCAGGAAAACAACACTTTGATGAGTCTTATCGTGTCCTGGGTGATATTTGAACTTGGAAGAAAAAGCCAGCGGGAGATGAAATGAGACGGACTATAAGGGTAGGGGAACTGACGAGTGGCGTTTGCGTCAAGGTGAAACTTCCTGGGCTGTCTCGAATACATAAGATTCGTGGCCCTCATCAACTAGGATGGTGCGTAAGGGACTGGTCAACCATTTTCTAGGGCGTCATCGTACATTCGACTGCGTCATCTTCTGTATATGGAGGCAGGTGAGGTATCAACAAAAGTTCTCGATGACCCGTGGCCTATCGTCCGGGCTGCTAAAGGCCTTGACTTAAAGAAACGGCATCAAAAATCACACCCTCGCTTGCCGAGATACTGATTTCTGGCTGTGGTCCTTGGTGCAAGGCACATCACACATTCGGGCTCAATGCCGCAAGAAGTAAGAAAGGCAGCGTCAGTATCAACAAGCAGCCTTCTGGGATAGCTGACCGTCAGATTCAAGGCGTGGACGCGTCTCTTAATTGTCCCATTGACTAAGGCTTCAGCACACTACTAGAGGCGCAACCGGTCGGGGGCAACGAGATCAACTGTAAGGAGACAAGTCAGGAAGAAACGCAGAGGGTGTTGGAATAGCATCTGAAAATGGCCGTACGTAAATACCCGATGGACAAGTGAGGTTATTCAGACGTGGTACGAGTCAGGTCACGACTTGGCCGTCGTTATTGTTGATATGGTCCTAGACAACGTTGGCTTGATCGAAATGACTTTCAAGGCCGCCAGAAGCCAAAGGTGGTAGGTCATGTCGTTTTGGAGGCTTATCACCAGTATTCATTACTATTCAACAACAGCGCCCGGTAAAAGGTCACAATAATTTTGGCTTTAGTGATCGAGCACTTTTGAGGACCTTGTCCTGGGTGGCGTACTGGGAAAGCGAATGGCCTCAGACGCGCTGCGAGAGAGTCTGAGCAAGTCACTGTCATGGTTAGGTCAAGTCGGCGCGATGCATCGGCTTGCTTACCTTTGCTGGATTTGAATTGTTTCCGCACATGACGGGAGAGTGCATTTCCGATTGCAACAGCAAATCGAGGGATATGGCAGTTTCAAGTGGTTAGGGTCGGCAAGCAGAAGAGGAGATAGGCAACATTTACGTTAATGAAGAAGGCGGAACAAGTAGTTGAAAATAATCTTCTCTGTTAATTAGAGAGAGTATGACTGAGAGTATGACGGTGGTTTGACGGATAGTGGGACTTGATAAAGCGGCTTTGGGTAGAGGAACGGCAGCATAGTAGGTATTAAAGAATACTCCGTTTGGTTGACATGGTGGCGGTATTCTTACACGGGATGGACTCTTGAGTATTGTGTTGCTCGCTATGGCTGACTACTGAAATAAAAAGTCTCCATTAGATACCTCGTGCTGGAAAAAAAGAACTCGGCAACGGCCATGCTTTTGGTTCCGGGGCGGAATCATTGTACACTGACGACAATCTTGCCTCGTTACTTCCCACTGTATCTCACCCTTGCCTTTTACTTTCACTCCTGACTTTCACTCTTTACTTTCACTCCTCACTTTCACCCTCACCCTCATGTGACTGTCTGTCTGTAATTCAGCGCAACGGGTCAAGGTGCATTGACCACTATGGCAGCACGAAAAGAGAGCGCAATGTCTCTACACAAGCTGTTTCCGTCTTCCCTCCAAAATATCTAAACAACAACAGCTGCAGCAAAATCGCGACCAACAGAAAAGCGCGACCAACAGCAGCAGCAACACAACAAACCGACCAAGACTAGAACTGCATCGTCCACGGTTCTTCCACCCGCCGTCAACACAACGTGTCAATTAACAGCCCTCCCAGGTCGAGATGGCGTCCCCAGCACACAGGTCACCACACAACCAGGACAATGCGGCGAGGTTATGCAATCTGCCACCGGAAATCTCACAGGCCATCGCTGCTGCCCTTGTCCGTCCTCGTTTACCCTCTCTTCGATCCAAGTCCACACGGGGACCCGGGGTCGACAGTCACGTACACCCACACACCCTCCCGTCTTCAGGTTTACGCGACGTCGCCGCGCTGGCCTCGACTTCACGCAAGTGGTATCTCATCGCCAACCCGCTGCTTCATACCGCGTCCCTCGCGCTGGACCACTTCGCCTCGCAGACTCTGCCGTCTCAGCAGGCCATCCTCGCGGATTGGCGCCAAGAACTCACGCAAGTCGTGACGGCCGCCGACCTGTTCAGAGATCCCTGGAGCAGTGTCAGGGCGGACAAGTAAGGAATAACCCCTCCTCCACTCCCCCTCGCAAACGAACCCGTGCTTTGCTGACGCCAAGTTTACCCGTCCAGCCAGCCCGTCTGCGATTGCGAACCACTCCTCTTCTGGGCCGCCTCATCCGGGCGCCTAGACCTTCTGCAGCGCTTGCTGTCCTACGGCCCCGAATGGTTGGTGAATTTCGTACTTGGTGCTCGGCTGGTGGTGCCATAGCGATGCCCTTCCAACGAGCACGAATTCTGGGAGCCGCAGGACTCATCAAGGCCCGACGGGGACGGGAATGGGGATGATGCCGGCGCCCCGTCGGAGCCTTGCTTCGCGACGTTTCTCCACGCGGCCGCTCGCGCAGGCCAGGACGACGTCATCGAGTGGATCCTGGCTCAAGCCTACAGCACATCATGTTGGGGTCCCTTGCCGGCTGTTGATATTGATGCAGAGGCTCAGCTCGTCTGCCTTTGTCCGTCGCCGCACTTGGACGTGGGCGATTGGGACGAGTCGTTGGGGGTCGGCGCGAGTCCTCTCCATCTCGCACTCACCCACGGCCATCACTCGACCGCCAAGGTGCTGATGCGCCACGGGGCCGTGTGGGACCGGTCCTTTTCGTTTTCGGCGGGCGTCACGGGCTTGCACATCATGACGGCTAACGGCGCGACCGACCTGGTAGACTGGGTCGCGACATGGCCTTGCCACGCCCTGGCCCAGAACGGGCCGATACATGATTGGCCTGACGAGGATGGCTGCTCAAGCCTGCACTAGGCATGCCTGGCGCCCAACAGCGGCGGTGGCGACGCAGATGAAGTCGAAGGCGAAGGCGATGCGATCCAGCATCAAGACGCGCGGGCAGCACGTCTCGTCTCGAGCCTGCTCGGGCTGGGGGCCATCCTGGAGACGCAGAACCGACAAGAGGCGGCCCGTAGGCTGGAGAGCGAGCGGCAGCGCCTCGGAGGCTCGCATCGGCAAGCCTTGTGGGCGTACGATGGCATTGATCCGCACTGGACGTACCGACTTGCCTATTGGGAGCAGGACATGGAACAATTCGAGTTTCTCCAGATGGAGCCGGCGGCGTTTTCGGCAGCACGCGGGAACCAGTCGACGACTCGGGCGCTGCAGGCGGCCGTGGATAGGCAACGGCGAGACGGAATGAGTGGGTGAGAGGACGGTAGAGGACGGTGCGAGGCGTGGACAAGAAGCGGGCCTCTGGAGGTAATCAACCACTGCCGTCAGGAAACTTTGGTCGCATGATACGGCCTGATGAAGTGCTTACGGGGTGTTGGTGGGCTACTTTCGGGCGAGGATGGGATTGCTCGGGAATGGCCCCGCAGGTCGAAGTCACAGGGCGGCGACAGGCGGGTCATCATGAAAATGCAAGATAATAAAGAAGCTGGAGTGTAGAGCAAAAAAAAGAAAGAGAGAGTACGAACATCAGCAATAGCAACTCATCTTGGCGACTTGCATGTTGTCATCTATAAGTCAGCTTTTTTGCATTCGCTTTCACATACGACCATACCCACTGGAGAACTCGGGATCCCGTCCGCTCTCCCATAGATAAGCCAGTGAGGGCCGGATTAGTAGTTGGGTCGGTGACGACCAGCGAATACCTGGTGTTGTATGTTTTTCATTTTTGCTGCATCTGTCTGACTTGCTCTCCTTAACGCAATTGTTTTTTTAGTTGCCCAAGCTGTGTAGTAATGGTTGGAGACTTGGTTCCATGTGCATTCATTGTCTAGACATTTCAGCTGTTCCGAGATGTTCTTCAGGAGTCATTGGACTGTACTGCGTGTGTATGTGTTTTGCTTGATTTTTAAATGATGTCGTTTCGCTAAGTACGTACCTTATCCGGACTTTCCACCAACAGAGTAGGTATGCAGTGCAGTGGGGTGGGACGTGCAGGTAAGGAGAAGGGGAGTGAGAAGTACAGCAAGGTACTTGCCCCACCAAGGCCGTGTCCTCTCAATGGCCATGCTGTTTTTCCGGCGCGCGCTAGTCACTTTGGTCGATGCCGGAAAAATTGACAAGCTCGGAATAGAAAGTCGCCAGTACTTGTGACAGGGGTGCGACGCAGGCTGGGGCACGATTGTCGTGAGTAATGTGGGATGCATCCTCGAAAAAGCCAGCTAACTGATGGGGAGACGTCGAAGCACGAAAGCTACAGATTACTACAGCCTGCAGAAACCCACCATCCAGCGCACGTTATCTAAGCCGAGTCGGCGTGCGCCGGCGACCAAGACTGGAGCGCAAGCCTCTCATCGCTGCATGTGCGCATGGACACACACCCAGTGACATCCGCATCGTCGTTCTTTCTAGCACAATTCGTCGGGCAGCCGGAGCTTGTGGGTCCAGATGGAATTGAGTTCTTGGGGTCAACTAAACTGCGCATGTGTCCATGGTCTATAATAAAAACCATGGCCTGGGAGAACTCATGCCACACAATGCCGAAGACGCGGTTATTAACCAACGCCCTAAAACGCCATTTTCCAAAACGCCGTCGCACGTCGTCATCTCATCACGTTGCATTCATAATCAAAGAGCCACGAGTAGACGGGTTGCTTCACACCTCTGCAAACGCCGTCAGGAACCAATCTCGGAAAACGGTCTGACTCCACCGCCTCAAAGCCCTCAGCAGCGCAAGGATCTGGTAACACCCAATCAGGGTGTTCGAACCCTCGTCGAACCGAAACGACAGCGAGTGAAGGAGTTCCTGTTTGCGTGCACGGGCAATCAGTCAAACAACCCAGGAAACGCATCGGCAACAAGACGCAAGGGGCCGGGGTAACTCACAATACAATCATCCTTCTCGACAGCAAAGAGAAGCTGCCATGTCGGCCCCGAGACGAACAAGAGCGGCAGCGTGATGCCCACGGGGTCCTCGGAGCCGCCGAGCAGTTGTCGCAGCCGCAGGATCTGCGCCGACGCCCACACGGAGAGCTGGGCCTTGGCTGCGTCCTCGGAGCCGCCGGGCTTCTTAGTCTCGATGCTCACGCTGATGGGTGCCTGGCGCAAGGGGTCGTACTCGGTGTGGTTGATCGACTGGGGCAGCGCGGCGGGCTTCTTCGTCTTCCTCGTATTCCTCCTCCCCGGGGACGACCAGGTGTCGCTGGCGCCGGAGGCGGACGCCGCCGATGAAGATGCGGCACTGCTGCTGCTGCCGGCGGCGGCGGCATGCCGCACCGGCTGAGACCTGACAGCGTTGCGGGCGGCGCGCTCGATCTCACGGTCGCGGATGCCGATGCAGTAATCGACCATCTTGGCCTCTAGGTCGAGGCCCTCGGTCGCGTGGCGCGGCACACAGGCCGCGGAGATAGTGGCCTGCGTGGCGTTGAAAACCCTGACGCTGCAGCAGGCTTCTTTACTACTGCTGTCGCTGTCGCCGGGCGGTCGCTCCCCCGCGTCCGCGACATCCCTCTCGATGGCCGTGGCGAGGAGCTGCGAGTGCACCCGGTCGTTCCAGTGCGCCTCGGAGAGGTTCTGTTCGATGGCGCTTTCCGTATCCCGCACGATCCAGGTCAGTGCTTCCATCTCGAACAGGAGACCATATCTGCTTCGCGTCGAGGGTGTTGTGTCGAGGTTCTTGTCCTCGACGGGAGGATCGAACATTCGGATGGCGGCGATCTTGTCATCCACTTCCTGGCGTATGGTGGCGGGGACAACGGCAGCGCCCATCTTGATTCGGCCGACTTCATCGCAGAGTGTCTTGATGTCGACGGGTATTTGGGCGGGGCTCTTGAGCGTGACGACTTGGACCGGCCGCTCGGCAAATCCGAGGCTTCCCATGCCCTTGACCGGGCTGCGTGACCTCCGACTGCTGCCGGCGTCCGACGGCGGTAGCGAAGGAACGGTCATCATGGTCGTTGTCGTCTTGGTCGGGTGCGGTCGGTAGGAGATTGCGTCAGCGTAAGCCGAGGCAGAAGAGGAGGCGGATGTCGCGGATCGTGGAAAGGAGAGCGATCGGGTCGGCAGCAGCGGGTTGTTGGATCGCTGGCTGCCGGCGGCATCATTGGCCATCTGTCCCTGTGGAAACGGAGGCAGCCTGATTGTCCTGATGGGTCTCGTCGGTGTAGGTGATTCGGGATACGATGCTGTTTCTTCCCGGGTTGGGCTATCAGCGCTGGCAGCTGCTCCAGAAGGCGCCGACGAATCGAAGTCGCCCCGAGCGGCAAGGGCGAGCCTGCGACTGGAGCGCGTCTCTCGTTCTCTTTCCATGGCCGTGCCTTGTGATCCGACAAGCGCAGATTGATACCCCAAATGAGTGCGAGATAGTGATGCGGCCTTGCGCTTTCGTGATGGTGGGGATTCCGAGGAAAGCAACGTCCGAGTTTGCCGGTCGCAGGCGGCGAAGACGTCTTGGAGCCAGGCACAAACGATGGCGTCTCGATTGAAATCCCGCATTGGTGGAGAATGGCGAGGACTCACTTTGGTAGAGAGTGTAGCTGTGCGACGGTGTCGCCGTAAGGTTTTGTTAATGCATTTCGAGAGTAAAACAGACCCGGACGCGGTTGAATGGCGTTTGCACGCGTGTTTGAATCCAAAGCCTGTTGGCCAGGTAACGACGTTGATAGCCGATGTCTGCTCAGGCAATCATGAGAAGTGCTGATCACGTGGCCGCTGGCTGGAATAACTAAGATCCGACCCTCAGAATGCGATGGCTTGCACTGATAAGAAGAGGCCAGGATTAAGCGAGGAATTACCCCCGACGATCACCCGAAACGGTGGGTCCCACCTGATTTCTCCTTCACACAGCACGACATCGCTCTGTAGACTCAATACACGATGGTGGTACAGAAAATATCATTATAAGTAGCATTAATCATCATAAGTATTATCAATCACCCCTACTTTTCGCAAGCCTATTGCAGCGCCTTTCCAGGCATCCAATATGTCTGGGCGCTTATGTTATTTGTATTGTTGCGACGTGTTAGTTTTTGCTGGGTTGTGATGAACATTAAATTCGCTGGATTTGGGCGAACCTACCGAACGAAGCTGTGGCTGCAATTCGGCGACAGAGGAGGTGGTGGTGATAGTGTGGCTTCGCGCAGTATTACCGTACTGATGTTGCACCGTTGCAAGACAGACCGCTAATGCAGCGTGCGGGGTTCAACCACATGGACAATACCTATGCGGGATCACGACTGTCAGACCCCTTGAACCGCTGCCTGTGCATTTGGACTGGGTCGTCCATTTCAAGTCTGTCGACTGCAGCTTTAACGGGATCAAGATACTCATCGGCAGACATGCCTTGATTATTGTTAAAGAAGGTCAGACCTCCCTAGGTCGAGAAGAAGTCCATGATTGAATGAGCTTGGGTGGTGTGTCTGGTACCTTGTGTGGAAGTGCTGCTTGTGGTGGACAGCATCCTCTGAACAGGACTCCTTAAGAGAGTAAAGGAATGGTTTGGCATCTAAAAGAAAGAAGACCGGAAAGTTTGGTCATTCATCAAACAGCTCTTCGAGCAGCGATTTCTAGAGATCGATCCGTCTCGAGTGAACACCAAGCGGTACAGAGTACAGACCCACATGAAAGCTCACGATCTCGGTGGGGACGCCGCGGTGAGGGCCCCGGCCGAGTGGGCCCCGCGTTTAATCCCTGCCGAACCCGGTCCCGCCCCCGAGTCGGTATGCTCCTTCCCTGCACACCGCAACGACACCCCCCTTCTGATGCTGATGTTGTTTATTTGGTTGACGAGGTCCTTGATTATTTTCTACACATTTTTAATCTCTTTACTAAGCACGAGAAAGCCGTATTAGAGCAGGTTGACGCCGCCTGGGACGCACTCCGTTGCGCTTTTGATTGCGTTTTGTCAGGGGTTCAGGGGGGTATGTCAGGGGTGCTGTGTAGTTCGGCAGAATGGGATATAAACCCTCGGTTGGGCTACGTATAGGCAGGCTAGAATCAAATGTCGTTACCTCAACCTGTCCATCCGTTAAGTAGGCCAATTGTTAACTTCTTCACTCTGATGCCAGCAACCTCTGACACGTTTCTTCGAATAAGGGCGACGATAACAGCACCGACTTCCCCTCCTGGTTTCTTAGTCGCCTCCGTTAGAGGAAGGCTTCCTTGTTCATCATTTCTTAATTTTGGCTAAGGCTAAGCAGACAACTTTTAAACCTATTCCAGACGTCTTTGCAAAGTCGCGACTTAGTTTGAGTCGCAAGTTAACGACACGCCCAATGACGATATATGGCTTTTCCACCTCTATTCTGGCAGCAAGTCGATGGTTTTGGAGCAAGCAAGCGGTTGCTGGGCCAAATAACACGAGATGGAGCGGAATGTGCTTTCGCGCTTCACCATTAAACGCTTTTGGACTCAATGTCTTCTTACTGAGACCTCTGCTGACTCGTTTTAGTCTCCCGCGGGCGACCTGGTAAACATGGTGATTACTCTCCATCAAAGTAATCAATTAGTTTCCACGGGGTGGTGCTGTTCTTTTAACAACATGTACGGCACGGGAGGAAAAGGAGAACTTCTTTCCCCCAAACTGGACAACAGAAACCCGAACATTACAGCAGTTAGACTGTTAATATTGTTGGAGAGTCTTTTGGGCCGTAGATAAGTTCGTTGTGGTTGCAGGAGTCGGGATCTGGTTGTGGTTGGGAACAGAAAAGGTCAGAAATGCTGTCTCAGAACAGCCAAAGTAGCTGTTGCTCACAGGTTTTTGGGGATACTTGAAATGATGAAGAAAAATGTGGTAGTAACGGCGCAACTTCAAAAGGACCCTGATACCTATTTTTTGGCTTCCTGGGTGAAGGGGGAAGGTGGTTAAGTTACTGAAGTGTGAGATCCACTGTGAACAAAGCCTAACTTTAGGTGGTCCTGCAGCAGGCGTACTCAAAAGGAAGATATCGTCATGTGGTGGCTGCTTTGAAATGAAGGTGTATATATAGAAGTAGAAGAGGTAGAGGGTGGCGATGATGGAGGTGAAGATGCCTGTCCAGTCATGTCGGTTGGCCACCTTCACTTGATTTGCTACATCCGTCACGGTCGGATATTCCAGCAGTGATATCACGTTGAGGGCCTCATAGCTGCCAGGTAGTCGAAGGCTTAAGGCAGTCTATTACATGATGAAGCTCTATGACATAGAGCAGCCACCAGGCGCCCCTGGGGTATCTGGGCAGCAACTTCTTCTGCTTCCTGCCGTGAGCAATGGCAACTCAGCGACTTCAAGGACACCATTTTAAGCAATTACAGAGTGACAGGGAAGCTTTCGTTAGTAGATTCTCTTTTCTCTAGTCGGCAGACACCGCCGTCCATTGCCTGCCGCCCAACGGCCACATTCGAAATCACTAATCTTAACGTTCATTGATTCGCTTTCATGATATGATCCAAGCGAAGGGCCACTGGAATTCAACTTGTCAACTGATTGCATTACTACTGCGAACTCGCTTCCACTCATTTGCTCGGGATTGTGTATTGACTCCGTACCACAGTGACGCAGTTGCCCGTGATAGGCAAGTTCTCGTTGACTGGCAAATAATGTATCGGTTGCGTTTCAAAATCATAGTTTAGCTACCCTTCCCAATTTCTTTTGAGAAACAAAGCCAATATATCCTCAAAATTGAACTACCTGTGAAGTCTACATATCCTGTCCATGTGCAATGCCGCCATTGATGCCTCCATCTACACTGCCTATCTGGATACCTGGATTTATTAAAGCGATAGAAAGACCACACACCATTTTTAGGTGCTTTAATGCTTTTGACAAGTAGCAAGTTTCAGTAAATTCCATCATTCAATCGCAGAAACAAATAGCTTGTCCGTACAAGAGTAAGATTAATCTTCGACCAGAGGAAATAACCAACGCCAATGTTCGTTAAGCTTCTCTCTACCACGGCTTCAACCTTTGCGTCAACGTTTCCAGATGCTCCAGTACCGTCTTACAGGCGCGGCCTATCTGAAGCATATCGTCCGCGACACCGCGGCTAATGTGCTTCAGCGAGATATGGATGCTGATCAGCATCTGGATATCCGCCCCCATCTGTTTGCGCTTGTTCGCCGTGTCAGATGTGGCGTCCGTGACGACGCGACAGGACATGCGTAAGCCCTCGTGCTGATCTTCAAGGTAGGTCCCTACGCGGTCAAGGACATTGCTGTCGGTCTCGGACCCGTCGTCGGATGCGGTTTCCACAGCAGGCAAGCTGTTTCTGAAGTGCAGACCGACTTCGGCGAACCCGTCACCCAGCTTGCAGACGGAGCTGCGGACTTTTTGCGCGGTGGAGGTTGTCATGTGTTGAATGAGAACACCCCTTCGATAAGACCTGGTGTCGGACACGAAGTTGGTGACCACCTTTAGTTGAAGTAGGAACCGGTCTGAGGAGGCTCTGCATGCTTTGACCTCGGCCAGCAGAGGGACTCGACACAGGGACGGCGGGAAGCCTACCCGCCATTCCGACACCCGAGCCACGCTTTCGGCAAAGTCTTCCAGTTGCAATTTCAGATGGGACAAGGTCAGGTGTTCTTCCCGGAGGCGCGCCATCCAGTTCACGTTGGTCGCCTCGTACGTCTCGGAAAGGAAGCCGATGGCAGAACTCAGCTGAGTGTCTCGCTGCACGCTGGTGGTGATCTCGGATAGAGCGTTGACTCCCGACTCGGTCCGATGGATGACGCCGAGAACACTGCCGAGATCAGGGACGATGGGGGAGAACCCGATGGCAGCAGGACTTGGAGGGAAGGTAGCAGCATTGGGCACCGATGGCGACGAGGAGCGCCACGCACCAACTGCGCCTGAGAAGGCGGCTTGCAACCATAAGAATGGCCACGCGAACAGCTCTGTCAAGTTTCTGCTTTGGGTCCAGACGACGTCGCAGAGCGAGGCCAGCACGAACCACGCGATAAAACCAAGCAGGGTTGCCAGGACCACAAGCGGGTGCCGAACGACTGAACCCAGAAGGCGTGGGAGGATACTGAAGGAACTCGCCAGCCTTGGCTTGTCGCGGTTTTCGTTGTTGTTGTTGCTTCCGTAGGTCTGGTTTGAAGGTACAGCACTGCCTCTGTAATCCTGATACTGCGACGTTGTCCAATTGACTGTGGCCCCACTCGCGACGAACATGGTGTCTCTGAGGGTATATCTTGCGGCGTGCTCGTCATGATTTGCACCTGGATACTGCTGGTACTCCGACTCTTGATTGGAAGTGTCTGAGTGAGCATTGTCTATAGCAGCAGCCGTCGTTTCTTGTTCGTCGATGCTCCCGTCCGCGGGCGTTGTCGTGTAACTGATGGTCTCTGTTCTGTCATAGAACCTCACTCGTCTCTGGTTATTTTCATCTGGGATTGGTTCCTGATGGGCTTCGGCTTGGAGCTTGGCTTGGAGCAGTTCGTACGTTCTCTTTTCGCGTTCTCTAGCCTCTCCGGGAGCCAGACATGACTTCTAGCTTGACCTTTAAGACTTTTTCAATTTTGGGTTCGGTGAAGGCAAGGCTTCCCTTCGGGCGTTGTGTCCCGTCAACTTATGTAGCGACTGGTCCGCAATGTATGTTGCACGCAGAATTAGTTAGAACCAACAAGACAGAACACAACATATCGACCAAGTTTCATTTCCAAATGAATCTTAGTTCCCTCCTCTTGACACAGTTGAAACATAACGGACCGGAGGCTGAGAGCGACGTCTCATATCCATGACTTCGGGACGCTTCCTGACAAAAGGACAAGTTCCTGTCTGCTTTGCCTTCGGTCAATCAAAAAACACCAACAAAGAGAACCGAAACAAGCCATGCTGATGCGGCTCAAAGCCTATGACCTCTTGTGGGTGTGCCCTCACTAACAAGCTGGTAGGAAGGAAAGCAAACGAAAAAAGAATATGTTATTTAATGCCATCTTTCCTACCCTATTGTCATTTCTAAAGCACAACGCAAAACACCGTCACTTACTCCAAGAGCCTTGGTGCACGAAATCGCTCACAATGCGGCCGCCAGCTAGTCCTCATTATCAACGCAGACCACAGTGGCAGCCATGCAACAGGGAACCATACGCCACCATGCCGTCCGACTGCTGCTGCACATCAAGCAACGTACCGCCGCAAGAAATGCCGTTTCCTTCTCGGAATCCAGCTCCGGTAGTCTCCCCCATAAGGCATCCGACCAGGACCAGGCGTGGGTTGGCACCAATCGCCCGCGTAGCGCTTCTACTGATGGGCGGGCTGATCCTCCTATTCTGCTCAGACACCATCAGAGCCACGGGCCTGGACCAGACACAAAACAACAAGCACCCCATTGAGGGCCCATCAGGGCCCCTCGGCAACGGCCCCTCGGTCAACCTGGCGCGCGTCCGCGTGTGTCGCGCGGTCCGTCGTCTCCACGCTCACTACTACCGAACCCAGGTAGTCCCGTCCCGCAACTCCCCGGCCTCGCCGGCGCTTTTCCCCGAGCTCTTTGAGTACATGGGTCTCGACCCAAACGCCGCCCCGGGCCAGGCCGCCGTCTCCAAGGCCTGGACCGCGCGCCTTGCGGACCTGGTCCCGGTTGGTGGGGGCGCGGCGGGCGGGGAGGGCGGGTTTTGCGACGATGTCTGCAAGTCGAACAACGTGGCTGCCGTCAAGGAGTCGATGCTGAAGGGCTTCGACGGCGGCATCGTCGAGGAAGAGGGTTTGATCCACGCGGTGGCCTCGGTGTTGTGGGAAAACGACAGCCGCGCTGAGTACGTCGACCACTTCCTCCCCGTGCTTAGGCCGCCGGCTTCGAGGATTCCAATTTTCAAGCGTGCTGATGCCGGTGGCGTTGAGGCCATTTGTCCAAGGAACTGGCCACGATAGTCACTCAGAGGGATGTTCATACCGAGGGGAGATGAGGTAAGAAGAGTGGCGTAGCTTTCGACTTGATGAAGAAATAGAGAAGTGACCGGTTTGGCACCAAGTGTTCAAGGAAAATATGTTTGCTATGCGAGCAGCCTGAATGGACGAAGCATGAATGGGTTCGCGGAGTGGTCTTCTGGCTAGAGTGGTGTGCGTCAAAGCATTTTGTAGTATCTACTTTTTTCCTTTCTTTTGTCTCTTTTTGATAAAGCACTTGAGTGACTTCACTTTGCATATTTCATAGAACTTGATCCGTCCAAGCAAGGAATGGGGGGAAGAGAACAGCTGAGAGATCTTTTCTCGCCACAAAGTCACGGAAGAAAGATCCACACAAGCAAACCGCGGGCATTATATGGCCTCGGTAACCTACGAAACCGACTGGCTCTCGCCTCCCGCTACTCTACATCAATACCTGCCGGGCCAGTCTTCGGGTATCAAGGTCAAAGCACCCACGGGACCGATCCCGTCACCGCCGGACGCGTATCCCCTCTTTTCAAGCTCACGATCAAGTTCGACGAGCCTGGCCCGCACCTCGCGAGCATCCCTGCTGATCCGCCTCCCTCTATACACGTGCGCCTCCACGTCCCGCTCAAATGGCGTCTCACCATCCGCCAGAGCACAGCACTTGGCCACCTCGCACTGACAGAAGCGATGCTTCAGGTTCAGGTCCACAAGCCGCATCAGCGCCTCCTTATACTGCCTCAGCATATCAGACGCGACATAAGGAGGGGCCACGACAAGGGGTTTGTTCCGCGGCAAGAACCCGAGTGTGGTCGCATCACATCCAAGGCGCCGCCGATGGGGAGATGATACCGGGATCGGTGCGGATGCTACGCGGACCAAGAGAGGGATTTTGCTGCCGCCATCGTGGACCCAGGGTTTGCGGAGCATGCTCGGACGGTTTTCGTCCCGCAGGCGGCTTTGGTAGGGCTGAAGGTGGTACGGCAGCGGATCGTCACCGGTACGCTGCGTTCGCTGTTGCTCTGCGGCCTCCTCACAATGGCCGCCATGGTGGCTCGGCACTGTGATATGCAGCGTATCTGCACCACGTCTCGGAAAGAAGAGCCCGTGAGAGGCTTCTTCCCTGTTTGCCATCGGAAGAGAGCGGTTGCCGACCCGGAAACCAGCGCCGTCGAACCGTGGAATCCCGATTCCAAGCCCGCTGATGCCGATGCCACGGCCGGGCGAGGGAGGCACGGGAACCCAAGACCGAGGCTGAGCCGGGGCCGGGGTTTCCATCTCGACGGCCACAGTCGTGCTCTCTGGTCTTAAAGAGTCGCGGTTGTTCGCCTCGCGCCCGCCCAGCAGCTCATTCTGTCGCTGCTGTTCGTCCTGCATGACATCGGAGTCCACATCGGGCTCGCTTCGGTCGTCGTCATGCCCCACCGGCAACGGCAGCTCGTCGTCGTGCGGGGGCTCGGAAATGTCGCCTTCCCAGCCCTGTTGGGCCCAGGCCTTCATGAACTTGGGGTAGCTAGTAGAAGAAATGGAAACGGTGCCAACAACAATCGAACGGAACGCAAACGCAAGCAAAACATGCGTGACCTACAATCTCGTCTCGCCCCCCTCCGTAACACTGACGAGTACTGGCCTGTGCACCTCGCTGGCCCTGAACTCGGCGATGCGCGCCTTGAGCGCGTTGTACACCCGCGGGTAGACGATCTCGATGTACCTGCGGCCCATGCCGGCAATGCCGAGCCGCTGGTGCAACTCCTCGAGGTGGTAGTCAACGGACAGGTGGGTGAGCTGGTGCTTGGCGATGTGACTGAGGAACACGATGCGGTCTTTGAGGCTCCAGTGGATGCGCATCTGCGGGTTGATCTCGAGGCCCTGGTAGTGCTGCGGGCAGGTAGTTGTCAGTTGTCGGAGCTGCTCTGGGGATAGGAAAGGGTTTGTCGCTCACCGTCTCGGTTGGACGAGCCGCAGCATTGTTGAGAGGCATGATGACGCAGGTCGTCTCATTACTTTGCCGAGGGACAAGAGGCTCAAGTAGCAGTGGCAGAAGCTGAAGCAGCATGGAATTGGTCAACCAGATTCTGGTTCTGGCGGTTGAACTGAGGTTGTCCAGAGATGAGAATGGGCCGTGATCAGCAAGGGACGACGGTGTGTGTGGTTGGATGCCACTTTGCCTATCAGGTCGCAAACAGAACACCACTCCCGCCCAAGACGTGTGTCAACGCTGGATTGCGGACACAGCTGGCTCCAACACAGGTCGACTGTGTCCTGCCAGCTGGAGGTCCTCTCGAAATGGCATGGAACCACCGTGAAGGAGAAGCAGCAGGAGGCCCGGGTTGAAAACTACTGAGACCAGCGGGTGACAAACGGGATACATTCTTACAGTACAGCGACTGGTTGCGTCGTCACTCGCTCACGAAAGCCGCGGTACCGCCCCAATCTCGCCATCTACGCACCGAGCCCCTTGTCCTCGTACGTGAGCCGCAGCATGTCGGCGCTGATGTCCCTCATCTTGGCGTCCAGATCCACCATGGCTTGCGCGTGCGTCCTGTACTTGCTCTGTGCTTTCTTGAGCTTCTCCGTCAAGCCCTCCAGCTGCGCGCGCGTATCCATGCTTAACTCGTATCGCAGGGAATATTGTGGCCGGGGCGGCGGATGGTTGTTGAAGGCGACGGGAGCGCTGGAGGCCATGTCTGAGACGTCGACCGCGGCAGCGAGGCGATCCGATGTGGGTTCGGGGAGCGAAGGCAGCGCCATGCCGTGATTGTGGGTAGACTCTCCGCCGCGCGTCACACTCTGGGACGGCAAACGATCGTGGAAGCTGGTGGAAGCGTTGGAGACCATGTCTGAGACGTCGGAGGCGAGGGCGAGGCGGTCAGGCATGGGCTCGGTTGAAGCGGGTGAGGAACTCGGTCTCTTCAGGGAGCAGGTCCTTTCCGGCCACGTCATTGAGGGCTGTGGCGTACGTTTGCTGGTCATCTGCGTCTCCTTTTCGGTAGCGCTCCAGGAGCTGGAGGCGGTACGAGGTGTTGAACAAGGTGATGGTCTGGACGGCGGCGAGGGGGTCGCCCTGTGAGCTCAGCGTGAAGGGAGACGGCATATCGTGTCTTGATCGGTGGGGAGAGAAGGGGACAAGAGAGAGAAGAGACATACAGCGGTGAGTCCCAGACAGGAGCAGACAGCAATGTGAACGGGGATGGAAATGTCAAAAATGCTGGCCTGTCGTCCTGACTCACACTTCTGAAGGAACGGAGGGAGATAACCCTAGCCCTAACCCTATGACGGACAGGAGAGTGATATGGCTCTCATGGTTCAACTGATGGATAAGCTCGCGCATGTGTACGAGAGCATGGAGCCCGAGTTTTTGGCCACTCTCGAAGCCACCAAAGCTGCTTCCGTGGCCCATAGAGACCTCGACGACAAACGCAAGCTGCTCGGTGCCGCGCGGTGCGAGACGTCTGGGAGCAAGGCCGCCATGGAGGCTTGCGGCACGGATGCCAAGCTAGCCAAGAGGGCGTTGCGAGGCGCCGCGGATGCTCCCTGCGATCAATGGCGGCTGGAGCATGAACGAGACGAGAGCCGTGGGGCATGGCAGGAAGCGCGGGATGCATGGTTGGCTGCGCTCGAGCGAGAGCACGCGGCATACAACGCCGTCACACAAGCTCTCCATACCGTGGAGCATGCCGAGGCTGCCGAAGAGAGTGCTCTGCAGGAATGGAACCGTGTGCGGGAAGCCAGGAGCGCCGGAGATTCTCTGCGATAGAATTAGATCAGGCATCCATTTCAAAAAGTCATGCTTGTGTTACAGCCTCTAGGTCCAGACAGATAGTTTCAAGTTGCCCTCCGCTTCCAATTGGAAATGGTCGTCGTCATGTCTGCCCAAAAGAGGGTTGTCCCACCTACCACTTCCACGCCTGCTCAACCTTGCACAGCCATACAGCCATTCGTAGTCCTGCTCACTCGCACCGGCCTCCTGCTCGCACCACGACAAAGGCATCTCAAAGGTCATGACGATATCCCCAATCGGAGGGAGGTACCAGAAGGTACATGCGATGCCGCCCTCTTCCGGGTTGGTGCCGTACGTCTGCAAAACCCATGAAGTGGCATGCCAGGCCGGTTGTTGATTGCATTGGTCATGAGGTGTCGGAGATGCGGTTGGTGGAAGCGGCGGCGGGACGGCAACCAGGGTCAAGGTCTGATTGGCCAGTCGCTCCAGGTCCCTCGTTATGTTCTTGAATTCCTGATGGGTGAAGCCAACGATCCAGACCAGTGTTGTAGCCGTGTTGATGAGGGGAAGCAGGTTATCGTACCTCGTGGCAATATCGGCCAGGGCGTAGTCTGCCTTGGTGCGTGCGGGCACGCCGTTGAGGGCATCCAGACAACCAAGAACACGAGTTTTTGGTCTTCTGATGAGCTCTGGAAGCGGGAACAAGGGCGTCGCGAACCATGTTGCTCAGCAGGAGCAGGCGAGCATGTTGGTCTGACAACTCTCGCTCAAGGGCAGCCGTCATCCGAGTGGCGTCATGGACAAGCTCCGAGAAGCGTGCGAGGCCGGGATCGGGTGGAGAATGGGTGCCAAAGAAGATTTGTTTGAGAGAGTTGAGCACGGCGTACGACGTTGTGTTGTAGAAGTACGGATCAGCTAGGGGGCAGGGAGCCCCGGTACCAGAATCGGCGTCGGTCTCGTGTTGAATCGAGGAATCATGTCGTCCAAGGGTATCGAGAAGGGTGGAGATGGCGGTGACGGACGTGTGAGAATAAGAATGGGCCATTAGCGAGGTTGTTTCGGACCATTGGATGGGCAGATTGATCGCAGAGCGGAAGATGGCAGAGCAGAGAAAGGTGATGTCATCCAGCATGGGGAACTTGGAAACCAGGGCCCAGTCGGTGGCAGCATTGCAAAGGTTGGTCGAGGCATCTTGCAGATGAACAAAAAAGACGGTGATGGGGGCACTAAAGCTTGAGTCCGAGTAGGAGTCGTTTGAGGTCCGATGCGGCGGCGGGGAACCGTGGGCATTATTGTAATATTGGTTGACAACGTCCTGAGCGCTGACGATCAGGGGCAAAGGAGCATTAGCACGACGACGGATGAGGGCGGCCAGGTCGTCGAACAGCGATAGTGGCACAGCCTGTTTGGATTTGCAGACGGGAGGCGGCCTCAATGCCGTCTGGTTTAGCGTCTCCGTCTCATGGTAGGGGCAGCGAAGTCGAGGTATGAGTGGCCGCAGGGCAACGGCGGCGAAAGCAATTGCAAGGGCGCCCAGCAGCAGAGGTATAGTTTTGTAGGTCCGAAGAGACAGACAGCTTTGGTTGTGGCCCTCGGGGTTGCCGTCGGGCTCGGGTTCCAACTTGGAATCAAAAAAAGGTTCAGATGCGGGACTGGCGACGAAATCGGAGGCAGGATTCGTGGCAGGGTCGATATGGACAACTTGGTGGATGTTGTAGAGATTGTACGCCGTGATTCGGGGCAGGCAGTCGATGGGCCCATAAACGGATTGGACGGGCCCGTGACGACGGACATGCAGGCTGAGAGGGACGTCGGGGGTCGGGACGAAGTCTCGATCAAAGGCCATGTTGACGACTTGCGTGTCTCCGTATCGAGGCGACTGGGCAGCGGTATTAGTAGGTGCACTGGTGCCGGCGGCGGCGGCGGCAGGAGGGAAGCAGACGCAGAGGCGCAGGACGGTGCAAGTGCACGAGGCTGATGAATGGGACGAACGTGATGGCGATGGTGACGATGATGGTGGTGCCGGAAACGGTGCTGCTAATGTACGTCGTGGTGGTGACGGTGATGGTAATGGCAAAGCCGATGAGACTGGCTGCGACTCCGCGGGCAAGACGGGCATTTTGAATCAAGGAAGCTTGTCCTTTGGGCCAACGCGAATCAAAGAAAAGAAAAGCAACGTAACGCGAAGCTCAATACGGGAGAGGGAGCGAGGAAGCGACTGGTGAATGAAAGTTAAAGAAATCCGACGTCGAGGGTCGAGGTTGCGATAAGAGCTAACAAAGAAGGTGGGGAAATGGGCAAGCACAAGGATGTAGGACAGAGCGAAAGGCCCATGGGACAACGATCGGTCGGCACGTACTCGTATGTACTGCGGTACCTGTCAGTTGGGGTCTGCTATTCTCCTAATTGCACTAACGGATCAACCATCACTCTTCCGACTACAAGCACGCAGAAGGCTAGCCACAGCCGTCGTTGGCACAAGTCGGTATCGCTCTCACAAACGGCCTTGTGTGCATCGTCTCCTGGCCGTGTGGCTGAGAGTGGGTTTAATTGATCCGCTCCGACGAGAAATTTTGGTGCAGAAAACTCGTCGGAAAAACTGCCAGCCAATAAGAGGGCGGGGGATCCTAGGCGGGCAAACGTGGCAGTGTCGCGGTGTCCACTCCCATCATGACCGGCTAATGCACGGTGCACGGTGACCCGGCCTGCCCTTCCGGGACCGCCCCAGGGCACCGAGTTCGGCCCCGGCCCCACCCACATCCTGACCGCAGCTTTCATTTTTTGCTGTCTGCGCATCTTGGCCCTTTCTACTGCTTATCAGCCTCCCTCTTTTCTGCCGGCCCCGGTCTTTAGCAAACCACTCGAAGCCAGAGCCAGGTTAACAACAGCAACAACGACAGCAATAACAACATCTGCAGCAGCCTTACCAATCCCGCCAGCGTGCTTCTCCAACGACAGGGGCCTCACAGGCTGCGTCCTGAGCACCTCCGAGCTCTCCCTGCCGACCGAAGCCATTAACAGGATCAACGATGCGCCCCGCCATGCAGAGCCACCACACGTTTATTCTCAGCCACCTCAGAAAGGCCCGCTGCCCGTTGATTGTCATCTTAACTTCACATCCTCCAACGCAACTTTGCCCTCGCATCTTCTGGTCTCCATCTCAATAACTCCAACCGACGTCTTGCGAGCTCTCTGATGCCAGTGAACGTCGCCCGCTGCTTGGATTCGTACTCCAACGCTGTCATAGGCCCGTCGCCGTAAATTCCAACAGCCAGCGCATTCCTCTGGCAAGGCATGCAGCAAGACTGCTTGCATGCTACGCACACCATGGCGCTCCCGCGTCGCATGTCCACCTGCATCCTTAACTCGCATGGTCGTTCGTGTTCCGTTTTGATCCCCTTTCTCTTTGTCTTCTTTCCTATCTTGACTCACACTTGACTTCCTGTATTCTACTACAACGGCCTGCAGCGACCAATCATTACAACAAGATTCAGGGGTGAGATCGGCCGTCTTTCCTTCCTCAATGGCTGCCAAGGAAGTTGAGAAGACCTCAGCCCTACCTTGGATTGAATCGCTGCTGATGTTGTGTATACGATCAGGTTTGAAGCAGCCGCCACCCCCAACCGGGTTAAAAGAGGTTGGTGCTTTCTGAAGTCAAAATCTCCAGACTCTATGAGTCGCTGCTCCTAGACCTGTCAGAAAAAGCGTCCCCGCTGCTACAAACACCCAAAGTACCCCTCAGCCCCGAGCTTGGCTGACGAGCCAGGCGCATTGCGTCGCCAAGGGTTTCGCCAATTCCTCTCAAAGATGTTGGAGTATCCCCTAACCGTGCTCTCCAGCGCGGCGGAGACCATGCCAGTACACCCGATGACAATTCTGACAACAACGACTTTTTGAGGAGCTTTTGACGACGCAATTCGGGGTGCGGGCATTGCAGAGGGTCAACCTGACGATGGCAAGAGAGAAGTTGCTAATTGTGAGTTGAATTCTGGCCATGTTGACGCGCACACCGTTCCAGACAGAAGCGATATAGATTCACTGATAAGAAAAATTATAGCTGTGGCAACAACATTCACAGAAACTTTATCAACAACTAAGACGGCGAAGACGAGGATAAAATCGATCCAACAACCCGCTATTGTGGAAGACGGCAACATCATCGGCTTCCCCTGCGACAAAAATAAGAGCACCGAGGTCACCGACACTAAAGGAATTGAATCAGGGACGGCAGCGAAGCTGGCTATCAGGTCTACATGTTGGCTTCCGCATGATGGCTTATCTATTGTTGGGTCGACGGTGAAAGATGATCAGGCCAGGTACATGAAATCTCACGCCTAGGACTCTTTGACCACCAGGCCGTCCGCTTGAAGAAGTCCGTTGACCTGGCCAAGCTCGACGAATTCATGATAATTGACAACGGGTCTCTCATTAGTGTTTACACTAACGAGCCCCGCGAGAATTCTCAGCTTAATTATGCTTCTGACTTCGCCAGCATTGGCGAGGGGTTCTGCGACGGCGCGAGCTTCCCTGCAAAAGGGTGAGTTTAGACACGACCACACTGCTTCGACTTAACGCCGCCACTTTTGCTGTAGCTTCTGCTTCTACCGCTACAAAGTGCTTCATAATTGTTAGATGTCTATTAAATGCTTTACTTAGCCTGTATACTAACTACTGCAGCAACGTTCTTAGCAAAAGGGAAGAACAAGAGGATAAATCAGGCTGTAAGAGCATTTCTATCAGTAGCTTACTTGCACTTGTCAGTAGTTTGGCCCCTTATCTACAGCCTCTGCTAAGCTAGTTTAATGATTCAGGAAGCTTTACTTAGTCTTTCTAGCTGGTGATTCCCTTCTTTTTAAGTTGCAGACGTAAGAAGATGCTATGTTCTGTTACGTTAAACATGGCAGACTGATAATGACCTGTTCTTAATTACCGAGATTGTGGCAAAAATTATAATTAAGATAACGATTGTAATTTATAAGTGTTAGAAGCCGACTAGTGCCATTCTTAATTTGTTTAGGCGCCTGAATTTAAATAGACAGTAAGAGCATGCTTGCTGCATCTGCCGTCGCGATGGTCTAGATAGTAAGGAGGACACTGGTTTACACTATAAAATAAGTTTGCTGCCGCATTTGTTTTATTAAACATGCTATATACTTTGTAGAACAGAAGTTCTAGGCATAGTTAATTATAGAAGCCAGTTTATTAACGTGTGTCTTAACTTGTTTTAAGTCTTTAGGGAAGTAAGACATCTGTTAGATTATAGGACTAAGGAATATTAGGTAAAGTATGTTACATAACTTCTATGTAACAGTACTTTAGCAGTAGCTAATAAGAGTGTATAGATTATCTACTACCTAGGATATCCTCTTATCTACCTAGCCTAACTTTCTTTATTACTTCTAGAGATTAACACCACTAGATTCTTTACTAATACCACTTTTACCTATTTATATAAATATTCTTATAAGATATCCCCCTGTTTTTACTAATACTAATTAGTAGTTAGATTTACTACTGTAGATTAGCTAGGTTAATATAGAAGAGACTTACTACGTACTTTAGTATTTCTTAAGTACTACCTACTACTTAGTAATATTCTTACTATTACTTTTATAACTACTAATAATATTAATAGATAGCTATATTTATTACGCTATTATTAATAACTTATAAAAAATAGCTTCTGTATATATACCTAGACCTTAGAAGTAAAGACTTTACTTAATATAATACCCTTATTTATTACCCTTCTTTATTATTATTACTTTTATTACTTTTATTACTTTTATTACCTTTTTTATTACTTTATCTTTTTTATTATTACTACCTTTATTATCTTCTTTATTATTAATAAATCTTACTATACCTAATAAGTAAAACCTATTTATAGTAGGATTCTTAAGACCTTTACCTTTTCTACCTATAGGCTTTATATTTAATTATAAAGATAATTAACTACCCTTACTTACCTACATAAAGAAAAAGAATGTTACCTTTACTTTTACTAATAATAATTACTCTTTAGTCCTACTTAGGATAAAGAGGTTTATTAACCTAAAAGCATAAGAGAGATATAATAAAGTTACTAAAGATAAAACAGATTTTATTATTATTACTACTTATGCCCTTTATGCCTATACTACTTAGATTAAGAATAACCTAACTAGATAGGCCTTATAAAAAACCTTCTGTAAAGACTTTAAAGATTAGTTAGAAGAGATACTTAAAGGTATTAGTAAGAAGGTTATCTTTACTATCTACTACTACCTTAAGTTACATAAGGTGTTTCTTTCTTTTTTACAGAATAACTATATTACTAACATACGTAAGTTAGCTAACGCACTAGCTAGTAATTTTTATAACTAGTCTCTAGCTAAAGTAAAAATTAGTTAGTAAAAGTATACTAAGCTAGCTACCCTTATTAACTATAATTCTTACTTTCTCCTTAGTATCTACCTATTAATAAATAGCAATCTAACTTAGTAATAGTAGAAATCCTCTTAGTAAGCATAAGAGAATATTAATAAGTATAAAAAGGTATATAGTAACCTTCTACCTTTTATTCTTTAACTATTAACCTAACCGCCTTTCTCTAATTCTGCCTATTATTAATAAACTTAGGATTTTAGTAATAATAGTAACTAAACTCTTATTAATAGTAACTACTACTAAACTTAAGATTAAGGTAAAGATATTAATTTTAACCTATAACGTGTGTAATAAGCAAGTGGCTATAATAAGTAAGTAGCTACACCCTATTGCAAAACTAACACTTCCTACTTTTAACACACGCTTATCTACTAAAAACAATATAACTAATAAACAAAGAAGCTTAAATCATTCTTACAGTCTAAGTAATTTAAAATAAGCCTATTCTTACTATAAAGTCTGCTATAAAAATATACTTAGTACCTTAAATAACTCTAAGAAGGTAATTAAATAGCACCCTGTTACAACCTAATACTATGCCTAACTTACGGAATTTAACTATGCTTAAAGAAAAGAAGCTAGTTAAGTATATTCTTAATCTAGATTCTTAATTGTTTTCTCTCTAGCTTAGTAGTATAGAAGAAATAGCTAATTAACTACTTAACAACTGTAATACGTCTCTAGTTAGGAAGCAATAGGCGTTAAACTTTATTAAATAATAACTACAGCTGTAGATACGTTTTTTCTGTAAGTATAACTATAAGAGAGCCTAATGTAAAGACCTAGACGTAATAAATACGTAGTTTTACCTTATAGTAAACATAATTACAAAGTATAGCATTATAGGCTTAGATATCTATAACTTTAATAAGACTAGCTTTATAATAGGCTAGATTATAAACGTAATAGTTATAATAAGTACTAAAAAGCGTTTAAATATAAAAATAGCGTAGCCTAGTAATTAAGAATAGGCTATAGTTATTTAGGCTATTAACTTATAAGGCTACAGCATCCTACTGTATATTATTATTACAGGCTAACATTACCTTTTAACCTAGTATACTAAATCTAGTCTCCTACGTAACTAGGTTATTATAACGTCTAAAAATAGATAGATAATAAACAAGAGAGGCCTAGATTAAGTCTAGCACTTTAATTAGTATATAAAACTACGTTCTAAAGGCCTATATTGCCTCCTTGTTATTAATAGGTATAAAAGCTACCACTCTATAGGTTTTAAGATCTTTTGTTAAGAAAACAATATTGTTACACTCTATATACTGCCTTATTTATCTTATTTACTTTAGCCCTTAGATATAGGGTGCTTTAGGCCTCTAAAGAAAGCCTACAGCTAAGAAATTAAGGATAAGATATAGTAAGGTAACACATATATTACTAAAGAAGACTTCTTTTCTTTGTTTTATAAAGCCTTTACGTAAGTAATTACAGAAAAGAATATCTAGAGAGGATTTAGAGAGGCTAGGCTTATCCCTCTAAGTATAAAAAGTGTGTTATTAAAGCTTAACGTTAAGTTATACACCCTAACACCTTTAAAGCCCCTCCTTATAACACTACTAGTATAGACCTTTTAGACACTAAACAACCTAAAAGAAGCTACTTTATAGTTAGATTTTATTAAGAATTAAATCTCCTAGCATTAAAATAGCTTTCTAACTTCTATTCTTAAAGCTGTAAAGTTTCTGTTAAAGAGGATACATAGGTTTCTACATTAGATTACCTTACTAAAGTCTGATAACTAGATCCTTTAGGAGGAAAACAACCTACTAAGCTAACAGCAGAGGGCTAAGAAAACGTAACTTAGATAAGAAGGAAGCCTTACTCTAGGCAAGGGAGAAGACATTAAGTTATAAAGAGAGGTAACAGCTTAAATTAATAAGGAAACACACTAGAGTAGTAGTTACAGACTAAGGACTAAAATAGGTTAATAATGATGTAGCATCTGTAGGAACACCAGACATAATGCGCGAACATGTCAGTTTAACAAAGAAACGTTTAAGGAAGAGGATTCTAGGTAGTTCCATTAGGATTAATTACGTAGGCGTTAATATTTACTTACGAAAGTGCTGTAATTACTGTTAGAGTGGCCACTTGCTTGTTATAGCCACTTGCTTATTACACACGTTAATACTTTCTAAGAAATCTTACTATAGTGTTAGTATTAAAAAGATAGTAATATATAAGTAAAACTTAATAATATCTAAAAAGATAAAAAGTAGTAAAAAGAATTAATAAAGCTAGTATTTTATAAGTAAAATAGTAAATTTATATTATAATAATAAGTAAAAAAAAGTAAAGTAACCTTAGTAATAAGTACTATAATAAAATAAAAAATTAGAAAAGTAAAAAAAGTTTTAGAAGCAGAAGAAGTAAGACTATAATAGGTATATAAACTAGTATACTTACTAAAATTACTATTATTTTACTACTAACTTATTTAGGAAACCCTTACTAATCTTAACTAAAACTTACTAATACCTTAGGCTACTTAAGAATAAGCAGCCTAAAGAGAGGTAAAATTATTATAAGCGCTTTATAGTATAAGCGTAGTTTATAACTAGACTCTACTGTTAAGGTTAGTAAAGTATCTTAGGGTGTAGGGTCTATTTATAACAGCATCTCCCTAGAGAATTACTAAGGAATCTTTCCTAAGATTTAGCTTTTAAAAATATAAGACCTATTGTTAGTAATTATCATACTTCTAACTTTAGTACTTTTACACTAGGTTAGATTGCTTTTATTTTAGGTTAGCCTAAAGAAGCTACTATTACTACCTACTTAGATAGATGTGTGTTTATTAGGCTATAAATAGGTCTATATTTTTATTATCTACTTATGCACTAGTAGGTGTAGATAGAGACCTAGAGAAAACAACTATAATTATTAGAATTCTTATGCTGTACAGCAGCTAGGTACTACTAAGATGTAGGCATAATAAGATCTATCTATATACAACGTGCCTTACTAAGCATACTTAGTCTCCTTAAGCTTAGTCTTATACTTAAATAAGCACTTCTATATATTAATGCCTGCTCCTACGCTTCTAGCCTGCTACAAAGGGAATAGACACCTCAGAGATAAAAGTAGATTCGACATCAATAGATGTTACATAGGCCGGGCCGGGTGACCTATGACTTTGCAACGTTTTACTTAAGAAGACCTTTTGCCGTCTTCCAGTCTCAGATCACAGCTACGTCTACTCGCTGTCTTGCGTGACACATTTGGATCACCATGGCGGTCTTCCTAGGCCTTGCCATCTCAATGTTGCCTGGCCGAATTTCCTTTCTCAACCATGCGTCCTCAACCTGATCCTCTGAACGTGTCCCCGGCTCGATTACAAATCGATGCTCGTAGGCAATGATTCATTCTCCCGAACACGGACGGCAGCATTTTGGGGGAGGACCATGCTTCAACGGGGCATCAGTCGAACGTAAGCAATGGACCTAAACTTGCGAATCATTAACCTTCAACCCTCGACTGGCAATTCCGTAAATATTGCCACTTACTCATGTCGGCCCCGCTTCCGACTGCACTGTCCCTCCACCTACACCTTGGGTGGTTTATTTCAAGGTCGGCATGATCTCAATGACGCTTCAAGCGCCAATGGAGATGATCATAATGTCTCTTAGAAATCTTACATCCGGCCATGTCGGGATTCGATAACCTTCAACCAGCACTGAGAGCCCCTGGGATACACCGTCTACTTCACCCAATTCTTCGACCGTGTCGTTTTCGCAACCAACACTATCGCTAACCAGTACAATTATGTTCAGAAATAGCCTAGACTAGCCATATTTGGCGCTGAAGCTATCTATGGATGCTGGTCAAAGTTAAAAGAGCCTTTGAGGGGCTTGCGTAATGCCGTCCGCTAGCGGCAGCTGCAAGAACTTCAGCACTTTAACTCTTCTGCTGCTGCCAAAATAGGAAGGTTCGTTTCGTCAGACTGATAAAGATGGGCCACCAGCAAGGGGCTGGCGACCCCCATACCAAGCGCTGGCTGTGGCATTATGTCTCTGCAAGTACGCGATACAAAAAGAGCCGAAAGGGCCGGCTGGCTGCTATGCGACCGCCCGGGGTGCCTTGGTAAGAGGAAGATGTTCACCTTCAGAGCTTAGAGTTGACTTGGGCAGTGACCAGCATCGACATGCAACCATGTCGAGGATTGGAGTTGCGAGATGGGGTCAGAGCGTATTGTGCCCGAATCGAGGTCGAAAACCCCCATTTCCCCAGGCGAGAGACAATACGACGTTTAACGTATTCAAAACCATGCATCCGGTCATTACTTTTCGCATCATATCCCTACCAATCGCCTTAATTGAAATCTCTTTATCTCTTCCGCAGCGAAGGTATGCTACGACAACGTTTTTAGGAAGTGTCCGATCATTACGGCTTCGTTGAACGAATATATGGTCGTTCTAGGCGTGTTATCTTGGAAACTCCTGATATTGATGTAAGATGGTGATATTGTCGACCCGGCTTCGCGGGCTCAGCAGAGCGGACGCTGGCTGACGTATTTCACTGCAGCAGGTCTATAAAGCTGTTGGCCAGTTCCTACCGCGAGCCGATAGACACGAAGCCTTGATATCTGACTCGTGGAGAGCTACCAGAAGTATAATAACCGGCATTTTCGACTGCAGCAGAGCCATCCACGCAATACGTTCCATCCAGTACTGTTTATCGCGTTCCCGGCCTGTGGTCAGCGTCAGCCCGTATGTGTATACGCCTGGCGTGCCCAAAACCATTACTAACCACTTGTGCCTTGCCGTGCCAGAAATACTCTGGCTAAAAATTACCCGCTTCCAACCCAACACTACCATCATATCTCAGCCAGCTAGAAACTTATGGCCAGTTACTACGGTCAAGCATCTTACCTAAATATACTTTTGAGAGCCCTTTACAGCGCTCTGTTGTGCACTCTGGCGAGCTGCCCGAGAGATCGTTTAAGGACAGTCTCCATTTTCTTGTCAAGCCTGCCGTTACCTATTCACTCCCATTGGACGTTTGATAAGGAGAAGCTTCTATGGTTTAACTAAGGGAGCACATAAGTTGTCCAGGTTTTGAAGGAGCGAGTACTTCGGCAGGACCACCTCGTCGTGTCGGCCATACGCAGAAGAGATTTACCGACTGCACACAAAGCACGACGGTATTCTACTCCTCTATGTTCTTTAGATGTATGACGACCTGTTGAACCAGACTGGTTGTGACGGCAGGGGCGGTATGGAGCGCTCCCAAGTGGCGATTGACAAGGGCATATTGCCTCGTCGTCTCTGCCTCGTCCGTCTACTGACCACGCAAAGTTAAGACAGGATGACGTCAGATAGGAGAGGCCCCAAACTTAGAACTTACCGCGGACTCGGGCATTGACCGCGGTTATCCACTGCTCTTTGCACTTGCGGAAAGACGTTGAGGCCGGGGGCGGTTTGCTGTGACATGTATCTGAGACGGCACAACCTGGGACAACATTTGTGAATAATTGCGGTGCCGGCCATGGAAACGATCCGCTTGAAACGGCTGCTTGTTCTCAACAAAGGGTCTAGGGGCAATACCAAGCTACCTTTGATTCAGATGGGATATGCTTTAAAGCAACTGTTTGAAGTAACTGCTACGCCGAAATATCTCGAGCGGCTGACACTGACAACTTTGATTGAGATTAATCAGGGGCATGAACAGGTCTAGCGCACCTAGTTACCGGTTTGCCTACATCAGTCGCATTCAAGGTGCCCATTGCATTTAACGGCCTGGACTTTGCTTTGGCAAAAGAGACACACATTGTGGGTTCTGTAGCCGATGGATTCAATTGCTCGAATGACTCAAAGTCAAGTAATCAGTTGCAACGCCACACTACTCCTATCATATCTCATCCTGCATGTTGCTGCGCCTGGTCACCGACATGAAACGTCCCTTTGGCGTCAATCTACCTACTACGTATATCAACCCAATCCACCTGGAACATGTATTAACCCACTTAATCTATGGAGATTCCTTGTGCCTATTACGATCCCATGGAGGAGAGCTTCCACTCAGGCTAGTCGCAAGATGGTACCAGGCGGTGGGCCTTGCAGCCTCATAAATGTGATGCCATTCTCATGTCCCGTCACTTACAATTCTGCTGCAACGAATAGAGACGAGTCTAGTGGCAAAAGAAGTAGCATATCATCCAATATGTCTTGGTTAACGCGCGTACTTCTGTATTGGCGCCATATGACAGTTTCCCCTGACTAGGATGAAGCGTCAGTGGCTCGTGGGAGACATAGGCCCTCTCGTGCGGCCTTGCCAACGTCATCGAGTCAGCTGATGTGCCCGTCGCACTTCACTGGTCGCACACGCTCCCTATCGTGGTTGCATTAACTCTGGCGACCCCGAAGTCGTCTGAGAAACACGTCATCGGACAAGCACCTCTCAAGACGAGCTTGGGGATCTGATATCCCTCACTACACCTTCAGCAGTTCCTTTTGGGATTTCATATCAAATGGTATCGAAGCTGCGAACGAGGAGCGTGGGTAGAAGTGGGAAGTAGTTGTGACTGCGTTGACTGTTCATGATAGCTACTTTTGTAAGCAGCTACGGGCCTAGATCTGCAAACTCTCTTTCTGCACAACGCTGACTGCTCGCAAGTTCCAGTCCCCAGACAACACCGCCTTCCGTCCGGCTTTTATTATGTGTTGACGGTATACAGTACCTGAATCTGCCTGGAGGAGTATGCACAACAGGAAGGTTTCGTGCGGCTGGCTTCTATGCAGTCTAACCTTGGGAGAAAGAAGATATACTTGACCAGTTGGCGAGGGCGCAGACATCTATTTTAGAAGGATGGATATGCAGCCTTCCCATCTAGGCCATGGACGACCTTATACGACCTGGAATGGAAAGAACAGAATCATGATGAACACGACTTTGAATTGGACTGAACATCAAAGCGAGGCTCAAGCACTCACTCCTTGCTGTCAATGGAGTGCCAAGGTGCTGGAGAGAAGTCCGGTTGATCTGGTTTCCGCCTTGTGAGCGCTACGAGCCCGACGCCATACCTCGACGGCTAACCTCAACAAACAGCGCGGTATTTTTCAATCAATCCATTTTCAATCATTATTGAATCGTCGCTTTGTTACTAGGTATTGTGAGACTTTGCCTGCCTCCTTGCATTCTGCGGCAACAGGAATGATACCACAACGCCAGAGCGATTCAGAGCGCAACTATGGAGCAGCCATGATGCTACCCTCGGCCTGCTTCAACTTGAACAAGCATCTCCCCAACCAAGTCCGCTTCTGACTCTAACTTGGTGATACTAGAGTCTCCTGATGAGGTCCGCTGTTCACTGTCCGGAAGTGGCGGCTCGCTGACAGTCTTCTCAACGGGGTACAGGAACACAGGACCTAGCTCGATGGAGTCTCCTAATGTAAGCCAGATATGCCATCTCGTGGCTTTGCAAGTCATGTAAATCAAACATCTTTGACGATGAGCCGGGAAAGCAGCGCTCAAGTTACAAACATCAGTCTGAACTGACGGGAGATAACCAAGGAAGCACGGTGAACAACTACAAATAGAAGGGTGTGTACCAGGCCGACACGCTCAAGGACGCCAAGGGTCTGCGATAATAAATACGGGATGGATTTCCCGCCCGGCAGCTTGGGTTAGGTTTCCGGGCCCGTGGCTGACTGTGGTCATGTCATGGACTGAACTTTTGAAAGGCTCCTCTGCACCGCTATACCGATTCATCATGCTTGATAGCCTCTGAATTTCTGAGACAGTAGTGGATGTCTTTCAGGCAAGAGCTTTATTACCATGTACTAGTACTAGATAGACCGAGAAGACTTCAGGTCAGGTTCACGCTTATGGACTACCTAAAGACTTTTAGTCTTATGAGAGTAGATTGGACTATATCCAGTAAGGGGCCATATTTTTAGAATTGTCCATCCTATGTAGGTAAGTGCATAAAGGCTTGTATGTGCTGTTTAATTGAGAGATATGACATCAGAAGGTGACCGTATAATGATGCATAACTTACAGGGGAGTCCCTCATATTACAGGGAACACCTTGACCTAGAGGATTCCGACCTACAACTGTTCGACATATAACATTGGGAATCGTTAGGGGAGACCAAGCCGGAAAGAGGACTGACTACCCGGTATTGTCTGGAGATGGACATGGTATTAAGAACGAAGCTGGACATTGTTTCCCGTTTTCGCTGCGATTGAGACTGAACCTTTCCTGTGGAGACGGTCTGCATACCTTTGGTCACTAGATTTATTTACCTTATTATTAATTCAAAGACTAGCCACTATCGACGTACGAAGCCTGAATATATACATAGCACAAGAGTCGTGCTGATAGTTGAACAAGGATTTTCCCCGTCTCTACTTCTCTCCTTATTTATAGAATAGAACACCAGGAGCAATCTTGATACATTGGACGATTTATAGAACTGCTGACTCTTAATTATGCGAAGATTAGCTATAGCTAGTATTATACATGTTTGCGGATGGCTTTGACTTGCATCCGGAATCTCGGATGAACACTTAATACCAGAGTTGGCGGTCGCAGCAGAGAGGGCAATGTCGCATCAACTGCAAGATCAGTTAACACAATCCTTGTTAGACCGACTTGGAGCATGCCTACGGATATGGGCAAGCTTGTTTCACTTGGACTACAACCAGCGTGAGACTAAGAAACTGATAATCAGGAGCGAAGTTAGGAAGAGATTTATGGCGTCGTGGGTTGTCTCGGACACGATGGCAGACGGGCTAGGTATGCCGTTGGGTGCATTTGGTTGATTGGTTGGGAACTGCGCATATTCAGACGGTCTCGTTCGCGCTCTCTTATGCGTGGATGGCTAAGTCGGTTATGTTGCTCTGGCACTTGCTATTGTCCTTGCTATTGCTTTTGGTCACCTGTTGTCTCCTCTCCAGGGGTCTTTGCGAACGGCTTTGTTAGCCTCGTTAGACAAGCTTTGCTTGAGATTAAAGATGCTGCTGCTTTCAGCCGTCGTAGCCTCGTCAATCTCACTGTGTAACTGCTGCAGCTACTTCTCGACATCTCCACGCCGTTAAGGGCTGCCGTTCTGGTCGATGCTCCGCCCTTCGGCGCATACCTGTCGTATCTAACTTCCGTCCAGGCCCAGCGACGATTTTGCGTCATGGACCGGCTGCATATGACGCCGTGGAGCGGCCTCGGTGAGTCAGGAGTCAGGCAGCGTATAGCTGTGGCTGTATTTTTCAAGCCTTTGGTCGCCATGGTCCGCTTCTGTCCATTCTTCAGAGGTGACAACCATGAATCCCCATTTCTGCGACCACCATAACCCTCAGGAGGAGACATCATCCAATGTGTCTAATGCGTTGGACGCCCTGGACACTGTCAGAGAGACCACGCCAGGGGCAACAGTCTAGGTTGTAAGCAAGGGCACCAAGAGTGCTGTATGTTACTGTGGGCACGCGGAGCAAGAGGTTGGACGTCATCTGGGTCAAGTAGCTCAGCTTGACGTCATGCAGCCCCTTTTGATGCCGTCTGGGAAAGCAACTTACACAAGTTGGCGGCGACGATGGTGCGGATGCCAGTTAGTGTGAGCATAGTACAGGCTTGGGCGGCAACAGTCTTACTCTTGGCAGCCTTCAGTATCGACTAGCCAAGTACGAGGACGCCGTCCTCATTGCCATCCGGGTCAAGACAATGTCGGTCCAAACGCAAAGCTACGGCGACCACGTCAAAGTTCCAAAGAAGCTACTCGCTATAGTTGAAAGCCAAACTTTAGAAAGCCTGCTAAGGCCGTATGCTGCAAATTATGTTAGGTATTATGTTATAACTTGAATCGCTTGCAGTAAACAGAGCAACGACTGACGAGAATTAAAGCCTGCTAAACTGCTGCCGATACTTCAAACTAGCCTTCCCTAAATATAGAGAATAAGAGACAAGTTCTGCCACCCTGGTCTTGTTGTGTGTGTGTGTCTGGCGAGCTACAGGTAATACGATATGCCCGTTTTCTGTGGTACAATAGAAGCGGAAACTGGCCTATAACGATAAGAACACCACCTACTTCCTTAACGCCCTGAATCTTTGCTATCTGATGCGGATCTTTGAAGTAAGCAGCAAAGTTCTGACGTCTTTTGCACAAGGTGCGCGCCTGTACGGTAAATTCAAAGACGAATTAGCTTACACGTACATACCTGTCCTTGGTCCTTTCAGACTGACCACTCACCAAGGGACGCTACGGGATACCGACGTGCTTGCTGCCGTCACTTATCTAATACTGAAAGGACTGGTCTGTTTTTTAATAGTAATTAAGAAGAGCGAGTTGTTATTTTTGGTGAGATCTTGTCTACTCCAAGTCTACACCCAACCCAACCAGCCGCCCATTATTCACTGGCCACAGGGTTGTCAAGTCCTGCCATAACCTTGACGCTCCCAACATAAGGCCGTTCATCGTCTCAACATCTCCAACGGTATAAAATCAAGTCCAAGTCAAACTCATGGAACCTACAGTCAAACGGCACGAGATTCACATGGCTAGGCTCAAGGAGGTCGCAGAATGGCCTAGGAAAATCTGTTTTCCAACAGAGGTGGGCTAAGTCATAGTCACATTCAAGCACACAACGTCCCACGCATGCATCACATCACATCACATCACATCAAACGCCATTTCGACTCAACCTAAAATAATGGTTGCGTCCGACATCTCTATAACTCGTACTGCGTCAACAAAGTGCCCTCGCCAGGTCCTGAGGCCAAAGATATCAGCTGACGAACCCAAGTCCAAGGAGCCCTAGGACGTTGGGCATCGTCACCCACTCGTAACTTATAACGTGCACGCGAAACAGAAAACCAAGGAGCCAACAATGATAGTTCAACAGCATCAGAAGCCACAGCTCGTGTGAGTCAGGCCGGTCAACCTTATATAGTATCTATCTCCCCGGTTGTCTTGGCCCTGACAGATTTCCTAGTCGGTTGACAGCCAGCCCCTGACTCCGTGACCAAGGTCGTAGGCCAAGAACATAAAAGCTCTGGTGCGTGTTGTCCACTTCACCGAGAACGCTATCGAAACCTGCTCCGACGTCACAAAGACCTGGAGCCATAACCCAGCTTCCTAAGCCAAAGATGAGCCAGGATATAGCGCACCAGCTCTAAGGATACTGAAAGTGAAAGTTGTCATATGCTCCCTCACAAGCAAGTCCTGGGAAATTCAAGTCAGGGACCGCATGTTTTAAAAGATGTCTTGGCCAGCTCGTGCCGTTTCTGCTACGGCATGAAACACTGACTACGACCTTGGTGTACATACAGCACCAACGTCGAGGCATCACGTACTTCCCGAGGCGTTGGCCCAGAAGTACGTAAAGAACGGTGCACGGCCGTTTTAAGAGAGATTTGAACGAAGGAACCAAGGAGGAGAAGCCTAGAAAACCATTCTTTCCTATCGCTAGGGCAGAAATCAACATATACAGCTGGACAGACCAGTCTATTTTTGATACATTGCACTGGCAGACCGGTCTCACAAGCCAATGGTCAACCTGGAAACGTGCAGATGTTCTCTAATGGGTTCGGGAACGTGCCGGCGTTATGTTTTCCAACTCTTATGCGATGCTTCTCCAAAACTCCCTCAGCCACCTACTTGAGCGTTTCAGGTACCAAGTCCTTATTCCCGAGGAAATTAAGTTAGGGTTGGCACTTAGCCCCAAGGTCTAAAATCTCGCGCTTTATGCCAGGACGGCCATCTGGTTTGAGGACAACGAGCTTTAGGAAGCTGACGATGACGGATTAAACGTCACCAACATAGACAGGAAGTCTAATAGAGGCAAGCCTTTTCCCAAAATGAGTCTGACTGGGTGTTGGATAACCACGGTGACTTTGATTGTCGCTTACTTAGAGCCAGGTGTAAGTAACCATAGTTGTAATCATTTGTTGTTCGTTCACAGCCATTGATTATTTATGGCCCAGTCAGAATTATCACGTTACGGTGTCACCTCAATCTATCACTTTAGGGCTGGCTGTTGGCGAATGACTGACTGGAATGGTGGCGTACAACAAGTTAGCTTTTAAGTTGCCTGGGATTTGGAATCCACGCCAAACAACTTGAAGCGAGGGGATGTTTCACACCTTTGTCTTTTAGACAGAACGTCTTAAGCGTCAGCCACCACAAACTCACAGCCTTTGACTAGACTTGAAGCCGCTGGAAATATCAGGCAAGTACCAAGATCATTTTTCTGTCCTTGTGGATGGTGTAGCGACCAGAAGTCCGAGTCGCAGGTATGTTGCATCGCTTCGGCCTCGCCACACCGTTAACAAGGCAAGACTCAGCAATGGGTGTCAAACTGATGCAGCCATAGCTCGAGCGCTTTCTCCGTTCAAGGGGATTCACGAACCGGTACAGCCTCCGCATAAGACAGGGTACCTGAAGTCAGGCCAGTGCAAATACTGCCTCCTTCTTAGCTACTGGACCCAGCGGGCGTTTAGATTTTACCAATAATCTTGCTTCAATCTCGCCTCCTTACACCAGGCACTGATAGGACCTCAGAGATCCGTAACACTGCCAATGACCTTCAGCCCTTGTGCCCAACCGCCCTGACCGTTGACGTTCAAACGCACCCTTCATGGCTTCATGGCATGGCCGAGCCCTTGAAGAGCACCGACATAGGCGGGTCTTATAAGGTGAGGTGAGTCGTTCCGTGATTCGCATGATGCCAACAAGGTATCTACAACTGCTCCTGCCAATTGATGTTCGTCATTTCCGCTTGTCGTGGGCTGTTCCATGACGCGAGGTACTGCTTGCTATCATCGAGTTGTCAAGTTCCTCAGCCAAGTTAACCCGAACAGATAACCGGTGACACGGTCGACGTCGGCCTCATTCAGATGCTCCTCCCAAAGTTCCAGCCACAGGTTCAGTTGGTTATCAGACCATAGCAAATTCACGTCTTATGTTGATCCACGTCAATCTCAACGCGGTATAGAGCCAGAATGAGACATTGTTGTTGCCATCTCCAAGTCACTAGCCTTACGTTCCTGTTCCGCAGACCAAGCCTCACCTGCTCGTTAGTACAGGATCGCCGACAGCCTGTAACTCAAGTTGTTGGTAATCAGGCGATTCGCAAGGGCGCTTCTGCTTCACCCCGTGTCGTTCCAAGCGTGCCGGAGGTGATTGACGGTTATGAACTTAGTCACGCCATCACGCCATACTGGCGATGCAAAGGTCCCGAGAGCCGATGTTGGCAGGTCCGGGATTCAAAAACAAGGACATGACTTTCTACCATATTCAGCTGCTAGCCAGAAATTAGCACAATTTTCAAGACTTGTCCGCCAAAGTACGTAGAGCCCTGTCGAACATGGTGGTTTTAGCCAAGAGACACAAATTACCTGATCCATCCGCTGCAGTCTCCCCTAAATGTTCACCCCTCATAGTCCACCTATCCGCCAAATCCATCCGCCAAATTTCATCCGCCTCATTTCATTCGTGCCCGTGCAATTATCCGGCTGGAATTTCAGGAGCACTTGGCTCCCTGAATGCTCCGGCTAAACTCCGCCTGCCCTGCTTACTACGCGGGATTCCTCCCGCCGGCTCAGGCGTGCTCACCGACTGCTCACCGATACAGCTCAGGCTTGCTTACGTCTGCTCACCTGAGGCTCAGATTGGCTCAAACTTGACCTAGGCCGGGCTACCTTGGCTCAGATGGATGGCAACATATCGCGTAGGCTCCAGAAAGGCCGTCCACCAGGCCCTACATACTGGTAGCTGTTCTTCTAAAAGGAGGACAGTCTCCAGCCCAAAGAGAGCAGCTTAAGGTACAACTCACAAGCCACTTAAATACACAGACAATCAAGGTAACTTCGACGTGTGCATTGACGATGCCACATGAACGACGGCTGGAATATTGCAGACTTGGACAGCACGGCAGGTCATTTCCGGTTGCCAAAAGCAGCACTCGGTGGCCGTTTCTGAAACCGAAAAGAAAGAGTGGTGCCTATGTACATTTCCGACGTGCCGGGTTGTCCTTCAGACTGACCAACGGACTCATCGATAGCAGCAATGTCGGGCGGGTTCGGCTGTCGGACCAACCCACTGCGACGCGATGCGCGGGCTTTGAACAATTTGATAGCCGGCACGTTGATGTTTTTGGCTGCGTTAACAAGGCTAGGTTTGGCTCTACCATGTAGATTGCAGGTGGTGTGGCGGGCGATGTGGTAATGTATAGGTGATGAAGTCGGTGACGACGCACGCCCTGTCCTGCTTGCAGTACAGGGCAGTAGGTAGTTACCCTTCATCCGTTCACTTGGACTGGTTTAGTTCAACACCGGTTTAGTTGAATTACACCAGTTCACCTGCACGAGTTCAGTCACGCGAGTTCAGTCACGCGAGTTCACCTGCACCAGTCCAAGTGCGCCGTTTCACCTGTACCTCGGCTTCGCAGAAACAATTGCCAGAAACCCCAACTACAGTATCACGACGAGAGGGCATCTAGTAGTGCTAGGCTTGCGCGCTGTTACCAACGCCAATCAGCCAGGGTACGCATCTCGTGAGTGACGTTCCGGGGGCGCCCCCGCGTGAGGTGCGGCCGGGAATGGAAGCTGCCGACGCTGGCCGAATGCCCGCCCCTGCGTGCACAGACATTGCCGTTTGTGGAAGGCTCTCCTCTGCGCCGAGTGCCGTCCCTGGCCCGGAGTGCGCCCGGACCACCCGGCCTCCCCCTCGTTGGGGTCTGTGTTGTATGAGTGGAGATTCTTGTATTGCCAAGTACCATGGAGCTGTTTCTACTTATGGTGACTCCCTGTCAGCCACCTGTGGCTGGTTGCCTCCCCCACAGTTTTTTACACTGCTACCGAGCGAGGTGGCTCTGCCCTCCTTTCTTTCCTTCCTTCCTCCCAACAGCCTTCCTCACCCACGAACCTTCGTCCCACATCCAACCTGAAGCTTCCTCTCCGAGGCCTGGTTTGGCAAGCCAGCACCTGCCGTCGCTTGCGTGCTTCTGGCGGCGGCGACGGCTGAGGCAATCCACGTTGGGCCTACCTCTCCCTGGATGCCGGTTTGTTTTCATCTTTGGCTTTCTTCTCTCTCCTTTTCCCTCGCCGTCGCCGTCGCCGTCGTCATCTTCTCAACCCAGGTGGGATTCATTTGCTTCCCACACCTCTACGCTAATGCCAGCCTCCCCTCCGTCCTCCGTCGACGAGGCTCTCGCACACCTCAACAGTCTCTCGCCTGGCTTCGAGGTTGACCTTGACTCGGTTCTCCTCGCTCGCTGGACCGCCCTCGACACAGCCTTTCACTTGCTGGCTACCCCGACGACCGAGCCGTTCCAGCTCTGGGCCTTGCGCCACGTCCACGCGAAACTTTTGGTCGCCGTCTGCGGCATGGTCTTCGCCGATGAACTCGCCATTGACAAGCATTCTCCCATGTCCCGTCGGCTGCACTATGGCCTCTCCAGCGTCGCTAAGCAGCTTCCTTCGCACTCGGCCGTCGTCTGCTTCGTCTTGGGTACCGACGTTGCGCTGAACCTTAACTGCATCAAGGCCATCCAGGCCCTGCACGCCACCCAGCCCGACCTCACCCTCTCCGATATTACCGACCGCTTTCTCGCCCAGGCCGCCCAGGCCGCCCCCTCCGACTCCAATCACGCTTCTTGCCGCCGTGGGAGACGCTTCACTTCCGCTTCCGGGGCCAACTTCCGGATTGCCCTCGAATCCTGTCAGTCCCCCCTAGCTCCAACAGAACATCTTGACGTGGCCGCGGCAGTTTGTTCTAACTTTTTTTTTCCGCGCCAGATGCACCTGGTCTCTGGCCAAAGAGAAAGCCCAAAGCTGCTGCCCCGTCACGCTCCAAAATACCCTCCGAGGAATCGCCCTTCGTGCACGAATCTCGCTCACCTGCCTCACCGGCCTCTCCTGCCTCACCTGCCTCCGAGCCCGTGTTGGAAACCGACATGCAAGATCAGCAGCTTCAGCACGAAGACGCATCCTTCCCGCTCGACGACAGAATCCATTCCTCGGATGACGAAGATGATTTGCCTGCTGCCGCTAAGCAATCGCTCTCTCCCCTCGGCACTCCTTTTCTCAATGTATTTCACTACTTGCCCAGCCATACACGCAAAGTTCCCTTCTTTTAACACGTGTCAAGCACTGCCTCTTCCACAAGAAACCAGTCTCCGAGCTCTCACCGATTTCGGAGAGGACCGAGCATCCTATCAACACGCCCGACCCCAAGCACGCCCGTTCTTGTGATACGCTTGATAACGACCATGGTATGACAGGTCTGGATTCCCCGACCTCTTTCGTAGGCAGCCCCGTCTACGAAAGCGGTCACGACAACTCACTGCCGTCGCTGCCGCCGCTGCCTAACAGTGTGGCGCTCCATAGGCCGCGAAAGTGGTCTCGCTTATCAGAAGTGTTGCCGTATGATGGCCACTTTGGCCTGGAGAACGACGACTCGTCTCTGTTCTCATCTTGCCTCAAAGGGACAAGGGGCGAAAGCCCCCAAGCCGCCCGCAGTAGCAGCCCCCTTCTGGATGCGAAAAGCCCCCTCGTCGCCCGGGTTTCAGAGCCTGCAGTGGTTCTTCACCCTTCCCAGTCGTCAGAACCAGCCCCGATGGCTCCCTACGAACCAGCCAGGGAGACCCTCCGGGTAGATCTCGCAGAGCTGCTTGGCTGCATGGCCAGACTTGTGCCTGGCGCCTGGTTTAACGACGTCATCATCAACACGCTTGTTCGTCGCCTACAATCAGACTCCGTCGCATTTATCGGAAGCTTGGCTCTAAAGGCCGCATGGCATAAATGGACAAACACCCCCGGCTGGCTTTCACGAGCCCTGACGCGAGACACGGTGTTGATGCCAACCCGCGACCAGGCACGCAGCCATTGGGTTCTCTACCTGTATCTACCCGCCTCACGTACCCTCCATGTCTACGATCCCCTCGGAAACGACCTGGCAAAGCACTCCCCCACGACTCGGATTGTCGCGCCTTTCCTGGCGCGGTTCGGCCACTTGGACACTGCCTCGGTTGCCATCCCTCTCGAGGTGACCCATTCTCTTCCCCAATCATGCCCAACCGTTTAGCATCTGACTCGATTTTAGGGCCCAAAGCAGTTAAACAACTGCGATTGCGGCGTCTTCGTTGTGGCTGCCGCTGTCCTTCTGGCGCGTCGGAACCCTCAGCAAGTTTATGCGCAGTCCTTGCCCAAGGACGTGGACGGGGACTCGCTCAGAAGATGTTTCCGCGCGGGCCTCTTCTCCAGCACCCCAACACTGCCGTATGAAGAAGGCAACGTTGATGCAGAAGCCGAAACCAACACAGGGAACGCAGCCGACACTTTGGTAAAGGTACACCAACTAGTGACCCTGTTCAGGCTCAACCGTGACGTCATGGGAGCTGTCATACCCAAAGGGCTTCGCGGATGTGACTCAAGGGCCCGGCGGTCTCTGACGACAGAGGCCGAGCTGTTCTCGGACGGTGCTCGTGCCTTTGGGCTGGAACAGCTCAGGAGAAGACATGTCGATCTGCTCAAGGAGGCGTTTGTGGTGGACGAGGCGTTGCCTGTTGAAAAGGCCAGAGTAATGGACGCATCCGCAATAGATGTGATGCAACAGCACGGGTCGCTGTTCCTCGAGGCGTCGGAGCAGCTTCTGAAAAGGCCCGACCCGACCGCATCCCACGCAGCACAAGCATTGTTGGCCACAAGTAGCACTATGCAACTTGCCCTTAGTCTGCTGCAGTCTGAGATGGACCAAGATAACGCTGTGCGGTGTGCTGAAGTGCGGCGACTCTGCGAATTGCGGCGAGACGCCTATGCCTAGTGCGTCGCACACATGCTTATCATTCGGTTTGGCAGCAGCGCGCGTTTACCTCGGTAGTTGGGCGTTGCGGCGTCTTTATTTTTTCTTTTTTCCTGGAATGATGATGATGATGATGAAGGAAGGTCGCTTAACTTACATTACTCGGTTCTTCACCTATACTATAAAAGAAGCCTGAGATGCAGCAAGCAAGCTAGCTCGCTCGGATGTGTATATAGATAGCCTAACGAATTACGAAGCTTACCTCTTTTTGATATTCCCTGCTTTTCTAATAATATGTGATGGTCTTGTGATGATGACAAGATTCTAACACTGCAACAACACGATTGTTGCTTATTTTAATTGAAAGTCACAATATGAACCTTAAACCAGCGGAATGGTGACGCGCCGGGCCGCCTTGACGCCAACATGTTGGAAGTGGTCTCTACGAATTTTATCTTGCCTTACATCCTCACGTTGGAGCTGTCGCGTTTAGGACGCCGAAAAAGGGCACCGGCGTTTTCAGACGGCATTTGGAGATGATGTCGAAATGGCAAGACAAGGCTGAAACCGTTCGTCAATCTCTTCCGCCGCAACAGTGCGGATGAAGGGCAAGCGGTCCTCTTCTCCCATCGGGCGGAAATCACACACCGCCGCAACGGATTACGTGGCTGTCAATGGGCTGCGATGGTTTGCCGTTGTTGTAACGTTATTTGAGGTCTTTTGCTGCAACCAAGTGGTACGAAAACACTCGAGGGCTAGTGTCCATGTTAGACATTCAGTTACGGGAGAGAGAGTACGGGCGGTGAGTTTGTGAGTGAGCGAGTGAGCGTGTGTGTGTATGGTAATCCAATTTGTCACCAGGGACGCTCATCTCGAGTCGCTCGATGGCCCTGGAACGGGCTTGGATTCAGTCCAGAAGACTCTGATAAACCAGTCACTTTGGTAGAGGGCCAATGTGATCCTACATCCGGGAGTCGGGAGGTAGAAAGGCAACAAGTTTACGGACGGCATTTGGCCATCGTGCACATGTTCCGATTTGTAGGGAGGTCGGATTCATTGCTCCCGAGTTCATGTCATGCACATGTGTCTTTGCTTATAGTCTTGGGAGACACGCTCTACTTACCTCTTATTCGGCACCAAGCTACTGAGAATCCACAGCGGTTCCTTGGTTCCAGGCAAGAGACTGGTTTTGGTGGTTGTGGTTGGCTCTAACTGACGTTCATCGAAAGTATCTGACCAGAATCGATCGCCTTGACCACGATCTGAACGACCACCTACAACGTCATATGGTGTGCTTTTCTGAGTACAAATTGGTCCGAGATCCGAGATTATCAAGCACATCCGAGGGCCATTTCAGATTATAGACGGCAAGAGAGAGAGAGGCCGTCTCAGGCATGGGTAAATGTGACCAAGGATCGGGAGGCCATAGTTGTACTTCGTATCCGCGTCCCGTCGTTAAAGTCACAACGGAGGCCGTCGTTAGCCAAACAAACACGCATTGCTCAATGCTCGACCTGTTTAAGCTACTGCTGGCTCCATGTAATTAAACCCAGCGGATTCACAGAGGCCGGGTTTAGACCCGCACCGGCCCCACTCTCAACCGGCCGACCGGATTCATACCAATAACGTCAGCCACCTACTTTCTGGCACCCCAACAGAGATTACTATCGCAATCCATACTATTGATTTAATCAACTACTGATCCTGCCCACTACTAACTACAATACAGTCCCTTAGCTGACTAAGGTAATTAGATGCACTAGATCTGTCTAGATTAATTACAGCTTTACTAGTATCTATTTAAGACTGCTAAGTGTCTGTAATTATTATAAACTTTGTATCAAGGTCCACCAGTTCCATGTCCCTCATCAGCCGACCATTGCAACCAGGCCGCTCGACACACCTCACCAAAAGTCTAAGCAGCACCCGCCCTGTGCATTGAGGAAGTTGTCAATTGTCGCTGCTGAGCTTTTACGTGCGTCAGCTGCGCGAGGAAGCCCACGCCGACATACCAGTCCGACCACGGCCTTCAACAGCGACACCACTTTCAAGATTGACGCGATTTGCGAAGTAATGACTGTTTCAAAAGGCTGAAAACGGACAAGACGAAGTTGGAAGAGATTGTTGGTCCAGGGGACCAATACGACGCGTGCCTCTGTATTCTAGCTTCTCCGGTTGCAGTTACTGGCGGCGCCCGCTTCAACGCCGTTAGCTTTCAGGTTTTTGTAAAGCTCGTGGGCGTCACCAAATAACGCCCCACAATGGACCCATACTCGATGATACTCACCAGCGCATCAAGGAGTAATGACGGCCGGAAAGAACGAAAGGCGGGTGAAGCGGATGATCTAACGCTTAGCCGGTGCTTGCGCCGCAGGCAAAAGGCGCCGGAGTAGTTTGACGCACAGCTATCCAGTTGGGACAGGTTGACGTGGATGAGACTGAAGGAATGACCCTGGCAATCTTGGGACCACAAGGACTGCAACCCGGCCCCCGCCCTAGGTATTGCTGTCTCAGCTTGCTTGGCCGGAGCCCTTTCGACTATGTATGGTAGCTTGCTCAGCAGAAGCAACCCCGACCCGACAGTTGCCCGTTTGGTGAAGCAGGGCGGCTGCAGCGAATCGAACTCAGGTGAGCTCTGGATAATTATCACACTAAATCAATGTCATTCTAGGTTTCATCACATTTCGAGATATAACTAACAGCTGTCTGGCACGCCAAGTTAACTTCCATATTTTCACAGCTAATTACGTCTTAATTCCGATAATAACAGATGGATAGATAATTCGCTTTACCCTTTGCTGATTGAGCGTAGGTCTTTAGTTTGTGAGGTTGGCAAGGATAACAGGCAATCACTCCATAGGTCCAACAGTTAGCCTCCGCGGTTGTGCGAACTTGTTGTGAGTCTGGCTTGCGCATATAACTTACTCGGGATGACGCGCGAGATGCAAGCCTGCCTAAATATGATAGAGACCTCGTCTGGTGTATGGAAAAAGACTTAAAGATGATCTAACGGGCAGAACCTTAGAGTCCCTAGGACATACCTAGGTTTAGCTACCACTTTAGATTAACTAACACCGCACAGCAGTTCTTCTGCTTTCCGCCGCCTCCTTCGTACTTCCCCCCTTTTTTTGACTATTACAATAACCAACAGCAAGGCCCCGCCTGCCGTTACGAATCACCCCTGGACGTCTTTGAGTCAACAGATTTCCAGCCCCCGGACAGACTGAGCCCACGCTGTGCTGAGGAGGAGTCCGACTACGCCCAAGAGTCGGCACTTAATCTCTCGACCTCTGAATACCCAGTTCTGTGCGAGGAAGACCAGTTCATTGTCAGCGCCCGTGCAGTAAGGCGCCAATGGGGTGAGATCCAAACGCAATACGAAGTACGGTTCGGCGCCTCACGTTCTTCAACACGGCAAGCCTTGGCCATAAAGCTTTTTCGTCTAAAGCAAAAATAACCAGAGCCCAATTCGGTCTTAGGTGACAAGCAGAGGAAGGGAAGAAGAAGAAGAAGAAGAAGAAGAAGAAGAAGAAGAAGAAGAAGAAGAAGAAGAAGAAGAAGAAGAAGAAGAAGAAGAAGAAGAAGAAGAAGAAGAAGAAGAAGAAGAAGAAGAAGAAGAAGAAGAAGAAGAAGAAGAAGAAGAAGAAGAAGAAGAAGAAGAAGAAGAAGAATAACAACAATACAGAGACATGCTGGCTTAAATCTTCCCCTTCCTTCACCTGCCCTGTCCGCCAACCGGCCATGCACTATCTTGAACGCACTTGCTCTTAAGCCAAGCCTTCATAACCTCCTTTTGTTCCTGTTCCAGTTCCCGCTTCCGCTTGGTCCCCTTGGCCGCGGCATCCCCGTGATAGCGACCCGCCAAATCCTTCTTTCCTACCTCTTCCATCTTGGGAAGTAAGTCGTAAATGTACAGCGCCTGTGCCTTGTGATCCTGAAGTGCTACAGCAATCAGCATCATGGTCTCTACGACCCGTTTCACTTCGTCCCCTTCTTGAGCTGGCGTGAATGTGTCGTCCTCCCAACCACCTGTCTCCCTGTTGAGTAAACTCTTGAAAGCCGCAACCCACCCGTTGAGGATGGCCTGGTCCTGTTGACGAAAGTATGCTGCGGACCCATGGTCAGTTTTCGCCTGGAAAGGCGGGTGATCATCATCATCACGGAAGGGAGGGTCCGTTGTTTACGACCGGAGCGGCGACGGCGTCAGGGGTTCGCATTGGCTAAAACAAAAGACAAAGGGCCAGGACAAAGACCACGGCTATGGCGCTCTTAATGGTGAGTGTGGACAGGGGAAGAGTCGTGCTATCGCTTTGGGTATGTTCATCTCTGGGAATGTTGTTGTTTTTGCTTGGGTGACTGCCAAGGGGTTGACCCTGTTTCTGAAGCGAGCGGTGGCCTAGTATTGGTGGGATATTGGATATTGGATGACATGGTGTTGCACAGACTGCAGCTTGAGAGCAGGGTGTGAAGGGGGTGTGAGATGTGAAGAGGGGAAGAAAGATATGAGATGTAAAGGAGGGGGGAGAAGATGTGAAGCAAAGAGTTTCTGCGGAATGAAGCAGAGATGGGAGTGATTGAATTGGTTTTGATATAGAGAAGAGGCCCTCGCATGGGACCTTGATCCCATTGTGCACCCCATTGTCCTTAATGGCCTTGAGACTGGTCAACTTTGGTGTGGGTTGAAAACGGCTAAAGCCAAGTTTGGGTTGCTTTATAGACTAAAGGGATAATGGGGCCTCTTCTCTACATCAAAACCAATCCCATCACTCCCATCTCGACCTTCTTTAGCATATGTGAGCAGTTTTTGACACTTTGGTTTTGTAAACAAGTCTCGAATTGAGCGTTGGGGAGGAGAGAACAGGCAGCTATTACGAGAGGGCTGAGCGTGGCATGGCGTGGCGTGGCAGTGTGGGAGACAGAAAAACAAAAACAGAGACTGGTTTCGATGTCTCATAAGGGGTCGGTCCAAGCCGGAGAAAAAATATCTGAGATGAATGAGAGAAGATGACAGAAATGCCGAGAGAACATGCTAAGATGAACCATAAAACATACCAGATATGGCAATGGAAAAGCGGCAGAACTGACCACGGAACATCATGTCAGGGATGAACGAGAAAATATGTCAGATTTAGCCCGAGGATATATTTGAGATGAAGATGAAGGAGGGAACATGTCAGAATTGACGAGAGACTATGCCAGAGATGACCATGGAAGTCAGAATTGACTATAGAACATGTCAGAATTGACCATGCAACATGTCTGAGACCAAGGGGGGAGAAGGAAGGTCTGAGATGAACGAGAGAACATGACATGATTGACCATGGATGGTGATGGAAAGGGAATTAGAGAAGTTCCGCAACGAAAGACAAAAAGGGGACGTGGAAGACGTGGGATAATAACAAGCAAACCTCACGTGATTGCAACAGTTTCCTTTGCACCTGCAGTCATTCGAATCTTCCCAGTCGGTCTCTCCCAACTTTTACCCATTATATCATTCTCTCACCACCGCCAAAGTCAACATCCTCACTCACCAAACTCACAAAAGGAAAATAAAACATGCCTCGCCAGTCAAGTCCCGGCCCAGTTAACAACGCCGCCAGTGACAGCGACCAAGACACGTCTTCCGCGCTGTTCGCACCACCAGAGGGCTTCCACAACGCCAGGTCCAACGTACAGCGTGCCATGAAGCGACGCGGCGGCGAGCGACAGGATGACGCCGCCGCCGCCGCCGCACCACCTCGTATCCTCGTCTCCAAAAAGTCGGCAATGGCCTTGACGACGAACAAGACCAACAACATCATCAACAATGACCACAGCAGCACGACCAACATCAACAATACCTATCACGGTAGGGAGGCAGACGCCGGCCAGGATCTGTTCAAGCCCATGCTGATATCGCGAGACGCCGCCCGGGACGCTGACGGTGACGGTGACGGTGACGCGGCGGCGGGGTCATCTTCAACCACTCTCGTCCAAAAGGTTAGCGGCTGGCTCCTCAAGATTGCAAAGATCATCTACGCAGTGGGCACGTCCAAAACCGCCACCGTTGTGGTCATCATGGCAGTCGGGTGTCTCATTGTGGAGCGCCTCCTCGAATACCTTGGCTCCCTGATCCCCTCCATGCTCAACAACGTGATCCCTTTGCCCTTCTCCGCGGCTGCGCAGTGGATGTGGTCAACCGTGACAAAACCGGACAATGCAGCTTCCTCCACCCCAATCACAGCAGCAACGGAAACCAAGGAGCACGCCCCTGGCTGACATGGGTGTGTGTGTGTGTGTGTGTGATGATACAGCGCCGGGCCGAGTTTTCTTTCTGGGCATTCGTCCCAAAGCGATGGCGACCCTTGCCCCTGGATGTAGCCCTTGCATACCGGTAGTCGATTGTCTACAGGTCGATATTATCGACGGCCTTGGCCCATCGCGATGAGGTCGCGAGCCATCTGAACGGCCGGCCACACAATGTTACTCTAGCTCCTCCACACGCCCAAGCCCCAAGTCGATCCGGGCCGGCCCGAACCGAATCTCCAAGGGGGCAGGCGGGTGATAAATCAAGCCGCACTCTCTTCAGTGGGTTTTGGGTAGGAAGTATAGGCCTACACCAAGCCAGATTTGTGAAGGTCGGGTAAGTACGGCTAGCCCGCCACAATGCTAGTACTAGATTTCCACTCAAGTGCGTGTTTCTTTTGTCACCCGCTTGGAGGGATCACCTTCCCCAAAGCACACTAGTAGTACTTTCCAGACAGCACCGTCATTCCACCGGCATGCATTGTCCAAAGTCCCAATTCAGGCAAGTACACGTGAATTGAGCGGGCATTGGCTGAACGGCAGAGGCAAGAGAGCAAACCGTAGGAGATTATGGTTACATGTCGGCAGTCTGACAACCAATTAAGCATCATAAGAATCCCAGAAAAAGCCAAAGAGTACGCAAGTGAGGCATGCAAAAGGAAACTCTTTAGCCTGTTAAATGTCAGATGAATTCAGTAGGACCGATACTGCTAAGAGCGACTCAATGCTGTTGCTAGCAACCGATGCCTCGGTGTAAACGAAACATGATGCAGAGATGAGGCCTCCTAAATGATGGCCCACCAAAGTCAGTCAGCCCTCCATAGCCATGAACGGAGGACTCAATCAAATTGTTAACCAAGGATCAAGTAGTGTGTGGTGGGCGGATGTTGCTGTAATGGAAATGGTGTGGATGGCTCGAAACATCAAGTCGGCGGTGACAAGCCAGTCGGGGACAGGCATCGAGCCGGTCTTGACAATTTGACGACAAGACAGAGAGGACAAGCGTTCCTGGTACATCTGCAGATGTGGTGGTGACAGGCCGGGTTGGGCGTGTTCGTCATGACATGTTTATGGACGGCAGACAGCCACGGGGGGCGGGGCGCCCGTATCGGTAACTGGTCTTGTTCGTATCTCTGCAGTATTGAAGTAGGGGACACTAGAACCAGTGGGGGATAGAGAGCGCCTGTTGGACTTGCCGTTCGTTGCCTGCAAGTACCCAAGGAAAGGCGAACATCCGACTGGATTGAACGACGATGCCGCCCAGGGCGCTCCGCCAAGGGAGCCGCTTGTTCGCAAGGGCCAATGTTCAAAGGTGGTGGTGAACAAACTGGGGAAAAGAAAAAAAGGGAAAAGAAAAGAAAAGAAAAAGAGTCAAAAGGTTGATTTGTCATCCCGATGCATGTTGACTTTTGATGGGCACGTCACGTTGTTATGCTTACGTCTCGATTGTATTGCTATTTATTTGACAGTACGGACTGAGTCTGGTAAGTTGAAGATGATGTAACTAGTACGAGTTTGACTTTTGTGGGTGTGAGTCTGGGGTATGCTGGAAGTCTGGGTTAGATCTAGTTTGCAAAAGGCTCTTGGCCGAGGGCTCTGAGATGGTATTGTGTTAGATGAAATGGCGATTGTTAGTTATTAATGGCTGTGCGGTGTTGTGTGGTGCCGTTGTATAGCATTATCACTCTGTGGCATTAGTACTATATGGTATTGTATGGTATTGGCACCATATGGTATTGTGTTGCGTTGTAGGCTAGACAATCTCATCCGGTCTAATCTCACCCGCCCTAATCTTGCCCTACGTCAATCTCAACAGGTGACTGCACTACACCACGCCCGGCAAGAGAAGAGGGACACAGCTCGTCTTCCTTGGCCTACCCTGCTATGCTCTCCCCTAGATGCAAACATCGAGCTGGAGTTGTGCGATGCTCGGTTTCAAGACCAAAATACTGGCCGCTATGCTGGCAACGCCCCGGCAGATTCATCGTTTCGTTCATGGACTTGTCGACAATGACGTCCCGATTAACACCCCCCCATCGCGATGATGACATGTCGCCTCAGCAGTCAGTCTCTCTTATTCGGGCTGCATCACCTGCGCCTGGCCGGTCTTTCAATCCTGAGTCGGAGGATGCCTCCCATTCGGCACCCCGCGACTCCGATGCCAACAGCACGCTGCATGGTACTTTGACCCCCTGTCTAACGACACTGTTGGTCGACTATCGAGGCCTTTGCGATGTAGAAGGATCTAGGTTGCCGTGGACGCGCTCGAAAGCCTAGATCTAGGCCAACTTTCTGGGCAACTGAAAGCATGTCGGAATGGCCGAACGCATCTCGGGAGTAACAAAGGGTTGGGTTCAGTGACCTCGCAACTCGATGGGTCTTGTGAGTCCTGGGTGCCTGTTTTGATATTTACTACGTTGAGTTTCGCCACTTTTTGGGACGATTACCCTCCACGATACTTGAATCCGGAAATCCATCATACAAGCGGATCTTGTGGGAGTCTTCTCCGCCTGAAATGTCTGCCACACCAATTGATTCCTCACCAGGGAGGTTGATTTCTCTTTCTCGACTTCCATTGACACCCGGCAGACGCTACCGCCCTAAATGTCCCTGATTTTAACCCACAGACGTCGCCAGACTAACGTTGACCAAAGATGACTAACTAACGACGGATAAGTTTTGAGCATTCCCCTGATGACGCTGATTCTGTCTAATGCCTAGTCACCGGGCGTGCGTTTTCTGCAACTTGTCCATACATACCCAAACATTTCTGATGATGTTCTGCATACAGATATATCGAAGAGCCCTCAAAGGTCCACGGCCTCCTTGTAATCCAGTCCAGTCCATGCCTAAGAGAGTTTTGCCACAAAACACCAAGACAAACCGCCGCAACCACATGAAGCCGTGGCACACCCCCGCCCATCACAACGCCCCGTTTATCCCGGAAAAGTCCTGTCAACGTTATAACTCAGACCTCAAGGGTCTTATTGACTTATCGCCTTCTAGTCTCACCGCCTTGTCGTCCTCTTCTTGATCGAAACGTGCTCCACCAGCCGCTCTGTTGCCAGGCCCGGCAAATCCAAGGATCATAAACACAAAAAGCACCTCTGGCGACGACATTAAAGCGATTGGAGGCGGGAACGTCAATCCGGTCCCGATCCGAGCGTTCCATCGGTGATAAGAGCCCTGGCGCGCCCCTGTCGCGCCATCAGAAATTTATTGACGCGCCAGACGCAGCCGATCCCGCGGACGTCTCTATCAATTCAACAGCCGAGTCCTGATGGAGAGGCAACCAAAGGCTACAAAATTTGGCACAGACAAAACAGCAACCCAGGCAAGACGCAGGAGGACGGGATGATTACTACAGAACCCGAGGTGCGGTACATGACATGACGAGCCAGTCTCTGTTAATATGACGGAATCAGCCAACGAGGTTTGATCGCCTCTGTCTTTCTTCTCCAAGGCAGATTGCCCCCAGCCTTGCTTGCACCAGTCCACACATAGATGGAAGGTCGTCTTGCAAGAGATCAAGTTGAGGTGTAGAAACACAACAGGGAAACATACTGTTGACCAATCGCCAGCTTTCGTTGGCATGAGACTAGCTACATTATAAGTACCCAGCTCTATTATGTGTCCACAATGCCACTCCACGTGTGACGTGTGGAAATCTTGGTTGCGAGCGGAGCGGAATAGCCGAATAATGAAGTATTCAGGCGTGGCAGCTGAAATCCTTACCCACAGCATCACAGCTCCGCGCAACTTTATCCATTTCGTGTCGGACCTTTGTGATGAATCAAAGCTGGCGCTGGAATCCGCGACCAACAGGGTTGTGCCATGTTCACATCATCGGGACAGCGGCCAGAGTGGGTCCGCTCGGCGCCGGAACTGTGGACCATCTCTCCGGGTCTTCCCCGTGCAGAACACCGAGTGCAGAGCAGCGCCGAGCTCTGATACCACGTGTCTTGAAATCGGCCGAAACCAGCTGCTGGCTGCTTAGCTTCTTAACCTGCCGAAGCACGTGTCGTACACTGGGTGTGTCACAGACGACTTGAGTTGTCACTGGGACGATTGTTTGCTTTATCTCTCCCTACACTTAGATCTCGACCATTCATCAGAAGAGAGTGCATCTCTATTCATTACGTATCCAAAGACATGCTGTCTGGGTCGATTTGATTTTGCCTTCTTGATATGTTCTTTAGGAAATGTCGGTCTCGGTGGGGGACAGGCGCTTAAATTAATTAATACATTCGCTAACCAAAACAACAGGTCTTCTGATGACCAGTCTTACTGATGTAAGTCTTTCTGAGAACAATATACCTCATTGTTAATGTTTCCGCTTTCCAGCCGAGGGGAGTCGCAATATAGGGGCATTCAAGTGCGTCGGCCCAACCGCGACTTTAGATCCAGCATGTACACACACGTTAGTAACAAACGGTTCAAGGTTCGTGTGCTCCTTAGAACGATGCAACACAGGCTTGGTACTTGAAATCAGGATTATTTGGAAGGTTGGCTTGCTGAGGCTTTTATAGTTGGTCTATAAATATGAGGCCATTTGTCCTGGAGTCTTGAGTGTTGTCAGGTGCCATGTTGTCAGCGGGCGTAGAGCCAAAAGTGTACACAAGCTAGGCAAAGAACTAGATGTGAGTACGAAGAAGGCTTCAAACCAGTCAAATGTGGACATTAAGGTGGATTTGGGAAAAGAAAGAAGAGCTGTACTTACCTAATGGCTAGACAGGCTGACCGACTGTGTCTTGCTTTGATATCTTGATATGTTGAGTGACTTGGCTTGGCCGGGATATTGGGTATATTCTGGACAGAGCTGTTCTCGGCGACAATGCGGTTCTTGCATGGTATTAGGGCATATGTCTATCTCGATAAGGTCCTTCAGAAGTCAGGGTTTAAGGACCCGGAACTTTCTAATCAGGACACGGCACTGGTTGGTGTTGGAGGTGTAGGCCTCGAACTAGAGATCTACAAGAGATCTACTCAATACTTAGCACCTACCTAGAATCTACTAAATCTAAAGAAAGAAACAACGGCTATTAGTAGCATGTTGGATTGACAGTGACTTTGATAGCAGTGGGACCCGGCACCCACTGCCCCACCAACGTCCCCGGATTGTGGTCCCCAGATTTCAGTCCCCGGCCAAGACCCCAGACCCGACAGGGGGAACATAATGAGAAAGAAAAACAAAGACGTCTTCCATTTCTTTTCTCACTACCCGCATAATTTTCATTCCTATACACCAGAATATATCATCAAAATAAGCAACCCGTCTATCAATTAGAATACACATCGTCCTATAATCAGCTAGTTTAAGTGAGTTGCATCGTGTTGAGACAGACACAACAAAACGGCACACGACAATATGGTGGTGAGACGGACGTCCTGGTCCCAAACAAAGACCAGCCGGTGCTCTGATTTCAAGAAAAAAAACAATGAAAAGCAGCAAGCAACAAACAACAAGTCAGCCCTCCATGACGGGGTCAAGCCCCTCGGACCACATTCTGGGCTCCTCGTCCTCCTTTTCGGACCACTCGACGACAAAGAATGGGGCTCCAGCCCCCGAAGGAACTCGTAGTCTTCTTTTTCTTCTTCTTCCTTTCTCTCGCTTTCTCCTCTCTTTCTCTTCCACTTCCTCTTCTGGAAAATGGATGGCCTCACGACCGAGGTCGAGGTCAAGGTCAAGGTCGAGGTCAAGGTCGAGGTTGAGATTGAGGTCGCAGGGGAGTCGAGGGAGAGGCCGGGCGCAGGGAAGGTGGCGGCGGCACGGGCTTCCTCAGGAGCGGGAGCGGGAGCGGGTACAGGAGCAAGGGCAGGGCCAGCTCGGAGATCTAAAGAATGTTAGTCGTTATCGGATTGCATATGTCTGTATAGACAGACGGAGAGAAAGACAGACGGAGAGCTTCTCTGGTGCACAAGCAAAACAAATCAAGAGAGCTTTAAACGGCATCAAGGGAAAGGAAAAGTTAACCAAGGAACAGGGGGCACATGTCCATTTCTGAACGGAACGTCTGGAAGGAAGAGACAACACGAACGGCCAAGGTCGGTCGGGCAAGAGTTATCGTCATGGCTTGATTCTCCCAGTCCTTTAACAGGAAACTTAACAAAGACTGAGAAGCGAATGGGAAGGAAACAGGCATATTAACCAGAAAATACCACCACGGTAGGTGTTGATTATGTTACCTGCCCGTTGGTACGTAAGTATCTGAGTTGGTGGTACGGGCAGCAGACGGGAAGATGTTAAGTAAGAGACGAGATGGAGACGAGAAGACTAGGTAGCGGACAGGTAGGTAATAGGAAGATTACAAGTAGGAGCCGGGCAGTAGACCGATAGGGGACCGGAAGATGATGAATAATGAGTAGGAGACGAGCAGCAATCGGGCAATATGGCCTCTACTACTTCTCCTCCCTCTACTTCTCCTTCTCCTTCTCCTTCTCCTTCTCCTTCTCCTCCTTCTCCTTCTCCTTCTCCTTCTCCTTCTCCTTCTCCTTTTCCTTCTCCTTCTCCTTCTCGTTCTTGGTTATCCCTCACTTGGATCGGTTTGCCTTGCCTTGCTCCTTTCCTCCAAAACAAATCTCTCTCGTCCCTGTCAACAAAGACGTCAATTACTTCTTTCAACCACCACCGCCACTGCTCAATCTCTACCATCCATCCAACCACACCTAGTCACAACCCACCACCGTCAATAAACAGCCATAAAAAGCGCCGTCACAGTTGTCTCTTCGCCAAGCCGTCAACCGGCAGCTCTTCGTCCGCCTAGCACATATCTGCGTCGAACTCTCGGAGCTCGGCAGGCCCATCAAGAACATGGCCGACCCGCGACGTCTCGCCTCGCTCGACGGCCGGCCGACCAGCACCATCATTGCTCTGTCCACCGTCATCATGGAATCCGATGTCTTTCTCGACAAGGTAAACGAGGAGGCTGCCACCACCGCCATTGCAGACAAGACCAACGACACGCTACAGATGTCCGAGTCCCATACCAATTCCCGCGCCCCCCTGATGCGAACCAGACGGCGTCGACGGCTACAACGGACTCGAGTGAACATGGTTCCCCAACCGCCTGCATTCTCACGACTCGCACGCTGCGATGGAATATCGAGAGAGGGATGCCCATGGTGGTTGAAGAGAAAGTGCAGACGTTTTTGTTATTGATTGCGGAAAGAGGACGACGACGCAAAACTAGTCCAAATTGCACAAGGTCTTGGCTTACAGCTTTGTCAAGACAGCCTAGGACTAGGGGAAGGGTTGCCGGAATGGATGCATATGCTTGACAGACAACCAAAATGACTTGGGAGAGACTGAGAGAGAGAGGAACATGAGAGGGGAACAGACTGGCTTGATTGTCCGATGCTATGGATGGTCTTTTACTTGGTCCAAGAAACTCGTCTTATGGTCAAACGTGCATGATGCACGTGTCGTCTTTCCACTCTGCACAGTACACAATGTAAGCACTCATACAGTCCCCGTCCTCTCTTGCTTGCCGGCTAGCAACACACGGGGACGTGGCCAATTTACCAGGGCTGTAATAAACCTCGAGTGTGTGTGTTGTTTCTAAACGTCCCGTTCAACTGCTGCAGTGTCCTGTCTGATTCCTCCAGGTCCCCAACCATGTGTCGTCCTCGGGGCTTGCTGGTGGCGGTGGCAGCTGGGAGCACAGTAATTGTCGTCGTCGTAAGCATCGTCGTCGTCCTGACCACTCATTCTACAATCACCGTCTTCAAGACTGACCGTATGTTAGCAGGGGCGACAACATATCTATAGTAGCCACGCCCTGTAGAGCGAGGGAGTACGTCGTGCGTGCTGGCCCGATGACGGGTTGTCCCCTGTTCGTTTCTGACTTGGTGCTTATCGCGTTTTCAATGACACGAGGTGCCTGGTCGGCAGCGGCCGAGTATCTCCGACGTGGAAACTGGGAAGAAAAGGCAAGGCAAAGTAAGGCAAGCCATCTTGAGACAGGAGGCGGCGCCATTTGGTTCAATTTGTTCGTGGTGCTTGCAGTATATTATGCGTAACTGCCAGCTCGGCAGCAGCCGCGTGCCTTCAACGTGAAAGCTTGGAATCGGTGTCAAAGTCAAGCCAAGATGAATAGCCATTGCTGATCCATCAGATGGGTCTGTTGAAATCAATCGACACTGCAGCGTCACAATCCCCTCACTTGAGCGCGTGGGGCACTCGCTTCTCTCATGGTGACAGGAGAACCTTATCCATGTGAAGTGAACGATGGTAGAAAAAACAATAAATGCTGATCCAAGTTGTAGATGCAGAGCCCATCTGAATAAGTGGCAGGGCGTGCAAGAAGGACGGAACCCAGTTGCTGGAGGCGAGCTGGGCCTGGCTCCTACCAAGCTAGACGGCGTCTTGAACTGCTCAAGACATGCTTCCAGCGTAGGCTGAGAGCAGTGCTCTCGTGCCAGCCAAGAGTCGCTGCCGATATGTTCATGTAGAGATATAAGCAGCGTGGCGGGGAGGGACACAATGTGGCTTTGGTGGTTACCGGCGCGAGGAGGGACAGGAGGTTGTTGACGTGGTCGTCATGTAACCTCTGCTTGTAGGCGTCTCTGCTGCTTCACAGCTCAAGGTAGGCTTGTTGAGCGAGCACTTTGACTTTGAGCCTGTCGGTTCTGCAGGGTGCTCTTGAAATTGTCGCGCACGGGGTTGGCAGCCTCATGGATGTCACTGTACGGGAGCGTGGCGAACAGCTCCAAAAAGTACAGCATGTCACAAGGTTCACAGGTCCAGGCAGTGACTTGCAAGGTGCGCCTTGACGGCCGTTATGCTTGCTACGGTCCAGAAAATGCAAGTCCGTTGGGATTCAACCAGCTGTACTGATCCAGCGCCACAGAAGCGCCAGAGCGGTGCTGGTCAGTGGTTATAAGAGTGGTGATGGGATGTGAGGGGAGTGAGAAAGAGAAGAGATGGAGATCAGCCTTACACAGTCTGGGTTTGGGTGGTTTTGTAGCGGTGCTGTGCGGGTTTACCCTGGCAGAAGGACGTGTCCTTGCTGCTGCTGCTGATATTGGTTGGTAGCTAGGTCAGTTTGAAGAGATGGGATGTGGGTGTTATCTTGCCTGTGACCTGTCAAAAGGAGCACACAAGACGATATATCTGGTGTGTGGTTTGTGGTGTAAGAACTTGTACTTGTAAAGGCAAGTCGGCGATGAGCCTGTGTCCCACAGTCCCACACTGTCAACTTTAGAGTATCTGTGCCATCTTAGAAGCAAGAAGGCGTTAGTGCGGCTGCCTGGTGGAGTCAGTTTTCTTTTTCAATGTCCGACTAATCTGACCGGCATCTTAAGCTCTCTGAACCTCTCCCTCTTTAGCCTGTAAGCAAAATGATAAGCTATCTTGCTAACTTATTATGTGCGTTAACCCAGTGAAATAGGAAGTGATGTCTTGGCTGAGGTTTTCCGTTTGTCGTCTCAATGTAGCCATCCCATCACTACTAGTTGCACCAACTTTGGATATACAGACCTGACTGACTGGAACTAACTTACACCGGCCTCCAAATCGATGTGTTGCCATCCTTAAGTATAGAACACTAGTTTTGCATCTTCTTCTCACCGCCTCACTCAAATCAACCACCAGCTACAGATATATCTTGTTAGATGTTATTAATAAACGTATCACCATTGTGTCGCCAGTCCAGCCTACTTCTTCTCCTTGGTGTCTTCTCCTTATGACTTTGCCCGCCTTACTGGTCTTACTTGCCTTGCCCCGTTGTAACGTTTTAGAGCATCCAACTGGTGTCCGTTTTAGCCAGCCAATTGAACCAGGAACTTAGAGTGAAACTTTATCGTTTCTTTCTTTGGCGTGTCCCCTTATGCCACATAAGCTCTCGGGGAGATTCCGCCAAAACAAACGCCCAACCACATCCGCACCTTATTAAAAAAAACAAGAAGCAAAGCCAAAGTGACAAGGCCGATAAATAGCACCATACACTGTATACTCAACATGGCATTTGAGGGATTGTACTTTGTATCCATCAGACGACAAGAGAAAGCCTGGGTTACTAAAGACAAGCCAGACTCAACATGCACACTCGGCATCGCTAGACCTCCTCGCACCCTCCATCTGTTCTGCTGGGTGCACCGACGCGAGGACCTCCCCCCATTACCACCAACCGTGGCCGATGCCGAAGCTCAGCCGTTAGATAAGTCAGGACTTTTCTTTTTGGAATGGCCACATCGTCCCTTGGGTTTCAAGTCTTATAAGGCCTCCTACGTATAGCGGCCCTACACTGGCCTCTTGTCGACCGTGGTTGTCCTGTCGCCTCGTCCCCCACGATGTCGCTTCTCAGCCCGCGTGTGTTACTAAAAGATCCAGCAAACTCACGTTAGAATCAATCGCAAACAAAAGAAAACGACCATGAATTCCTAATTGATTCTCCACCGGGAAGCTTTCCATTAAGCCCCAACGACCACTCGGAGACTTAGACCAGAGTCTGATGCAGGGAACCTGGTGGACGGACGCCATCGTCCCTCGCAGTAGGAGTACTTTTTGGTTGTAGAGATGACTGCAGACGAAACAAAGCGCCAGCTCTCCGCCACAAGACGATATAGCGACCTCGCAACTTCTTGGGTTTGCCTTCTGGATATAATAACCAAGCATCATCATCAATGTGCCTTTCCAGCCTGGACCCAAGCGTGAGTACAGTACGTGCCAGGAGGATGCTGCCGTCAGAGGTGCTGGCATCAGAGCGAAGAAGTCAACGATAGGGCCATTTAACGATAGGTAGGTATGGTGTTGTAACATCATTCAGTTCTGACCTGCCCAGAAGTGGCCTGGAGAGGGGGTTTTATCCCTCATCTGGCTGACTCACAGGGTGACTAACAGAGACCCATCGGCGCACCCCTGATAGGTCTCTGACAGCTACCGTGGCGTCCAGCAGATTAATGGGTGGCATCGGCTGGCAGCTCGCGAGAGTGTAAAAGCTTCACCATCTGCACTAATCCCATGCAGCGCGACGATCCCTTCAGACAAACAAGAGCCCTGCGGTCTTGCCACGCTCTTTCAGCCTGTTTCCATAGAGAATATCCTGTCAAGGGATGAGTCCCAGAATCCACCACTGCAATGCTGAGCAGAGTCACAGACACGAAGTGGGGGCTCCCTGCTGGTCCTGCTGACTGCCTGAAGCGTTGTGCTCCGAGACTAGCCTGTTCCGCTTTCAACCAGCCATTGTGGACTTGGGCGCGGACTATGTCTGGTTGCCCTTTAATTCTGGAGGTCTGTTGACTAGCGTTGAATCTGGTCTGCAGGCAAAGTAGCAGCGACCGTAACGAGTCCCGTGCCTATTCTTCTGCAACGGGGACGCAAAGGCCGCCAGAGGATGAAGAAGTAGTAAAGGGAAAACTTAGCTAAAGAAGAACGGTAGAAATAGACAGCTGCCTTTGGATAAATTCTTGACATAACGAGCGACCGACTCACCTATCCTCACTTTTTACGTCTTATCTCAAGGACAGATGAACAACTCTCCAAGAAGTCCATAAGCGACTCCGCCAAACGCTGCAGCAATCAAACCGTAGCCAAGTATCATTTCAAACAAAGATCTTCTGATAACCGTTCTAATTTATAGTGAATTACTGCAAAGCAAAGTTGCCTGTCAGCTTACGTCCCCGGGAGTGCAGGGGCTGTCCTAGAAAGTAATCCGACAGGCTGGATGAGGTAACGTACAAAAAGCATCACGTAGTAGATGGGTGCTAGATCACGTCTCTGAATAACAAAAGATGTCATTCGTTGTTTTGCAATCCCAGACGCATTCCAGAAAAGGCCCTCAACCTGATTTTCTCAACAGAGTGGCTGCCTACTGTCTTGTACCATCGCCTCCTCAGGCCAAAGTACATCTTTCACTTGTCAAACATTCAGAAGTCAGTCGAAAGCATCGACACGGGAGCTTTATCACTCCGCCTTGGAATGATAGACACCAAACCTTTAGCCGTCCAGAGTCTGTTTTCTGTTTCAATCCCTAGTCGCTAGCACATATTTACTTAGTTCTTATACTACTCTAACAAGCCCATGTTAGCTAGCCTGCTATCCGAGCCACTACGCGAGGCCTGATGCCGAAGCCAAACCCCGTTTTCAGCACACGCACACCACGGTGTCAGGGGCTGTGGTACAGAGTGAGAAGCTCAACGGTAGACAGGTCGAAGATAGGTGTGAATGGGTGACTGCATTCAACTCTGGCCCTCCTTCCTGCTGTCTGCTGGGTATCTGGCCTACTTATAGGTGGGTAGATGTGCTAGGTCCCTGTCTCAGGTTTCTCTAGCCCTGACCCCTTTTCCAGCTGGTGGCGTCCATCCCTTTGATGATAGTTCAAGCCCCTTTCTAGCTCGTGACACAAGGGCAAACTGCCTCATTGTTAACTACGCATCAACCAAAACACATAGTCATTCAGGACGACAGTGACTTCAAACCACAAGAATGGCCATAATACGTGTGCGCGACGACACGCCAGAACCCCTCACGCCGAGCACAGAGGTTGGATTCTCTTTAGATTCCCACTTGGATGAGGCTAGGTGCGTGGCCCCATGTAGGCCATCCTGAGAACTCCAGTCTGGGCGTAAAGCTTCCCCTCAACACCCCACGATACCACTACTTTCAGCACTGCCATTGTGGCCCTCAAGGTCGTCCGACACCAATATTGTACAGACGGCGGGGACGGTAGAGCCATGCTTAGCAATGGTGGAGGAAGCCGGTACATGTTTTCGTTTGACCGAGGTGATGTGAGAAACATAAAACTCATCTACGGCAAAGGAAGCCCCGGTAGAATCGTGAACAAATGATCTTGAGACGACAAGTGATCGGGCTGATGAATTGGTGCCATGGTCACCCGAGCGCCGGTCGAACGAGTCCTCGGGCTGTACGCCAGGGAAGAAGGCCGAGAAGAGAAGGGCGGCAAAGTGGGAGACCGGCCCCATGGGCCCGCAGCCGTAGAAAACCGCACATTGTACCACGAGTCTCGGCATACATCAACTCCTGTCTTTTACCTTGAAAGATATATATATACACTCATGCCCATAAGCGTGCAATATCCGGACTTGCGTGCTTGTCTCACCACCGTACCAGAGGTCCGATCCCCGTTTCCTCCGTGACACATTGCGCGTTCGTCATGTGTAAGAGATGTGAGATTTCTTGGCACCGTGGATGTCGAACAGACGAGGAAGAAAACGAGACCATCAGATAGAGATCCCAACGCGTCCAAACGAGTTGGGTTCCGTCACTAGCGCGGACTCGCACATGCTTGCCCTCTCTAGCACCCATACGAGATCCCGTATGTAGTGTCCAAGCACGCGGGGGAGTGGCAAGGAGCCAAGCGGGCGCGTCGTCCAGCTCCAAAACAGATGGCAAGGCTTGCCGGGCTTGCTCGCATTGCTCGGGGATCCGGGCTGTTCTGCTTCGCAAAGAGCCCCCTGCCGAGCTTCTCGGCCGCTTCGTCCCACGAGGTGAACCGTCTCAGACGTCGATCAACCCCTCTTGATTACTTGTAGAACTGGTTCCTCTCCCTGTGGCCGGAGTAAGGCCGAGCCTTGAACGTCTGCGGCGCCGCTTACCCGTCCGAGCCACGGCAGTCTGGTCCTCGATAGAGTTGTAGACGCAGTCCTTTCCCCAGGTCGGGGGCCTGTTGCGTTTTTGGGGCGCCTAACTAGTGCTGAGACTGACGCAATAGTGCCCGATAGAGGGGCTAGAGACGGCAAGATCATGGGGTTTCGTGGTAATGCCGTCACCCTCGCTTCAGGATACAACCAAGTCAATCAGGGGTCAATGGTTTGATTGACGAATTTTTTAAATGCGTAAGTGCAACATGTCTTGGAGCTAACACCTATCAATGCTTCTCGCCCAGCTTCTCCCGGGCTGGTGTATTTATACCGCTGACTTCTTCCTAAATAAAATCGCCACCAGCCTTGAGAACATCCTTGAGTGCCATATCTTGGTTATAGCTAGCTTATGAGTGGGTGTACCCGGCGATGCTCCTCCTCGACTCTAATTGATCACCTTCACTTGGGTGCCCTGGCGTCGATGGCAACTCCATCCTCTTCCCCATTGGCTTCCGGCGTCGGGCCGCGGAGCTGGCGCAACCACTTGGCATCCGTAGCAACCATGCCCATCACCCGGTCGAGTCCGTTCAGTACCTCGGACCGCCGCACATTGAGCCGCTGCAGATCATCAAGGTCTCGCATCAGGCTGGCGTCACGGTCTGAGTTAACGACTCGGCTGTTGTTAAACGCGCTGTAGGCACACTCATAGTACCAGATGGCCTCCTCCACCTCGTTGCGTGAAGGAGGGCTGAGAGAGTTGGGTCGAGAGGTGGTTGATTTTGTTGAGAAACCGAGCGTCCACTGCGCAGTCCCAGCCTGCCTTAGCTGTATAAGCGTCTCGCCAATGTCATCAAGCACTTTGAGCATCTGGGAGCAAGCAACCTTGGCGCGTCCTATCTGCTCCTCACCTGACAACTGAAGACGCCTAACGTAATCCATCATGGCTAAGCACCACTGCTTGCGTTCTGATGATGTCATGCGCTCAGGGTGTGCATCTGGCTGCGGTCCGATGGGAGATGTTGGGGTGGCTGTATACAGTGGCGCGAAGTGCTCCTTGTCCACAATGCTGATGCAGGCGTCTGCCCTTACAAGAGCAGCCAGAACTCGACGCCATACAGCAAAATCCGTTGGCTTGTTGTAGTCCGTGCTGTTTCCGGAAAGGATGTGGATTGCATTAACAATAACAGCGACGCCGCAGTCAATGCCGTTCGTCTGTCTGGTGCAGTCAACGTGGTCTACGACACATCCGGCATCTCCATCTCTGTCGGCATTAGCTGTCTTGTCGTTGTCTCCTAGTAAAACCTGAACCTGGTTGACTTGAGAAACAAGCTCTGACTGAGAGCCCTTGCATGGAAGAGAGTCAAGAACGTAAGTACGGTCGGGCCGAGGAACGGCCAAGATCCAGTGATGGGCTCTCTTTAAGTGCAGCGGCGCAAGGATGATGCCTTCGGTGGACTTGGGGAGAACGCCTTTGACTCGTGCCGGCAGCCTGGCACACGTCCCGTCTGTAAAGAGCGGATCCAAGACATGGACTGAGAGCGGGCAGAGGGCAGCTATCATTTGCAAGAGGCCAAGGATGTTAACGTCATTGAGATACCGCTCGCTCGTGAGCCGCTCGATGTCCACGTCGGCCTGGTGCACGTTAGGGCGGTACCTCTTGGAGGCTGGTGCTGTGAGATCTAATTCGCTCTGTCGTTTTATGGACGGGGTGTTCGGGATAGTGTCGGCAGGTTCGGGCGGATCTGGGACAGCTGACTGGTTATCGACAGAGGCGGTGTTGGCGGCGTTTTCTTGGAGAGAGCTTCTGTCCTTGTGTCCTAGTCCTAGGTTGATGAGCTGTTGTTTCTTTTGACGCAAGACGGAAAGTTCTGGAGAATGCTCGGCCTGACTTGTGGTGATGCTGATGTTTTCATCACTGATAGTTTGACGACCTGGATATTTGGACGGACTTTTGAGGACAGGCTCGCCGGTGAGCTGAGATACGCCAGTGCTGGCGCCAGCGGTCTTCAGAACGACACCGCCTAGCAGCTTTGGGTCTAGACAGTACGTTTCGACAATGGGTTGCGACTTACCAAACCCATCAGAGGGCTCGGGAGTCACCACAGGGGAAAGGGATAGACGCAAAGGGGACAGAGAGGGTGAGTGCATGTATGACTGGGAGGCCTTTCGTCCCTCTTCAGGTTCTTCCTTGTTGAAGTGGGGGGAACCAGGCATGTATGGTCCGCCGGCAAATGCGTGGCCGTCATGACTAGTGTTATCCTGGGCGTGATCATGGTCCTGGTTATCTTGGTGGTTATTGTGGACCAGGACGTAGTCGTCGTCATCGTCGTCATCGTCGTCATCGTCGTCATCGTCGTCATCGTCGTCATCGTCGTCATCGTCGTCATCGTCGTCATCGTCGTCATCGTCCTCATTGTCCTCATCGTGGTCGGTGGCGGCGTATCCGAAATCGCCATCTTCCTGCTTGATGTCATGGGCATCATCTTGTTCTTGATGACGGGAATGGTTATGGACGGTGCGACCAACGACTTGGGTTGCGTGGGTGTTCTCGCTTTCGTCTGGGGAGGCGAGCTGGTGATGGTAGATGGATTCGAGGGCTCGCGTCGTGTACCTTGTGTCAAACAGAATGCCGTTGGGCTCCTGCCAAAGGCTGTCGACAGACATGCCACGGGACTGGGCGCCCTTGATGATGCGGATCAATGTCTTGCAGGAGTTGAAGGGAATCGACTCAATGCTTGTTCCATCAGGCAACTGACCGTTGCCGCCGCACATTTGTCTCACCTCGGCTTGTACATCAGGTAGTCCCTTCTTCCGCCTGTTGCGACGGGCCGTGTTCGTTGCCTTCTGGACATGGCGACGCTCCTCCACGCCAAGGCCCTTTTTGACGATTTTATTGGCGTGCTGGAGTTGAGGGCCGTTGACGACGAAGTCGACCGAGACTTGGGTGGCATCCTTGTGTGAGTAGCCCTGGAGTATCTCCTCGACTCTGGGCCGCAGCTGGTCGACCGGGATGGCGTTGGGGATGCTAGCGACCTTGGCCACGAAACCCTTGTACATTTCGACCGCAAAGGCAGGCCTGGCAGCGGTAGAGTACTTGCGAAGTCGAGAAGCGGCTTCCGGGCGAAGAGGAGCATGGCCATTGTCGTCTTTGGGGCTGTTGATGAGCTCACGCGCGACTGGAAGAGGGCTCTGGGTCAGCCGGGATGCTCTTCCAAACACGAGACGAGGGAGGAGAGACTGACGAGGCGAATCAGCTTCGGGCTGTTCCTAACCAGCGCGAGCTGAAGCTGCGACGTGTACCTCGGCGGACGCGGCGGCTGCAGGATTTCGAGGAGCACCACAGGATGACGCCCGACGACGACTGGGAATAGGAGCCTCGGAGTTCATCTTGTCAGGGAACGCTTGGAGGTGGCGACGCGGTCCGGCGGAAGTGAGAGCAGGCGTTGCTGCCGCTGGATGGAGCAAAAGGTCGTTAACAGACGGCAGACCAACGGAAGGGAGAGAAGGTAGGAAAAGCAGATGCTAAGAGCGGTGTGCTGACTCAATGGCGCAGTCGAGTAACCAAGTGTTGGCTTGCTTTGAAGGACAAGGATAGAAAGAAGACTGGCAATGGAGAGTGAGCTTGAGCTTTGGTTTGGTGGTCAGGGGAGAAAGATGACGATGATTGTTTTTGGCAGGGCAAGCGCAGTAGATGCCCGAGGGAAGAATGAATCTAGCATAGGAGGGAAGCCAACCCCAAATTGACTGCTGCCCGCTGGCTTGTGCTGGTTGAGGGAAGGAGGTGCTGAGTTAGGCATTTATCTTCTGCCTAATGGTTCAGTACCACGACCATCAGGCATCATGTTCATGCCTGATGGTCGCCGGTCATGACCATCAGGCAGAAACCCGTCGACCATCAGGCAACCGCCGCCCACTCACCACCTATGTCCGAGGTACTTGTACACACACGTCTGGGCCACCAATGGCGACGCAGAGTGGATCCGACCTACACGGCGCTGTGTACGTACCGTCTCACGCCAGCTGCCGCTGCTCTTTAGCTGGCCATCAGTCACTTTTGAGGGACGCCATCAAAGCTCTATATGGCACCCCGCAATCGTGCAAGGACTGCAACATTGACTATGCCTGACTGGTATTATGGAGTGTGAAGGGCACTCTAGGCACGTGTGGAATGGAATCACGAGTTTAAAAGTAGCTTGTATTCTCTAAGTGATTTTTGTAACCCTAGGTCGCGTTCCAAAGTGGGCTCGTATGGTCAGCGAGCACGGACAGCTCCTCCATTTCATCCACACCCTATAGCGTGCGTGGATGCGTGTGCCGGGCAGACAGATTGACGGACAGACAAGTAGCAGCAACAGAGTGCAGCCGGCCATCTGTTTCATCACGCTTGCTGGCCTGGGTCCCGGCTCTCTGATGAGCGGCTGGCTCGGCGGCGTGACGACCGGCCGCCACCGCCCTTGTTGAGCTTCGTCAGCATAGGATCGGCGGGCAGGTCAGCGACGATGACGACGGCCTCGCAGGCTCGGGCGGCGGTCGCCAGGATACTGCCAACCCCAGGCGTCTGGAAGCGCGCGGCTGACGGTCCGAGAAAGGCCAAGGTTCGGGCCAGCTGAACCCAGAGGGCGAACAGGGCGTCGTCGTCGGCGTGAGTGGCCGAGCCAAGCAGGTCTTTCATCGGCTGCGGCAGGCTGCTGATGTTGGTGAAAGAAGGCGACGTCGGGACTTGGGTTTCTGCTGCGCCATTGCGTGTGAGCAAGCGATTGAAAGAGACGGGCGTGTGGGTGCATCTCGGGTGCGGGCGGGAGAGGGCAGACAGGGAGGGACTCTTACCGTGGTCCCTGGCAGGGCCGGCAGGGAGGTGAGGCGGCCGAGGTGGTGAAGACATTGTGGAGGGGCCGACACGAAGGTATTGGCGGCAGTGATGAGGTGCAGCAAGGGATTCTGCAGGTTGTGGACGAGGACTCTTTTGCCGGGTTGCGAGACGCAGCGTTGGCGGCAGCGCATATGGTGGACGAGAAGTCAAGAAGAGAGGGCGGTTGGAGATGAATTGGCACCTGTGGCTGGGCGAATGCGTTGGTGTCGACTCGTATTGCTCAAGGAGCAGCGAAAGACGAGGAGAGGAGGAGGAGGAGGAGGAGGAGGAGGAGGAGGAGGAGGAGGAGGAGGAGGAGGAGGAGGAGGCGATCAGGACACAAGGAAGAGGCGGCAACGGTGGTGGCGGCAGAACGGCGACAGAGAGAGAGAAGGAGGATGCGAAGTGGAAACAGGCGACTTGAGCACGCGGAAGGCGGCGTTGATGGAGCTGCCGTTCATACTAGACCAAGGCATAAATTGTGTGTTTGGGACAGGAGAGGCGGAGAGAGAGAGAGAGAGAGGAAGTCCAAGCCCCCGGTGCCGGGAATGCCCCGCCCGTTCGTTCATTGGCCGACTGTTGGGGTCTGAGTTGTATGAGTGGAGATTCTTGTATTGCTAAGTACTATGGAGCTGTATCTACTTGTGGTGACTGCCTGTCAGCCACTTGTGGCTGGTTGCCTGGCAACATCCCCCCAACAGCAAAAGGCGACGTCCTCGTCGCTCCCTGTCGTCTATCGTCATCGACGATAGCCTTCGCTGCGTTGCAAATCAGATAGCGCTGTTGTAAATCAAATAGCGCTTGTTTCGTGAATTAAAAGTACAGCTCCATATCCCCCAGTCAGTTGTGTAGGTCGAGTTGTATCTCGCCTGTGTCTAGGCCGTTGTCATCCGTTGTCGCTTCAGTCAAGTCATTCGTCGTTGTCGCGCCTACGTATCCGCATGCCGTTTTACCGCATTTGCATTTATAGACGTAGTATGGCGGCCAAAAAGTGCTCGGCTGATTATTAAGCCTTGCTGCGATTTCTTATATAACTCTGAAGCAGATCTGTATGCAATCTTTCTTATCAATCGTCTTATCTAACATCTTCGTAATGTAGTCAACTAGGTCTTCGTAGCCCATGTCCCTAAGTTATCCCGTAATGTAACCTATCTTAATTTAATTCTCCAAGTTGTCCTAGGTTATCATTTTTATAACAAGGTCGACAAATTCCCTATGCTAGGGAGGCACTAAGATTGTGATTAGGCGGGGTAGGTTTGTGGTTCCAGTCGACTGCTGTCCAGCGGGTTGTTTTAGTTAAGTAGTCTGGTTCTGTTTCTTCGTCATAAGTCAGTTACATCCAGCTTTAGCCAACAAGTTGTCAAGAGCAGAGTTATGTCTAGGGTCTCCTGCGTCGTAGGTGTCAAGGTGTGTAAGCAGGTTGGTCCAAGTAGTGCAATCGTTCCACGAATTTAGAGGGTTGTTATTATAAAGTAATAAAGCTGTAACAGCCTTATTGAATGTAGGCTGCTTGTTGTCGCCGGTGTCGCAGTGGCGCATCTTGCGACACACAGAATAGGATAAAAAGTCGCCGCGCTTCTGTAACGCAGTCGGTGTTTAGTAGAGTTCTGCCATAATTGTTCCCTTCTCGTTCGTCAAGAAGACAACGTCATCAGCGTCGTTGTTAAACATGCGTACCACGCAATCCAAGGCCGCAATGTGCTTTGTTATCAGTCGCAATTTATTTCTGTTGTTTAGGTAGTGCCACAGGTTAGTTCCATCTGAGGCAAAGGTCTTAGTTAAGAGCGGCAGGAGTTATTGTTTAATTCGCGGTTTAGTTACCGTCTCATCGTTATCATCATCATTTTCGTTTGCCTTACGCTTCAGAGACCTCCTTACCTTCGTGTTAGTTTTAGTGGTCTTTCCCATCTCGCAACCCTTGCAAGAGTCGTCAGCACAGTCAACGTTATAGGCTAAATTGTCAGTTGTCGGCCACATTCGTTCGGAAACAAGCTCCGCCTTAGTCAAGTCCAGGATCTGTAGAGGTCTTCAATCTCGGCGTTACAGGCGTCGCAGATCATGGTCTAGACGAATAGGCGGATTGTGTATCCTTCGCTCAGGTGTCGCAGGGTCAGCTTGCGGTTATATAATGCTGACAATGCCTCCAATGAGTTTTGCTTAAAGCGCTTTTGCAGGGTGTCAGTAATAATTTTAACGTCGCAGTTCGCCAAGGCCACTCGTTCAAGCGATGTAAGCTCTGTCGTGTGCCATGCCAGTGCAGTGCTCAGCAGGCACGCCGACCATATGTCTCTAACTGCTGCGTCGCCGCGCGTCGTGGCCAGGTGTCTCAGTCGGTCACAGAAGATGTGTACGTCAGTGTAGGTGACATATTTTGTGCCACTTACGATACCACACTTAGATGGGTCGCGTGCAGTTAGGTCAAAGTAGCCTACTTCCTCTGGTTTAAGGGAGAAAGTTACTGCAGCTGTTGCCAGGCTAGCCTGTCGGGCCTAATTCTATTGTAATGCCAACGCAACAGTAGTTGCAATTTGTGTAAGCATCTCTTGGCTAATACCTCCATTAGGCAGCAGCATGTTGCCATAACTGTTGTAGTAATCAGCCATCCTTCCTTGTTCCGTTAAGTCGTCAAAGCCTGCTGAGTTAAACAGTTGTAACAGGTCGTCCAGCTCTTGCTCTTCAGTTATCAATAGAGTTAACGTGGCAAGGTCAGTAAAGGTACGGGTGGCTACTGGTGCAGTAGGAGTTGTAATCAGTCGTTAGGCAGGTGTGATGGGTTAATCTTCAAGCGGTCGCCAGGCAGGTGTAGCAGGTTCTTCAAGTGCTAAAGTCAACAACCAGGCTCCAGGCAATCTGCTGTCGTCGTCAAGGACAGGAACTTTATGTAAAGCTCAAATAACTAAGTTAATGGGTCTAAAAGATTCTGCCCAGTCAATAGGGTAGTCAAATTCAATTTCGCCAGAGCGGTAGTCAACACTTATGTCCGTAAGGTCAAGGACCTTTTAGGCTTGTCAGCAGTCGTAGTCACTAATTCATGCCGCGAATAGATAGTTCAGGTTACTTCAGCAGAAACGTAGTAGCTAACAAGCTTGTAGGCTAGCGGACATAGATAAGGTTCGTCCGGGTTATTAGAAAGTTATGCAAGGGTATGGTGGCGTCGTTCAGCCGGTCGTCGGGGTGTTTTAGTAGCGACTTCTTCGCTCGCCCGTTAGTCAAGCCGTTGGTCGATGATCAGTCAAAGGGGTAGAGATAACGATTGTGCTTAGGCTTGGTGGAAGTTGAATTTCTTCTCTTCCTGGTGCGCCAGAGGCTTTAATCAATCCAGTTGTGCTACCAGATTGTTAGGGTCTGAGTTATATGAGTGGAGATTCTTGTATTGCTAAGTACTATGGAGCTGTATCTACTTGTGGTGACTGCCTGTCAGCCACTTGTGGCTGGTTGCCTGGCACCGACCCATTGGGTGACCTCCAGCGGGGGTGACCTGGGTCCGGGCGACCCATGACTAAGCGGGACCTATACCACGCAACCCAGATGGGCGGCGGCCAGTCGCCTAAAGGATGATGAATAGCAACGAAGGCAAGGGTGTCTTTCCATTCAATAACTTGACAAGAATGCGCGGCAAGTCTGCTCCGTCTGCTTCCGACCCCTATACCATCGCCGGGCGACTACACCTGCGCCCACCATGTGCACAACATGTTCCTCAACGCCTGCCGCCGCACTCCGCCCTTCCTGCGACGGCCGACTTACACAGCGAAACCACGATGCGGCATCTGTCCTCAGTCCTCCTCCGTCTCTGCCCATGGCCCATCAATCCCTCCGCATCCATCCGCCCATCGATCCAGGTTGCCTCTCATGTGCATGTGCCGACTTCCCCAGTGTGACTGCCGTTGCCTGCAGCGTAGTAGCAGCAGTAGTAGTCGTAGTCTTCGTTGTTGATGTTGTCGACCTTGTCCTTTTCGTCGTCGTCTTGTGCCCAGCGTTTTGTTTTGCTTTCAAAAAGACGAGATTCACATACACACACACACACACTCTCTCTCTCTGTCTCTCTCTCTGTCTCTCTGTCTCTCTCTCTGTCTCTCTGTCTCTCTCTCTGTCTCTCTGTCTCTCTCTCTGTCTCTCTCTCTCTCTCTCTCGCTCTCGCTCTCTCTCTCCACCATGTCTGCCGTCCCCCGTGTCCGCGTCGAGACCGAGCACGACGTCGCCGCCTCCCTCGCCTCCCTCCGCCAAGCCCAAGCCCTGCACGCCGCTGAGCAGCAACGGCCAGGCGCCATCCCGGACGTCTGGAGGAACCTGCGCCGCCAGTTCTGGCGTCATGCCTGGAGGCTCCACATCGCCGGGCCTGCCGCCGCCACCGCTGCCACCGCCGCCGACCCCGCCGACCCGGCCCGCCCCTGGGACGTCCGGGATTTTGTCAGCTTCCTGCGCCGCCAGCTGAGCCAGGAGGAGCTCGACTTCGCCCTCTTCGTCGTCTTCCGCCAGTCCCGCGCCCACATGCGCGACGCCGCCCCCGCCGAGGTCAAGAGGCGCTACGCCGCCCTCAAGGGCAACGTCGGCGGCCTCGCCGAGGACGCCCTCATGCTCGAGTTGGGCCCTCGCGTCCTGCAGTCCACCACCGCCCTCAAGCACCTCAACTCCCTCCTCAATCCCCGCAACCCCGCCGACCGCCTCAGCCCCGCCTCCGTCTTCCGTGCCGTCCGCGACCAGATGCTGGCCCGCCACACCGCCCCCGACGAGCACCCCGACGCCACCCCCGCCGACGTCGCTGCCGCCTTCGTTTGTAAGTCTCTTCCCTCTCGATCTGCTTCCATCACCATTATCATCCAGAGCAAGGGGCCTAGCTCGCCAAGCCTTTCGCGTGTAGACCACCCACCACTCGGCCCAGGGCCTGCGCTGGGATGCAAACGTGGAGTCCCATCAGACTGACACGGACCTCTCTTCAGTGCTCCGTGCCCCCCGCGCCGCCAGTGTTCTCTCCTCGGCCCGCGCCACCCCCAGTTCCGCCAGGGACTCGTTGCCCCCTCCTCCACCGCCGTCTCTGCCGCCTGCCGCCCGCCCCAAGAGGGACGCCGCCTCCCCCCTGCCCGGCCACCAGGCCCGCCGCCGCCGAGTCAACGCCGAGGAAGAGGAAGAAGAAGAAGAACAAGTACAAGAAGACCAGGAGCCCGAGGGCTCCCGAGCCGACACCCGCGCGCCCCTTGGAGGCCAGGAGATTGATCCCCTCCTGCCTCTATCCCCTCCTAACAACAACAACAACAACAGCATCAACGACAACGACGACAACAACGACGACGACGGCAATGACAATGGCCAGGCGCAGCCTCGGACCCCCTCCCCCCCGCCCAGCTTCGGAACGACTGGCGGCGGCAGCCGACATTCTTCCACCACCTTCCACACCCCCCCACCCCCTCCTCCTCCCCCGGCCCTGAGCCCCGCCGCGGAAGCCCGCCGAGCCGCCCTCGACCAGGCCAACCAATGGGCCGACATCTGCCGGCGCATCCGGGAAATGCCCCCCGCCTACGGCAGCAGCCTCTGGCGCGCGAGCGTCGAGACCTTGGTGCATGCCGCCGATATGGTTGGGCAGTAGTGCGACCAGATACTGGACCAGGACGCCTTGGGCGACGACTGAGCTTGTTTTGCTGGTCTTGTCTTTGGTGTTGGCGTCGGTTGTGTCGTTTTTGTCTTTGTTGTTTATGCTTCCGTGGGTTTGTCGTTTTCACTATGAGTAAGGGCCGCGGCCGTAATGAAGAAGAAGAAGCAGAAGAAAAAGAAGAAGCGGAAGAAAAAGAATTCTCTCCGTACTGATAAGCAAGACGTTCTCTGCTGCATCATGGTTCTCTACTTTCTGAAACATCCGATCGTGCAGACACGACTGTCTGCTTTTTGCTAACGCCTGTCCTCCCTGCTTTGGTTATTGCAGCAATTTGCAACCTGGCCTTTGGCTGAGAAAAGCAACCTAGAGCCGTGCCGGCACCATCAAGCTCTGTTGCTGCATCAAGACGTCCGTTGCAGTAGTGGTGTCGGCAGGTGTGGCGTGATGTGGCTGGGTCACGTGGTGTGGCTGGGCACCTCTCCAGGCTGCTGTTGCCCATATCGGCCAGCCCAGCTTTCCGGCTTTCTTCTCGACACGAGTTCAATCAACTCACTTTCTTCGTTTATTTTTGCTGCTTCTAAGCTCTGTCAAGCCACGTCAGGCTTTGCTGCTACAAGACCGCCGCCGTCCGCCTACCAAAGGGGCGCTCTGCAACCCCCGCCACCGACGTCTCCGACAATTCCACGTTTCTGGTGTGTCCGACACGTCCATCGCAGCACGGTACCTACTCGCGCGGCCTATACCTTGTCCATCAACACGTCCGCCATCTTGAAGAAATCAGGCGTTTGGACGCATGTCCATGACCTCCTGGACTGGCATCCCGCTGCCGGTCGAGGGCCAGCGTACCGATTGCCGGGTACTAGACGAGTGTCGAGACGGCTATCTTTTCCACGGTCTAACAAGCGACACCGTGGCTCGTGAGCAGTATGGCGAGGCCGAGCATGGTACGTTCACTGGATGAGACCGACGGGTCGCCCGCTCGGCCATAACGAGGAGCATATCCCACCTCACCTGTCAGACTCTTTCCTAACTCTTTCTATTCAAATATAGCACGACAGGAGGTAAGAACAACGTCCGCAACAACATCGGCTGGCCTTACCGACGAAAGCCTAACAGGCAGCCTCTCACAGCAGTTATTGTCATGGCTGTCCTCACCGTGGCTTTCGGCATCCGCTTAGTAGTATCCTACCAACGCCCCCTTGCACCTGCTGAGATTAACAGCAGCGGAGCAGTCAAGAGCCAGTTCCCCAAGAGACCATCGTTGCCCCTGACAACTCCGCCTACATCTCACCATCCCGCAGGCGTCTCTGCTGGCTGCTCCGCTGCCTTGACCAGCACCACGGCAATCGTGCCCCTCGCACCCGCGGCGGCAGTAGCAGCAGCAGCAACAACATTAACCACTGTCGCCTTCCTCCCGCCTCTTCTACTTGCTGAATTCCTCTTTATGTGCCCTGCGGTCTCAATCTAGTTTTCATTTTGATTATGATTGACACTGCCCGACCCTCGACTACCCTACGATGCAAATTCAAGCAGATACCCAGTCACTCAGAGGGACAGCCCCGTTGCGCAGGTAGCTTCTGTATCCCCGGCAGATAAGAAGACCAACATGTCCACAAAAATCTCCTACAGCGCCTACCAGATGATGCGTTGTAGCCACCACCACATTGGGAACCTATCCCCCAGCCCGGTCTCTTTCGCTAGACGGTCAAACGCCTCCGCTACCGACACCGACGCTGCGTCCACCTCGATACAAGTGGCCCGATACTGATCCGCCTCCGCCTGGAGCTGTTGGATGACCTGCGCCGCTCCTTTGGTATGGCTGTCGATTGGGCAAAGCCGCGGCGCCGACGACGACGATAACGACGACAGTGGCGTCGTCCAGGGGCCGCTGGCCACGGCGATGCGGCATTGGACCGCCAAATCGAAAGGCTCTGTCATGGCCATGCAGTTAAGCTGCATGCAGATGGTGACACGTGCGGTCGAGAGCGCGATGAGACGCCGCCTGCCCTGTTCAAGACGTAACAAGGCCTTATTGAGCGACGCGGCATGGTGGCGGGTGATGTCGCTCGGCGGGGTTCTAAGACCACGTCTACCAACCGCAGCCTCATTCTTGTTGCCGCCGTTCCAATCCCAGTTTGTCAGGCGGAACACGGTTGACGGTGTCTGCGTCGGTGTCCACGTCCACAGAGGGTGCTTGGAGAGGGGAGGCCGAGGCGGCACATGCGCAGACCCCCGTATGTCGTCGGGCACGTGGCTGTTGCGAGGACTGAAGGGCGAAGGCGGTGGGGTAGCCGGCGGGTGCCGCAGCGGGATTCGCACCGGCGCTTGTCGTCGCACACGGAGGCTGTGTGCTGAGGCCTGGTTGTCGCTCGCCGGGGGTGTGCTGGGCTCGCGCTCGGTCGCCATGTACTGCCGCTGCTGCCGTGGTGTCGCTGGCGTCTCTGTGTCGTCGCAGCGCGGCTGCGTGGCTGTGAGCTGGACGTCGAGAGGGCCGAGCCACTCGGTGCGCATGTGCTCGGGCCAGTCGACGGTCCTATGGCCGAGCTTCCCGTCGTATCTCTCGCTCAAACCGCCGGGCCTGATGTTGGTCTTCAAGAGATTGTGCAGCGCAGAACGCAACTTCTGCTGGATGGCAACCCACTCGTCCGCGGCAAGGTGCGGCACGTCGATGCCCATGGACTCGGCCAAATCCTCGAGGGGGAGCCGGTTGATGCCGATCTTGTCGAGTCGGAGACGCGCAAGGAACTGGCGCAAGAACACGCGGTCGCTGGCGCGCCACACCACTTGGCATCTTCGTTCACACGTCGGGTTCAACAGCTCGCCAAGCATGCAACCTCGGAACATGTACGACTTTCGGTCCTGGATTCGAAGCCGTCGGTCAATGCAGAGCTCCCGGCCACACAGGAAACGGCAATTGTAACGGTCGCTAGCAAACGGGACATGGGAAACCGAAGGACAGAGAGGGACTCACGCCGGGATCCTTGCCCGGTAAACAGGCGGGCTCTTTAGGGGCGTCCATAACGATGGCATCCGTCCTTATGATGGGCCCAATGTCGTTTCGTGCTGGGTCGGTCACTCATGAACCCAATGGTTGACAGGTCCCGCTGGCAGCGAGCGAGTTCCTTGGATGCGGCGGACTGACGTGTGAGGTTGAGAGGTGATGGGAAAGAAGTCGATGGTGACATTTTGGGGCCTGCGGTTCTTCTCCAATGCTGTCATCTTCGTTTGCCGGCTTTGGCAAAAGCATGAAAGCATGAGAGGGGAATATGAATGGCGCTGCGGCCACGAGACACACACACACACCACGCGGCCTCATATTTACAAGCAACGAGACCCAGCAGACGAAACAAGACGGGGCTTGATTGCTTTCTGCTGCTCACCGTTTTTTCTAAGCGTCAGAGAATCCAAAAGGGCCCGGGCTCAATGCACATTGCCGTCCGGCGCCGGGATGATGGATGCTGGGTCAGTCCCGCCCATCATCCTGACCCGGCCTTTATGTCTCTGTGTTGACTTCGCTCTGACGGCCAGCCTGTCCAAGACAAGACATGCCCGTCTTATATGTAGGTGTGTTGTTCGCTCTCGGCCGTCCACGCACCATTCCACCTCCTCACTCGCCGTCCTTCTCCTCCAGACAAAGGACGCTGAACGCTCTGCTCGTCACAGCCTTGTAGCATCCGTCTCCCAGTACAGCAAACAGCAACACGATGGACGATGGCGGCACCGCCTGCAGCAATCACACCACCAAGGTCGTGCCTCGGACCATCTTCGACTCTGATGACGACTACTTCCGCCATCTCATCGATCACGGCCTGACACTGAGCAGCTGCGACGTGTCGCTGCGGCGCCCCTTCACCGACTTCGCCACCGAGTATTCCCACCGGCCGCCCTCGCTCACTGCGACGGACCTTTCCGACCTGTCGTCGCTGCCCACCAGGGCATCAAAGCTACCCGCTGGCATGCTCGACAAGAAGGCGGCCGAGATCTTTCCCGAGTTTACCAGGTGGTGGGGGGCGTCTCAGCGGTCACCACCACCACCACATCCTCAGCCGTTGGTAATGGCATTGGCGCCACCGTCACCGGGATTGGTGCGCGGGCTGGCCTCGGAGGCACATGGCCAAGCCGCCAAAGCTGCAACACCTTCACCGCAAGGCGCTGCACCCTTCACGCTGGCCCCAAGACATCCTGTCAAACCCCAGGTGATCATCACATCTCAGGAACCAAAATGGAAGGCAGCCGAGCGAGTAGCGGGTTGTGTGACGGCCGAGACATCACGGGCAGGGGCGGCGGGGGCAGCAGCAGCGGATGAATGCCAGAGTCGCCGCGCCTCCATCATTGACAGGATGGCGCGGGAGACGGCGCGGTACGAGCACCACGGCAGGCTGTTGGAGTCCACCTTCCAGGCCCTTGTGGAGCACCAGGCGGCCATGGGTTCGGCCACGACGCAGCTCCTGGTGCTGCAGGCCCAGCTGCGCGAGCTAGACCTGGAACAGGGCGGCAGCGGTGGCGACGACGGCAGCGCCAGCGCCAGCAGCGACAATGGGGCCGCCCAGAGCGACGGTGGCCTCGCGTTTGCCAGGTCTGAGCCGGGCGCGACAAAGAAGAAGAGACACCGGCGGAGGTCCAAGCGGACTGAGATGTGATGGTTCCGCAACGGCAGAGTCGATGGCTCTCTTCGGGGCTCCTGTGTACGTGTCAGCTTTGGAAAAGATGAGGGCGGACGGCTTGGCATTAGATACATGAGAGGCGCTCCTCTCCCCTTCCCCCCATCAAAGGGCTTTAAACAGAATCGGTCCTTGACTTCCTTATTCTCACCGCGATCGCATAAGCTTCTCTCATCTCCGATTATCACATCTTGATCAAACTTGCCGGCGAATACCTGGAAGGGGAGGGGGGGACAAACCAACTACCCCCCCTCCCGCGTCGGCCCGAGAGCAATCCTACAGCTTTCGCACACACACACACATACACACACAAACACATCTCTCTCATCCCTCCGCTGTCGCACACGCCTGATCGCGCAACCGTTTCCCGTCCTTTCCCAAGCCCGCCTCATCCCGTACCGCTTCATCTCCGCCTTGCGTTCTAGTCCTGGACCCGCCCCCGACCCCTCTCCTTTCGACCAGATCTGTCCGTGGACGCGCGGTGAACAGACTGGGCGAAAGGGGTTGGCGCGGTTGGGGACGTGGTCGGGGTTGAAGACGCTCGAGCGCGTGAGAAGGGAAATGGCGAGCGAGGGTGATGGTGACACGATGCGGTGATCGCTGAGCGGGCGCGTTGCCGGCGGGAGATATCGGGATACCCGATTTGGGTCTGCCATGTGGCATCGTCGGGACGACGAGCAAACAAGCAAGCGGACAAACAAACAAATACACGCGCACACACTAAACCACCCACCCCCTTTCTCTCTCTCTAACACACACACACACACACACACACACCTAACCACCTACCCACCTACCCACCACTTGTGAGGAGAGAGAAAGGCGTGTGGTTTGCGGTGGGACGGTCGGTGTCCATGCATAAACAAACCAATAATACAAAGACGCGCAAACAAACACACACGGGTCGCAGCGCTCTCGACACCTCCCTGTCCCGGGCCCTTTCCTGAACCTTCCTCGGTCTGGCCAGCCGAGGAAAGGGGAGAGAAGGATAGGGGATACGGAGGGAGAGGGGGAAGGGGAATTGTCGGAGTTTGGTTGGTACAATTCGTGGTTGGGTGTGTACCTGTATGTACGGGAAGAAGAGATACGGGCGTAGCGGCGCGTTGGGCGCACAGCAAAGCAGAATGTGAGCAGACGGACGAGTCGCACAGTGCGAGCCATATGGGCCTATCTCTAGGAGGAGGCGGGAGCACCTCATGTCAGCAGATCAGATGCCATCATCAATTAGGACTTTTGTATGCTACGGTTATGTTATGCAGAATGGTCATGTCGTACGTAGTTCAATGTGTCCTAATGTGTGTCATTCTGTGTCTCGTGATATACCTCAAGCCGTCGAGGACTCTGTCCGGGGGTTTACATGCCGTCCAAGTCATCGTCGTCTTCCCGCCAGCGGCGCTGATCGGCCACGTTCAGAATCTGGGCCAAGTCCTCGAGATGGGGGTTGCGGAGGCTGCGCTTCGCGCCACGGACGAATTCCCCGGCTTCTTCTTCCGCCTCCGGGCTGGAGGGCGGGCGTGGAGACGGCGAGGAGGCGGGCATGGTCGGGCTGCGCTCTCTCCGTTGCGTGGGGCGCGACTGGACGCGCTCGATGGCCGCCGCGACGAGCTCGATCTCGCGCTCCATGGCGGCGGCCTCGTCAAGAGGCGCCGAAGTGTACCGGGTGTGGATAAGCTTGATCGTCGGGGTCGTGTCCGTCCCGCTGGGGGTGGTTGCCGTCTCCTCAGCGAGCGACGTCCATGCAAGACCATGCTCGAGGGCAGAGAGGTGTCGCCGAAAGCCCTCCGTGGCGATGCATATGAGAGCAAGACCGGCCGAGGCCTGGCCAAGGTCTCGAAGCAGAGGATCGAGGTGGGTCTCGCCAAAGGTGAGCAAGTACGCGGCGCTATCGCGGACGGATGTTTCAATGTCCCGGCGGCGGCGCTCGTGGTCCGGCACGTCACCGCCGCCGCCGCCAGGAAACCAGTCCCAAAGCCAGGGGCGAGCTGCTGGGGGCGTTGGGGTCACAGATGTGGGCGTGGTCGAGGTGTCGCCGGCTACGTCGCCCGGCTCTACGCCTGCCACTGTGCCGACGAGAAGCGTCAAGAGTTGCCGGAGGCCTTCGCGGAGCTCCGCCACGTGCCGGGTCAGCGCCATGACGTCTCCCTCACCCGGGAGCATCGGATCCGTGACGTCGTCAGCCTCGAACACGGGGTGTTTGTTGCCAGGGAACAAAGGCTCGCCATCGACGTCGATTGGCGGGTCGTTGATGAGTGCGGACCGTCTCGCCGACTGGCGTGCTGCCCAGGCCGACAGGTTGGCAGAGATGGCCTCGGCGTTGAGGACGGCCGGGATGGAAGGGAACGTCAACAACGAGGACGACGGCGATGGGCCAAGAAGCGTATCGCAAGCAAAGTGCCAGTCCCAGACGGGCTGTTCATCGCTATCCTGACCGTCGCCAACAACAATCTCCCGGTTACACAGGTCGCATGATGAGGGCATCCAACAGTCGGCGTCGTCGTCCAAGACCAGGCGTCTGTACAACCCGATCAGGTCTTTGTCATCTTGTTGCAGGTTTCTCGCGGCCCAGGCAGCAAGTCGGAGGCTCCTCGAGCGGGCGACGAGCCAGCCCTCCACCAGACGATGACGGAGACCAGACCACAGACGCTGGGCGTGCTGGGCCCGTTGGCGGAGGGTCTCGCAGACGAGGCCCAGGGCGGTTTCGGGTCCCGGTAGCCCTGCGCCGGTCTCCAGGGCCATCAAAACAGTCGTGTTCACACAGACGGCCCGGATCGCCACGGACAGGTTGGACAGGAGGTCTGGGGCGCCGGCGTCGAGTGCGTCGAGGCGGCGGAGTAGGGTTTCGGCCAGGGAGGTACGGAGCTGCGAAATGGGAGCTACGTGAGAAAAGAGACCCAGAGGCTTGGTCTTGACGGCGGGGACCTGGCCAAAGACGTATGCTGAGCCGTCGCCTGCGGTAAAGGTAACGGGGGAGGAGACGTAGTCGCCGTTGCTTCTGCTTCCGCCGCTGCTGCTATTGCCACTGCTACTTGTCCTGCTGCCAGCGCCGAGGGAGGAAGACTGGTATATGACGCGGAGACGATGAGACGCAGCTTCAGTCGAGCCCAGGAGGAAAAGGGCAATAAAAACGACAAGTACAAAAAGTATGGTGAGGAGGATAGCGAAACGTCGGTGACGCAGTGAGCGAGGAGTCTGATTGGATGCGGGTGGAATCTCCAGTTCAGCCGACGGTGGCGACGATGATGGTGATGGCGATGGTGATGGCGATGGTGCGGTCAAGTCAAGGACCTCGGGAATCTCGTACACGCACGAGGGCGGTGAAGGCGTGCGAAGGATCGACGGCGCCGCCGACTGTAGCACCGAGTCGGGGCCGACCGAGTCGAAGTGAAGGGATATGGGGCGCGTGTGGTCCGGGTAGAAGGACCGGTGGAAGCACAGCTCGAACATCTGGAGTCTCGCGGTCCATGTGCTGCCGCCATGCTCGCTGCCCTCCTGGTCGTGTTCGTCGAGGATGGCGCTGGCAATGGGGACCCTGAGCGAGAAGCGCACCATGGTGAACTCTTCGTGGACGTCATCGGCTTCGGCCTCCGCCGCGGCCTCTGGGACCTGCATTCGTATGGCCTTCATCGTGTCGAGGCGTCATGTCCTTGCGTCCTCGCGTCCTTGCGACGTCGTCGGGTTCGGCAACAGGTGGACATTGGATAAGTGGCCCAGATACGGTGGGAACCCCATTGAAGGAGAGAAGGATTTCGGAAATTACGGGAAGCGCTTCTTTTCCGCCCTTGCCTCTTCCTTTGTACCGTTGATATTACCGTGGTGTTTGCTTGAAGGAATCAAAGTAGCACAGAGAGGATGGTACGGTGGTTAAAGTGGGACAATGCGCAGCCCCACATGCAGCCGAGATAGAAGTGGGGCGGTCCGGAGGAATGTCGGATGGATTTTGTTAAAGTGGGCAATACAGCAGCAGCCCAACTGAAATGGAAGTAAGGCAGTCCAGAGAAATGTTGGTTACACAGCTAGAACGGAGTTCGCCAGCTAAATAACTAAAATCTAATAGTTTGTACATTTTACCTTAGGCAAAATGCAGTAAGGTAACTAAAGGTTTTTCTCTAAATACGTTTATTAATAAAAGAAAAAAGATACATTATTTAATTAACATACTTTAATAAATAATTAGTAAATAATAACGTAGCTAATAAGTAAGTTAATTAGACAAGTAAGTTAATTACCTAACTATAATTACATTATAAACCTAAGAAGACACTAATATTAACGCCACTAAATTAATTAACGTTACTTAGAATTCTCTTCCTTAGTTATTTCTATATTAAACTAACACGTTTGCGCATTATGTCCTATGTTTCTATACATGCTATACTGTTGTTAACCTAATTTAGTCCTTAGCTTGTAACTACTACTCTAACGTGTTTCTTTATAAACCTATGCTATTACATCCTTCTGTAACTATATATCCTCTGTATTAGCTATAGTAAGACTTCCTTCTTACTAGAGATGCGTTTTCTTAGCTTTCTAACGTTAGCTTAGTGTGCTGTTTTCTTCTTAAAGAGTTTTATTCTCTGCCCTTAGGAATGCATTCTTATGCATTATTCCTAGTGTTCCTTTAAGAATATAGTTAACATCGTTATTAATAGGTGTTAGAAAGCTATTCTAATAACAGGTAATTTAATTCTTAATTAGTGTTAACTAAGAAGTTGCTTTTATTAGGTTATTTAGTATCCTAGAAACCTAAGGAAGCAGTGTTATTAAAAGTAATCCTAGAGGTGTTAGAGTGTGTAACTTAACGTCTAGCTTTAATAATATACTTTCTATACTTAGAGGGATAAGCCTAGAGCCTCTAAAACCTCTCTAGATATTTTTTTTTATAAGTACTTATGTAAAAGCCTTATGAAACACTAGAAAGAAGTCTTCCTTTATAATATAGGTTATACCTCTCTATATCTTATCCTTAATTTATTAACTATACACTATTTTAAAAGGCCTAAAACATCCTATATCTAAGGGCTAAAGTAGATAAGATAAATAAGCTAGTATACAGAGTGTAATAATGTTACTTTTCTAATAATATAGCTTAAAACCTACAGAGTAGTAGCTTTTATGCCTATTAATAATAAAGAGGCAATAAGGACCTCTTATACATAGCTTTAAATAATAATTAAAGTATTTAACTTAATTTAGGCCTATCTTGTTTATTATCTATCTATTTTTAGATATTATAATTACCTAGTTATATAGTAGATTTAATTTAGTATACTAGGTTAAAAAGTAATATTAGCCTATAATAATAATATATAATAAGACGCTATAGCCTAACAAACTAATAGCCTAAATAACTATAACCTATTCCTAATTACTAAGCTACACTATTTTTATATTTAATTACCTTTTAATACTTATTATAACTATTCTAAATATAATCTAGCCTATTATAAAACCAGTCTTATTAAAGTTATAGATATTAGACTCTTAAATACTATACTTTATAATTATATTCTTTATAAAGGTAAACTAGCTATAAATAGCCTCTAGATCTTTATATTAAGCTCTCTTATAGTTATACTTATAAAAAAAACGTATCTAAAGCTATAGTTATTATTTAATAAAGTTTAATACCTAACGCTTCTTAACTAGTTATACGCTATAGTTAGTAAGTAGGTAATTAGCTATTTCTTTAACACTACTTATCTAAAGAGGAAATAATTAGGTATCTAGATTAAGAATGTACTTAACTAGCTTCTCTTCTTTAAGTAACGTTAAATTTTGTAATTTTAGCATAATGTTATATTACAAAGGTTTTCTATTAAGTTAGTTACATAATGTTGTAAAGAGTACTAAATAGATCTATGCTACAGCTTAAATACTAAGATTTAGGGTGTTTTTAATTACTTAAACCGCTAGGATCAATTGCGCTTCTTTTTTTAATAACGACATTCTTTATAGTTAATAGACGTGTGTTAAAAGTAGGAAGATAGTATAATCGCGGTTAGGTAATTAACTCGCTTGTCTAATTAACTTACTTATTAGCCACGTTATATACTTAATTATAATTAGTTACTATTATACTTATTTAGTAATAAAAATAAATAAAAGTTTATTAGGAAACTTATAGTACTATAATAATTACCTTTAAAAATATTTACTTTTATAAGTATAATTTAACTATATAAAGCTTTTTAGTATATAATTTATAGTCTAAATAAGCTATAACAAAGTTGTTATATATATAGTACTAAAAGATTTAGAGTTATAGCTTAGTCTCTAAGTATTAAGAATTACTAGTAAATTATATAAAAGTACTAACATTTTAGTATAAAAATAGATTTAACTTTATACCTACCTTAGGTATATACATTATAGCAAATAGTATTACAAGATACTAATCTTATTTAATTACATTTAATACATAATTCTCTTAGAATTATTCTATATAGGGTTACTTAGTTACTACTATAGTGAAAAAGAGCACTTTTGGTGTTAAACCCTGGCCCAAAAGGGAGGGTGGCCCGAAAGTGGGTAGGTAGCTTGACTTACACACAGGATGATACAGAACATGGATACCCCCTATGCATTAACGTACTTCAACACCTATCTCCTATTCCTCCAACAAAAACAAAAGACTCCTTGGTGTGAAGCAAACGTCCACTCAACGTTTCTCAACCATCAAACCCCTCGTAAAGCTATAGAAAAACGCCGCCAAGATCAAAGAACCGGCGACATAGCCAATCATGCCCAACCACTCAGCGCTGGTGGCATCGCCCAAGATGTAGCCAGCGACAGGAGGACCTACGAGGAGCGAAACGCCAGCGAGGGTAAAGGTCGCTCCCATCCTGGCACCAACCTTGCTTAGATCAGGGCTCAGGCCGACAACGGCAGCCGGCACGAGGCCTACGACGCCGCCTGAGAAGGCACCATACAAGATTGTGAAGACAATCAAGCTACCGATGTTATGCATGCCTAGCCATCCAAACGCCAGTACGGCCGAGCAAAGGGTGCACGCAAGCAAGGTATTGATGGTTCCCACCTTATCCGCAAAGGCGCCCGGAATGATGCGCCCAAAGAAGCTACCCACATTGAGCAACGTGACAAGATACTGCGACTGGTCAAGGGACCAGACGTCGTGGTCGACGGAGAAGAGCTCAATGTAGAAGAAGGGAACGTAAAGGACAAGGAATACCAGGATACTGCCCACGATGAATAGCAGGAAGGGCATATCTGTCCACGTCCCCTCATCAAAGACAACCAACCCGGCCTTCCCGTGCGGCGTGGTGCGCGTCTTCATGACCATGAGGGGAATGACGGCTAGGCCTAGGAGAATGAAAGCAATGGCTCTTGTTGCCCAACCGAAACCGACGTTGACGTGTAAGTGGCTGAACAGGATCGGGAAGACAATGCCCCCAATAGGCGATCCGCTTGAAGCAATGCCTATTGCTAGCGCACGGCGGCGGTGAAAGTACTGTGGCATGATGGCCATAGAGGGAAGAAATATAAGACCCATGCCGATGCCGATGCAAATACCCTGCGCGAGCATGACTTGCCAATACAAAGTGCACAGCGAGGTCATGAACTGGCCCAGAATGACGAGTACCAGCCCGGCCAGAAGGATCTCCCTAAACCAGCCCGCATCAAAGAGCGGGCCGGCCAAGACGCCGACAAAGAACAACAGGCTGCCCTGGACAGAGCCGATCCAGCTGATGGATGAAGACGACTCATTAGGCAACATGGTAGTCTCATAATATGTCTGGTAGACGCCAAAGGTGCTGACGAGGCCCCACGTCTCGAGCATGATGACCCAGGAGCCCAGTACCTGGAGCCAAGCCTGCAGGCCGCCATCGGGGACGGGTGAAGCGGCGGCAATGTTGCGCTTTTCATCTACTGCGGTCTCGGCTCCATCTGTTACTTGTGCGGCGCCGGCGGATCGGAGGTGCTCTGTTGACGCCGACGTGGATGCAAGACCAGGTTGTAGAGTTGAGGCGCCGGAGTTGTTGCTTCCAGTGTCCGTGGCAGGACTTTGAGGCTGGCTGGTGTAGTCCATTGCTTTGACACAAGAATTGAGTATTGCCACACAATATTGAGTATGATGACGATTAGCAGAGAAGCCAAATCGGTGATGAGGTGTGCATTTAGAAGTTCAAGGTTGGAATATCCTAGATGCTGGCGTTCAGGGGAGAGCTGTAACTGTTGGGCTTGAATTGATGATGGCCACATTATGGCCTGGAACAATGGAGGATATATACCATTCCATCTTTACTTGTGCGGGTAAGGCTCCGTCATAAATTCTGCTGGTTGAATGCATATTCCCCGGATGACACGGCTGAAGAAACACCACGCTATTCTTCGCGTCGCGATGACAGATCCGGATCCGTCTGCCCGGCCTGTAGTAGGCCGTGCACTAAAGAATTGGACTGAGATAGTAAGCAGACAGAAAGGACTAGGATCTTGAGGGATAAACATTTGACGTTATGTCGAGTTCGAAATGGTGCGCTTCTATTTTGTGCGTGACTCTCGTCTATAGGTGTCGTGGGCGGTGGTGCCGGGCTTGTCGTGGCGACTTTGTTGCCGACATCCGCCGAAGCAAGGAGAGCATCCACCGAGTACTAAGGTACACTAGGCACTATTCCAAGCATGTCGGTCATGGCTTAGGCGATACGGTTAGGCTAGATGTGCATCTCTGCTTATCTAAGGTATTGATGGATGGCGGATCTCTAGCCTATCGCCTTCGACTGGGAGAACCAGAGCTTTCCGATCCATTTCCAGTTGTCGCATCCTACCAAGCATAATGTACATGGCATTACAATTGTGCATTTCTCATGAAGGCAGGAGGAGCCCCTTGTCTAAAGTGCAGGATGACTCAATTGGGCAATGCCAGAGTGTTGACTTGGTGCCTGCAATTCGAGACTCGGCCCAGTTGCCCCCGTGGAACAACGCAACCGGGGGCTACCATTTTGATTGCCCAAAGCCGTCTCCATTGATCGAGAAAGTCAATTGAAACGCGACACCCGGCCGAAATGACGTCAGGCTGTCTGACGCTGCCGTTCTTTTGTTTTTGGCGCGCGGCATTGTGCAGTCAGTCAGGGCTGAGTAAGGTGGCACTCAATAAGCACACAGCGGACTCAATAAGCACCCAGCAGACTCCATAATGCCAAACCGCCAACATAGAGTGGACAAATTTGGTCTCATTTGCGGATAGAGTATTCAATGTTTTACAGGTCTATCGGCGACAGCCGAATCGCGTCGGGATTAGTATATCAAAAACTGAGTAACTGGGCAAGATGCACCATGCACGGCTTTCGCGATAATCCACCGCGATCCCTTTCTCTTCGACTCTCCGCTGTCACCTGTGGGAATCTTATGGATCCTTGGCCAGGTTTCCGTCATACACGACCATGATGTCAGATCCGTCACGTCCGAATACGACCTTGCCAAAAGTGTAGCTCTTGGCCACTGCCTGTAAAATAGCTTCTTCAGCTTCCGAGTATAAGAGCAGCGTCAACAAAAGAACAAAAGAGCAAAAGTCGACATCATACAACCCAGTGCACTCCCAGTCCTCACTACAAAAACGTTAAAGACACGCCTTCGTCTGCATTAATAATACGCTCGCACAACGCTTCCACTGCACCTTTTCAGGACCCTGTTCTACTTCACTTAGGAAACTCAATATGTTCAACAACAAGACAGCATCTCTTCTGACCCTTGGCCTTCTGGGCCTAGCCTGCGTGCCCTCCGCTGCGGCTGCTCCCATCGCGGTAGAGGAGCTCGAATGGCCTACTCAGTACGTGCAGAGCGGCCCAACCTCGACCCGGGTCCTTGTTCAAGGCCACGGCCCGGCAGTGGTGATTGTTCCATCGTACGGTCGTGACGGCGGCGACGACTTCAACGGCCTCACATCTGCTCTTGTCGATGCCGGCTACCTCGTTCTGCGTCCCCAGCCGCGGGGCACTCTGGGATCGGTCGGTCCTATGGTGAACGTCACCCTGGACGATCTTGCCTCTGACGTGGCCGACGTGATCGATACTATTGCAGGCGGTCGCGCAATCGTGTTCGGTCACGCCTTTGGCACCTTTGTCACTAAGCGTGTTGCGCTGAACTACCCCGACAAGGTCCCTGCTATTGTGGTTGCCTCCCCTGGTGGCCAGAAGATTCCCAAGGACATTGCCGGCATGCCTTTCGTCGCTGGTAACACCAGCTTGCCTGTTGCCACGCGCCTCGCGGCTCTAGAGTTGGCCTTCTTTGCGCCTGGCCACGATGCTCACATCTGGCTGGATGGGTGGTACGCGGACACGCTCGCCATGGAGCACGGAGCCATCGACGCAGCTGGGGACCTGACCGCATTCTGGGCTGGTGCAAACTCCACGCAGGTTCTGGAACTTATCCCATCCGAGGACCCGTTCCAGCCCGAGGATCAGTGGAACACCACCGCCAACCTGTATCCTGACCGCGCCGTTTCAGTCGTCATCCAAAACGCCTCGCACGCTCTGCTGCCAGAGAATCTGGCGGGTGTGGTAGAAGCAGTATTGCCTTACCTAGCCCAGCAGTCAACACGTTTATAATGGACTGGGGCGGGATTCAATATAAGCAGCCCAGCAGCATGTAAACAGTCGGGCCACTTTACCTCTAACTGTTCCAACCATCCTGTCTTTTTCTTAGTCATCAGTATGTATTTGGGCTTAATGAAAGCGGCATAAACCTAATTAGAAAGGATTGACAATAGATGTATTATTTATACTTTTCTCTTTAATCTTATTCTTTTTAATCTGCAACTATTTACTATATAATTATAATAGTTAATAACATATTAATCTTCTTGAAGCCCCCCTTAAGGAATTTCACGCTACTACGGAGCTAGAGCACAGGGCGCTAAAAATGCTTAGTCTTATATGCGCTATTGTTACAGGTATAAAGTAATCAGTTGCATTGCTCTAGCTAATGTTAAGGCAAGTGTCTGCTATTTAGACATAGTATGCTATCTTTAGAAAAGTAAGTAGATTTAGTAAGAAGGATAGCAGTAAGGGATATACTAGAGATAAGGAGGTGCTGTTGAAACAAAAATTTAGGTTTAAATTCGATAAGGGCCCTAGCGACATAGTAGCACACTAGCCTACATATATTGCATCTGTATAAGATACAGCAAACTATTAGAATTCTCTACACATAGGGGTCACAGTTGTTTTATTTTGAATCTACTTATCGTAAAGCAAATTATCCATGGACTCTGCGTTGGCCTACGAGAAGCGAAGCGTGCGGCAACGTTAGACGACAGACTTGCCAGGCCATGAGTAGTTGGTGCCTGTGACAAAAACGAGTTCGTCGCACCAGATTTCAATCTTAGCTGGTGCTGTCGATGGTGAGTCCACACAGACAAAAGTTGTGTCCGGTGACAGCAGCTTTTTAAGGCCTGGATTCTTGGAACTATCGTTGGTGGCCAACTGACAGATCGACAGCCGTAGAGGTATCTAACGATACATGGTCTGGGACTCTTCACGAAGAGGCCTTGCCTCTCGAAGCTCGCCTTCCATTCTGCCAACGTTGTCATCGTTAATGTGCAACTCAAATGGATCAACTGGAAAACAAACCTTGCGTTCTTCGATTCCGAATGGAGCTTGACTCATGCAGACTTTGTCGACTACGTGAGTTAACAGACCAGCCATGTCAGACGAGGATACCCTCATGTGCCACCTAACATTGAACTCCCAGAACCCCAGCGTGGGCGCTGACTGCAGCGGCATTATCATCGGCAACTCATACTGCGTTGAGGTCAATCTTGGCCTCCCGCGTCCTACCACAAGGCCGCCGAGTGTACCAACGACCACAACAACCTCCGGCGCTGGCATCTTGCCGGCTCAGGGGATGACTCCGCGAGCGTCGTGGGCCGACACGACACCTTTACCCTGGCGCAGTTCTACGACTGGAACCGGGCCGTCGGGACAAACTGCGCCGGGTTCTGGTTGGGTTACTGGTACTGCATCGGTGAGATTTTTACGCTCACTCCCACCCTCATTGTTGCCGACCTTGGTTTATGTAGGCGTTGACGGAACGCCGACCACGGTGAGGACTACCACAACTTCGACGACGCACTTGCCGACCACTGTTAAGGCGTGCAAACCTGCCGCGCCGTCGCTGACCCAGCCGCCGGGTACTTGCGGCTGCAGGAGGTGGTACTTGGTGGGCAGCGGCGTCACGTGCGATAGCATCATCCGGCAGCATGGCATCACCTTGGCTAATTTCCTCAACTGGAATACTACCGTCGGTAGTGGGTGTCCTAGCTTGTGGCTGGGAACGTATGTCTGTGTTGGGATGTAGCCAGTCTGAGTTGATCGCGGCTGTTGAGGACGAGATGCAAGGTTCCGCTGGGTTTGATGGGTGAGATTCGGGAGGGATGGTTGAGGTGAGGGGGATAGATTGCGCCGCCCAGCTAAGAAGACCAAACTACAGGTACATCTCCCGTGGATGGGACGGTCAAATCAACTGAATAGTTCCGGCTTAGTGAGATCTACTATTATCTACCGGATGAACCTGGGCGTCATATGTCTTTCACTCTGAGCTGAGCGGTGGAGCACAGTTTCGGCAGCCAAGTATGTGGGCTCTGCAAGCCGATCAGAGTCGTTCATCGACAAACAACAAACTTCGGGCTTCAACGGTGAATCACGGCAACGGCCTTGGGTTTAGGGGCTACCTGATGTCTTCTCTTTTACTAAAATTGATACGGACCTAAACGTTTTGAAACGCAGCCGGATCCTCCAGCACCCGCTTCACAATCTCTTGGCTGTATTCATCCGCGTTCCCGTTGAAAACCTTCATGTACTCCGAGATGTGTTGAGGAAGTTGCTCCACGAGATTGTGCCTTGATGGAACGGGTTCTTGTAGGTGCTCGACCAACGGGATGTACCCCGACCAAACAGCCTTTCTCGTTTCAGCGTTTTCCAGGTCTTCCTTGACCTCGGCGACCGGGCCCGCGCGAACTTTTGCGCTGCCACTTTCCACGCGGATGCGCAGAACTTGCGTCTGCAGCAGCTCATTGGCGGACGGGGGCTGGCGCACTTCTTCCCATCGTCCTGCGACGAGGCCGTTGGTGATGAGCTTCAACGCCCACAACTTCTCCTCGCTGTCCGTGACCAGACTCGCGTAGCCGAACAGGGAGGCCGAACGGTAGTTGCAGGAGTGCGCAAAAGAACTCAGCGCGAGGACGATGCCGTCCACCTTGGTGGCTGACACGCAGACGGGGAGGCCAGGGAGCCCCTCGGCCATCTTCTGTCTGGCGAGATTGGCCATGCGAGCTGAGATGTAGCCGTGGATGTAACAGTCGAGAGGCTCGTCGATGTCGGCGCTGGGGCGATCAAAACTGCCCATGGCGCCAATCATGGGAATGACGGTTGGAAATTCAGTGTTGCCTGGTGTGAAGGTCACATGTAAAGACATGCATTGGTTGACGATGCTGTGGACGGTCTTGAGGTCGTAGTCTGCGCGTTTGTCCGCCAGTCGGTGGACCTTGTTGACAGGTGTCTTTGGGTACTCCATGATTTCCCGCCGAGGCCTTGAATCCTTCTTTTCTCCAAAATGTAGCTGATAGTGGTGGAAAATGGGATCCTTGGAATGCTGAGGAAATCGAGGTCTGGCGACTGTGTTCAAACCGGAAGCAGTGAAATATCTGCCAAAATTCGGATGGTGAACAACTGAAACGGCAGCTTGGGGGCGTCAAGACACCATGTTCTGCTTTCAATTATATGGTTGATGGTCAATCTGTGGCTCCAATTTTAAAGGAGCCGTTTCCGTGGAGAAGTCCCGGAGCTGGGCCGATTGTGTCCGATGGTTGCTACCAGTATGGAGGCCATCGGCCTTTGTCGGGCGTACGCTGGGCTTATCGCCTACGACTTTGACGAATGAACGGCCGGTAACTTGGCGCAAAATGATTCAGATGCCAGACCAAGGCAATATGAGCAGCTAATCCGCTGATTCCTATAGGTCATCTTACCGTAGAATGTGCGCGGCAGTTGCAGGTCGGAAAAGTCCAAGTCGAACCATGTGCTGGACGCCCTGATGGTGGAGAATCTTGATGCCACGGCCATCCGAGGGTCGGAGGTTGTACGTCTATCAAGGGATAGGGACGCAGACTTGACTCCGGGTTGTTACATTTGCGTAGTCGGGTAACAGAAGTAAATCGCCCATCCCTTCGACCACGAGACGGGAAGCGCCAGCAGAGCTGGTCAATGCTCACTCTCTGTCCCGATAGGGGGTCAGAGCCAAGCAAGTGCCCTGATCGAATGATACTCTCTGCTGATAGAGACACCGGTTAGTATACCTTTTCGTGGTCCAAGAGAAGTCTGGCATTCCCAGCCTAAACGTCACTAGTCCAAGGCTGCAAACTCCAAGCATTCAGTTACAAGAGTTTCAGGTCTTCGGCTCTGGCGTTACATCTACCCAAGTAGAGTTGCGGGAACGAACAAAGCTAGGCTGCCACGCGACGCATGCTCACTGTGTCGAAGGCGATTGTTCAGGATGCAAGGGCCGCATGACAAGGCTCGGGATCACGCATGCCTTATATTTGTTTATTCTTCACACCCCAGTGTCCACCACCACCTTTTGTCGCCTATGATGGCGACGGTTGTATGCTGCCTTCGCCAGGGGTGCCACTCCTCTCGGAAGCGCCACCTCTTCAATCAACCAGACCCGGCTGCCGACAGCGCATCAGACAAGAAAGCTTGGTTCTGAGACGCGGCTTGGTAGGCGTGCCATCCAGCCACGACATCGAAAGCCCCCGCGTGTCAGGTACCTCAGCCGTCACCCGGAACTTGGCTCATCTCCGACAGCATCGAAGCAACGTCGGGCGCGGTGCCACTTTCGATGATCTGCTGGACCATGCCAGAAATCTCCCTCCGAGACTCCTCGTCGATTGTCCCAGTTGTGCAGGATCTCGAGATGCCGTTGGCCAACACGTCCAGGCAGTCACGGTAGACGTCAGCCTTTTCCGACCGATCAGCGAATATTGCGAGACTCGAGGCGACATCGCGGATGGCGCGGTCGACGTTCTTGGGAACCGGGACGGCCCGACGGTAGACGATGTAGATTATTGTAACGCCCACTTGGAAGCTGAACAGCATCTAGAGGGATGTCAGCAGTATACTTGGAGTCGAGCAAACCGGCTCTAAGCAGCACGTACATCGCCCCAGTGCTTCGGGATCTGGCGTTTCTTCTGCAGCGCCCGGAATATACCGACGAAATCGCAGCAAGCCTGGAGTTTCTCATCGATATATGGCGAGTCGATATCGGTAGGGTCCAGTCTGTAAAGAATCACCCGCGTGATGGCCGCGACGTGGGTCAGCCCCAGAGAACTTGCGTATCCTTCGGTGTTGACGCGACTGGAGAAATGTCAGCGTGCATCCCCTTGCCACCGAAAAACCCCAACCTACCCATATCCGTACATCTGGCCATCCTGTGACCACTGATCAATTGCAGCTCGAGTGTCTTTGGTGAACTCTGCTCTAGCGTCGGGGGCCATCGTTTGCGTAGCAGACAAGATTTTGGAATGAATTTGCCGTATGCGACACATGTGAGCGTAATAGCTGAGGTTGAAATTATACGTTGAGCCTGTAGTCGCGCCGGGTACATCTGACGACCAAGGCATGATGTATCGAGGCTCGAGTCCGTTCACATATGCGGGCGTCGTGATCCATTCTTCGGGAGGGTAGGGAGGAATGCCGAGAGTGATAGCGATCACTTTATCTAGCCTTGCATACTGTCAGAAGAAGAGCAGAACGATGATTTGGTGTCAAGGCGTGGAGCATCTGGCAGGCTTACATATAGATACACCACCAAGCTTTGATGGCCATTGCAGTCTCGGCGGTTCCGTCATGCACAAGACGGTGGAATCCTTTCATCACTGCGAAACGCATGGCCACGCCAATGATGTGTCCCAGTCGGGGAGTGCTTTCGCCGTGCAGCGCGTGGATAGCGTACAGGAGCATTGATTGGAGGCGAACTAGAGGCTTGTACGAGTGATCCGTCAGTATGGTCTGGTCGGCCTGCGCTTGGAGCATCAGGTTGTGATGCTGCTGTCGCGTGAAGCCGTCGAGCTTTGCCTGACGCAAAAGGGAGCCGACGGCGAAGATCTGTGCTAACATTAGATAGAGCTCTCGGTTGGGAAGAGGAAGAGACTGTTTCACGTGCCATTTTGACGAGGTAAGATCTCCAGGCATCAGTGCTTGACAGGAAGATTTCGCCCATCCTCCAGTCTTGATACCCTCGACTGCATTCTTCCACGTCCAGAAATGGATAGCGCGGATGGATGGTTTCGAAATAGACCTGGAAAAACACGGCACCTTCGTGGATGGACACCTCTGCAAACGTTGGAGCAGACCCCTGGCCCAGGACGTGTATTGGCATGGCCGGATCGCTGTGCGCGACAGAGTTCGCACTTGTGTCGTGATTTGCCACATCGCTGACGGTGAATAGGTTGTCGTCTGACTGTAGCATGTCCAGACCATGGATGATGTTGTTCGAGTTGTCTAGAGGGGCCATGAATGTCATTTCCAGCTGATCAGAACCACTTGGTGGGTTGGAAAACCCGTTGGTGATCTGGGGGTCGCCAAGGTGTCGAGAGGGACCATCTATCGGCTGATCAAGTGACATTACAGGAGTTGCCAGTGTCGCTCTTTGCTGAAGATCCGAGACCCGTGCTTCGAGTGATTCGATGTAGTGAACTGAGTACAGGGCCATGCGCTCGCGCTCGGCGGGAATACATTCTGCGCGGAGTCAGTACGAGTTGAATTCCCAAAATGATGCCTGGAAAACATGTCCGGGTAAGTCGCCCTCAACGAAAACATTCATTTCACAGACATGGCTCCAACGCTTTTCTTGAATGCACCCGAACTATAGCGGCGTGGACCATGCCCTCCATATTGTTTGGCTGTCGGCCGATTCTAATGATGTAGAAGCATGGCAACCTGCATCATGTCGTTCTCAAGCAATGCGAGGGAACAAGGATAAAGCTCGAGGCCACACACGGCTGGTTATGGATCACTGACCTTCATTGGCCGAAGCACAGTTTTGGCAGTTTGGTGGGCCTTCACACCTTTGCTTCCTCGTCCGGCACCGTTGACACGCCTTTGCCTTCCTCGGCCGCGACAGGCCGGGTGTTTTTTGCGCTGATCGTGGTGAGGGCTCGGAATTCCCTTCCATTTTTCGGACTCTTGCCATGGGATCACGGGTGAGCAAGGATTTTCTGTCCGAGGTGTGCTATCCAACGGTTGCTACTGGTACTATGAGGAGGAAGCCGGCCGATGTCGTCCGACCGAAGAAGTCCGACCGAAGAAAGGCGGAGACCCGTATTTAGCACCGCGTCGGACATCTTCGGGGCTTGTTTGGGACCAGAATGGTAACCGGGAGGGTAAGTTGATACGGTGTTAGATTTGACGGTGTCGTTTGGCTCTAATGTTTCCAAAAACTGGGTCTGCTGGATAATGGAATATTCTGCCACTGGGGCGGTGTATAGGCGGGGTAAATTAGCCCCCGGCCCTGGGAAGATGGAACAACAATCAATGTGGCACGAGAAGTTCATGACATCGTGGCTGACGAGCTCAGCCACTACACGTGCCTCATCACGTGGTGGCTCACCAGAACACTATTTCTGTAGGCGCAGGCTCTCATCTAACCTTTCTCAATTCAAGCACTTACACATATCATAATCCTATGCCTAGCTGTGCGCTCTAGCTTGCGACACAATGGAATCACTAACCTAGCAGCATCATCTACTGGGTTCACCCAGAAGTGAAGGATACATATATCATATCCGACAATCAAGAGTCTCGGTTGCTCTCGAGTCTGTCACCCCAGACGACCATGCACAATGGCGATCACCACCTCCTCGGCGAAGCTTTACCTTCAGACCTTTGAGAACTGGGGCAGATAGGATGAAGAGTTCCAAACGAAGGCGACCAGTCTGCACCTTTGGGAACAAATCGATCCAGAGAGTGAGCGGAGTCTGTTGGAAAAGCCCTAACGACCGGAGGGATTCCACATCACTGAGGTAGAAAGCTCAATCGGGATGCAGACCCGCCGAAGCGAACAGTCCAGTCAGACGATTGGCCACCAGTCGACCAAATCAAGCACGTCTCTACAAGAGATAACCGATCCGCATCAGAGAGCTCACCGCCAAAGACAAGGCCTCCTTCACATTCGAATGGAGAGTCTATGAACAAGACTACAAGGAACACAAGGAGCAAGACACCAGTTGCGAAAAGCTGAAGGCTTGGGTCATTGAGACCGTGGATTACGGCCTGCGCCAGAGCTCGTGTCGACCACCGTGGGAGGAGTTGGTACAACAACCTTAAGACCAGTGTTGGTACAACCGACAGAGAACAGCAGATAACCGCACGTCGAAAATACCAGGAGGCTACAGCTATCTTGACAAAGGTGCCCAAAGGCTTCGCCACATGGATCAACACATGGGAGACAGCAACCAGCCATGCCCTGGTGTGGAAGACTGGGGGAATTGAAGCCCCCAAAACATGGTTCGAACCTTACCAAGGCGATTCGGCCTATCCTTGGCCATTGGGTCACAATCTACAAAGGCATTTACAAGGCCAAGCTCGAAGACAAATCATTGTCAATCGGAGAGGTTGCAAAGGACCTTCTTCCAGAGGCCGACCAACAAAATCTCCTAAAACTTTCCCTACAACCTTGTGTCCCTACCCCAATTACATAAACGCGGATACTAGTGGGACAACCGTCCAGAGCACAACTGCCTTGGCGACCACAATCATGCAATTGTATCCAATTTGAAGGTTATACATGCTCAGTTCATCATTGAAGACCTACGGTCAGGATTCACAGACAGCGCGTTCATTATCAGGGACCATCAAATCAATTCATGGACCGAACGGACATCCAAGGCCGATGGCCGTAGGTGATATTTGCGACTCGGACATCAGGGACCGCAGGCTTTGGGACACTTGGTCAACACCTCGAGAGGAGTGAAGATCAAGGGTGTAAGCACGGTAGAATGTGACAGCTGCGCCCTTTCAAAGATCACACGACAAATCAGCCGCCGGCCAAGGGAGGTCGGTCATTCTCAGGAGATTGCTTGGCCCTAGACTTCCGCGATCTCACAAGAGACCCGGAAGGACGAAGCAGCGTAATGCTTGTTACCGATCGCTGGTCTGGAATGATCTGGGATTACTATTTCTCAGAGAGAAGGACAGGAACTGTGATCTCAGCCCTCAAGGACCTCTTTGGCGTACTCGACCGACAACATCGACTTACACTGAGAATCAAGCGATGAAGCAATTATCTACAGGGAGCTACAGCGAGCTACAGCGAGGACATTTGCTGTGAGCAACACAGAGTCGGCCCTCCTGTACGACTACTGCACTGCTGCTGGGCTGGAAGTAACCATCTAGATGAGAGGGAGCACTAACAAGAGACAACAGGTGAAATGGCCACATTAGATGGAGAGAGAGAGTGAGTGTGAGTAGCCTCATTGACCTACAAGAGTCCGTATGAGGACTAGTGCATGTCCGTTCCTCTCCGCCTGATGCATGTCTCGTCCCTGATGATGCATTACTGTCTGTCTTGTCTCCAGGTCACTGAGAGTTGAGAGTATACTGTGAGTAGGTGAGTTCAGTGAATTCAAGAGCTCCCCATGTTCAACCATCACAGTCCCACCTACCTCCTCCGCCAACTCATCAACACATTAACTGCCTGTGATACCAGCCTAGCACATCGCCCTCATTGCTACCCGCCTTCGACTGTCAGCCGGTTCTTTCTCCAGATCTGTTGTTACTTTGAGCTCTTGTTCCAATCTAGCTTGGAGCCTCCCTAGCGTCGCCTGACTCAGCTTCGCCGAGTGCATTTCATCCCGCTCACTGCTGCTACTACTCCTGCTGCTGCTTGTGAAGTCTGCCTTGCAACAACATCACCTCCAGCCAACACATTTCTCATCGACACCGCCCACCATGGTTTCCAAGAAAACAAAGCCTGCGCGACGACATCGATGATCTCTTTGAGAGCAGCAGCGTTGTCAAGAAGTCGCTCAGGAAGAAGCCCAAGCCCACCACCGTCAGTGACGTTGATCAACTTTGGATTCCACACATACCAATCTTAGTAATCCCTTTGATTTCTTCTATAGAAACCCAGCCTGGTTCCGAACCACCGACTTCGCTCTTGATACTGGCTTAGTATTACAACTGCTGAGAAAAGTTAAAATCATGTAGCTTAACCTATGATGTGTAAAGGGGGTTTAAATCGAGTGTTTCAAAATGCTATCACAACTAGGCTGCTTAACGCGAACATGGATTAAATTACGTGATTTACTACGCCGTCTTTCCGACACTGGCACGAGTCGTCAATAGGGTTGTTGGCCAGATGGCAAGAAACAGGGGGTAGAATCCGACAAGGGGTAGATTCCGTTCGTAGAATAAGGAATAGGATGCGTCGCTGTCGGAGTCTCTTGCAACTGTGGCCACAGTGACATCGACTGAATCTGATTAGGGGAACTTGATTGAGAAGATGCAACGCCACAGCCGAGGATCTGAAAACTTCGGTGTAGGAGGCTTGGAGCCTAGTCACTCACAGTCATTCAGGTACGGCCGTGTCGGAGGCTACCACTTAACAGCGTTTAGCATTGGGTTGCAACCTCGCTTATACGATTCCACGAGGCGCAAGCGCATGAGGGTCCTCTGACTTTACTCTCTCCCCATTGCCTTCTCAATCGCTTCCAAGATTGCCAGACACTTTTCGTCCTCAAACTTCCGAGTGATGATCTGAAGACCAATCGGAGCGTCCACGTAGGTCTTTGGGTCGTAGTGGTCATGCTGGTACTTGTCGCGCGGGTTCTTCGGCACGTACCCGCAGTCTTTGACATCCTTTGCAGGGTCGACGGTGGTGACGGGGAAACAAACAGCAGGGTATTCCAGCAGATTCCACTGGCTTGTGTATAGCCAGTATGTGCTCGTGCCGTGGGGGGGCGCGGCACTCGGGCTCACGGGACTAAGGATTGCGTCGACGGCATGGTCATCAGGGGCGGCAGTTGCCAGCCAGTGATCATTGTACTGCTGGCGGTATTCATTCCTCTCGGCTTTCAACTAGTACGGCCAAGTTTAGTACGGGGTTCTCTTGGCGGATGATTTTCCGAGGTAAACTTACTGCCCAAACTTCTTCCTTCGTCTTGTCTTTAACAAGCTCATTGTCGAAGATCCACTGCGTCAAAGGACAAGGCTCTTCACCGCCATCTTCGAGGACCTTTTTGATCGCTTTCCCTCCGTCTTCAAAGTACAAGCCCATGCTGATCTCGTAGGCCCTTGAGTGGTTAAGAGGGATCCACTGGACCACTTCGAATTGGTCTCCATGCGCACGAAGGGCGCTGGTCACTTCTTCGAGAGCTCGACGAACGGGAGGATGAGGCATGACAATTCCGTCGTTCCACATGACTCCAATCTTGAGTTTTGTGGGAAGCTTGACTTCCCGCCAGGGTAACGGAGCGAGTGAGGTATCTTGCTGCCATGGCTCGGCATTGCAGTACGTGCTCATGAACAGGGACAATGCAGAGCGAGAGGTGCACATTGGTCCATGAGCTCCAACAATTCTGCGGAGAAATCAGACGACTGGTACACCACAATCGATACCGCGGATGAGAAGCAACTTACCCGTCTCCGCCAGGAACAGCTCTTGCGCCACCACGACTGAGCCGACCCGTGGAAGGTTTGAAACCGTATATGCCAGTGCATCCAGCTGGAGCTCGTATCGATCCGCCACTGTCTCCTCCAACACCCTTCCAGATTGATTAGGAAACTTCACAACAGGATTGGTGACATGGAATAGAGCTCTTACCAAGACGCTTCCTCGGAACGCTACGAGAGCGGCTTCGCCACCCGAGCTCCCGCCTGGAGTCAAGGACAGATTGCGGGGGTTGAGCGTCGTTCCGTAGATGTTGGAGGACGTCTCCAGGTGCATACCGGTCTGCGGCATTGTAGTTCGTGCGTAGAACACAGCTCCAGAGGCCCAGAGGACATCATTGACACCGCTTACACCTGACTTGAAGGCGTCAGCTGCAGTTGCAGATAGGACACGCTCCGAAACTTACAGTCTCTGCATCAATGTAGGCGACCATCCCACACGTTTTCATTCGCCCAAACATGCCGTGGTGCTCTTTGACAGAGATGGGCAAGCCATGAAGCGGGCCAAGCGGCTCTGGCAGAGCGTCAAGAAGGGCTGCTCGCTCTAAAGCCATTTCGGGAAGCAACTCAGTGATGCAATTCGTCTGTATCGATGAGAACAATCTTCATGTCAAGAATGCATCGGCGTCTTACCAGAACTTGAGCCAGTGCCGCGGCACGGAGGAACGCTTTGGTGACAGTGACGCATGAGTATTTCTTGGACCTGATTGCCGCCAAAATCTCGTCCGCGTCAAGAGATGTAATCTCAATCTCCTCCGGTTCAAGTACTAGATGCCGGATTTCGCAGACATTTGATGGAAGCGGATCCGGCAGATTTCCGAGCTTCAGCGGTGGTGAGATCTTGGCAAGCGAGTCATCGCGCATGGCGAGCGCTCTGGCTATCGGGGATCCGAAACGCATGATTTATGATGAGTGCCTGTTTGGCTTTGAGCTCAAATGAAGGGCGTGAAAATAGATAGCTTGCAGATGCCTCTGTCACAAAGAATACACTGCAATATGATGAGTTTAAGCATGTTTTATCTCACTTGGCCACAGATAAAGTCACGACTTGATTGAAGTACGCGGTGCTCTTTGACTATCAGCATCTGTCGGAGTTGCAGCAGCATTCGCGTGTAACAGACAGGATTGTGATGTCCGATGAATGCCATGTTCCCCGATCTCTCCGCTCCACGTCGGACTTCATCGGTCCCGGAGTCTTTCGGTTGACCCGATAGGTTCTTAGATGAAGGTGCAATCTCTCCGACGGCGGCGTTCATCGGGTTGCCAGCTCCGACACCGCAATCAACGCTCAGCTGTCAAACCCTGCAAGATACTGGAACACCTAGTGCGAGATCCATGGATGTGACTGGCTCGAAGTATTAGTTCTACGACTAAGAAACATTGCATCGTGCCCGATAGATGTTGCCCATCGATTCCATGAACTAGCCCCAGCTTCCGCTCTTCCTGACCCGACCACCCCCTATCAGGCAATGTGGATTTCTGGGGAATCTGCATGCGATAGCAGGTAGCTCCCTCAACGTGCTCCTGACTTGTCCGTCGATCGATGATAAGGCACAAGTCCTCAAGCGTATTAATATCTAACCTCAATGCTTCTGACTCTGGTACGATGATTTGATTCAGTCCAGACGCATTGTTCCAGTCGACACCTACTCTCAAGATCAGCAGCATGTCTCATGCCAACGAAACAAAGAAGATGGCGGTCATCGAGCCCCGTGCCGGTCCTGACGATGCCCATTCTTCGGATCCCAAACTCGACATGATGGCCAATGCTAAGGACATTGGTGCCGCCGCGTATGCGGAAGCCCGAAACCTTGACTCCGACGATCTCGAAGGAGAACGGCGAAGGGTTAAGAGAAAAATGGACAGGATCCTGATGCCAATGGTGAGCGGCGTCCATTCCTCCCCCTCCTGAGTACCGAGTGTTCAATCTGAGACTGACTAAACTGCCTCAGCTATTGACTTCGTTCGTCTTTCAATTCTTGGACAAACTCTCCTTGAACTATGCTGCTGCATACACCCTGATTCCCGACCTTGGGTTGGAAGGTCAGCAGTACTCGACTGTGGCATCCGCTTTCGCCTACGGCAACATCATCTGGTACATTCCAGCTAGTATGCTGCTTCAGCGTCTACCAGTTGCAAAGTACACAGGTATCATGATTGGTGTCTGGGGAGCGCTTCTCATGTGCTGCGCGGCAGCGAAGAACTTTGGAGGCATTTTTGCACTGAGGTTCATCCTGGGGATGGCTGAAAGCAACATGACGCCTGCTTACATGATGATCTGCTCCATGTTCTTCACGCGCCAGGAGCTTTCCTTGCGTCTGGTTCTGTTCATTGCTATGAACGGGCTGGCGACTGCAGGGGGGTCTCTGATTGCTTTCGGTTTTGGACACGTGCACAGTACCAGCATTACTTCATGGCAGCTGATCTTCTTGGTGATTGGCGGTGCGAATCTCCTATGGGCGGTTCTATTCGTGAGTTTTCTTCCATGGTCGCGTTCTCCTTACATACAGGGAATCTTCTTACCGACTTTCGCCTTCTAGCTCTACATCGTCCCCGATTCTCCCATGAACGCCCGCTGGCTCAACGAAAGAGAGAAGCTTGTGGCCGTCGATCGAGTGTCGCAAAGCATGATCGGCATCAAAGACAAAGCCTTCAAGTGGAGGCAGATCCAAGAAGCCTTCTTGGACCCGAAAGTCTTCATCCTCTGCATCTGCGGCTTTTGCAACGGCGTCGGCAGCGGCGGTCTTGGCTACTTCGGCTCGGCACTCCTCAAGGGGTACGGCTTTTCCGGCATCAACGCGACACTTCTGCAGCTCCCCACTGGTATCATTGAGTTCATCGTCCTACCTATTTCTGGATGGGTGGCCTCTCGGTACATCAATGCCAGATGCTATGTCGCCGTTGTCACCCTCTCCATTCCATTCGCAGGATTCTTAGGCATCCGCCTGACGTCCTTGGAGCACCAGTGGAGGCTCGTTGGATCCACCTGGATCCTCTACGTCTTCGCCATCGGAGCAGCCGCGTGCTATAGTCTGCTCGCAGCCAATTTCGCCGGCCACACCAAACGCTCTTTCGTGAACGGTCTTTGGTTCGTCGTGTGGGCGTGTGGCAACGTCGCAGGCACCAACTTCTTCAAGGCCGAGGAGGCTCCGCGGTACTTTACTGGAATCACAGCCCTTCTGTCATTTACCTCCGGAACCATGGTCATGTTCTTCGTCTTTGCTTTCTACTGCAAGTGGGAGAACAAGAGACGCGACCGCGTTTACGGTGTCAGGGATGTTGATGATGGCGAAGCCGACGACGAGGGCATTCGAGCCGGATTCATGGACAAGACCGACATTGAGAACAAGCATTTCCGTTATGCTTACTAGCTACGACTTACTTTCCCATGGTTGGGGGGTTGAGTCAGATGGATATGTTTCTTTTATGGCGAATTCGCAAATGGTGGTGGTTTTCCCTATCTAAGATATGATGAGGTGCACAATTTCAGAATCCCTCATTGGTGACGTTGCTAGAATCTGTCAGTACGTTCCAGATTTCTTGCCCTCAGCTGTCCTGTGACTTCAGGGCAGACAATGTCTCGCAAAGGCGAGTGGTTCCAGGACTTGACAGCAGACTATCGAGGCAGCTGGACACATTTGAGCTGGTACCTGGCAATCTTCAACACTTGGACTAACCTGCATCACTGATGTCCATTGCCTCCTCAACTGAGTTCTCTACAGGCTCGTCGCCCGTCAAACTCTAATCACGTTCGCGTTGCTTGCAAGGGCCCAGGGTAGCCGCGTGCTTCGCGTAGTCGACTGAAGGCTTTCTCGAGGAACACCTAAACCATGCACGATGCCCTCTCAACCCCATGTACTTGATCACTGCCGTGGGTTTCGCTGTCTCTGGGACAATCGTCGCGTCGCCATGTGATGCCAAAGCCCTCATGGAGGGGGCCCGCGGAGCAGCACGTCGGCCACCGCGTGAAAAGTCCCCCCACGGCCACCAGCCTACCCTTCCGTCCTTGCCGTCCTACACAACATGGGTTAGCAAGGTGGCAAGAGTCGCCACTCCCTCGGTTATGTTCACGGCTGCCCCGAGCTGCTGGTCATTGCGGAGACCGTAGGCTACTGGCCCATGTGGAACACCGGCCGGCCTTGTGAGAGCCTGAGGCCATTGGGAGCCAAAAAAGTGGGCCCTGAAGGGGCAGAAGGGGGGGCTCGAGCAGCCTACCCACGTAGCAGATCTTAGCTCTTACAACACCCAATTTTAGACCTCTTTGCTCAGGGCTGTTTGCCACACCTCGTCGACGTGACTATTTTCTGGCCTGAACGGCGGTCTATGCGGGCCCAAGGTATACTGTAGCTGGGAGATTAGGGCGGCGGATTGAACAAATGGGCCCCGGGCTGAGAACCGGGGCCCAGATTTCCTGCAGGCTGCGTCGCGGTCGGAGTCGCGTGGTGCTCTGGCTATGATCACAGCGACGGGATCTCAGATCGTAGTATGGCATTCATGCCTGGACATTAAGTTGGCCGAACGCGGCTGAAAAAACCATGCGTAGTCAACCTCCGGCTTATCCTCGGAAACGGGAATCAATAAGCTTCGAGTCTGGGTTGGTTGGTTGGTTTTGCAGTTCGGCCAGGGCAATTCGTATACCGGTACCTCAACACCTCAGCTGCAATCTAGAAAATAAAGGTTTCTGCAGTGCGACAGGGAACACACGAACGAACACTTATACCGTCAGCATTCTGTGGCTCTTCTCTCCCTTTGATTTCGGTTGCCTCCGCATGCACATACCCTGCTTGTTTCGTCATTTTCCAAGGCCATCAAGCGAAGCTAGCTGCATGATGTTGGCAGATAAGCCACCTTCAAGTGTTAGTGGCAGGGTATGTTCACACCCCATCCCTCCTCTGCTGTCCAAAGAGAGATCATACCACAGTCTTGTTGTTAAGAACCTAAATCTAACATGCCCTAGAGAAGAAATCATACGTTGTAATAACTCTTCGGTCTTTCTTCTCTCTCCATATCGCCCACTTTGATTATAGCAAGCCTGTTATCTCTCCGTCATCCTGACCATGGCCAGACCTTTTCCTATATAATCTACGTGATCTCCTCTACCTGCTACATACGACCATACCCACTGGAGAACTCGGGATCCCGTCCGCTCTCCCATAGATAAGCCAGTGAGGGCCGGATTAGTAGTTGGGTCGGTGACGACCAGCGAATACCTGGTGTTGTATGTTTTTGCCCTTTCTTCTATTATCTTTTTATCAAATTTCCGAGGTTGAATGACATTCTTCAATTTGTGTGACACGCTTGTGGCTTGAGGAACACCGGAGGAGGCCGTGGGCCATAAGAGGCATTTGCGCTTACACGCAGCCTACGGCATACAAGGCTAGTGTGGCAGGGGCCCTAATCTAGACGTGCAGACTGTGCAGGATAGAGGGGCGGCCAAGGGCGGGCAAGGTTGAGGGTGGGGCAAGATTGAGTGAGGGGAAGTAAGGTTGAGAGGGGTAAGATCGAGGGTGAGCAAGATCGAGGGCGGGCAAGAATCTGGGACCTGGGCTGGCCACCGTCGTCTTTGACATTCCTAGCCCGGCCATCACATGGTCCTACCACCGTGGACTGAGAAAACTACGGCACATGCTGTCAGAGTCAATCACTACACAATGGCGCTTTCCTGTACTCTTCTCCTTGCCTTGATACTTGATAGTGCGGTGTTGGCGGCTTTGCGTTTTCCTCTCCTTCTGGTACGTACCGCTGGGGTACCTTCTTCCGTCTGTTGGTTGTTGCTGTTGGCTTGTTGCTCAAGTACTCAGCACTCACTCCTGTGCTACCCGGCGAGGTACCGTGGGTACCGAGGTACTTTGAGGGCGGCGGTACCTCCCTGGTTGTACTACTGTTTCCTCCGAAGATGTGCCGGTGGGTGCAGCTGGTCGCAGGATCTGTGTCCTCGAAACAGCGGGTGGGCCGCCTTGACCGCCTGACCAGCAGACCGGCACATCCCCCCAAGGCCGGGTTTGCTCGACAATCTCCAAAATCCCCTCTTGGCCTCTGCCTCCCGCGCCATGTGCGCGTTTATAATCGCGACCGCCTCCGACCATTGTCATGTCTCAAATCAATTGTCCTCAAGTCGTTGCCCGACCCTTTGACCTTATTACAGAATGAACTCTCACGCAAAAAAAAAAAACCAACAAAAAAAAAACCGGACTTTTTCGGCACCTCGGGAATGTTCTGGATTGCCATCTGATAAAGCGCCGTGCTTATCCGGAGCGACAAAAGCAGAGTGACATGCCGTTAAGGGGAAGTCCGCAAAATGTACTTTTACATCTCGCCGGGCCCGTCATGAAGGAAAAGCCTGGAGACAATATGAGCAAGGGCTGGCTGTGGGTTGGGTTGCTTCAGCAGAGCGATGGCGTTGGGGGGTTGAGGTGCAGCGTTTCCTTCCTTCCTTCCTTCCTTCCCTCCTTCCTTTTTGTTCCCACAGAACAAGGCCATCCTGGAGGCACGGTAACACGTACATGCACGCGGGCGCGCGCTCTTCCGCAACGCAACGTGCGCCTCCGGCATCCAATCTGTTTACAATCACCTCACCCAGTCTCCTCTCGTTTCCTCGTCGACATCGCAGCATATACACAAGCTGGCTTGGGACACCGTATCAAAAAGTCGTCAATGGATTCGCCAATGAATCCATCGCCAGCATGCCATCAAGCCAGCCGCAACGCGTCAATCGAGCCCGGGAACCATGGCGCAGGTGTTGATCCAGACAATGGCTTGGTGGACACGCCGAACGTCAAAGACTCTGTGAGATGGCCTTCTGGCTTTCTGACCTTTTCTCCCAAAGCACACCGCACCTCTCGCTGCAGCCCGCACACAACTTCGTTCTCACAAGGCACTCAAGCTGACCAGACCCGCTGTGTTGCAGGTTCGCGCCATACTCGCCGACATGGCTGACCTCGACTCCGCTTCGAAGCCTACGGCCAACCAATTCATCACCAACCGTCTTCCGTCACCTCTTCCGAGCAAGATTTCCCAAGCCATCCTGCGCGAACTCGTCAATAAGCGAGAGCCTATCAAGCAATGCCTCAAAATCGCCGACAAGGTCGTGAATGCCCCTCAACGAACCGACAAGCGCCGCCAAAGTCTCATGGCAAGCCTTGATCAACTCTGGCCTGCATGTCTCGTCGTGTCGGAATCTACAACACTCAGACACCTCGTGACAGTAACACTCAATATCGTATTGATCACAAGACAGTCTCTGAAGCCTTGAAGACGTTACACACAGCCCTGGCTGTTGACACCGTTATCTCTCCATCAAGGCCGCACGAGTCGGTGTCTAGGGTCGCAACGCCCGAGCTCATGCGGACCAGATCCAGGCCGTCGACACCCACGCCCAGGGAGACCAAGTCCGCCCAACTCCATGATGAGCTTGGGTTGCAAGACCAAGGCGCAGTCCCGCCCCTTCTTCAAGACGTCGACATGTCATTGTTGCTGGATTACGGCGGCGATGGCGACATGAATGATTCAGACAGCATCGTCGACGAACCACCATTCTCCATTCAGCAAGAAGACTTTGACGTTGTGGGCGAGGCGACCACTCTACGACGATGACGCGCTGCCTGGCCATAATCACAACTCCGACGACGACGCGGACATGCGCCGAGACGACAATCGCACCAACAAAGCACCATCCCAGCCGGAGGCACGCGACTCTCTTCAACCCACACCACCCCAAATGCCAAACCCCAGGCTGAGACTGTTGTAGCGACAAGAATTTACTCCATCATCAGGTCCGAGACATCGCCTCGGACCCTGTTACAGCGTTACAGCAGCAGCAGCCCGGTCCCGGAGCAAAGGCGATACCTGCGCCCCACGCACACCTGGATGCGGCCCAGATCGCCAGCTAATGAATCCACGAGTGGGCTGAGCCATCCGTCACCCTCGCCAGGGCCTGCAAATGTTTGCGGAGGCTCGCGGCAAGGGAGAGCTCGCCGACAACTCGCATGCGGTGTTGTATCGAGGCCATGAACGTCCTGTTCTGACTCTGTCCTTCCGAATCGCCCGCAGCGCAAGGACAGCACGGAGATGGCGGCGGCGAGCCTGACTGCGATGATCTCGGTAGATACGAACACCGCACAGACGATGCTCGGCGCTGGCGCTCGCGCAGCTGTCGATACGTCGCTTCGGTGCCTGGGCCGCGGCAGAGGGCGTATGGGACGCTTTGGCAGACGTGGCTACTGCATCCGAGAGTCCGGAACTGTCGTCGTCACTGGCGAGGCACATTCTGGAGTGGCTGGCGGCAGCTGCACCCACGGAAGTTCAAACCCATGTCCCCTAACTATGCCTGTCAGTGGACTAGCTCACAGTAAACCTTGTTTGTCTCACAGCTTCTACAAGTACAGAAGGGTGTTAAGCCCCCTTCTGCCTCCTTATAGCCTTTTTCTCCTTGAACCGTCACATCACTGCTCTTCTCCCTTGGCTTGCTGCCGTCGTTTGTTCGGACGGTAAACCTCCTTGCAGAACCGATATCCGTCCACCAGTTGCTGCCGCGAGTACTCGATGGCCTCGTCTTGCGCTCTCGACGTGTCGTCCCGTCGCGGGAAAGTCCCATCTGTTCCGTTGCGTGAACTTGCGCTGCTGGGCGCTGGACGCCAAACGGTTGCAGGCAGCGTTCTGTCGACATCCGCACGGTTGGTGGTGCTCCGGGGCCCTGTGACCTCCTCTCGTCTCCCGAAACGGAGGCTCTCCATGTCCGTTGCCAATGCGTTGTCAGCCGTGGGGGACATGTCCTCCACATCGACGACGGGCTGGAAACTAGAGGTCGGACCGTGTTGACACGGGACTGAGAAGAGAGGCAGAACAACAGCCAAACTGTCGCGATTGTCGAATGGGGTCTGTCGCCATCGCTGTAAGTGTCGCGAGCGTTGCTGTTTTTGTTTGTGTTGTTGCTGCTGCTGTTGGTTCTGTTGTCGTTGGTCTTGATTTCGCTCAACTCTTTTGGGATGCGGCTCTCCTCTGCGTCGATGGCCAGGTCTTCCGCCTCTGCTTTGTCGCGTGACTCCCACCGCTCCCTGCGTCACCTGGCCAAGGAGACTTTGAGCCGGGTCTTGAAGGAACCTTTTGCATCACAGCTCAGAACCCACTTCTCCTCGTTGACGTCTCCTGTCGCCAACCCAGGCGACTGAGGAAGGCAAAGTGTGGACCGACTTCGGCCATGATGCCGACCACAGGGCTCTGCTTGTCGGTCTCCATAAGATGGGAAACCAGGAAACAAGAGCATTTGATGCTATCTCTTTTTTGCATATTCGACGTGCTTGTGTTTCATGTAATAACCCGGGTCCTGAGGCTGTATCGAGCCGGTCGTGTGTGGTTTATGGGCTGTGTGTCGCTGCCCAAGTCGGGAACCGTGGAGATGCAGACTTTCGTCCTACTTTGCCGGGCCACCACGGATGGTTCGTCGTTGGGAGCCACGCCGCCGGTAGGTTAAGCATCTCGTCTTGCCCGGGAATGGGGTGATGGAGTGGTGAGAGCGAGGGCGGGTTCCGACGGATTGCATGAACCACAGGAAGGGTGATGCGTTATGATATTCTGTCTGATGTGACCATCTGATCCTCTGTCCAGGGAGCATGATATTTTTTCCAGTGCTTTGTTTGTCTTGGTTCAGAACTGCATATGAAGAGAGTAGAAGTGTGAGGCAGGGGGATAAACATGATGGGAGATAAGCGCAGGGGAATATGACAAGCGACCTGTCCAAGCAAGATCAGGGCTTGATTTCAAACTCTTACTTCTGGAGTTTTCTTTTTTTATTCTCTCTTCTCCTTTCATCTCCTCGTTCATTCATTATCGTTTCTTCAGGAGGCCACGGTCAAAAGGGGGGTTAGTGAACAACTGATATTCGTGGTGCCAACAGACTTCAACCACCCTTGTGTCGCTCTGAACTGTCCAAGTCTCACCGTGCCCTCGTCGGTTCCGGTGCTTTGGTTCTCCGTTCGTCCACAAGTCTGTCTGTATCATTCTCCTTGGAGTAAGCATCCTTCAAGTGCCTCGTCCTCACAAGCCACAGGACCCACTCTGGCAGGACAATTTGCTGCTATAGTCCCGCAAAGGTGGATACAACTACGCCACCACAGCCAAGCCATAAACACTTTGTCGGCAACGCCACGCAGCCCATGTCCTTCATTTTGACGACGGTGCAGGCGGCATCGATGCAGACTTGGACGCTGACGACGACGACGACCTCGGGCCCAGGTCCAGGCCCCTTTCCATCTCCCGAAATCCGTCTCCTACTTGTCCTGGCATGTCGCCCTCGCCTACACTGGACTTGGTTTTCTTCAGCCCTATCCTCATATCCCCCGTCCCCGTGGTCGCGGGTCACCGGTTTCTCCGGCTACTTGGTGGCTCTTAAATCCTCATTGTCGCCTTACTCCTGGGCTGGCATGGTATCTAGTGCCGGTTCAATCCTTGGCTGTGTTTCCCTGCCAACCTTTCTCCCATTCATGTCCCTCCTCCCGCTTCTGTTCATGCTCCTTTTCCTTGTCCCTGTCATACTCCTTTCCGTCTTCTACTTGGTAACGTTGCCTTCGCCACACACGACGGCGCCGTTCACGACGTCCGCTCCACTAACGCCCCAACGCTTGTTGCCCTTTACTCACGCGCTTTTCCGATATACCGCCTATGGGCCTCCGTGGTAAGTCCATACCAAACTGCTCGAGCCATAGACGATGATGATGATAATAATGACAATCAAGAAAACAGCGGCAGCCATATCCTCTGTTCGCCTGTCGCATCATCGGCCACAGGGTTCACTTCGCCGGGCGGCTGAGAGCTGACTGCCGACCGCCATCCGAGAGCTACGGCCCCTCACCCTCCTCCTCGGGCCTAACGCCTTGCCCGCCTCATGTTGGCGTTCCGAAAGCGGCGATGACGGCGGCTTCGACCACGGCGATGATGACAACGACAACATGAACCCTGGCTGGCACAGCCGCCGACGGACCTCGCTCGTCCGCACCTATCAGTCCCTTCTAGACCACACTACCAACAGCGAAGCTACATCACGGCCCGCCTCCGAGTCCTACGCAACTCTATGTAGACCAGGTTCCGCCACCGTCGCGTGACAATTTACCAGTGAACCCGACTTCGCGGCTCTGGCCCGACACAATCACACCCGAGCCGCCGTTTCGTACCTTTGAGGGCTGGACTAGCCGTACCCTCGGGCTACGGCACGAGGTCGCGCGGAACCTGCCCGTCAACGTCGAAGCCGCGACGCTTTATCCCCACAACACACACCCCTTTTATGAGGCCGACGATGTCGTCGACACGTTGCTTCCCGGCGAAACCGACCTGACGGCGCTGCTCCGTCATATGGCCGAGATGTCGATGGGTACCTGGGATATGGTCCGGCAGCTGTCCCGACATGCCGCCGCAGCAGCCCCGAAAGGCCTGAGCCCCAAGCCCACATCCCCCAGCGACGGTAGCCTTCATGGCGCTCAACGGCACCAAAGAAGCAAGCCGGAAGCGTTGTAAGCCATCTCGACAGGTACTTTGACCAACTCGATACCTTGCGTGGCAGTTGTGATATCTGGATGACCGGCCACAACGTCGACTCATTATTGACGAGTCCGCTCTCTACCTCATCAAAATTGCCAAGTGGGCTGTCGACGCTGGTAGGCGTCCTGAAGCCCTTTGGACCTACGACAGCGGTGACCTAAGCAATGTCTGGTACACCAAGAAGGCATTGCAGACTGTCTGAAATCTCCTGAAAAACAACAAGAATGCTGCAGTACATCCTGCCGAATGTGGAATTGTGCCCTTGCATATCTATGCATACACGCTGACCAACTGTCATCCAGTACCTCCCCTAAGACAGGGTTATCGATTCTGCAGCCCTTTACCAAGAGTAGGTCGTCGTTGACATAGCCACTAACGACGTCGCTGCTCACATTGGGACCGAGGACGGCGCTGATGATCCTGAAGAGACCTCGGTAGTTGACAGGCAATCTACAGGGCCACAATTCCACACCTGTGGCGATACAGAAAGCGGACGACGAGTGTCCAGGCCACCAAGGACTCCCTGTATGTTGACAACGTGCCGGGTCCTTTGGAGCCACAACTTGATGACAACGTCCACGTCGACAACATGGACGAAGGGCAATTAGAATACGACTTAGGCGACGTTTCATTCAATAACGAGCCTCGTTCAGAGAGTGACAACGACATGTCCATTGCAGCCCCAGAGCTTCCATCTGCATCATAACCATTGCCTGCCGATGGACATCGCACCTAACCCACCAATGAGCTACCTTTAAACAGGTCCACAGAATGCCGGGCCCTCTTCTCCCTCCGATGTGGTGTCTCAACATATCGTGATGCTGATGACGACTTTGACCCCATCGACCTGGTCAGCGTCATCACGGTCGGAAAGAAGCACTTGCGTACGGGCGGCCACGCTCTGCATCACAAGAGGTTTCTCGTCCAAGTATCGACCAGACCTCGACTATAGATTTCACCTATGACGAGGCAAGCGTGCAACCCGGGGAGTTGAGCCAAGGTAGGGCCGTTTTCGAGATTCTCTTGTTGACCAAGGCCATCTATCCACGCAAAACTCATGTGCTTCACCTGTTGTAGACCAAGGAAGCGATTCAAGGCGATTGGATTCCACAAAGAGTTTTTAATTACCTCGCCCACTACGCAAATGCCCTCGTGCTAGTTCCGGTCGGCCTGGGCGGGCATTGGATTCTCATAGTCTCTTCGTCGCCTGACCGTGTCCAAGTCTTCAACTTGGTGCCGTCGGCGACGGACGCTGCTTAACTTAGATCACGCTGCATGACGTTTTGGCGCAGCTGAGGTGCACACGCGTCTTCGAAAATAGCACATGTCTGTAGCAGACAAACGGTTTCCATTGCGGTCTCGCCGTCATGATCAACACAAAGTGTGCTGTCTCTGGCCATCCTCCCACCCACGACTCCGCCTACGACTTGCGGAGATAATTCTTCGCCATGCTTGGCAAAGCTGGTGGTCTACGTGTCTCTCTGGCCTCCAACGTGTCGTGGGAGGGTATCTCCATCGGGATTGTACCCAGGCCGAGCCCTCCGAAAGCTTTGCTCGCCCGCGACAAACTCGACGAATGGGTTGCCAGGAAGAAGTTATACAGGAACCAGATCAACACCATTGCCCGCCATCAGTAACAGGCGAAGCAGTTTGGGGCGCGCAAGGAGCTAGCATTCATTGGGTCTACCTACGACTTGAACAAGGCCGTCTTGAGCGCGGCCGGGTGCGGTTCTGACTCCTCCGTGCCGGTGTCGTCACACTTGTCCGACATTATCGACGAGTTCATTCGGGCCTGCATCGCTTGAGATGCGCTCTAACCCTGCTAAAGTGTAATCCCCGCCATTATCCAGTCGCTCCAAGATCAGATGCAGAGGTCGATAGACTTTGAAAACGCAGATGCTGCACGATGTCAATACCTTTGACGGACTTTCAGAGCTTCAGTCAAGCACAGGCCACAGCTAGAGAATCTTTATGCCAGGTTAGAAGACGAGAGTTTGCGGTAACGGCAGGAGAGAGGGATGATGAGGTAGAGAAAGAAGTATGTTTCAAGAAACCAGCGAGGGCTTATCAAGGTAGTCAAGGACGGACATAGAGGATACAGAAGCGGTTTCGGCCATGCAAGATAGCCAATTCATTTATCCTGGCCCCTAATTAAAACACACCAGTACTACGGCATGCTCGTCTAGCTAGCCCTACGCCGTGCTTTTGTTTAACGGTTCTAGAGTTAAGGTCTTTTAGTGTGCTTCGCCTAGATGTCAAGGTTACCATTATAGAAGGGCACATTACCCTCCTACCGGTTTAGCAAAAATCTAACAGCTAGCTCTTTGCTCTCCTATAGCTAAGCTTTCCTGCAATAAAAAAAGCACAAACTATAAAGACATCAGATTTAAAGAAGCTAAAAAACATACAACACCAGGTATTCGCTGGTCGTCACCGACCCAACTACTAATCCGGCCCTCATTGGCTTATCTATGGGAGAGCGGACGGGATCCCGAGTTTTCCAATGGGTATGGTCGTATGTGCCAGATTGGCGTGCAAATTTGTGTTATATTTGGACGTATGCGCAGCATTGCTCGCTTAATTGGCTCGGCGTGAACCCGTCAAAGTCAACCACGGCAATTGCGGCGTTAGGCCAGGAACAGGGGAATGATGACCCATGAATCTTCTTCCCGTTGGCTGTATCGTCTCATGTCCCGCTCAGTGTGCAGTACGTGCTACAATGATTGCACAGACAAGACTTGAATCAGCAATCAACGCGTGCATGACATAAGCCGTCATGTGATATGAGAATTGGGCACAGGATGAGATTCTGGGTGGACAACCCGCCCGCTCTGGCCCCCACACCGATTCCGGGAGCTTCCTCCCGGCCGCAAGACCCACCTTCTAGTTCTGCAATCGACAGGCACAGCGCAGTACTGGACAATCATCCGTCGTCTGCTGCCCAGCATCATTGTTTCTTATCCATCTTCCACATATCTGACTTCAAATACTTCGTTCCAGAGGAGTCCCTGAGTCCCTAGCGCCTCTCCTGCGTGCACCGCGCCTCGACGGCCACGTACTTCAATTGAACAAGCCAAACATCTTGGCCACCGGGGTTGATTTTCTTCATTGAATCTGTAGGTCTGAAGACCGTTTATGGCTGATTTTTTCCCTCTTCTCCATCATTTCTCTCTTTCTCTTTCTCCTTCTTTTCTTTCCTTTCCTTATCTTTCCGTTGTTGTCCATTTTCCCGCTGTTATTTCTCCATTTTCCTCCTCTTTTCGAGCCCTTGTCTCTCGCTTCTGACTCCTCACCAACCCTCAACCACCACTGTTCGTTGACGCCGCTGATGATGATCCGCCGTCGCTTACAAGAACTCAGGAATGCCGCCAGGTCACAAAATCCCGAGCGCTGAGCCTGAGACTCCAGCCAGGTTCGTGAGCAGGCGGGCTGCTCTAGCGACGCTGCTGCCCGTGAGCACGAGCACTGCCCACAAGAGATTCAGCGACAACGTCGAATCTTCTGGCAGGCATCCGCCTACGGCAACGCCAGTCGAGATCAGTGGGAGCGAGAAATCGAGCAGTACGTGAACAATACCGCGGCCGGCAGCGTGCCGAACACTCCGGTCGCCAAATGCACTGCCGAACTGCGTCTCACTCAAGCCTTCGGCACAGCCGTCAAGGCTTCTTACTTGAATACTGGTGAGCCCGCCGATGTTGAAAGAGTTGCCATTTGACACAACTTATTGCCACTGCCACCTCTTTCCCCTGCTGCTTTTCCCTAGCTAACAATTCTTACTTCTCCATCCACCAGGCTAGACTTCCCTTTCTACAGGCACCAGGCCACACCGCGGCTGAACCGTTAAAGCAGGTCTAAGGACCTAGAAATGAGCAGCCCGATCCCATGACAGAAGGCTTGCTTGACGCAGAGGTCTTGAGACCCCCACCCCTCGGAAGAGAGAAAAAGACATCCATTGCAAGTCTTTGCAAGGCAAACGCACTCGAACAGGTGCCGGTATCCATCCGTTAATAAGGACCTGAAGCATTACGCCGTTCAACAACCCGGCACTCCAAAGACCGCACTTGAGGCCAAGTCACGCCAAGTTCTCTTGCTGTGTCTAGACTTTAATTGATCTTGGAAGAAATACAATCGGTATTCTTTTCTTTTTATTGCCACTGGTGCAATGCCGCCCAGAAGCATGCTGAAAGCAGTACAGGTTGCTAAAGCCTTGGTAATAAGAACAAGACCAGTCCGACGCGCCGTCAGCCCCCCCAAGAGCCCCTGCTCGCTGCTTGGTTTTGTTTGCAATGTCACAGGGCCACGACGATATCCTTCCCTGGCTGGGTTCAATCCGCCCGTCTTCCCCGGCCTAACTCCCCGTCGAAACGAAAGCCTCCGACGCTGCACCGCGCAAGAAACGCAAGACTGCACACCCGCCATCACCGCCGCCGTCGCTATCGTCGTCCTCGAGAGCGCCCGTCATGTCATCAGAAACGCCGACATAGAGGGGAACCAAACGGTCGCGCAATGTCATTTCGCAACAGGACGACAGCCTGGAGGATACCATGGCAACACCAAAGCCGGCCCGCAGCATGCAGAGATCCAAATAACCATCCATCACCCCGAGCGAGAGCACGACATCGGCATCAGGCACCTCGTCACCGATAAAAGCACTCTCTGCCCTCGAGCTTGGCACTTGGAGCGTAGAAACCAGCGTTCTCAATCCGCGTACGCATACCATGCCCCCGGGTCTCAAGACAATGTTTCAGGAGATGGACTCCATTGTGGACTGCACCGCCTTCATCCCTGCCTACCTCAAGGTACCCATGCCATTCTACACCACCCCGAGTCGTTCCAGTCATGCTAATCTTGGCCCACTACAGGAAGCTCTATCGAAACTCGTAAAGGACGACCCTTACTTCAAGGCACCGGCCAATCACATGTACGAAAACGACAATGCCGTCGTACCCAATCCGAATCGTGGCTGTCACACTCCGGAAGCCTTTGTTCATCATCTACGCTCCGTTGTCGAGCTCAGCGGCGAATGCCAAGACACCCGCCAAGTCGAGAGTGGGTGGAATCTCCTGGTTCACACTCCCGTCCTCGCGGCCGGGCTATACTTTGGGCCCCTGAGAAAAGACCGTGTTTGTCTGGTTCCCTGGTACGCCCTTTCTACGATACCCAGACCCGCTACTGCCATGCATGTGCACTAATTGCTCATCCTCCCAGCACGCACGCAAAGATCATACAATACTACCTCCCTTCGGCGGGATATGGGAAAATTGTTGATTACAGCATCAGTGTCGACCCCACTTTTGATCCCGATCCCCGAGTCAACCGAGCCGAGAGTGGGCGATTGCCGTGGACACCGGTGCAGGGCTTTGCATGTCAGATCACGGCTACTCGCACCAGGTAGTGTTGGCGAATCCATTGGGAAAGGGACGAGGGGATATAGGTAACTCCAGAGTACCGTTAGGTTGCTCAACTCATATCCAGACGCCAAGGTATTGTTTGCTGAAACAACGTCCAAGGGGCCCTTTTAGGGCGGACGCGCTATCCGCGCCTGCATTCCTTGCAGTCCCAGAAGACAGCGTTCAGTATCCATCTTTCATCGTCGTGCTCGTCATGATTCGTACCATTACATCGCTTATCTCCCATCTCTTGTCTTGGATATTGCCTCTTCTATCTCCAGTCTCTCACGTCCAAATGTCCTAAAGCACAAATCATCCCCTCATTCTATGGCCTTCCATTTGCCTCTCCATGCTTTACAAAGGGTTTCGTTACAAAGCATCGTGTTTGCAAGCACTCTTTTTTCCTTTCCCTCAAGCCATCGCCAGACACAGCCACACGCGAACCCCAGAGTGCGTTACCTAAGCGACCCACCCGGATCGTGGCCATGGGCGGTTTCAGGCGGCTCTTTGGTTCGCTGTCCGGGGCGGCTCCGGGTGCTTGCACCAATCATACGTCCCAACCTAGCCCAGTTGGGTCACCCAATTGGCCCACGTCTCAGAAGCTATGTCCGCCCAGGTCGGGATCCACCCTTGATGTTGCCCGCCCGCCTATGAATCCTGTCCGGTCCACCGCGAGATTAGGTGCAACGGCGAGGACCCACCAATCCGGCCATGCTGCTTGCATCCATCTCTAAACCAGCTGGTCTCCGCTAGAAAACCTGCCGTCCGGCAGCCTGCAAGAGGGACTTCGCTAACGCTCGATCCTAGAGCTCTAACCCGATTTTCAGCAGCAGGAACGGAATGTTAAGAGTGGAGGTCTCGCCTGGAACGGCAGCGAGACGTATTGTAAAAGCCATTTGTGAGGCGCGGTCTTGTCTCGCGACGGCCACAGCGGAGGCCTGGTCTGAGATAGATCTTTGTTGAGGGGCACACTGGAACCGTAAGAGCGAGTTATCGCCCGGTCCAAGAAGCAGTTGTTGCTCCAGACAGCAAGAAAGATGGTTGACAGGTGGCTGGATAGTCATGCCAACCAGTAGCTAAGACTGGCGTACAACCCCTCAGTGGAAGCTGCGATGCGAGTTGTCGCATCTCATAGCTCCCGGCCGGAATCAGAGAGTCTAAGCCCCAGAACAGGGCAAGATGTTGCCCCGTACAACAGCTCCCAGCCGAAATTGCCACGAAAAAACCTAGCAAGGGCCAACGTGATCGGGTGAGTGACCCCTGAGGAGCAGCAACTGAGATACGAGTTATCACATCTCATAGCTTGCGAGACGGGGCCAAAGGCTTGGAACAGGGCAGGTTGTCACCCCACCCACCAGTTTCCAACCATCAACTTAGCGACACACTTAGCAAGAGCCAACCTTACTAGGTGAGGTTGCACAAAGACGAAAGTAAGACTGACTGACAGTTTCATGTCATGGATGGGACTGAGGTGGTGATGCGCGTCAGGTGCTCCATCATCTCGTCTTCGTTCTCGTCCTCGTCTGCGGCCTCGCCATCAGCGGCGGCGTCGCGTCGCCTTCGTCTGTTTGGGATCGACTCGGGCGACTCATGCTGGAGTCGCGCCCGGGGAAGCTCGGCCGGCGAAGACGACGACATCTCCCTGCCCTCTTCGAGGTCGGACCACAGGCTGCGGATGCGGCGGCTTTGGATGGGTGAGTTGTATGCTAGTGCGGGCCGGATCCACCGTGGCTGTTGGGGCTGGGGAGGATGACGCGGATGCAGAGGCAGCGACAGAGGCGACGACAAGGCGGCGGCTGGGGAATGGAGGTGGTTGTGCCTGGAGGGCGGCCTCGACGGTGCTGTCGCGGGAGCCTCCGGCGTGGGAGGCAGACACCGGTCCCCGGGCCGAGGCGACGTGCAAGGTGTTCTGGGGCCTGGAGGCGCTGGGCTCTTCTCTCCCCTCGGCTCGTCATCGTCGCTGGCTCGAGACTGGCCCGGACCAGGCCTGCCCAGAAGCTTCATGGAGCTCTGCATGGTCCGGTTCGCAGCGCTGCCGTCCCAGTCCGGCTTCAGCCAGGCACGCGTCCAGTCTTCATACACTAGCACGGGGGCGCCGTCGTCCTGCTCGGCCAGTCTCACCGCGCCGAGGCGTTCGAGCTCGTGTAGCTTGGCTTCGAGCGACCGGACGACGCGGTGCTTGACCTCGCGCTCGAAAGCCGGGCTGTGGGGTTTGTTGACGTCGTTTTAGAGGAACATGGCGCGTTCGAGGTCTTTCCAGTGGGCGGAGCGTATGTTGCTACGCTGCAGGGCGTAACGGACGAGGTGTTGATACATGGCGCGGATGCATCCCGCCCCGAACTCGAAGCGGATGCCCTTGGCACCCTTGAAGCGGAGGGGCGACAGGCCGCAGACGGTCTTTGCGGCTGTTAGCTGGGGCTAGACATGCTGGCTAGGGGGTGTTGACTGACCTCCTCGTCATTTGTCGGGCACATACTGGGGAATCGGTTCGCGGAGATGCACCAGAAGGTACCGTCGAGCTTGGATTGTCCAAGGTGACGAACGATTCGAGAAGAGCAAGGGAAGAAAAAGCTGCGTCTTGCCTGTGACTGTTTGTGCTGAGCACACGAGGAGTCGTGAGAGGTCACCAGAAATGACAAGCTGAGTCGCAAAAATGCTGACTGTATGAATGGCCCCTTTCCCCCTTGGTGGTGCGACTGTCTCGGCTCGTTCCATCTGGTTCCGTTTGCACAATGGTTGTCTGCCAACTTGCTCTGGTCATGCTCCCGTTTGCTGCAGCCACCACTACTTCCCACCTGCGCGGAACTTCATCTGAACTATGGCCGACTGGGACCAAACCTCCGATGGCCAGGCTCCGGGCACACCGGACACAGGCCTGGCGAAACAGCTCTGGGCTGAGAGGAACCACGGCACCATCACGCCGCGTCGCGAACGGAGATTGCAGCAATACACCGACCGTCAACGACAACAACAGCGACAGCAACAGGGCTCGCCTTCTACGGCCAACACGTCGCCTCATGTGACGGCCGACCAGTTGCAATGGACGAAAAGGGGATGCGGATGGCTATGGATCCCGACTTTGAGATGCGGAAGCTGTTCTACGAGACATAAGCGGTGGGTGCCTGGAACACCTGCCCGACTACCTTCTCTGCACTTTGGATCCAAGATCAAGCTCTCCCAGACGCATCTGCTCATGTAGACAGTAACAGTTTCAGCCGTCATTGATGGCGTTGTCCCTTTTCCTTGTCTGTATCATCGTTAAAGGCCGTGACCAGAACAAAGACGATGAGCGTCCAAGCCGGAGCATACCAGAAGAGAAGAGCAGCTGAAAAAGGCTAGCTCTCAGGGCTGTGCCCAAGTAGAAAAATACCGTCCATTCGTTCCCTCGCGGCCTGCCTACTTGAGAAAGAGAAGACCTCGCCAGACTTGCTCGCAACACCACATGCCAATCATGGCCTGTAGGCTGCTTCTCCTCCTGCCGCTCGCCATCGTCCTCTCGTGCTGGATCTCGCGTCCCGTGCGCTTTTCCTGGCTCCACTCAGAGGCGAAGGTGTCCAAGCCCATGATCGAGTTCGCCAGCCCGGCGCACGTCACGCAGAACCAAGGTCCGGCTTCCGTCTCGCGTCTTCCCGTCATGACACGTGGCTAACCGACGAAACACAAGCACAGCAGCCATCAAGAAGAAAGCCTGCGCCATTCATCTCGCCTGCCTAGCCGCTGATCCGGGCACGATCCGGCCGCTCAGCATGTACCAACACCTCGGTCTCGCGCCGCCGGGTCCTGAGGCGCCGGGGGCGGACGTGGCGATGCGCGTGTTCCGGGCTGGGTCCCAAGGGCTCGATAACGTGAGCGATGCCGAGGACGCCGACGTTCAGGTCGGCTGGCGGGTCGCTGCGGCGAACATGCTGATGAACGCGACGAAGCGGAGCGTGCACGATGCCAACTTTTTGCCGGCCTTGCGCGGCGAGCTGGGCGGGTACGGGTCCGAGTCCGAGAGGGCGCAGGCGGGTCTGAGCAAGATTTGCGGATGGGGTGCCGTGTGATGTTGATGATGATGATGGTGGTGGTGGATGGGGGAGACTGTCGTTGTGGGAAGAAAGGTGTGCGCGGGGTCTAAGTGCAGGATGGATGGATGGAGACGCTCTCTGGTGAAGTACATGTAGGCGCAAAAGGGACGTCGTTGTAACAAGACAGAGGCCCCACTTATCTTTTGCAGCTTAAACACTCTTGAACCGGTATATTCTTACCTTGCGGAAGGAACCGCCCTCTTATCTCACGGTAGATAGCCACTCTTGCCATCCAGGGGCCTAGAGAGATTTGATTGGCTACAACCCACCGTGCACTGTCACGTGTCATGCCTGTGGTCTGTGACGATGCTTCCTGCCTGGAAAAGTTGGTGACAATGCTTCCTGCCATACACAGAAAGTAACAATGTCCAACGTCCAGAATGTTTAGTAACAGTGCTTTGTGCCTACAATATCTTGTTACGGTGCGTCATGCCTAAAATATTTAGTAACGATGTTTTGTGCCTAGAATATGTAGCGCCTTACCACCGGAGCTTGCACGCTAACGCTTGCTGCAAGACATAGAAGAGACCTCTCTGAATATAAAAATCCACGTCGCCTACGGGTAAATCCAGCTACCATTCTTAAACCGTCCCCTACAACGATATACTCCTACCAAGTTTAGGTTCTGTAAAGCATTGCATCCAAAGGGCTTTCTTTTCTCTGGCTCCCAGCCGCGTGCAGGCCCCTCACTCCCTAGCTCCAACGGACGTGTATCTCAACCCTTGGTGGCACCATGTTGAGCTCAGCATGACCCTTCTACAACCCATTTCTTGCTTATAGGGCTATGAATGATCGCGGATGGGGGACAATGCGGGCGCGCAAGTGGGTGCATGATTCATCACCGGGCGGTCGACGGACATGCTCCCATATAGGGTGGTGGCAAAGACGATGAGGGCCATGACGGTTACAGTTGTTTTGCTTTGCACACATCATCCTCGGCCTCTCCAGCTTGGCCAAGGGATAGCGTATGCCTTGGTCGTCTCATATGCAAACACCTAGAAACTGATGGTAACTTAGGCTTTGATAAATATGTATGAATTTTCACTGTTATTTATTGATTGGTGGGCTTTATACTGACGTCAAGTCACCAGAATAATTCTCTCAAAACAATGTCCGCGAGAAGCAATCTTCCGTCATGATCAGTGAAGGTTAACAGTTACTATTACGCGCGCGATCCAAAGCTCTTGATTGCATAGCCGTCCATGGTGATGCAGCCGCCCTTCTTCCACGAGTTGTTGGGGTGGTCAGCGTACCATGGGCCCCGCTTCTCTGTGCCGGCGATGCAGTCGCTGTGGGTGTAGAAGTACACCTTCTGGTTCCAGCCCCCGTAGACCTCGACCCGGACGGACTTTGGGTGGAAGCCGGCATTGGAGCAGGTGTTGTCCCAGACGTTCTTCCTCTGCGAAGCTCCCTTGCAGTTCACGTCCTTGAACATGGTGACGACGTAGCCAGAGGTGGTGGAGGCGAGCCCGAGAGCGAAGATGAGCGCGGAAGAAAGCTGCATTGTTGCGTTGTTGCTGGGGTGGTACGAGGTGGTGTTTTGGAGCGGATCACAGGGGAGAGTTGAGAGCGCAAGTGTGGATTGTATATGGTTAGAATTTGCTGGACCCTTTTTCTTTCTTGATTGAGTCAATGAGATCAAGGTTCTATGGTTCGTTGCAGCCGGTCTCTCAATCCCTCAGGCTGGCGAGGGGACCGCCCCTTTATACTTGTGGTGAGGAAACAGACCTCTATTTCGGTCCACGTTAGCGAGTAACAAGTATGCAATGAGATACCAGCTGGCATAGCGAATGAAGCTGTACGTGGCCTGTCTCCTCGTCTCTTGATGAGGCACAATGAACAGCTCGTTGCCCTGTCATGTCTAGTGTACTCGGAACTTGTACACCCCAACTCGCTCAAGACCGTGGTGTGTGTAACCTCCCTTGAAGAGTGAACACATTATGACTTCATTCCTGAACCAGCCTTGTCGCACAAACACCTACACACATGATCAGCTATCGTAAGACGAGGAGGAAAGCGTTCAAATTGTGTGTACAGTGAAAATTGCAAGTCACAGGGCTGTTGTTGTTTTTGTCTAGACGTAGATCGCTTGCCAGCACAGTGCCAGCCTGTCTCTGTATGGTGAGACATGGCAGTCACGGTATACGACCACCAAGCGAATTCTCTGCATTCTCCAATTTCTTTCTGCCTTCCAAGCTTGATGGGACGAATGAGGCATCCAAGAGTAGCGAAAGGGGTTGGCAACGAGTATCTCTCTGCGTTCGTCTCAGGGGTCGGTTGCTAGGTACATGTCGGTGCCACGGCATGACGAAAATGAAACTCACCCGTAGTGTTGCTGTACGCCACGCAATATTGGTAGGCTGTGGCACGGCCGCAGCTGGAAAGGCTCTAAGCCCCGAGACTTTGCTCGGGCTCTTTCTCCAAAGACTCACAGCATCTTGTCTTCACGGTGCCACCAAAAGCGCCGACCTTTCTTGGCGGTCGACATGATTGTTGCACTTTCTGGCGTTTTGTATCAGAAGCTTCCCTGCTGGGGTTTAACAGTGACTTAAACAGTCTCCGGGTGTTTCTCAACAAAAGTTGTAAGCACTGATTCTGGGGAGCCCATCCTAAGAAGATGTCGCATTCTGGGAGAACGCCTACTTTTTAGGCCCACGGATAACCACAGCTACTGCAGCTGCAGAATGGGATCCATTGAACTTGGGCAACAGGCGAGCGGCTTTTGCTGAATCTCATGGAAATCAACGTCGCCGGGAGAAGCAGGTAAAAGACTGTCACTGGTTCTTTATTACGTTGCAGGCTCAAACTTGAAGTAAATGCGCGATGAGCCAGGCCTTGAAGGTGCTTGACTGACTAGTAATGATGATGATAACATCTTTAAGAAAAGCAACCAAAGGTGGGTATTGTTGAAAGTGTAACTATTACGCATCTGTACATGCCGTGAGGAATTTCAACTGGGATATCGCTTAGCCATGAATCTGTGCCCAGCTCCTTCGATGGTGTTTGTACGGCTTGGTCTGATTTCTTGAGTGAAACCTCATGTCTGCTTTTAGCATGGCGTCTGACCGGTGTTATGGAGTTTGAGTTGTTTAGGTATGGCACGGAATACTTGTACTGAACTAAATAAAATTGCCGCGCTGTGCAGCAAGCTCTAGTTCTTCTAGACAACCTTACAGATACCAGTCTCTCAAGATTCAGTTCTAATTGCCGGCTGCCAGGATTTAAACGAGCCTCTCTACATAGGTGGGGTTTTCTGCTTAGTAAAGACGCTGAGTAAACCGTAGAATCGACAACAAATAGAGAGGTTCTATGGTGCCTGTTGACGACAATACCCATGAGCAAGTCCGGGAGACACTGGGGAGGCTCGGCGTAGGCCGCGAGCCGCTCTAGCAAGCGCTACTGGGCCTCAAGACAAACTAAAGCTAGGTCTGAGTATCGGTAAGCCGTCGGCCTGGGGACTTGATTTTATTGTTCAGGCTAATGGGTCTTCTGCATAAGGGGCTGTAGTCTAAGTGGCTAATGGAGATGATAAAGAGCTTGTAATGCACAAAGGAATGCAGAACAGCTTAGCCAACTTTATCTTGTTAGATTTAGCATTAATCTTACTTGCCTTTCTACAGCTAGAAAGACGGTAACTAAGAGCTCTGCATCTTACAATTGGTAACATTTAAAAGCAAGTGAGATTGCGGATACGGGTTCAGATGCCAGTGTGTTGTGGCGCGGGGCTTGCGTGGCGTGGAGCCTGTCTCAACATCCCTGTCGAGCACGCGGCAGACGCCACAGGCAGCCATTGCCCGACTCTTTTGGCGGTCGATTTTGCTGCGAAGCGACCGCCGTCAGCACAAAGCGGACGTGGCTGATGCCATTGGTCGACCACGAATTAGTTCAAGAGAGGAGATTTACCTACGCTTTCGAGCTCTGGTGCTGCGGCCCTCTGGCGATTCAGCAACATCAAGCGCTACCAAGAGACGTAGATAGATCAACATGGTGCATTTTCGCTCAGCTCTGCCTGTGTCTAACATGCTCCAGTTCAATTGGGTTTCGACTAGCAACCTGACTGGTCGTGCCGAATAAGCCCGGGCTGTGCAATGGCCCCACGCATTTGCATTGCATCAATGTGGCAATCCTTCCCGGGCGTGTTGATGGCCAAGTAGGGAGACCGAATTGCACGGGGATACTGGCCGTGGCGGCACCGCGTGTAATCTGCCGGCGGCACACTGCCTCCGGGTGGGTCTCGGTCGGCGGTCAGGTGTTAGGTACGTACCTACACCATGTGACGCCGTGTGGTCAGCAATCAAGGCACCTACGGTCCTTCCTTGGGTATCCATCTCACCTCAAACGCGCCTTACGTTCTTGATTTCTCTTAAACCCACCCCGTGGTCTTGATTTCTCGACCAGGCCCCTCGCCGTTGCCCAGGTTTCGACTTAGCCGCGTTTGCTTTTTCCCTCTTCACTTTTCCCTTCTTCTTCATTCCTGCTCTGCCGAGGTTTCATCGACTCGGCTCTCCCCCAGAGGCGACTGCACTGCCAACGCATACATTTGACGTTAAACACCACATCGGGTTTCACATATCCGCCACCTCACGGTGCGGGTTCTTGTGGCCGGCTTCATCCATGATGGTACGTGTATTCTTTTCAGTCGGAGCGTGAATCCCAACAATGTAACCGTGACGGCCACGACCGAATTCACAATCCCATCTTTGGCCCTCTGGACAGAACCACCCAATTCGCCCTTGCTCGCATCCTCCAAGCCGTCCTCCACACTCGCTGCTCCGACCCCGACAATTCCCAATCCGCCCACCCAAAGTAGCGTCGGCGGCGTCGCTTCTCGCTCAAGCATCCCGACGCCCTCGACCTCATCCAGACCGTCCTCCGCCTGAATGGCGTCGAGTCCACCACCTTGCGCGTCGAGTACTCTCCCGACCAGCACCGCGTCTGGCTGAAGATGACCGAGGGGCCAGTCCACCGTTCCCTCATCCAGGCCTTCAGAGCTCACGTGTGCGTTTCGGCCCAAAAGGTGCTCCCGCCTGTGACGGACACCCCAGGCACGGTCCAGATCCGAGGAAAAAACGGTCACGTGGGCGGGTACGAGCCGGATAGCGGCTGGACTGTCGACCGCCACCAGCTCACGCCTCACATTGTTTGCGAAGTGGCCGTCTCTGAGCCCCGCGCAAGTGTCGAAAAGAAGCTTGAAGAGTACATCGTCGGCTCCGGCGGCTGGGTACGCGCCGCCATTGGCATCAAGGTCTACACCAACAACGACTCTCCGAGAGCCTACGAGACCATCCTTGACAAGCTCCACGAGTGTTATGCATGCCTCTAGGTGAGACAAGGCGACTCTGCAATCTGCACCAAGGAATGGACCCCTTTGAACAAGCCCGACGAGTACCTATGTTTGCACCTGTCGGACTTCGGCGACCAGGCTTCTACAAGCAAGAGACCGCTGCTCGCCAAGAGGTATGTTTTCCTGGATTGCTGCTCCTCTACTTTTCAAACTCGTCAGATCCTTCCGCCGCCCCTCATTGTTCTTGGTCTGACTTGTCTGTCATTACAGCTCCGGAGCATCCGAACGCAACGACCGCTGCGCTCCGATCCGCATCGCCTTTGCCGAAATCCTTGCTCAACTGCGCGCTGCAGTGGGACTTGCCACCCGTGAGCGGCACCGCGAGCCACCCGAGCGCCTGGGAGAGAAGCCCACAGAGCAGCACTCTGCGCTCATGTCCCGAAATGCCGAGTCCCACGAGCGTCCTGCACCACAAGCATCTCGTCAACAACGCCGCCACCGACGCGCCGCGAAGAAGAAGCTTCAATCCGCTGTCCATACACCCGCAACGTCCTGAAAAGAAGAAAAGGCTAGTAAGGGCGGATAGGGGAAAGCGAAGCGGCGGGTGCACACAGCGGGAATGATATGACGTCGCCTTGTTGATGGCGACGTGAGGCGATGTACGGAAGGCCAAGCCGGGGTTACGCCCTCAACGTCGTTGTTTTGCGGCGAACAATGTACGAGTGCTTAACCGAGAAGAAAAGTCTGAATGTTCATGGCCCAGGGGGAGGGGAAGATTGAGAGAACGGGGAGGTAATAGTAGAGTGGAACAGCTGATGGTCAGTTGAACAAGGCAAGCCCGCGACGTTTGCCCCGATTCCATGTGCTCATTCTTTCGGCCCTGTGACTTGGGGCCACCGCTCTTCCAGTTGGAGAGATGCGAGAGTGCCAAGTGTTGGCATTTAGGTATGGCAATTGGTGCAACATCAGGAGTCTTCTTCATTGTCTTCCACGGTTTCCGGATGTACTTGACTATCCGCGCGTAATCCAAGCAAGTAAGACGCTGCTGTGATTCCGTCTTGTACGGTGGAGGAACTCACCGCCGTCCTGGAAGGCGTCTTTTATCCTCTTCTTTTCCCCGCGGGAGGCAAGAGCGAGGGAAGGGAGTCGCAGCCCCGACAGTCGATGCATGCTTTTCGGCTCCTTCCCTCCACGTTGGTTGTTTCTTCTGTTTCTTCCGAGCGCATCAACGGCTCGTTTTCACCTTTTGCCAATCCGCTCCCTGCCAGAGCAGAGACCGCCTTGAAGACTCTCTGGCTTGGCCTTTTCGACTGTTTTTCACATTGACACGTCGTCGGCCCCTCTCGCCCCCTTCGACTCGAATCGCAACAACCGACAGATACGTTAACAGACCTACCGCCTGCCGGTGCGGGCCTATCGAACGAGGCTGGCGGCAGAATTAAGCACAGCTACTCGCTGCGGGTGCTTTTTGCATTCCCGACAAGTAATGCCGGACTCACAGCTCCATGGGTAGTGATACCCGTCTCCCTCCGGCACTTCATGGCACGGATACTGACCAGTTCCAGGACCGGTTCGACCGGTTCCTTATCTCCTCCGGCCTCTGACACGGACGACGCCGATGACGATGACGAACCTCTGCAACGCGCGACAGGCCGCGGCAGCCCGGTGTCCCTTGTTCAAAGCCTTGTGCGGCCCATCAAGCAGGCTGCGGGTCTGGTGCTCCTGATGCCACGACGAATCACCCGTGCGGCAACTCGCCAAGGCAAAGTTGATGGCGCAAAGGCAAAGCAGGGACGGGCCGGCACCGACCAGGACTTGGAACAGGATCCGTTCCTTTGGGGTCGATACTACCAGGGACCCAAGGGTGGAAACCATCCCCACCGACACGCCATGGAAGATGAGGGTGGTCAGTTTGGCGGAACACTTGTGTCGGTACAGGCATCCAGGGTCGGTGGGCTCTGGGGCCGTTTTGCCAGACTCGTGGGGAAAGCAGTTCGCGGGCTTCAATGATGCGGACGAGCCATGGACGAGATGCAGATCGAGTACACGGGGAGACGAGGTGGAAGCGCATGTTACCAAAAGACGCTTGATTAGTAGACCCTTTGCTTAGTGCGCACTTCAATAGTATGGGTGGCCCTATATTCGTCGTCCATGTTGCCGTCGGTGTCTGGTTTCTAACATTCTTCAAGGCTTGGATCTAGCTACATTGCCCCGCCGCTCTCCGGTCAACACACGCACCAGCGCTTCATCGCACCTTTGTCCCGGACGCTGGCTTGACACGCACCATCCCCTGCAGCACACGACCAGCCAACCCTGACTGGGTTGCTGTCCCGCATAGGAGCCGTGCTTCCCCATGTCGGACATGCCTGGTTTGTGGTTGGGCAGAAACGTACTTGGGGATGCCGTTGCTGAAACAGAGGCTCTCAACCAGCCATCGCGAGAGGACCAGGTTCACCGTCTCGTTTGTTGACTCTCATAGATGGCGATGGCGAAGACGACGCCAACAAGGCGTGGCTGTGTCGGGCCCTTCTCGGCAGCCCGACTCGGCCTAACATCAGGCCGCGAGTCGGCGGAGGGTGTGGTAATGGAGCACCATACGCAGTCCGCCCTATTTCGCCCAGGCAGACTGCGTTGTGTTGGTCTGCAGCCCCCTTGAACACGCCCAGCCCGCGCCAACGCGATGCCAAACCCAAAGCAACACTACGCGCGGCTTAGTTCCAGCAAACAAGTCGCCAGCCGTCAGCGCAACTATCCCCCCTTGTCCTCTTTTCTCAGTCTCTTTCTACATCCTCATATTCTCTCCCCGTCCCTTGTCCTTCACCTTGTCCTTTCCCAACCACCACGATCCAAACGACTTGGGCATCATTCCATGCAGAGGAGAAACCCGGCCGCCGCCGCCGTCCAGCCATTGACCGCCACAAGGCTCCCACACAGAAGCACACACAAACATCGGCATCTCATTTCTCCCTGGGGTCGTCGCCGCTATCACCACAGCCATCACTGTCACGAGACAACTCTCCTTCGCCCGGAGACATCAATCTTTCTTTGCGTAATCGAGTTCATCGCCGAGAGAGGCCAGGCATGATCAGGGTGCTGCCACTTCTTTGCTCGCGTAGCACGTTACCGAGGCTTCCTTGTTACTCTTCTTGGAGTGGCGGGTGATATTTTGTTTGTTCTCTTGGTCATCACATCGACCGAGTGGTACAGCGGCCACTAGTTTAGTGTCGTCGTGTGTTTCTAATCCTCGTCAACGGCGTGGGAGAGCAACCGAAGTCTTGCTCGGCGGACACTAAAAAAATAAGAAAGATCAGGTTGATAAGCTCAAGGGTGGGGGCATCGGTTGTGAATAAGCTGGACAGAGGTATGTGTGAATTCATTGGCAGGGAGACGGCGATGCTCCGAGGGGGGCGATGATAGTCAAGGGATGATAGCTTCAAGTCGTCGTGGTTGGTTTCATAAGCCGGCTAACCACTCTCTGTGACTTGGACGTGAGTCCGTGGGATAACTGGTTACTGCCGCCGACTGCCTCGATTTGGTAGCCTCGTTGGCTGCAGCGACGGCAGCAGCCAAACTTCTCTCTTCAATGTTCCGTCGGCTTGGAAAAGGACAGATGGCCAGCGTCAGGAAAAGATGTGCAACCAGCGCGATCATGTTTCCCAACACAATAAGAGACTTACAAAGAGAAGCTGCAAGCCTTGGCTCAGTGACCTTGTGCCACATTGCCCCATCTTGTATGAGTGCCATCCCCGTGGCAGGCAATGTAGTTAGTCCAGCGGTTAAGCAATCTTCCAGGGGTTCATGGCTGCTCACAGAATGATAAGCACTTATAGACTAAGCGTCTTAACGCGCTGAAGTGAAAAGATACGTCTTCCCTTAGTGGCCGGTACCAAGGAAGATGTGGCATAGTGAACAGCAGGTCAATCCTACCAGGTCACGGCTTCGGCAAGGGCATCGATTTCGACCCCATCTCCAACTCCCGTGCATCCGCCAATCGCATACAAAACCCTGCGTCCAAGAGTCGACTCTGGAGTCAACTGTAACCCGCTTCCAGACCCAATTTGGACATCAAGAGCAAGAGACTTGACTGGAGAAAGACTCTCCATGTTGCTTAGCATCCTAGGAGAGATGATTTATAGTTTTCCATCTTCATCTCAGTACGCAATCCCGGTATCAAGAAAATGAAGCTAACAAGATCATCGGCGACGGCATTAACACCAAGATTGCTGGACGTTTCTGGGCCCGAAAGCCAGGGTCCAGACCAGTACGACGCAAGTGACCATCTACTGGAGCATACGAATAACGCGGGGCAGCTGATACTTCAGCTTGCGGGTTGCCTGTTTTATAGGAAGACGGACCATATTGGGCTATTGTTGAAGAATGACGGCGGCTCGACAAGACGCTTGGCGCGTCCGCCAGTTGGCTTAAGCTCCTGATTGATGGATCATTTGGACTCGAGTAATCCGGAGCTGAAAGTGTATTTCGGCCTCAACTACTGGGAGGGATTTGAAGCGTACTTGATTGAGAATGAGTACACAAGTGACCCTGCGACACTACTACAAAACAAACAGAGACAACGATGGTGTTGAGGTGTTACTCGGAATGATGCAGGATTCTTTAACACAGCTAGCTTACAAATTTGGTAAGACAGGTAACAGTAATAGGAGAACTATATGTATAGAAACAAACAAGACATATAGGCGGTGGACCGCCGACGAATCGTGTAGAGATGATGTTGCTCTTAAATGGCAACACACTCGCCCAAAGCACTACTCGACGCTGTATGTACGAGGCCCTCGGCCTCCCATAAACGCCTCAAGTCCGACGATGCCTTGCGCCCAACGAATGGCATTAAGGCGCACGCGCGATTTGTCAAATATGCCATCTTGAACCTGCAGACCGACTAGAACGCCATGGGTGAAGGGTACGTGAAAAAGCGACAGGGCACGTGAAAAAAACGACCGGGATCTCCAGTTGTCACCGAGAGCTCGAGTTGCCACCCTGCTCTGTGAGGGATAGCCGCGATGAATAGGAGGTGGCTCTGATTCACCCCCAGCTCCGCCTGAGGTCATGGGCCGCCTGTGACAAATTTGTAAGGGGCGAACAAGTACAACTAGCAGCTGCGATAGAAGTAATAACAGCGAGCTCGTGGGAATGGATGGCTGAGGTGCGGAGGGTAAAGAAGCGGCAGGCGGCGTGATCAAGTTCCAAACTTGCTGCTTGTCATCTGCTGCGGCTTGTGGTGCTCACAACTTTGTCCCAGAACGACATGTCTAGCTGGCTTTTCAATAAAGTGTTTTTACTTTATTAATCTACATTCATGTGCTCCACTATAGTAACTAAGTACCGTAGGTACTATGGTACTTGTACATGATCCTCCGTCTAATCCTTCAACTCAATAGGGTAGATAGCTTAGTAGGATATAATAGATAAGAGTAGCTAAACTTTGGTATCGTTACATGTTGACCAAGGCAAAGTTATAGCGTTTTTCCTAAAAATGGCAAGCTTCCTGACTAAGCACTGCCTGATGATTGTAGCTTAACTAGTCTGAAGAAGTCTGGTGGCAGGCTGGCCCTTGATGCGGACACTGGTGCCTGCTCCGCCCGGGTTGGTGATACGGACGTTACTGATGGTAGGGTTGCTGAAGTCGATCCTGGCATTTGCTCCGGAACGAACGCCATTAGTTGTGAGGCCATAGTAGAAAGAGACCTGCGGGTTTGCACTCGCGCTGCGGCCCGCTCCAACGCCGAGGGGGTAGGGCTGGCGGTAGGTGAAGGTTCCCTGGACGAAGCCGGGGCCCTCGGTCACGACCTGGCCGAAGCCGGATAGGGATGCGTCGCCACTGAGCTCGACGGCGGCCTCGCCCGCGCGGGTGACGGTGGTGCCTACGTTGGTGATAGTGCCCTCGATCGCGGCGCTCTCGGCGGCCTCAGCGCCCATGAGGGCTGCGTCGACGGAGACCTCGACGGTCGCGACGACTTCCGCGGCCTCGAGGATCTCGATAGTAAGCTCAATAAGAGCAAGCGCGCCAACGATCAACTGGGCCTGGGCAGCGGCGATGAACAGCGCAAAAGGGAGAAGGAAGAATTTCATGTTTGCGAGTTGCTTGAAGGATTTAGAGTGTCAAGTACAATAGTGTAGGTATGCTATGAGGGAAAATGAATGAATGTGGTTGTGGGTGTAGGTAGCCGCTGACCGCAACACGGGACAGACATTGAGCTTTTGTATTCATCCCATGTCCGATTCGGCCACGATCATTTGCATGACCTTACTCCGTGCGGAATCCCTGGGTGCGCGAGTTTGGCTGCGTTGGAAAGGCTCGCACATATTGCAAAACTTTCTTTTCATTCATATGGTTCATCTGGAGCATCGTCATCCCTAGAGCCCCTAATCCAGGCAAAACAAGATGAACATGCAAACCTAATCGTGAAATTCGTGAAAAGATATTCCTACCAGGATCGCGACTCTTTGAGTTTAATTAGTCCGAAAGGGAAGAGGTCCCTGCGTTCCAGGAGAACCTTCCTTAGTGTGTGTAACAGATAAGAGAGTCAGACTATGTGTCAACGACATTCTGCCCTCGGGCGCCGACCGTAGATTTCAAGTCCATGCTTCTCAGAAGAATTAGTGAGACTCGTGAACTCAATTTGTCAAGTGCTGGATGAACATGTAAACTTAATTCTAAAGTTTGCCGACGCCTGTGTCGGTTTTCGCTGAATGGTCTCATGGTGGTAGGGGCAAGTGGCAGAACTCAACAAGGCAAGAAAATCAACGTAGATTGCTTTACTACTCGTGCCACGCGCATCCCTGAAACCAATCACAGTTTGTTCACGGTTATTAATTCACATGCTTTGACTGATTTCAGAATACGGAAAACAGAAAGCACGATGGGAAGTCGCTACCTAGACCTATGACCAACGGTGCAGGATTCTGCTGGTTGTTTTGGGGGCTCAATTTGGCAGCTTGAACTCGCAGTTCACAGCGAAGCACAACTTAATCAATCTGTTGGAGTTGTACGATTCACGATCGCAATTGCTTTTGCCCACTTTTACTGTCTGAAAACAAGCTAGTCAAGAACTGGCCGATGTCAGATATACTACCATTATCAACCTCGAGACTATCCGCCACGGACCACGGTCTGGGTGGGCAGTGTCTTCAGAAGCCGGGTCGATTTTGCAGATGATACGGACCATAGCCCAAAGTTCACGGTTCATTAATCTGATGGTTTTGTCCAAGTACTGGTCGTGGAATTATAAGAAGCAGTCGCTAGCCCCAACCAAACTTCCTCTATCCATCAACACATCCACCATCAATTTGTCACAACATTCTTACGCACGCTCATTTCAAGACTTATCCATCACAATGAAATTCGCCTTCGTTGCCGTAACTCTTCTCGCCGTTCTTGCTCCGGCCTGGGCGTATGAGGTTGGCACAGAACAGTGCTGCCAGACCCAGCTTGAAGCGTGCCATAGCCAGAATGCGGACGCTTGCATGTGGGTTGGACGCGCCATCTGCGTGGACAACCCAAGAAACCGTGTTCCGGTTGACGATACCTGCCTGAAGGCATGCCCCGACGCCACTGTCGATAATCCCAGCGGGTTTCTCTACAAGTTTCAGAAGCATGGGTACGTCCGACTGACATCCTTACGCCCAAATGTTACACCTTGGCTGACCATCCTATAGTGCTCCCGCCGGTGATTGCGTCTGCAGCACCTTCAACCCCAACCGAAGCAAATATTGCTACGGCGGTTAAGTCATGATCGCCACGGAGCATCGATAAAATCCTCAGGTCACTGAAGCCTCGGAACTTTTGGGTTACTGTATCTCCTCGTTTAGTCAAGTGTAAACACATACTCTACGTACACTTTGTCCATACCCTGCATGCACGATGGCCTTGTGATATGTCCCTGGCGCCCCTCCTCTACGAAGCGAACACAAACTGGTTAAGCAAATCGTGGAGGAGAGTGTTGGTCCCGGAATATGCAAACTGCGCCGTTAACTATAGCCCGTTTAGGCGGATAACGCGAGACGGATAGAGGTGCTAGACGAGAGGGGTGAGGTCAGGGTTGCTGACCTGCACAGTATCAGTGTGCATATGCGCAACGATAGCATGCCGCCCGTCGAGGGCATCGCCAACGGGGCGCTTATTCTTAGCGACAAGTTGTTCCTGAACATGAACGCTGATAGATTGAACTACAGGCTGCGACCCAAGGTGGATTGGTCGCAGAACTTGGACGAGCTTTTCGGTGATAAGCTTGACTACTTTGTGCTGTTCTCATCACTGGCCACTGTTGCCGACAATGCCGGCCAGTTCAACTACCACGCGGCTACTATATTCATGGCCGCGCTGGCTGCAAATAGGCGCGCGAGATGGCTGCCGGCCTTTGTTATACATGTGGGTGTCGTCGCCGACGCCGGCTCCGTCACGCGCCAGAGCCACCAGCTGCTGGAGCATCTCCGCAAGCAGTTTTTATGCCAACCTCAGAATCCGACGCGCATCAGCTATTCACCGAGCCTGTTCTCGCCAGCCCACCCAACTCCAAGTTGCCCTCCGACATCTGCATGGGCCTGGAGCCGTTTCTAGATCGCCCGGACGATGCCGAACTCTCATGGCTATATGCTTCATAATAGACTTCTTTTTACTAAGCCTATAGTAAGAAGAAATATACCATAAACAGTCATTGATAATGTAACCTTATATCTTAGAGTTATACTTTGAAATCATTCTCCCCTGCACTGCAACAGCAAGCTTGTGTAAATTTTCAGAGCCTGTAATCTCAAGAGTAGCCAAGTCGACACCCATCCATTGCCTGATCCAGGCCCGAATCTCTATGCTCACAAGAGAGTCCATACCAATGTCGTTGAGCCGAGCTTGCAGGTCGAGGTCGGCATCTGATCTCAGTAAGAATCTACAGAGTGTCTTGCCAATGTGTGTCGCGAGGAATGTCGTCGTTTCGTCTGACTGGAGCTTGACAATATTGGAGCTGAGATCCCGAACCGAGCGGCCAAGTTCCTCATTGGACATTGAATCCGAGCCTGAAGAACCAATAGAGTCGCTTGGCTCTACGTTGCGCAGGGCCAGCATACGCCGATCCCTCTTCCAGGGAACACGGCATGTTTTTGATGTCAGCGGTATGGTTGATCGCATTCCCATGGCCAGTAGAGACCTTTGTACCCAGCAAGGGGAATCTTTAGGGTTGAAGCCCGCTAGAGATTCCATGAACATGCGTTCGATGCAGTTTAGAAGCTCGATCTCTGTGTTGAACCACTGGCCCGTTGCCCTGGCCGAGTCAGCTGCTTCAGGCCGATCAGCGACGTAGCCAGCATCACTGATGAAACCAACGTTTAGGACACTCGCAGCCAGCCCCAGATTGCGCCTGTACGCAGCGAAAGACTCCATGTACGTGTTCCCAGCATGGTAGTTGGCCTGCCCCCACCAGCCCGCTGTAGCAGCAGTGGAGCTGAAGAGGAGGAAGAAGTCAACCGGGAAGTCAGGCTGCTGCTTCAATAACGCCTCATGGAGATTCGTGGTACCGTCAATCTTGGGCCGAGATGCGGTGAGCCAGTCGGCCCACCTCATGCCGAGGAAACCGACATCCCGAAGAGCCATGGCAGCGTGCAAGACGCCTCCTACAGGCATAGTGGCGGTTTCGAGGGCCCGCGCGACATCTTCATACATGGCAACATCGCCGGAGACAATTGTCGCCTTGCATCCCAAAGCTGAGAGCTCCTCGGCGATCGTGGCGTGTTCGGGCAGAGAACCTGCTGAACGCGACAGAAAGATGATCTCCTTCGCGCCTTTTTCCGCAAGCCAGGTAGATATGACTTGACCCAGGGAGCCAAGGCCACCAGTGAAGAGGTAAGAGCGATCATGCCGCAGCTTCAGCGCTTTGTATGTGGGTTCGGTGGGAAGCCCGCGTGCAGCGGCGTCTTCCGGCATCGTGACAACAAGCTTGCCTATGTGTTGACTCTTCTGCATTTGTCGGAATGCCTGACAAACCTCGGCGGCCGAGAACTTTGAAGTGATCCGGGGCTTAATGTGACCCTGGGTCCAAAGTTGCATCACCCGCTTCATCATGGCGCCAACAACACTCGGCTTCCGGATCCAGAGGTGCGTCAAGTCGACGCCAACGAAGGTCCTGTTCGATTCGAACTGTTCCATAGCCAGCTTCGCATGACCAAGGAAGTCCCTACGGCCAAGCTCGACGAATATGCCAAACTCGGCCACACACTGCCAGGACGCGTGGAGAAGCTCTCCTGACAGCTGGTTCAGGACGAGGTCAACGCCGCGCCCCTCTGTAATCGCCATAATCCCCGGCAAAAAGGATGAATCGCGAGAGTTGAAGATATGTTCTGGAGGAATCTTGCATTCCTTGACTAGAAACTCTCTCTTGGCTTGGCTGCCGACGGTACAGTAGATCTGTTCCGAGACTTATCAGCACGCCGCCTCCTTCATCTCCCAGTACGTACGTGTGGAGGCATGGGGGACAGTTAGTTATTTTACTCACATTGGCTTCCAGCATCTGCGCGAGCTGTAGGGCCGCTAAGCCCAAACCTCCAGTAGCCGAGTGGATCAAGATGCTCTTCCAAACGTACAGCGTTAGTCATTGCAGAGAAGCTCTCCTATTCTTCACTGGTCGGGGAGCGAGTCGGGCTTCATCACATACCATTCCTTTGGTGGCTTGTCCGTGGTTGAAGATCGAATAAAAAGCGGTGCAGTACGCCACCGGGATAACAGCAGCCTCCTCGAAGCTCGTCTCGTCTGGAATCTTACAGCACAGCTGTTGCGAGACAGCTTTGCTGTTTGTGAAAGACCCGCTCGATATGACAGCGACCCGGTCACCCACTTTCAGCCTGTCTACGTCAGGCCCAGCTTCTGAGACCACGCCGGCGCATTCTAAACCGAGACCCGCGTCGATGGCCGCCGTGTCGGTTATGACACCTTGCGCAATAAGCACGTCCTTGTAGTTCATGCCGATGGCCTTCACATCTATCCTGACTTCGTCGTCCTTGAGTGTTGGGGGGGTCAGCAGCTTCCAGCAGAGCGTGTCGGTAAGACCTGGCTTGCGCTGCTCCAGCTTCAGCACAGTCATATCCGCCTGGAGCTCATAGGATTCCTGCTCGACCTTGACATGGCGGTAGCGACTGACAAGGAGTTTTCCGTCCGTATAAGCCCACTCGTACTCGGGGTTAGCGTCTGGGTCATCTGAAATGCGCTGCTCGAACTCGCTGAACACCTTCTGGATGACTTCAGCTGCTTCCGCCCTGGAGAAGCTGTCCAGCTCGAGGGTTGCAAAGTCGAGCCCCAACTCCGTGCGTAGGACGCGGGCGACGCCGAGCAGCGGTGCGTACTCCGGTCGAACTGTCTCGCCAACCTGGCACGGGCCTGTGAGCCAAAGAATGCCACAAGCACCGTCCTTGGCCGCTTTGATGAACCGCTGGAAGCTAGCAAACTCTTGTTCATCTAGGCCGGTAAGGAATGGAGAGCATATGTCGAGAGTTGATATGACAGCTTGGCCTGGAGGAAGCCTTGCTGCCCGGTCATCCAAAACATATTCATCAACCTCGTACGCAGCAGCCTGTAGACCGGCTTGGATATGCTGAACTTGTTGACTTGCGCGTTTTAGGAGCGTTACACGCTTGGGACGGAACCGGGGCGGCGCAGGCCGAGAAACAATGTTGTTGTTTGTGTAGCCGTCATAAGTGTTTGATACATCCCTGAATCCGGACTCAAAGAGCTCCTTTTTCCAGCGGTCCAAGTCGACGTGAGGCGCGGAGGCGCGGCCATTGGCCTCGCCGAGCCACCAACCTGGTATCACGCCAAAACAGTGATTGATCCATGTCGTCAAGGGAGCGATCTCTTGTAACAGAAACCAGCCCTGGGGGTGAATCAACTTTCTGATGTTGGTCAGTGACTGATGCAGGTCAGGTGTGGCGTGTATCACGTTCCACGCAATGATGAGGTCGTAGGATTCGGCATTGAAGCCTTGCTCGAGAGGGTCTTTGCTAACGTCAAGCAGGGCGAAATCTAGTCCCGAGTACTCCTTGAATCTCTCTTTCGCATCGGCAAAGAAACCGGGAGATATGTCTGTGTATGTGTAAGACTGGTACATCTTCTCCCCTTGCGCCGATATCAAGCCTTTGAGGGTACTAGCCGTTGCGCCCCCAGTTCCGGCTCCAATTTCCAAGACCCGGAGGTTCGGCTTCTTGTGTCCAATCAACGAGAAGAGAGTCGACGACTCCGTGTCGAGAAGCAGACAGTCGTACACGTGCTGTAGGACCCCATCAGCTAGGAGGAGCTCTAGCTCGCTGGTATCCCCGTTGAGAATGCCCTCGCAGTGGGAGCTGACACGGTGGATAGCAGTTGCGGGTGCGTCAACTTCGGTTCCTTGCAACTGCTTGTACATGGACAGGAGCAGCTCATCACGCTGCTCAGCAGTCATGGTGACGAGGTTTTGGGAGTCGGGGACACCGGGGCACTTCAGCGATCCGGAGGCAAGATTGGCAACAGTGTCCTCAAGCCACTTTTGATATTTGGCCAGGTGGTCTCGACGTGGCTGCGGAGCACGACGTGCGTTGTCAAGGGTGCGTGCTAGGGAGAGCAGGTTGAATCGATCCAGAAGCTGATACAGCTCCGCCTTTGCAGGGGTTATGGCTGGGGAAATGAGAGAGCGTGGATTAATGAACTCGACATCTTCCCGCCACTCAAGCTGGGCAGCTCCGTGGGAGTTGAGATCAGAGCGCGTCTCATTGGATTCGCTGATCCTAGTCAGCTGCCAGCCCCTGGAGTTCACGACGGCATTCCGACCGTCGACGGATGCAACAATGCTACCCAGAAACGCCCCAGGCCTCTGCTCTGTGACATTGGCCAGGAACTTCATCTCTTTAGCTCCGTTAGGGGGGGCGTCATTGTGAACTCATCAACATAAGCAACAAGGGCCAGCGTAGTGCAGTTTCTCGTGAGGCCGTGCGCTGAAGCAATATACAAGCTCTGCACGAGACGATCCAGAGCTCCTGGATGTATGGAGTAGTACTTCTCCTCTCCCGGAACCATGTCAAGCTTCAAGGTTGCCGTAAGCTTTGGCGTCAGGGGGTCGGCTGTAATGTTCATCATGCCACTGAATCGGGGACCGTATTCAAGACCGAGGGATCTGAACTTGCGATACCAGGAAGCAGACTTGCATGTTCTTGGGAAGACGCTGCGAGTTGATTGGGGACTAGGCATGTTCAGGCTACCATCCAGCCCTTCGCTGCTACTTCGGACCTTGCCGAAAGCATGCTTCACCCAGTCACCGTCACAGTAGCTCGAGATAGTGAAATTGTACCAATCAGAGTCGATCGAGTCGGTGAGACCAATTCGGGTAAGTTGGGTGATGACTTCGGTCTGGCTCTCGTAGGTCATGAGCAGCGCAGCATTAAAATGCACCTGCTTGCATGTGAAACCAACCTCCCCCGTAAGCTGCCGAACAGCCTCACCAGCCATACATAAGTAGGAAACGCCTGGCGCAATGATGATACCCTCAACTTCATGCTCTGCGATCCATGGCACATCCTCGAGACGTAAGAGATTTCGCCAGGCCGGATTAGAGCTTGTGCTTTCCGAGATCCTACTGCCAAGGAGCTCGTGATGCCGGAATTTCCGAAGACGGTACTCCTCAGAGAGTCTTGACTCGTGCCAAAGGGATTCTTCATAGTGCCATGGATACAGCGGAAGATCGGTGAGGATTTGGCCCTTCTCGACCACATGGTTCAGGGCCACCGGCTGGTTATGCAGCCACAGCTCTCCCACGGCACGGAGTAAATCTTGGTGCGAGTCCCGGCCACGTGTGAGGACGCTGATATACTCAGCATTGACTTTCTCAGCCGCCAAGATTTGGCGAATGGGGCCCGCAAGCGCAGAGTGCGGACCGATCTCGAGGAAGACCTTATCCGACTTCAGGGCGTGGATTGCTTTGGTTACAGCCCCGCTGAATAAGACCGGCGACACCAAGTTCTGAGCCCAGTAAGCAGAGTCGAGATCAGCCGCTGTGGAGATGAGCTGGTTCGAAACGCTCGATATGAATGGCGTCTTCGGGTCGCGAGGCTTTACGTAGGGCTTGAGAAGGTCAAGGTATCGCAAAGCAACGGCTTGCATGTGGTGGGAGTGATAAGCCCTGTCCACCTGCAGGGTCCTAGCAAGCACGTCCGGGTATGCCCCCTTTATGTCATTGACCACCATATGGAGAATTTGCTTATCTCCTGTGAGTGTGATACTGTTCGGGCTGTTCTCGCATCCAACAAGCACGCCAGGCCGGAGGTGTGGTGTGACCTGTGCCTTGCCCAGCCCGATAGCTGCCATGCCCCCGACAGAGCCATCCACGGCCGCCAGGATCTTTCCGCGGTAGTAGGCAATGATGATAGCCTCGCTCTGAGTGATTGATCCGCAAGCGTAGGCTGCTGCGATCTCACCGGAAGAGTGACCGAGCACCGCCCCCGGTTTGATGTTAAGCGTTTCCAAGATGTCGACAAGGGCGATTTGGAGCGCTGCGCAGCAAACCTGCGATATTTGTCCATCGTTGATCATGGAAACCTTCTTTGGTGCCAGAATATGGTCTGTTCACTCAGATATCAGCTCAGTTCATGATATAGCCAGCAGCTGCTAAGTTAATGATCGAATGGGCTAGCCAACGGTAACATACCTGTCAACTTCCAATCCGGAGCATCTGGTAACTGCTGTAGGATGTTTTCCATCTCGATCATTGAGCTCCTGAACGAGGGAAGCTCCTGTATTAGAGACTTCCCCATTTGTGGCCACTGCGCGCCCTGTCCGGTGAAGACAAACACCAGCGTGGCAGGGTCGTATGGACCGTGACGAGTCGACTTGATGGGTGCCAAGTCATCTATACCATTGGTCACACAAACAGCACGATGACTCAGAGTCTCTCGTCTCATGGCCAGGGTGTAAGCCATGTCCCCCAGTCGTTCTGGGTGGGCGAGGCAGTAGGACTGGTGTCGCATCACCATGGTCTCAAGCGCTTGGGGATGATTTGCTGAGAAAAGAAGGAGCTTGGGGGACTCCACAGTTGACGTTACTGCGACCTGAAGACTCGCGTCTCTTCCTCTGTCTCTGCTTTGGATACCTAGGTGGCCAGCCGACGCAAGGAGGGCGTATGCGTTGGACCCGCCGACTCCATACGAACCAACACCAACGACTCTGTCTCTTCCTTCAGGCCAAGGCATAGGCTCTGTGGGAACCCTGAGCTGGTATCGTTGGAAAGGGATTTTGGGGTTAGGGGATTTGAAGTTGGCGTTCGGGGGGATTGTGTCGTTCTCGAGAGCAAGTGTCATTTTTAAGACACTAGCAAGGCCAGCGGCACCCTCAACGTGTCCAACGTTGGTCTTCACGGAGCCAATGTACACGCCCCCGTGCTCTCCAAAGACGCGACCTACTGCCTCAGCCTCAATAGGGTCGCCAACAGGCGTCCCTGTGCCGTGACACTCCATCATTGCTGTCCTGGAGTAGTCTTTGATTCCAGCAAGCTCGTGAGCCCTCCGGATCAAGCTTTCCTGGGCAACTGAGTTCGGGGCTGTCATAGTGGAGGACTTGCCACTTGAGTTGCTGGCTGTGGCGAGGACCACTGAACGGATGGGATCCCCGTCCCGAACTGCATCACGGAGTCTCTTGACGTACACAGCCAGTACGGCCTCCCCGCGGACAAACCCGTCTGCCTCTGCATCAAAAGCTTTACACGTTCCTGAGGGTGACAGAACGTTATGCTCATTCATAGTTGCAGTAAGAGTGGGGGAGTATATAATGCTGGTCCCTGCCACCACTGCCGCTTCGCAGTCGCCATGAATCAGGGCATGGCAAGCTTGGTGTAGCCCTAAGAGCGAGGAGCTACACGCCGTGCGAACCGTGACACTCGGCCCCATCAAACCAAACTCGTAGTGGATCCGATCGGCAGGCATAAAGTCGAAGCTGTTGAGTAAGTTGTATGGATGTACGGCTTGTGGGTCGCGGGCATCCAGCTCAGCCCGATCTCCTCCAAAGCTACCGACCCATACGCCGATCTTCCGTCCCCGGATTTCTGACGGCTTCTGGCCCGCGCTCTGGAGTGTTTCATAGACGACTTCGAGGGCCAGCCGCTGCTGTGGATCTAGGGTCTCCAGCTCTTTCTTGGTCATGGACCAAAAGGAGGCATCGACGTTTTTAAGGTCGATGTTACTGTCGAGGAAATACCCATACTCGCTGGGCACATGTCTCTTCTTGCCCGGTGCGTACCAGGCCTTGACGTTGTAGCGGTCTTTGGGGACTGCGCAGCGCCCGTCGCGTTTGTTCAAAAGCATGTCCCAGAAGGCGTTTGCATCGTTGACGCCTCCTGGCAGTCGCATGCCCATGCCGCAAATGGCGACCGGCTCGATGGGCTCCGTATTGCAATCGCCCGAGGCGTCTGCATGGGTCTTGGTGCCGAAATTGTTGTTGATACCATTGGTGTCGTTGAGGTCGACGCCGTCGAGGGTAATACCGTTGCCATTGACGCCATTGGCACTTGGTAACGACTCTCCGCCGTGGTATTTTTGGAAATCAAATGTCATGTTTACTAGTGCCGCTGGCTCGCTTGACGAGATAGTAGAATGATTCAAGAACAACAAGGTCTATAACTCAAGACACTAATGCGTGTTTCCATTGAGCCTTCTCACGCGTTTTGAAATACAAGCCAGTTTTAAACATGGGGCGGTTCTTTGCCATGGTGGGAATAGTAACCCACTTTGGTTCCCTCTCACGACTCATGAACCATGAATGGCGAGATAGGTGATACTTTGGATCTATCGCTTCGGCCTCTGTGGGATAAAAACTCGAGGCGACTTTTTTCAACTCTACCACTCCTCGTTTGCGGATAACTTGTTGAGATTACGGATACTTGTTCAATGCGCGAACTTTCTTTCATGTCCCTGTAAACTATCACCCGTCCACTAATTCGGGCACTTTAAGGGTCAGTACGACAGGGTATGCACTTTCAAATGCCCCTACCCTGGTAATAGTGGGCACGCGTCCGCTTCAACCTTGAGAATAACTGCATAAACGTAAATCCATGATTAAACTCCTCCTACTGCAAGTCGAAAAATTTAAACACTGACAGACTCAAAAAAGTCCGAATAACCCGTATCTGCGGGATGAAAACTTTATGCTTTCTATTCATTATCTCTTATTGTCATACCGGTACAGCCGGTATTCTCCAAAATGCAAGGCTCTAACTAACTACATGTGCACATAGCTAAGTATCCTATATCAATCCAAGACTTGTCATTATTGTGTCGCAACTTATGCTAAAACTACCTTCATTCTCTACACGACTTATGCTATACTAACAGTTTTACACATCTACATGATCATGCTTAGAAACTCGTTGAGCAGACATGCCGTGCACGGCCACGCAACGAACGACCACGCCCTGACTGCCTACGCTGTCAATGGCCATAGCCATGCGCAGCATGGCCACTCTGGTATAGAGTGCTCTGTTTCGCCAGTTCCTAATCTTTGGATCACCGGTGTTGGTTCACAGTATCCTCCGTACTTGGTCCCGCCCGAGAAGCTTGTGAAGTGGGCAAAAAGGTTCCATGATGTCGAGAAACCAGTGTAAGTGGGACCTCGGTTTCACATGTTCCAACAAGGCTACACAACACTGACATGCAACTCGCCAAATCAGACTCGCCAGATTGCTCAAGCTCACAATGAGTAGTGGAATCGAGACACGTGCCTCCTCGATGGATTTCGAGACCGGGTTCGGTTGTCAGACGGAAATCCCAACCATTGATCAACTTGATGCGCGGTTCCGCCAGGTTGGTGTTGATCTTACCGTCCAAGCTTGTCGAAAGGCTTTGCGTGACTGGGGCGGTAACGCAGAAGATATCACACACGTTATAGGAGTCACCGTCGGCAACTTAAGCCTTCCAGGCTATGATTATCTAGTGGCCCGCAAGCTCGGGCTGGGCTACCATGTTGAGAACATGTTCCTGAATGGCATCGGCTGTGCAGGCAGCGTGGCCTTGATGCGTGTGGCTGCCAACACTGCCATGGCGGCAACAACCCGAAAGAAGCCTGCTCGTATCCTCTGCTTTGCCTCTGAAGTTTGCACAATGTACTTAAGGCACCAGTATGCTGAAGCTGAGGCGTCTTCTGATATTGAGAACATGGACATCGCGGGCGCTATCTTTGGCGACGCCGCATCCGCCTTCGTTTTTTGCAATGACAATGGACTAGACGACCCTGACCAGGCCAAGTTCCAGCTGCTTGAGTGGGAACGCATGACCATACCGGGCACAATCCACCACATGGGCGCCATGGTCAAAACAACCGGGTTCACGAGCATTATCACTAAACAAGTCCCGGATCTCACCAACAAGGCAGTCCAGCCTCTATGGAACAAACTGCTGCCGTCATACCGTGAAAAGGTCGGCCTTCCCGGACTCGACATCTCCGAATTCGACTGGGCGTTACATCCCGGTGGGGAATCGATCATCAACAACGTCAAGGACAGCATGGCTCTGACAGAACACCAGCTGAGAGCCACTAGACAAATATATAGGACCAGAGGCAATACCGGGAGCCCTACAGCGATCTGTGTGCTCGACTTACTAAGAAACATGGGACCTGGAAGTGACCATGTGGTTGCAGCTAGTTTTGGGCCTGGCTTGGCCACCGAAATGGCGTTTTTGAGACGCTGCCGAACCGATCAGTAGAGAATCTGGATATGTTAACAATGTGTAGGTGTTCGTTAGATTCTCTCATAATAAACCTAGAGAATGAATTCCGCTAGGCAAAATACAGGCTGTATATTCCTTGAAAGCTGAGTAATAGATATATTTAGCTTACCCTTAGATCGTTAAATACAAAGAAATAGGCCCATAGGCGCATTATGAGCTAAGATAACAAGCCCAACTTGACAGTATCAAAGAGACACTTCTGTTTTCCCTACAAACAAGAGTAAATTGCATCAGGGTAATTTTCCAGGCCCCCTTAGTACAGCGTATAAACAATCTGTAATCCAAACACATGGAACATGATTTCGAGCTACCTAAGCAGGCTTCACCTGGACATAAACTTACTATGACGTGATAGGTAAGCCTGTCACCTACATTAAGTAGTTTTTAGCTTTTGAACCATAACTAGCATAGCATCTAACCTAGCTAGCTAGACTGCAACATAAGTACAAGATTTTTGAGGCGCATGTAGGAATTTAAGGTTTGAGTGTATGTTCGGCTAGAATAGAGTTACAGGGCGTGAAAGGGGTACTTATCCTAGAGTTAAATACGTTTCGGACCGAGCTTCGGACCGGATCATAACTCCCTATAATGCTTATTTCTACTAGAACTGTGCTCTGTACGTAACGTTTCATGCTTAGAAAAGACTGAAAGTAAGTCAGAAAAAGTCTGACAGGGGACAAAAACCTTTGCATGCAGCAATAAAAGTTTCACACACGCCGCGGATACATCGGAGTCTTCACTCAAGCACAGGTAAGTTTGCTACGATGATGCTGGTACGCCTATAGTCATTCGGCTGCAGGAGCTTACCAATGCATACTGTCAACTCAATACTCTAAGCTTCTACACGGCATTGCTATACTTTCAACTACGTTACAGAACTGCTTGGGGAATAAATGCGATTTATCTCGAGTTAGATTACCCTGTATACACACACAAAGTACCAGTATGCACGACTTACACTTCTATTCTATCATGACCGTCCGCTGTCCACGGTGAGAGTTTAGCCATCTCCCTGTCCTGGTATTTTGTACACATATCGAGCACCGTTGCACGTCTTAACTCTCTCTTGAATTTTCCAACGTAGGATCCCGGGCCGGCCTTGTGCATGACCGTTCTGTTGATGAGCAAATATCAGGAATATGATCCATATTCACGGAACACTCTTTCAGGGGGTTGTACTTACCTATTGTCCCATATGATCAAGTCACTTGGGTTCTGCCAGTCTACATTCAGCCAATATTTCGACTGGGTAGCATGCTGCAAGAGCTTCTGCTGAAGCCTCGCCATCTCATCTGCCTCCTCCGGCGGTCCCTCGATGTGGTGCAAGTACAGCCCAATGTATAGGTTCACTCTTTCGGACGGTTGATGTAGCTCGACTACCGGATGCTTGGCCATAGGGTGTGCAAAGGGGTCTATGTCCTGAAACATGCTGGGGTTACTCGTTTTCAGTGCCTGCTGCCATGAGTGAGCGCCAACATATTTCTTGGACAACAGCCTTTCCTTCAAGCCTGGCTCTACCTCGTCTAGGTCTTCAAAAGCTGCCCTAGTGTCGGCGAAGATTGTATCACCGCCGTGTCCCGGTGGCGGGATATCTTGCGCCCTAAGGAGACTCCATGATGCGCGCTGCTGATTGTATCCAAGATCAGCATGGAAGAACGAGGATAGTTTAGCGATGTGCGCATTCGGCGCGTCGGCCGCAACAGGCTCTCCGGTCTCAGGGTCGACATTGCTCAGGTATGCGAGCTCATCGAAACTAAATTGCGACTCTTTGTCTGCAAGGACCTGGCTCATTTTAAAGAGGGGTCCGAAGCGGCGAGCAAGCTCAATATGGCCAATGTCATCGAGATGGGTCCTGCGGAAAACCAAGACGCCATACTACAATTGGTAAGTGAAAATTTCCTCACCAAGTGAAAGCATAACTCATAAAGTTTCATTCAAATAAAATGACCGCAGCAGAAATACCGAGTCTCACCTTTGCGGATAATGAAACAATGTGCTCAAAAACATCGTCTGGAACATGTTCTGAGAAGTCGACCCCAGAGATTTCGGCACCGAAGGAATGATGTAGCTCCCTAACTTTGAGCCCGTCAAGTGACATGCTGGTTCTCTTCGTGCGACTGCCTAACTTCGGCCTGTTGAATTTTATGCGTGACTGATGCTGTGCGTTTGGACAGCTGCAAAGTCGAGAGATCTTTAGTTACGTTTTAACTGAACACAACATGCAGATTTTGTTGTGCAAAGTGTAGCCTGTTTTGTGATAGTGACTGCCTTACTTACATTCACAATCTTTTGCAATATTTATAACAAGAGGGGCAGCAGAAACTATGCGAGTGAGCATTGTGCGTCGCGTGGAGTGACTGCCCGAACTGCAACATTGAACAACAAGGATGTGCTGCTTGTTTGCGCTAACATATCAAGAGAGTCTAACTATCAAGCTCAAATAATTATGAATGAATTAGTTTTAAGTTCTGCGTATTCAGCATTATACTAACATCCCGTTTTTTGAGTACTGATAATATACTACACGAGTTGTGGCATTTGATGTCACAGGTCGGTACCAAAGTTAGTAAGACAGGTTCAACAGGTGTTTGAGTAGACGTAAACCCTGTAAGCCTATTAGTCTGGATAAGCTAGAAACAGCTAGCAAAGCTTGACGAAATCGGGCACACTAATGCTGACTAAACCACCGGGGTCAAGGGCAGAATAGATTTTATAGGGTTAATCGCTGGAGCGTAATACTAGCCCTAACCTTGTAAGATCAGTGCGTAGTATAAAGCCGCAAAGGGTGGGCTGTTGTTAAAAGCGACTTGACAAATCCAAAACTACCGCCCCAGAACTTTTTAATCTTCCAAAAAAAATAAGGAAACGTCACTTAGCGTTCTCCTCCCTCAAGAAGATGCGAGCTGGTAACATTACAATCCTTGGACACCTCGTCTTCGAGTCCATGGCATCCATGTCCTTCTTCTTCCAGCCACGCAAGCAATTGCAAGACCCTGAAGCTAGTGAGGAGGCAGTTTTGATATGCCACAGCTACGCAGGCATGCTTCTCGCCACAGATGTGCTCTGCGTGCTCTCTCTTATTCGAAGTGGTGGCGAGTCATTCGACGATACCAGCGCCATGATCGCATGGTCTATGGCCGTTTATCACATCTTCCCCATCAGACGAGCTTGGACAAGGATTAAAAAACGTGGAGGCAGCTATATGAAAGACGAGAAGATTGCAGGTGGACCGCCAGGACATCTTATCATTCATAGTGTTTTGTTTATATCCCTGGTGTGGGCTGGTTGGCGTGGAAAAGGATCGGGTTGATTGTGATTGGAAGCGAAATAGCAACAGTTTCATGGGTTGTCCTGTTCCAGCAGGGATCTAATTGCAACCTGTTGTCTTGCTTTCTTTAGGTTCAGGATAGAACATAGGACATGAGATGTGGAAACGATGGAAGAAGCCTCCGAGAGACCGAAAAATGAAAAGGCGGGCGAAGGGGCAGCGAAGTTGAACAGCACTGGACTCTACTTTTACTGCTGCTCTTGACCATTGAGTCTTTGGCAAATCTGACTTTTATGGTGTTAGCTTTTTTGGGTGTCTGCATGCGAGGTATGTCTTTAAGTGTGAAAAGGCCGCAGGAGTCAAAATCAGAGGCTGGGTTTTGGGAGGGACGGCGGATAAATGAGTCATTTGACGGACATGGGTTGACAACGCATGACCTGGCAGTGGTGATGTCCGTAGGTGTGTTGATTTGACTTGTCGAGGAGGAATATAATAAGTCTGGATGAAGGCGCAATGCTCTTTTACATCATCGTTGTCATCGTCATCATCTTCATCGCTTTCGCATTGTGTGGTTCAAGTCAAAGAAATTGGGTATTGAAATACTATGGACATCAAATCGACTTGATTTTGGGTCAGAGAATTCATCGCGGGATTCGAAAGGAAAGGAACCGACAAGCTATCCAGAACAACAGACACATGCTTCATTCACACCAGGCGGAGTCGTATAGGACAACCAACGATGTGGTTTGAAAAAAGTGAAAAGGGCGACTTCGTGCCCGCGATGCCGACGCACGAAGAACCTGCATATTCGCGAACGAGCAAGGTCCACGATGCCAGCGGGCAGCAACAGCAACCGGCCCAACATGCCCTCACGCACACCTCGACGGCGCTGCCCGTGATACAGTACCCAGCCGGCCTCAAGCTCTTCCTGATCATGCTGTCCCTCTTGGTGTCCATGTTCCTTGTGGCACTGGTAAAGAACCTCCCCCTAAGCATTCTCTCAGTGTCCTTCTTCTATCGGGTGGAAAAACACTTACAACCCCCAAGGACCGTCTAATCATCGCAACCGCAATCCCTCGGATCACAGACCACTTCCACTCTGTCACCGACATTGGCTGGTACGGCAGCGCCTACTTGCTCACAACCTGCGCGTTCCAGCTGCTCTTTGGCAAGTTCTACGCCTTCTTCCGCATTAAGCACGTCTTCATCGTCTCAGTCCTCCTCTTCGAGGTTGGCTCTGCCATCTGCGGCGCAGCCCCGTCCAGCGCGGCGTTTATTGTTGGCCGGGCCATCGCAGGTGTTGGCGGCGCGGGGGTCTTCGCTGGCACAATCATCATTATGGTCTACTCCGTCCCCTTGCACCGCCGGCCAAAGTACCAGGGTGCATTTGAGGCTGTGTTCAGTCTTGCCTCCGTTGTAGGCCCATTGTTAGGCGGTGCGTTCACAAGCAAAGTTACATGGAGGTGGTGTTTTTACATTAACCTGCCTCTGGGAGGCGTTGTGCTTCTAATTGTTGCGCTTGTGCTGCGACCACCAGAGCAGGAACTAGGCGACACCTCTTTGTGGCAAAAGTTGAGGCAGCTTGACTTTGCTGGCAACTCGGTCTTCATACCTAGTGTGGTATGTTTGTTGCTTGCGCTGCAGTGGGGTGGCGTTGAGTATGCAGTAAGTGCAACCCTTTACCCTATGTTCCGAAGAATGACAGAACGGAACTGACGTCGGCAGTGGAACAACCCCCGCATCATCATACTCCTAGTCCTTGCCGCTGTCCTCATCATCAGCTTCGTCGCCATCCAAATCCTTATTCCTGAAACAGCCACTGTCCCGCCGCGCATTATGCGCCAGCGCTCCATTGCCTTCGCGTCGTGGGCCGCCTTCACCATCGGCGGGCAGATGATGATATTCGCATATTTCCTCCCCATCTATTTCCAAGCTATACAGGGCGTTTCGGCTGTTGATTCTGGGATCCGTACGCTGCCGCTTGTGCTGTCGATGATGATGTTTGCAGGCGTGTCAGGAGGGATCATTACAAAGATTGGATACTACACGCCCGTAATGCTAGTGGGGACGTGTATCATGATCGTTGGCGCGGGGCTGTTGACGATGTTGAAAGTTGACTCAGGCGCAGGGTACTGGATCGGGTTCCAGGTTTTATACGGCGTAGGCTTGGGCATGACCTTCCAAGCGCCAAATTTGGCGGCGCAGACGGTGTTGAAGATGAAGGACGTGCCCGTTGGGACGAGTGTCATGTTCTTTTCACAGACGCTGGGCGGCGCCACCTTCATCTCCGTGGGGCAGAATGTGCTCAACAATGAGCTTATGAAGAGGTTGAGGGGGCTGCCTGGGCTTGAGGGGATTGATATCAAAGGGTCCGGCGTAACGACGCTTACGAAGCTGCCCGCGGAGATTAGGGGCTCTGTTTTGGAGGCGTACAACGAGGCGTTGAGGGTTGTGTTCGTTGTTGGGCTTGTGCTAGTTTGCGTAGTGCTTATAGGCGCGGGGGGATGGAGTGGAAGAGTGTAAAGTGGGAGCAGGCGACAATGAAGAAGACCCAGGAGGATGCTGAGGCTGGGGTTGCTGCTACGGCGGGAGTCGCAGTGGTGGCTCCTGTTGTTGACTCCGGAAATGATGGAGGACAGAAGAGCTCAATAACCTGATTCGCTGTAGTTGATAGACTTCAAAAGCTTTACTGGTCAACATTGTCCATGCCACCCAAGTGCAAGATTAATGTTAGGAGTAATTGCAAAAGGGACATGTTCTAGTGGTTTGCTTGATATTTAAATGATATTGACCAAACACAATTAGTGAACCACTTCTGTCCTCATTTCCTCTATTGGGTCCTGATTAGAAAATGATAAGCCCATGCGCAACCATGAACTCAAGTCTCCTTAGGGAATCGATTCTGGAGTTCTTGAGATGGACGGAAGCGGACGTGAAATGGAGCTGGTTTGATAAGAGGCAGCATCCGCGCATCTCTGATGAAATCTTCTTCATCGTTTGCTTGCTCCCAATCAAAGCTCCAGGCTACCTTGGCAATACAGATTCTCACCTCCATGTAGGATAAGTGAACAGCAATACAGGACCTAGTACCAATAGAAAACGGCCTTGAAAATTCTTTATGATCGTGGTTGAAAACGGCGTTATGACAAGGGTGATCTGCAGGAAGCCATCTCTCTGGATGAAACTCTTTTGCCTTGTAGAACCACCTCTCGTCACTAGAGATTACGTTTGTTGCTGTAGCAATAACAGTCTAAGAAATTTATTAGTTTAGAGACCTGAAACTTTTAAGGTAGGACTTACACCCTTTGGGACCCATTTCCCAGCAACTGTACTTCCAGGGCTTACTCTAGGTAGGCCAAAGACTGCAGTACCAAAGATTCGCAGTCCCTCCTCTATTACAGCATTAAGATACTTAAGAGGCTTTGTTGATTCACCATTAATCTCGCTGTGGTACTGAAATTCATAGCGTAGCTCCTCCTGAAGTTGTTTTAGGCATTGAGGATGCTTTAGAAGATAATAAGTAACTGCAGACAAAAGGGCAGAGGTTGTCTCAGTCCCCCCAGCAATTAGGTTACTACTTTGTGAGGTAAAGAAATCAATGTTGGCTTCAGGGGCTTTCTCGCGTAAAAGATGGCTGAAGAAGTCGGTACGATTAGTATTCCGTTGAATTCGCTGGGATGCCGCCTGACGAGCTATAGCTAGGTACTTCTTGCGCATTATTTTGCTCTTCTTGTTTATGAAGAAGTATCGAACAAGCTTCTGGAAGCATTTCCATCGGCGACGCACCACATAGTCTAGGGCGACCTGAAACCCACTGTTGGCAAGCATATGCACCCATTCATTAGCTTGGCCTACTTATAGTTAGCTATGATATCTGAAAAATGTATCCAGCCTTTGCTTACCCATTTCAACTGTGCCAAGCTCCTCACCAAATGAGAGATCTGCAATCACATCAAAAGCTAGCCACATATACCATTGGCTTACGTCCATGCCCTGTGGGGTGTTTCCACGCTTTGACATCTGGTCTATAAGGGAGTTTATGTGTCGTATAACAATATCGCTTTGTGTACGAAGAGCTGAAGCACTAAATCCCGGCGATAGCAGCTTTCTAATACCTTGATGAACATGAGGATCGACCTCTGTGCCAAGCGCTCCACCTCCCCGATCTGTTTGTTTATAGAAGGTAGTGGATTTTCGGAAAAACAGGGGGTGATTGATGTTTGGCTGTCCATAAATGTCCTTTATCGATTGTGGATGAGCACAGGACAGCTCATTTGGGCCAATGCGTACAAAGTCGCCGTATCTGGCATGTAGTGCATCTATTTCCCGAAGCCAGTTGCCGGAAAGCCTATGGTTGGTGAGAATTCGAACTCTTGTCAGGTATAACAAAACAAGTCTTACCATTTTCGCGTTATCCAGAGATCCTGGACGCGGGCAGAAATTGGGCCTTGTACTGGTCAGCCGTTGTATGCGTCCTGTGGCGGATACATAGAATCACTAACCAGGGAAACTAGCAAGTGGGTGAAAATAAAGATTATAGATGGATGATAACACAAGGTACGCAAGACACTGCTGATCTTAGTTTTGGCCTCTCACTTTAGAGAAATGCAGACCCGATTGCAATGATCTAGTTACTTACTAAGCCTAGCAGATAGACACAGAGTCGAGCTAAGAGCGAAAATAACCAAAATACCATCCTCACAAATCTTTATCAAAACTGGCGTATTTTTGATGTATGTTGCAGTTGGGGTCAGGTTTGTTTGGACTGAGAGATAGCAAACGTAGGAAGTTTAAGGTGATTTATGGAAGCGATTGTTACAAGGTGGAGCGACATAAAAGTTCGAGTCAATGTGCTGAACTATGAGGGCAACATCACATGCACCTAGGAATCTTTCGTTTGGACTGTGTCAAACATAGAGGGTAGGAAAGGTAGTTGAATTAACGCTTGCTATCCTTGAGTGAGTTCGTGATTTGAAACAGTCTAAGACTCCTGAGTCATTCAAATAACTACAGGCAGTACTTTAACTGACCCAATTTCTCTTTTGCAACAATTTCCCAGTTGTTTTCTCATTAAAATGAACACTGGTCACTTTTATAAACATGTTTGGGGCATTTGATTCGAGCCAGAAGGTTGGTGGGTCAAGAGCATTAAAAAAGTAAATCTTTAATCCCCTGTCTATCCTGGCAAAGAACTTGAGATTCCTGAAGTCAAAAATGCAGCGTTTGCTTCTCGTTAATAGACAAATACTTTGCTTGTCTTTCAAGCTACCTGACTCAGGCTGATAGGGCCTAAATAGATATCTGCTGCATTAGGCATCAAAGGCTGTGACAGGACCTAGGAGACTCTTGCTTAAGCAAACCTAACTCTATACAGGCATTACTTAGTTAAAGCATATGTTCAGCCTAGAATTTCCTTACAAAGGATAAATATTAGTCACCTATGTAGATCTACTGCAGGATCAGTAGAATACACTAAGGAAAACACTAAGTAATACAACAACTAACCCTGTTAGATAAATAATATTAATTTAATACATTTACTGCATCTGCGTTTTGTTAATACAGAGTAACTTTTGGGGCTATTAAGAAATTCTGCCTATCCTAGTCAAAGTAGGGTTCTGTCTGGTATCTACCTTAACGCGTCATTGTGTACTAGTACATGAAGATGTCTAACAAGAACTTATTATTGTTTACTGAACGTTCTCGAACTTTTTACGCAGAAGTTTAAATCTAACACAGGAAGTGACTAATAGACCAGGATAGGGTGGCAATCAATCTAATCTTCATGGTAGCATACAAACTAAGTTAAAGCAGGGGCAGCATACGAATAGTGTGTTACACAGGTTGTGCACGCCTGCACGGCCCACTGGCTAACTTTTTGTCCACCAGATGTGTAATGAAATTAAATTTTAGCTAGCCTAGACTAGAGAAACCTTTTTTAGAAGACGACTAATTCTGTCCACCTCCTTAGGTTGTATAGTGGTAGGTCAACCCTTGATAGATTAGTAACAGCCTTTGATATAAAACAAGTCTAACAGAAAGTCTATTATATTTACTTTTAGAAAAGGGCAAAAGTAACAACCTATCCCATCAGGTGCAGACTTACGCCATTCTGCTGTTCTACAATATCGCTTCAAACATCGTTGCATTTTGAATTTTTCTATTAGAAAAAGATGTCTTGGCAGTAACCCTGACTGGCATTCTCTGCACCTCGGCAAAAATGTCATGAGTCTGCACCCAGTGGGATTTCTATAACTTCTCAGTGTGCGTTATTCTAAAAGCACGTTTAGTCTGTCTAGGCTTGGCTAAACAAGACGGATTGTTCTCTACTCTACGCCATTCGCACCACTTTTCATCACTTGAGCTCAATCGAGGAATATTCCCCCCTCTACCACGTTAGACATCATGAACCACACCACCTTATCAGGTCCTTGTTCTATGAAGGACACCGACTTCAGCGTAAAGCCTACAGTAGATCCTACTGTATTTTCTTACCCTCGATTCCTTAAAGATGTTGAAGAACTTTGTAAAATTCTCGACGCCCCCTTTTCAGCATCAGCGACGAAGGCAGTACTCAGAGCCTATGATACCTACTTTAACGACGGTATCTTAGGATGGCGAGCCACCTCCAAGGATTCAGCACTCAACTATCGCCTTTTCCAAGACAGATCAATAGACACTATCACCATTGCCATTCAAGCAGAGTTAATCAAGCCTGGTCCCCTAACCGATTTAGCGCAATCCTGGACTAAGCTATTTAACGGCGAAGTACAACAATCGTGTGATTTTGACACTTCAACAGGACTTGTCAAGTCATGGCTATTCATGGGTCAAACACGTTCTATGGAAGAGGTTCTTGATGTTGAGTTCGTCCCGAGCTCGATTCGCCGTCACGTAGAAAGGTTCAGGGTGCAAGGGTTGAACAGAGTGAGAACTCTTGCTATTGATTGGCATTCTAAAACGGTCAATATCTATTGGCGTGTACCAGGGCCACTATCTAAAAAGCAAGCTGATAGATTACTTAGCTTAGCGGGTTGTCAACCGCTGGATGAGGCAGAGGTTGAGGAGATTAGTAGATTTTCCAGCGCGAAGGATGGCAGTTTTTCATTTGCCGTTACATTAGGCTTTGAATCTGGCGAAATTGGAAGGGCGGGATTTTATGCGACGAAGTTGTCAAGAGAAAATCTTCCAGCAATAAGTGATAAGTTAAGGATGTTTCTTAACTGCGCACCGGATTATGACCCAGAAGAGTGGATAACGATTGGTTGGGGGTTTGGTAAAGGTGGAAAAAGTTATATGAAGGCTGAAAAGAGTTACTGTGGGAACTTCATGGACAAAGTGAAGAAAATGATGATCCAAGACCCAAACATTTAGGGATAATAGGTATTATTGATAGACACAGGTTTTATTGTAAACTAAAAAAAGCAATTGTATGTCTGAAATTGATTTGTTTAATGGCTCTAATCACGTTAGGCACCTTGCTTAGCTAGGCTAAACTGTCTCTTGTAGTTAATTAATATTACTTAAATAGCTAAGGCGTCCTCTAGCTGTTAGTATAGGCAGAATTCTAATAAAATACTAAAGGTAGGGTCTAGAGTTGTTTATAAAGAGCAAAACATAAGGCTTGTTCTTTGTTATAAAGTGATTTTTATAGGTTACTAAATAGAAGAATAAGTCGTATAAGGAGAAAACATGCTCTTTAGATACAATAACCCTAGGTTTAGTATATTTACTACTATAAGTACTAACCTTATTGTAATAGAAGCTAACTAGAAACCTTATAGACTATGCAGCTAACTATATTATAATAAATAAACGTAGTACATAATTCATTCTGCTTCTATATAGCTGGTTAAAGAACAGTGTAGTATTAAATAAAGATTAATACATAATAAGAAGAGAAGTATAATTTTAATGTCTCTTATGGTTATGAGATTCTCTTAAAGATATGTTTTACTTTGGTAAAAAAAGAAAGAATGATAAGGCTTTTATAGCTTGTTAAGAGAGAACTATAAGAAGTAATTAAATAAATCTACTAACCTCACCAGAGTAGAACAATCTTATTCTAGAAGCTGATCTCTAAAAGTTTAAAATGACTTCAATTATGGCACTGTTCCCTTTCAAGTCCCTAGCACTGTTCCAAACCTTAATGATCTTTAGTCTTTCGTCCGCCTTCTTAAGTAAGACGTCCCATTGCGCAAGAGTTCGCTCTTTAGCATTATGCATCATCATCATGACGATGTCTGCGTGGTTAGTGAACCAGTCGCTGTCTTCGCCATACAAATCTGGGGCAATCATGTCTTCAATCAAAATTCGAGACTTATTGTCCATGGCCCCAGCTGTCATTCTCAAAACGTTAGCTGCAACAGTGTCTGAGTGATCATGCAACACACGTCGCATGAAATACACATCAGCACCTTTCACAGGCTGTGTTTGGAAGGCGTTATGCACCTGCCACTCGATTGGTAATCCAGACTCTCTGTAGGTCGCTCTTCCGAGCGAAATGGGTTCCTCGTAGTCTTGTACGACAAATTTGAGATGCGGGTTTGCTCTTGCGATTTCACAAGAAACATGTCCACTGCCTCCACCTACATCAACGACTAGGGCGCCAGGTCGCAGATCTTGAAAAGGATATAGGGTTAGACTGGATGCATAGGAGACGGCAAAAGGTGTCATTGCAAGGGAAAAGCGTCGGCCGCGGTTTGGCTCTTTATGGTAGTAATAGTCAAACGATTCCAGGTTGGCTAGAAAGTAATAAGCTTCTGGAGTGATAACAGAGAATAGAATATATACACATACTCTGAAACGCTTTCGAGAATGCACTCATTCCGTTGTCTGATTGGAAGCTATTCTCCTTCATGACCATCGAGAGGGCCGAGGCTGCGCGAAGTATATCATCGGAACTATATATGTGATCAGAATTTCTTTTATGCATCTTGCGGGAAGCCCAGGCTAACCATAGTCTCATAAGAGCTTCAACTCCTGGAAGCCATAGAATACTTGAATTTGCATTATGAAGGTAATAACCAGGAAAAACTTCCTGAAAAACAAATCGCTGCGTCAAGTAGCGCAGAAGACGACCTAGAGGACTAGTTAATCCATTATCTCTCTAAGGCATACGCTTTTACCTACTTATAAGCTCTTGAGATCCTCCGCTGTTCTTTTCCAGGTCTGCCAAGCTTGTAGGCGTCTGAGGGTCTGAAGAGATCAGATTGTGCAAATTGAGCTCCATGGCAGTGTTTAGAACAGCAGGAAACACGTGTCCACCAGTCGATTGCATCATCCACTGCAAAATCTCAAAATCAGAAAGATCCAACTACAATATTATCTAAGATGTACAGCGTAGGCACCTAAGGGGATTTTGTTACGGGGATATACATACATCCATAGGTCCTTGAACCAACATTGTTATTTTCTCACACGATCTAACAATGCTTTGTCTTGGCTTCTCGCCAACAAGAGGTGCAAGAAGAATTTGGGGATCAAGTTGATTTAAGGAGGGTGGATTTCGGCCATGGTTCTCTAGGTCTAGAAGCAATTCGTCAATGCTTTCGTGAAGAAATCTCCCCAATTCTTTCAAATCCTCAGTTTTTGATGCAAAGATAGTCATGATCATAGAATTGTGTGTTCAAGTCTTTGCTAAGTGGTTTGTTTAAGATCCCTACCACAGAAATAGGCACCATGTCAGTACTTTTATCTTAAGCAAAAAGGATATTAGTAGTATTCTTTCAATTACTAACGATAGTATGTAAATTTTAACTACAAGGCCTGGGGTTACATTAGGGTTAGCTGAAAACCCTCCTGTTGTTAGATCGGACTAGAGATGCATCTATACGCTAGAGGATATTGTAAAGCTAAATGTGCTACTACTGAGTTAATACAATTGTGGCTGCATCTCTACAAAGTACCTGCTCTAAAAGTAAATTTTGGAATAGGCTAGCTGTCTACAGGGCTGTGACTGGCTGGACCCTGTGGCAACCTGACCTCCCGGGCCTACGATCCTAGCCTCAGCGACATTTGCATGAACTGGATCCCTGCCGCACTGCTCGGTCCGGCGGCATCTTAGGCTCGGTCCGAATGCCCTCCCTTATCCATAAAAGCAGCCTGCAGCCAAAGGCCTTCTACTTAATGTAATACATTTCCATACACTTCTACTTAATAAACTTTAATTCATTCTCCAGACATTAAGATGCGGCTCTAGCAAGAGTCTCTCCATTAGTGGTTAGTAGGGCACACTCGTCTGAAAAAGACATGGCTACACGAAGAAAGTTTAGAGAAGGGTTTACACAATCGCCTGACTAAACACAATCCATAAAACCTTACCTGAACTTAAAGTATCATAACACTCCTATGGGCTAGTAAGTGCTTACAGATAACACATAACTTAATAATATTGGTTTTAGGTTGCCACTAAACTCCCTAGCGCTTACAAATGCATTCTTCAGTAGGAAAATGATGGTGGAGGTTTAGAAACTTCGTGCCTATAAGGCTTTTGCTGTTAAGAGTTTTGGTCTTCCTAGCTAGCTAAGATAGATATTATTGCATTACTGCATTAAATATTAGGAAAGCAAAAATCTACCTACTTAGACTTTAACACTATCTAGAGTTTAGAAAATTCTACTATAGTAGCATGGTTCTTATAAATGCTTTACTTTCTAGCTAGGTATACCTCTATAAGGATTATCAATGTTAGTGCGGTAAAATGCCTTACTTTTAGCGGTCAGTAACAATACTTTATTTAATAGTGGCTTCTAATACAAATTTTGGTACTAATACTAGCAGGAAATATGACTTGACTACTGCAAACTTTTACACGTAACTTTCTGGCCAGCAGCCAGCCAGCCAGCCCGTCAGCCAACCTATCTGCCAGCCAAACTTCTAGATAGTAATAACATTAACAGCAACAGCTATTTAGCAACTTTAAATTTCTTACGGCAATTAGCATATTCCATGCCTTATCAGCTTTAATCTAGATGAAATTTTGTAGAAGTCTTTTTGAATTCTACCTCGCGAGCCCCTTTACCAAAGTCATACTCTAGGGGTAAATTCTCATTTTCGACTACTTGACAATCAGACCAGAGCGTCGCAAGTTCTATTACCTCAAATTCTGAAATTTTGGAGAGACAGCTGCGTCGAACATCAAATTTTATAGTCATCATTATGTTCTTCCCTTCTGCTCAAGTTCTGATCAGCTCTTATCTTCTCAACGCTGTTCTTACATCCTTGCTTCTCTACAAAATTATTGTCACCATCCACAGCATCTATTTCGGTCCTTTAAGCAGGTTTCCCGGACCGAAGCTACTCGCTTCCTCCAACATCTTCGAAATCTACTCGACGATCACCGGAAATGACAACATTGATCGTCCAGCCCTCCATAGAAAGTATGGTCCCATTGTCAGGGTTGGGCCACGTACACTCTCTTTTGCCGGAGGAGACGGGGTCTGGAAAGACATTCACGGTTTCAACGCTACAAAAGAAGGCGGAATTGTTAAGGAATCGCTGTTCTATTCGAAAGTGTTCGGCTTTACGGATGTCAGCAACCTCATCACAGCACGAGAACACGCAAATCATGCCCGGCAACGAAAGGTACTCGCACGATCTTTCAGCAACACAGCTCTCATGGAACAGCAGCCTATCTTTTCCAGATGGGCTGAGATGTTCAAAGTCAAGTTGGCCGACAAGGCAAGTGTCGCCAATCACGTTGACCTTGTACAATACTACAATTGCGCGGCCTTCGATATCATGGGCGATTTGACTTTTAACGAAGATCTCAATATGCTCGCAGAGGGAGAATGTTCGCCGTGGGTCAAATCGATTTTCGGCTCGGTCAAGGCTGCTACGTTCCTTCTGGCCTTCAAGAGGCATAGCCGAGTTACAAGACTGCTTGCAGATACTTTTCTCAAATACAACCCGACGGTGCAGGAAAAGCAACTTGAGAACTGGAAGTACTGTGCTGAGCGTGTCGATCGACGACTCCAGAGTACGCCTAAACACCCCGACTTGTGGTCTAGAATCCTCGAAAAGAACGAAGATTCTGAGAGTTTGACAATGGAAGAGCAATACGCCAATGCATTCCTATTCATGACGGCAGGAACAGAAACCATTGTGTCAGCGCTGTCTGCAACCACATTTCATCTTCTTCGTAACCCAAAATGTTTAGAAAAGCTAACCCGAGAAATTCGTTCAACATTCTCAACAACTAAAGATATGTCACTTAAAACCTTATTAAGCCTGAAGTATCTGGAGGCTGTGATACAAGAGGGAGTAAGTACATGTTCACCCGCTTTAGTAAACTAAATTTGTTACATTAATTAATAGCCTTTGCTAACTTTGTTAACAGCTCCGACTACATCCTCCTCTACCAATTGCATTACCGCGGGAGATACCAAAGGGAGGCGCAGAAATCTGCGGGGAATTAATACCAGAAGGGACTGTTGTTGGTATCCACTATCTATCCATAAATACTCAGGAGCAGTACTTTAAGAAACCCCTCGAGTTCCACCCACAACGCTGGCTTCAGGACCCAGAGTTTGCAAAGGATCATTTAGACATGGCTAAACCATTCCTCATGGGGCCAATGAATTGTATAGGCAAAGTATGGATTCTTGCTGCCTGGTTTCAAACGTTGTTACTAATGCCATGATGTTCAGGATCTTGCAATGCATGAAATCCGGCTGGTAAGAAACATTATTCCTAATTACATTCTCTTTATTACTAGAAGGTCCCGTCTCATCTCTTTGGGACGCACTAACGGTTCACAGCTTCTTGCAACTGTTTTACTACATTTTGACATTGTATTAAGCGATAAGTCACTCAATTGGAACGCCATGAAGGTTTTTACGCTCTGGCAAAAGAAGCCTCTTTTATGCAAATTGATACCAGTTAAGGCTACATTTTAAGAAGTCTATCTTGGAATTATTATAGCTTAGTGCTACTTAAGTTAATAGATTTCTGTTGGCTTATTTAGGTAGAATGCAAGTAGGCAACACTAGTCTGTCTTAACTTAGCTTGCCTTCTAGAACGTGCAGGAGCTCCAAGGGAGAGCGCTGCGTTTTGGAGGCATAAAGGGCCTTTCTAGTCCTGTACCACAAGCACGATACGAATTCGGGCGAACAAGGTTGGATGGAGAATGATACTGATGTTTCCAGTACTGGTCAGTACTCAACTTTGGTTTCCATGTGACTTATCCCCTAAGATTGGCTTGGTGTAGTTTTGGGTAGTTTTTTCAAATTTCTTTTTTTTTTGAGAACACGGAGCCCCAACTTGTGGGTTTATTCTGTAGACAGCAAACTTATGCTTAGATTCTGACCCTGCAGGGCGTGTAGAGAGGACAGGGGATTACAACCTTGGTTAGTCCAATCAAAATGGTTGATGGTATCACTGATACTGCAAAAGCCTTCCTTTTCTACCTATTTCCTCATCCCTCTGTGTCGGGACAACTGCTGACAAAGTAACTGTAGAATGTCTTCAGTCTTGGTACTGACTACTTCTGTGGTTGGGCTTCGCCGGCAAGGAATGTCATTCTGGCCGGGGCATCGCCTGATGTAACCATGAAATGGGCCGCCGCCGTCTGCACTTATGCCCCCACCGGTTCTGTCGATGCGCTGTGGTTATCCCAGGTGCCAGTCGTCGCCATATCACACCTGGTCATGGTCTCATCTTCCGCATTGCGATATCGTGACCAGGGATTGAGACGGCGGAAATGACTGCGTAGCTCCTATTCTCATTCCGCCCATCACATGCGATAGTCTTATACAGGTGGAAGAGGCGGCTGGACGGCTTGAAGAGGCCTCGCCCTCCGGAAATGTGCGCCGTGCCTGGGGCTGCTACGACTTTGAAAGAATAGAAGGAGAAGGGGGGGGGGGGGAGGGATGACAGGAAACCGGAGAACCAGTGTGTGTCTCGCCGCCAGGCGGGACCTGTGACCGCAGTGCGTCTACAATAACACGTCTAGGCAGCGTCGGTCTAGATGATGACAGCCGCCGATATGGTATCCTTACCAGGCGAGATCTCTTATCTTGGTAACTGCTTGGATTGTGCACTGTTGCTTCTATCGCAGTTGTTGCTGCATGCTTAACGCTCGCAGGCTCCTTAGAGTCCGGGGATGAGCATGAGCTGGTGAACCGTATCGGCCGTGTCACTGGACTCTCCCCCGTCTCAGAATTAATTTTCTGTGCCTTTGACCATGGATTCAGCCACTTGTCAAAGTGTGCGCCAAGCCATGTGCCAAATGTGCCCTTCTCTCCAGCATCCTACCTCTGCCCGCCTCAGTCCAGTCGAAGTGGCCAAGATCCTTGAAGCCAGGGTTTGATTCGACGAGACTTGAGGCTTTGTTGCTGTGGGGGGAATTTTTGGGAACGTGGTTGTAGAGACGCCGCGATTGTCGTCTGCGGAGTCCACGAGTATCCAAGGGCACGACCATCTCCGCCTGTGCTGCGCTCATCCCGTGAGTATGCCACTATGCGAGGGTTTCCATCTTTTCCGTCAATGGTGGTATCAGCCGGTCGTTGCGAAGAGGAGTAATGCTGAAAAGAGGAGAGACGAGGCTGGGAGGTACAAAGAGAGGTGTATGCCTGTGTGCGTCTGTATAGCATTTTTGGGATATCATTGAACTTACCGACGACTTCTGTGACGACCTGAATCTTGAGAGAGTGGCGAAGTCCGGAGTACCTGGATGAGATCATAGAAACATGTACCAGTTCCCATTGCGAAGGATTTCCGGGCGAGACGACGGCTTGTCGTTGCTAAGCCTTTATGGGGTTTATATTCCGTGCGTTAAATGTCTCTTCTCATTGGTGTTGGTTGTTAGAAGAGGGAGATACAGAGAAAGAAGAGCCAACTAGAGTAGGTGTACTGTTGGTTGTATCTATTCTTAAGAGATTAAGCAAAGTTCCATTCGTGTATTTGTCCCTTCACTTTCTAGGTGCTTATGCAAGTGCGTTGTTTTGTTAAGGTCAGATTAGTCAAATTGTTTATTAGGCTGGCTGTAAATATGCTGGAGATAAGCAGGGATTAAGAAAAAGTGCAGATCAGTCATCACAGATACTTATGGACTTCGTGCGTCTACAACCGAAAGCAACATTATGTAACCTGAAGCTTTGATCTGGTCTCGGGCGACGCGGTAGGTATAGCTAACAACCCTATTGTTGTGTCCCGCATCCGGAGGCCCTAGGCCTGTCCGTACGTTCCGGTCCCAAGCGCCGTCACAGATCTTATGATTATTTCCAGCAAGCCTTTGCTGTGTCTTCCATCGCAAACCGACCCGCCACACAGATAATTTCGCGTGGACCTTGAGTTCCTTCCCGCTGCATGGGCACCAGACCACGTTCCGCATAGGTAAGAGAGCATTGGTGGTATCATTCCAATCCAGCCCAAGCACTCCAAGGCTGCTGCGGCCACGTCGCCAGACTGCTGGCCATACCTGGCAAAGGGCATATGAGATTGAGCGGATGTGGTCTGATGGGGGTAGCAACCGGTCCTTGCCGTCGCCGTGGGAATGTTGCCCTATCAGTAGGAAATATAAGGTAACGAAACCGTCTTATAAACAGATTGGTGCATGGCATTGGAGCTGCACTGCTTGAAGTGCGGGCCGACAGTGAAGATCGCGGATGAGATAGATAAACAAGCTTACCCCAGAGAACCAGGAGGAGCCTCGATCAGGCAAATATCTCAAGCTCAGCATCCGGCTTTCAGGCTGACCTTGCAACGGCCTAAAGAGTCAAACCTAACATGACAACTGAGTCCTCATCGCGCTACATTGATAGTGAACTATAAATGTTTTGACGTAGTGTGTGTGGCGTTTTGCAACGTCTAAGACCATATCTACCCGTATCTTCGCCCAGTTCATAAATTCCCGGAATCGGCTTCGTTTCTATCTCGCTTTACAGACATGTGGGTTCATTACATCACTTTATCCCCACCTCTCCGTTTTACTCCGAGATCGCTGTGTATTACATCTCTAAATGTGATTTCGTCGGCGTCATTGGGTAGCCATGTATGCGACATGACCGCGTAGGGTGGTGCCGTCTTCCCTGTCATGTCCTTGGTGAGGTCTAACTTGGTTTCAGCGTCACGCAGCATAGTAAGCGTGACTCGCGCTAACTATTCTACTTGGGCAGTTGCACGTTGATTTGCTATCGTTAAATGTTGAATGCCTAATAATATGGTCCTGAAGAGGAGAAAGTCTGGGGAAGGTTGGGCGATGAGTACCGAGTTGATGTGGGTAACATCATGTTATTCATTTGCCATACATCCGTCTTTGTGCGTCTGTCTTGTTAAATTGGGCTGGCTTGGGCCATCGAACACGTTGCTAAGAGGACGCTTTGGAACGGTTTCCTGATGCCGCATGAGGTGCCGTCCTGGATTGGGCGATCTTGCGTCTTGTCATCTTGGGCCGATCCGTCTGATTTCTCATTCCCTCGACTGTGAACCTTGCACAATCGACACGTCTTGGTCCGCACCTTGTCGTTTCATCTTCCGTGTTCCCATCCTCAAAGAAGCGGACCATTAACCACCCATTATCTAATCCTTCACAAGGTAGTCGATCGATTAATCAGTTCTTCATTGCACGGAGCAGCCCCTCGACCCAGCTGCACGCGACACGCCAATGTCGGCTTCATTTTCGTCTCTTCTTCGTCTCTTCTTGTGCTTCCGTTCGGCATTGCCAACCGCGCCCCAATACCCCACGAAGCGTCTCGAAAAAGCAACTAGTCCCCTTATGGGTCCATCCATGACATCAAAAGTCTTCACAAGAGTTTCGGTGACATGTTTCCGCATGCTTCCATCTCATGAGTCTCCAAGCACCTCCAAGCTGACTATGTCACATATGAATCAAGATGAATTCAACCACGGAGACCCATAAGACCAAGTATCCTGAGGGTTCTCAGCAAGAACACCATTGCGGGTTTTCCATAGACACCGCTGAATAGGGTTCGAACACATGAGAAGGCAATGTTTTTCAAAGTGTCTGATTGTGTATCAAGTAGATGCAATAAGTTTTCCCCTTAACGCAGAGCAAGGCCTAGTCCTGACCTCCCTGTCTCAAAATTCATCCATCCCAGATGAGAAACACTTTGGATCCGCTATCACGAACACTCATACAACGATTTACAATTAATCAAGGCCCGGCGACGCACGCATACGTATCGGACCAGAGGTTGCTGCAATCCTTCTTGACGGCGGGGTTCCACTTGACGAACTGGGCCATGGTGATCTTGTTGTAATCCAGAATGCCCTGGCAGGTGGTTGTCGACCTGACCTGATGGAACTTGGTACATCCCTTCACCATGCCCGCCTGCGTGGGAGTGGGAGTCGTGACGCCGGTGCTCGGCTTCGTCGTCGTTGGCGTGGGGCTGCGTCCGATGACATTAACACAGGCGTACGTATTTGCCTGCATGCCCGTGCAGTCACTCTTGACCGAGGGGTTCCATTTGAGAAACTCGGCCATGGTGATGCTGTTGTAGCTCAAGACGCCAGAACACAGGGTCGTGGTCTTGATGAAGTGGAACTTGTTGCAGTTTGTGACCATGCCAGGCTGGATGGGCGTTGGAGTCGCGATCCCGTTGCCAGCCTTTGTGGTAGTTGCCGCAGCCTTCGTGGTGGTCTTTGTAGCCGGGGGGCTTCCGCCAATCACCCCAACACAAGCATGTGATCCGAGCCACAAGCTCTCGCACTTTGAGCCAACGCTTGGATTCCACTTGAGGAAGTCGGTCATTGTGATCTTGTTGTAGTCGACGATTCCCTGGCAAGTGGTAGTCTCGCGGATGAGGTGGAACTTGTTGCAGTTGTCCACCATGCCGGGCTGGATGGGCGTCGGAGTCGTGACTCCATTGCCTGCTTTGGTGGTTGTCGCCGCATTTGTCGTTGTCGTTTTTGCCGGGGTGGTGCTGCCCCCGATCACTCCCACGCAGGCGTAGGTGTCCAGCCACAGGCTCTCACAGTTGGATCCGACCGATGGATTCCACTTTAAGAAGTCGGCCATGGAAATCTTGTTGTACTCGACTATACCCTGGCACGTCGTGGTGGTGCGGATCAGATGAAACTTGTTACAGTTTTTCACCATGTTGGGTTGGTTGGGCGTAGGCGTCGTGATTTCATTGTCTGACTTGGTGGTGGTAGATTTCGATGTGGAAGATGTAGCCGGCGGCTGGAAACCGATGGTCCGGACACACACGTAAAAGCTGGCCCAAAGACCTGAGCAAGTTGAATCGACGGACGGGTTCCACGCCTGCATCTGCTGCACGCTAATGCCGTGCTGGAGAGCAATAGCAGAACACGTATCTCCTTGCTGGACGAAGTAAAATTTGTCGCAGTTCGGGACCATGCCAGGCTGAGTCGGCCCAGGGGTCTCGATGTCATTAGACGAGCTGGTCAGCGTAGATGTTGTACTAGTGGTCCGGGAAGGGTCGGTGATCGTTGTCTCATCAGATGGAGGACCCGATGATAGGCCCTCGACACAGTAAGATCGACCAGTAACATAGTTGCCGCAGGTTGGAGTGATCGACGGGTTCTTCTACCGTTAGAAATGCTTATAGTCGGCAATGAAGCCCGGAGTCGAACCCACCCATCTCAGGAATTTCTCAAGGCTGATTCCCCTTTCAAAGGGTATATCCTCACAGGCGATAGAACCGTCGTTGTCCCACCACCGAGTGCAAGAAGAGTCCGTGTTCGGGTCAAACGGCATGTTGGGGTTTGCGTCCATCAGATAGACAGTGCCATGCTCGGCAACAGTCATATTAGTGACAGGAATACCGTGTACACCTGAGGTAGCTAGAAGCGCCGCAATGGCGATCCGGATGGGAAACGGACGTCTGCAAGTGGTACCCATGGTGCCAGGCCTTGGGCGTCGTGTTCGGGACGAGTCTTGGTAACAAAAGGCGTGCGTGTCAAAGATGGCCCAAGACTTTATTCACCCGTTACGAGTGGGGTTCTTATAGATCGTGTGGTGCATTGGAAAGGAATCTTTCGCCTCCAAGGATATCCGGAGCTCTCCGTGGATAAGCGTCCACGCGCTGCCCGTTCGCCTCTTCGTGTCCGTTTTCTTGGCAAGTGCAGCTAATACAGGATGGGAAAGTGACAGATCACCTTTCGCAAATTGCGCCCAATGAAAATAAATCCGATCCCGAGCAGCCCGGTATAAAGTGTTCTGGACCTGCTACTAATCTTCCTAAACTAGGCGACCTTCCCTACGTGGGTGCAAGTTAATAAACTGACTGCCAAGCGCCGACCCGTGCATGGATTCTGTCATCTTACCTAAAGCCTTTGACATAGGTTCCATTCACCTCGTTACCTCGGTGCCTCTGTTGACTAAGATAGCTAGTACAAGTCGATTGCAGACCAGACTATTGATATCCCCGCCAACCTGTCCAGGGGCGAATCCTTCGCGAAGGCTGTTAGCCCAACCATTTGGCCAATCACTCACACTACGGCTCGGCCCGGGGCCCGTATTCGGCGCCTCTCCCGCTTCTTGAACCTTGGCCGGGTCACGGCCCCCACGTGGCCCTAAGGTCGGGCAACGCGAAGCTGTGCCGCAATCCGCAATCCTTCAGCAAGCTAATATCTTACTAGCAGCAGGTGGTTGGGGCGTAGGGCTGGCGAACACGGCCGAACTGTGATTATCTTGCCATGGATTCAGGACTAGCTTTGCTGTGCCACAATCCTTTGGTAGGTCGGAACACGTTGTACCTTGCTGCCGTAATCCTTCACCAATATTCTTGGCTGAAGGTGGAGCTGCTTAGTTCCCCAGAATTGTGAATGTCGCGACGTTTTACGAGAACTTCGCATCACAAACACAACAAAGCAACCAATTGTCGGGCTGATTGTGGGGCTGTACCTGTCCATGGTGGGTGGAACCACAAATGCAATGATAGTTTTTACTGGAACTACTGCAATGCTACAATTTACCTAATGGAGAAGGAGCTGGACTGTTCTATACAGTGGCAACTAAGAGAAGTCTAAGAAAATTTTAACTGGGGCACGTCGGACTCTGGTTTGTATTAAGCCAGCGAGTAATATGGCTTCATAATCCCTGGTGACCAAGCCACTGGCTGAGAATGCGGGCTCTGTCATTCATTCCACTACTTTTCGGTTTCCGTTCATCACGTGGCCAGCAAACAGCCCTGTGCCAGAGATGCTCCAACTTTTCATTCTCATCCGCTGTGTCACTCCCATCATCACAATGAGTGATTCCGTCCAAATGCCAAGCCATGTCCTGAGTTTTGTGCTTCTAACAAAGATGCTGCTAACTAGAACGTTTTTTTACTTAATTTTAGAAAGAGAATAATAAGCTATGTAATAGTAAAACTTAACGTGAATTTAGTAGACTAAACAGAATATTTGTTAAGTAAAGATTTAAATCTTAGATAAAGCCTAATTTTAATTTTAAAATAATAAGGCTGGTAGTAATAAATTAGATATATTTCTTATAGTAGCTTTAGTAAAAGTTTGGTAGTTAGCCACGTTATGCTTAAGAATTACTAACGATATAGAATTAGTAAATACTAAAATAAATATTAAGATAATAGTAAGTTACTATTATAAAGATATTAATTAGTTATTTAAAGGTTTCTATTTATTATAATAGGTAACATGGCTGATAAGCAAGTCGATTAGACAAGCGAGTCAATCACCCAACCGCAATCACATCACAAACCCAAGAAGACATCAATATTAACGCCACTAAATCAACTGGGGAACGGCGGGCAAGCCGCCTGTTAAGAAGGCCTTCCGTTAGGAAGACGCTGTGGCTGCTGGCGTAGCTGGTGCAAGGTCGGACACAGGTCAGTTGCGTGTCAAATAGGGTAGCAGAGGAACATGCGGTTATGTAACACCAGCAATAATTATTCCGCATGTATAGCTATTTTAGCTAAGAAAGAAAAAGTAAGCAAAAAGTAACTAGACCAGAATTTAAAGACAGATTTTTTTACTAAAAAATTACTTTAGTTATTAAGGTAAGGTTTTATTATAAGGCATAAGCAAGAATTAAGACTATATAGAAAGTTAGTAGCATAAGGCAAGACCTAAAAGTAGCTTGCTAAGAGACTAGGCGCAGGCATAGATAACAAGTCTAGTAGATATAATAGTGTATATATAGATAGTTAAGCTAGAAATATCTATATAACGCTAGACAGTCTATCTCTTTTTATATAAACTTCCTTATTTAGGCTGCTTAGTTAGGCTTACTTTATTATTACTATCTTTAAGGACTTCTATTTTACTAGACCGCTTTAGGCTGTTAATTAAGGCTTTATAAAGCCTGTTAATAAAGAATAGATCGTTATTATTAATAATAGTAGCTACAGCTTATAATTCTAGTAGTATTAGCCTAGCCTATAAGATGCTAAAGCTATTACTTACTTAACTTAGATAAAGTAACTAGATCTCTTACGTCTATAGTTATTTAGGTAAAGAGATTAAAAATAAACTTTCCCCTGCTATAACTAGAAGTCTCTAGTTTAAATAGCGTAGTAAGTAGGTTACAGGTGCTAGGTTACTATCTTAGCTTACTAGCAGCCTAGTTAATCTTTAAGATCTTAATAAGAAAGACAAACTTAAGAGGGTTATAAAGACAACCTTTAGTAAAGACTACGTTCTTATTATAAAACCTATAAAAGTAGCTAGTAATATAAGCCTTTTTTCTATGCTTTTAGAAAGGTATTATATTAGTACAGTAGTCTTTATACTTCTTCTTTATATATAGTTTACATTTTAAAAGTATAGTGTATACATAGTTAGCATACCACCTAGTCTTTAGGGTTTAAGCAGCCTCTGTAACTATAAACTTAGACTAAACCCTAAAGATAGCTAATAAGTTCCTAGTTATGTTATTAAGACTAACAAAAGAATTATTAGTAAGAGGGAATTTCTAGGTGTTAATAAACCTGTTAAAGGTTATAAAGAGAGAAGTTATTAAAAATTAAGGAGGTAAATTAACGTAGGTATAGTTAAAAATACTACAAAGTAGGCTTAAGATAGGTTTTTACATAAGAGCGTAGAAACTTATAGCGTAAGAGCGTTATCCTAAATTTATGCTAGATGCTTATAGCCTATCTCTACTTTACTAGATAGACTATAGAGGATATAACTAAAGTAAGGTTTATAAATAATACTAAACTACTAATCCTCTTACTTATTAGTAGCTAAAAAGCCTCTAAAGTAAAAGCAAGAGAGGTCTAGAGATAAGGCGCTATTATGCAGGCTATTAAGAATACTAGGAAACGTGTTAGCTAACCAGTCTAAAGTATAAATAAGAATCTATAGTTAGGTAGTCTAATTCTAATAACAGAAGACTTAGGCGTCTCTGTTTAGTAATTTAATAGCTACTACCTTACTAATAGTAACTATTATAAAAAGGACGCTTTATTATAATAGCAGGCTTAGCTTATGCTTTAGCTAGTAGGTAACTAAGTTAGATTTCTTTATACTTATAATTACAAAAGGAGATAGGTTACTAAGAACTCTTTAAGAAACTAAAGATTAATAAGTAAGAGACGTATATAGATAAAGAGAAAGTTAGTAAAACTAATTATTAGAAATATCTCCCTCTTAAAAGGACATTTGTTTATTAACTAGAAGGCAAAAGATAACTATATCTTAAGGTAGATTTTTAGTTCTATAACTTAGATAGAGAATAAATACAAAAGGCTAGGTCTAGCGCTTACTTATAGTTAATAAGCTAAGGTTAACAGTAGGTTATCTACTTTAGTAATATAGTATTTTTTCTAGAAAGTAGGAACAATAGAGAGAACATAAGCCTACCTATTAGTAGATAATAAAGCATTATTTCTTATTTAGTTTAAACTTAGTAATAACTACAGCTTATAATACTATAATACTAAGATATTTTTGTTTAGAATAATAATAAATTTAAAGTTTATAAAAAGGCTATATAATAAGAGAATAATTCTTATCCTTAGTAAGACTGCATAAGTTAGATAATAACAGAAGATTGCTATATTTAAAGAGAAGAAGGAAACCTTTAGATTATGTAGCCTTATTTTATATACTTTAGTAAAGAATTAAAAGGGAAAGTATTATTATTTTAAGAATCTCTCTATTTTTCTAATACCTAACTATAACAATGCTACTAACACCGCCATCCTTATCTAACAATAGGCTTTATTAGATTTAACTAAAACTATTGTTTAAAGAGAGACCTACTAGAGACAGGTTAAGACTGTCTCTTAATTAAACGTAAGCATTATTAATACTAAGAGTGTTATTAGTATAAAGAACTACTCTATAGAGGTTTATTAATAATGTTCTATGTTTAATTTAACCTTAACTACTATTAATACTAAGAGTATTATTAACATAAAGATTCTTTACAGAAGGGTTTAATACTCTCTCTAGCTAGATTTACTTTACACTATAGAGAGGCTGTAGAGAAGATAAAGTAATATATAACAGCAGCCTAGCTTAAAAGTAAAGTAATTACCTAAACCTTCTTCCTTAGAACCTTAAACTAATGCTAAGTTTAGGCATAACTATTACACTAGATACAGAATAACATAGAAAAGGTTAAGAGAAGTCTTATGTAGGACTTCTAGGTAGTCTAAAACCTACTTATCTAGTTCTTAGAAAGTAACCTAACCCTATCTATAAATGCTACCTACTAATTTAACCCTTTATACTAAGACTAACCTAGTAAGATAGTTACCTATAGCTAATAAGTCTAGCTAATGTATATAAAGCAAGATAGAAGGAGGTTAAGTAGGTAATAAACAACATAGATTGTTACTATATAGAGAAGAAGTTAGACTCTATTAAGTATACATAGTGTTTCCTAGTGTCCTAGTTAATAATCCTTTATAAGACAAAGGCGTTTTATAAAAGTATGCATAATAATACTATACTTAAGATTAATTATTACTAATTATGCTACTAACAATAGCCTCCTGCGTTACTAGTTAATTATACATAGGCTAAATTTAAGTAATTATACTAAAGGGTTAAAGAATAAATCTTTAAGGTAGATAGAAAGCATCTTTTATATACTTAGTGTTTCCTAAGAAAGCTAGAGGTAACATTCCTAATCTACACCTAGTACAGAAGTTCTTTATAGTAAGCTAAACTACCATACGCCTGTTAGATAAATAACCTATCGTTAGGGTGTATCTATTAGTATTCTAACGCTTTAAAAGACCTTTTGCTATTAGAGAAGCATCTTATTAGAATTTATACCCTTTATAGCTAGATTACTAAGCTTACTATTAACGTTAAAAAGGTAATAAGTAAACAGTATTAAAAACACAAGAGGGGCTATATTACAGTATTTCTAAATAATGTTTAAAGAATAGTAGCTAATGTATTACCTTACCTACTTATTAAGAAGCAGAAGTAACTATATATCTATTTTATAGGTCCTTATATACTAATGCCTTCTAACCTTAGCTTTATATTATTAGTAAACCTACAGAAGCTTAAGTATGCTCTTATGTAGCTTTAGGTAAATAATTTATTATACTAAGACATCGCTATTAGTAAAGATAACCTAAGGACCTAAGGAGAATAGTCCCCTAAAACTAAAGTACTATAGGCTCTTGTTAAGAGGATGGTTTTATATAAGTTACATACTAAGGATAAGATTTATATAGAGCACTATATACCTCTAGCTAAGTAGGGCCATCCTAATAAGCCTCTAAGAAATACCTAGAATGTTATTATAAGCCTTAAAGATAGAGATAGTAATACTACGTCTCTTAAAGCTAAAAGTAATCGAGAAGTCGCTGCTTCCTCCTCCGGTTTGGCGGCACATCCCAATCGGGCATGGCGCCCTCGCCGCTTTGCACGTGCACCCCTGTCCTCGCCAACGAACCGCGCCCATAAATACGTCGCCATTGCCGGCTCGCGGTGGCGCCTTGTTGTACACTCTACAACTTCTCCCAACACATTCACGACACCGCTGCTTCTTGGTCTCTTCGTCCCCCTTTTACCTGCAACATGTTTGCGGGCGTTGTAACCCGGCTGCTTTCATTTCGCGCCCTCGTTCCGCCGCTCCTCATTTCGTCTTCCGCCACTTACATTTCCGGGAAACCGTGGCCAAACCGGGTGATACCCTTTTTGCCCTGATTCACTTGACATCGTCGTCGTGTTGATCAAGTCATCGAAAAGAATACTAAACGCATACCTAGACAGAAACGAGTCTTTCAACATGGACCTAATATCTTGGTGATTCGCTATCTTCATTGAGGCCAACAGCACTGGTACCACCCCGCATCCCTGGTACTAAGACGACACAGACGATCGGATGTGGTGTCTCCCGATACCCTCCAGTCGGCGTCGATTACTGCCCCTAGTCCGCTATCAGCAGCCCTTGCTCTTGATACCAAACTCTGGTGCTCGCCTTGCTTCAACCCCTTCATCTATTCTTCCTGTTCGGTCCGATTTGCGAAACGCGGGTCATGGGTACGACTTGATCACTGCCTGTTGTGCGTGTCCGGAGCTTTGACGACTTGGGCCTTTCGTGAGTACGCCTAGGGCTATGCCTCGGGCATCATACCTATTTGATGTGTTACCAGAGCAAGAAGAGGTATGGCTGACCCGGAGATATCTCCCTTTGGGGTCTCCATGATGGCCCCTCTCGCCCGGCGACTCCGAGTCACCTGAGGGATCAAATGTGAAAGGGATGAGCTCTGGGTCCCACATTCACCCTCAGTAATTTCAATGAGTGGCCTAGGAAATGATGATTTGAAGTTCGAGAGTGGTCGAGGAAGCGGTGAGGATGACCTCGGGTATCACTGATGGAAGTAAACGGAACCATTAGTAGTGGCGGCTACGCCGAGTCCTTGTGTGGTAGGCCAACCTTTAAAACTTGTTATTGCATATCTATATATATTGAGGAGAAGACGCCTTCGCTTTCAATCGCTACTTGAGCATTGCTTATTGTACTCCGTAAATTATTTGACTAGTACTCTTCAATCATGTCAATCGATCTGGACAAGATCTGTTTCTACCAACCACCAACACCGGTTGTCCGTCAACGAGCACCCAAAGCAACAGGACAACAGAGCAGCAGCGCAAATCCCTCCATCACAGAGGATGTCGCCGTGAAACCTACGATTGGATCCTACACGCATCATGGAGACGCAAACTCAAGCAACAAGTCTGCTGGGCTAGCTCCTGAGGTCCACCGGGAATCAGTCGGCGGCGTGCTTACCCCGAGGGACATCACCTATAGCCGCATCGGCGGCGATACCATACCTAGCAAAACACCTGTCCCTATGAAAGAGCCTTCGAAATTGAGCGTTACAGGTGATGGCAGGGCATCTGAGACATCAGTGACTCGGTCATTGATCAAAGCGCCGATTCCCACAACCTCCCAGCCTATCACGCTCGCTGAAGCTTCAGCCGGCTCATTATCAAAGTCGTGTGATGGCTATGAAGTTGAGGGAAACACGGCTAGTCCCCAATCAACCGGCGATCGAGCCAAATCTACACCAGAGACATCTCTTGAGAGGCACAGCAAAGACGCTGCCTCGACCTCTATTTGGGAGCAACAGACTGCTTCGTCAAGCGGTCCACAGAGAGGCAGTCTTCCCGCTTGGCTGGAATGTTGTCGGTCGCAGCCGATTGACAAAAGCCATACCCAAGAGGTCTCCGAACCCGTCACAACTGTATCCGGAATGCCTGAGTCTGTGATGCGGTCTACTGAGGACGACCCGATGTCTCCAGTATCGTCACCGTCTGCAACATCATCACCACCAGAGAGCGGATACGACGTTACGACCACTGGCATATGTCAAGCCGTGCTTGGACGGAGCACATCTGAAGAAACAACAGCCCCCAGCGCCGAGCAACTATTGGGCAACTCGTACGAATCCGAGCCCGAGGCGACTGCTGAGCCCTGTTCGACCAGAAACATGTCATCGCCGGCGCCTCAAGAGGTCGTCAGTCTTGAACATGTAGCGCATGTCTCCTTGACGGCAAGCCCATCTTCAGCCCCTCCAACACAAGCCCTTCGCCGGTCTCGCAGGGGCCGGGTTCCTGCTGGCGGCTATGCCGAGGTGGACTCTGACGCAGAGAGTGACGCCAACGAAAGCGTAAACATGTCTTTGGATGACGACCAACCGCTTGTTAGGAGGAGCAGTCCCTTGGGCTCACGAGGCCAGCTCGGCAACAAACGACGTAGGGCGTGCTTCCACGAAGAATCCACGAGGGACAGCAGTGCCTCCAAAAGATTTTGCGGACCAGGAGGAACATCGACTCATCCATCGAAGACCAAAAGAAGGTCACGGCGAATTGCAGAGCACAAGGAGATTGGTATGGTAAGCCCTCCGCGGTCGGAGGGCGCATCGCATAAGGAGCAAAGTCCAGTTCATGTTCTTGCAACCTTTGACGAATTTCCCCTACACCTCACCCCTTTGAACAACTTCGCTGTCAAGCGTACCATCATTGGTCATGTGACGACGTTCACAATCGAGTGGCAGCAGGTGACTCCTGAATGTCGATGCCAAGTCCCGTCAGAGGTAGCCCGGCCCTCTCGTCATTCACCCCCCAAGCCAAGACTTGTGAGATCACCGACGAAACCCAAACGGCGCTTTTCTTACGATGAGATTAAACTCTTGCGCGATTTGAAGCAAAGAAACCTTCCGTGGAAGGAGATTCATCGCCAGTTCTCGGTTGAGTTCCCGGGTCGATCTGTTGGATCGCTGCAAGTTCAATATAGTACCAAGTTGAAGCATTGAATTGAATTTGAACTTGAATTTTTCCCCTGGATACTTATTTCGAGTTCCTCTAGAGCTCTTGTGAGGTCAGCACGCATTGATTGATTAATTATCATTCTAATCAGTAGATGGCCGGCCCTGCATCCAGATGAGTTTACAGTCTGAGCTGAACGTCTCAGGAAATGGCAGCTGCCTTCCTACACAGCCCAGCCCACCTACCCAGTTTTGAAAGAAAAGAAAAAAATCCACGCGTGCGCGTCGTACACAAAACGGTTCTCAGTTCAATGTGTTGTACAATATGAGAGTCATGAGTAACATTCATAAGGCTGCGGTTGCTGATGATTCTGATGCAAAGTGCTTGTTCACAGACAAGACAAGTTTGTCACTGCTTGACGGCGACATGAATGGCTCAGAATACAGATTGCTGCTCACCGCCTGTCATAAAAAGATCACCCCTGGTATGTTTCGCACCGCCTACCCAAGTTGCTTCCTGAGTTGGCGCAGGCAAGCTTTACACCGCCTGCCTGATGGCAGGGGGATGTACGTGTCTTCGCCTGAGAGCTCCCCTCTTACCACACCACCTTCTCTTCAGAGACGGCAGGATCTCACTGACATGGGAGGTCGAGGGCATTAATAGTGGCGACGCGCGACCGCGTGTTTAGGGCGGCCTGACAACGAGCCAGAAGCCGTCAACCGACAAAAAAACACTCAGCAGAACGGCTACCGGCTTAGGCAGTATGGAGCTAATTACCGCCTGCCTGCGATGTGACAGACTGGGGAAGAAAAACTGATGCCTGGGCACACCGCCTGACAGAAAGAGATGATCCACTCTCGCAATCTCTCACCTGCTTGGCATGTTGTACACCGCCTACCTAGTTAGTGTTCGCTAGGTCTCTTTCTGGACAAAGAAAAAGAAAAAGGGCATTACACCGCCTGCCCGATAGTCGAGATCTACGTGTCTTGCTCCGAGACCTCCGCTTTTCTTACAGCATCTTCCGAGTTGGTTCACCGCCCGTACAGACCACCTGCCAAAGTCAGAAAAAGCCATCTACAGCGCTGACAGCTTTGGCACACCGCCTGCCTCATGAGGTCTTTCCCTCCGTTCTCGGCCTCCTCGCCATGCTTACCGCCTGCCCCAAAGGCTCATAGCTTCACAGCATGACCTTTTCCTAAACTGCAGATCAACTTCACCGCCCGTTCCACTGCTTAGGCATGTCCACCGCCTACCTAAAGGGTAAAGTCAAGTCATGTTAGTCTACACCGCCTGCTTCATTGTTCGACGTCTTTGGCCTTGAGCACACCACCTTCTCTATCTAGCAAGAGACGCTTGGCCGCTCCGGCGGACCGCCTGCCAAAGCCATTACCAAAGCACAGTACCGACTAGCTCATGACTGACACATGGAGTCGGAATGCAGGTGACCTTTCATCTCCTCGTCCACCGACTTAGTAATACTGTTTACTTTAATTACCTTTGATCAATCACATCTTGAACTCATTTTTATTCGATCCGCACCTGTGTACCACATGGCCCAGAATCTAGGGCTGCGTCAACGTTGCCTCTGGGTGGGCAGCTGGTATCTTCGTAGATGTCGCCGACATCTGTCAAAACAGCCATGCCTGCATGGAGATTCTGGCACCAAGGCACACATCTTCCATTTCGTTGGCATCTCCGAAGCCGTGACCGGTCGCCAATGCTAACTCCGGTCATGGCAAACATAACGCTGCGCTTCTCGATGGTTCTGACGATGCCAAGCAGGATGCCTACCAGCTTGGCAGGGAACAAAGCAAGTACTTCACCGCCTGCCTGCGACCTGACTAGGGCAGGGAGATAAATTGCTGCAAGGGCACACCGCCTGTCGGAAAGAGATGAACCCGTCTGTGCTGTACACCGCCTGGCCAATTTTTGTCCACTGAGCTCGCTTCCACCAAGATTACACCGCCTGCTCGATAGCTCCCTGAGAGCTCCGCCTTTCTTACACCACCTTCTTCTTAAAGCCGATCTGCCAAAGCTAGAACAAGCCCCCTGACGCTCTGACAGCCTTGGAACACAACACCACCTGCCTGATGAGGCATTCTTTTTCCTTCTGGTCCCACCCAGCCCACCGTAATCTCTACCGCCTGCCAAAAAGAAATCACTGCTTCGATGTTCCCACTGCTCCGCTGTCTGGGCACGTCCACCGCCTACCTGAGCAGCGAAACCGAGCGGATGTTAACTCACGGCTCTCCAGCACCGCCTTCTAGCGACAATTCGTTGTTCTACTCACTTTGTCCTAGCTTCTACACAGCCTGACTTAAAATGACTAAGTAACAGTGCTCTGGATTCCAACACTTTGTTTCTCGGTCAATAGCTCGACATCTCTGCATCTCTCGCCAAGAGCTTGGTTCTGAGCACACCACTTTCGCTATCTAGTAGGAGCCGCTTGGCCGCCCTGGCAGACCGCCTGCCAAAACCATCATCAAACTCCCAATGATTCGCGCACTTCCCTTGCACACCACCTGCCTCATAAGACTTGCGCCTGCTTGCTAACCACCTCGCTAACCTACCGCCTGCCAGATATCCGCCAACTTGGCATTGTGACCTTTTCTGTTTGGTGTCCCAGAATCTTTTATCGCCTACCTAGAAAGGTAACCAATGATACAGGGATGCGTCAATACCGACGCTTTTGCTTTGTGGTGCAGTTGATTGCCCTGACCTGCTCGCAACAACCAATCCTTCACCACTCTCCAACACCGCCTCTAGTCGGATTTTGGCTCCTTTGGCCGAAAACAGATCCTGCCTCCTGCTTCTACACCGCCTACTCAAGTTACTCAGGAAGACAGTGCTTTTGATACCCCACACTATTTCGTACTGCCTCTCTGAAGCCCTCCTCTGTGCTTGCATGTGAGCTTTAGCCACACTCTTGCCATTCACACATAGCCTGCTCAAGTTGAATCTCGCTAAACTCTCCCACTTTCAACTAACAAGGACAAAACAGGATCAAATAGTGTGTACAATAGATGCAAACTGCTTTTCCAGAGCCAGAGATCTTTTTTTGGCAACAATGCAAACCTCAACGTGCATGATCTTGGATGAACCGTCAATCCGATCGCTCATCATCGGCAACACATCCATGCCTAAATGAGGACCTTGCGTACAGTAAAAGGCGTAACGGGCTTCGCCAGATTTCAAACTCAACATCTTTTGTAGTGGTGGTGTGGGGTCATGGCTAACATGGGATAGCAGGTTACAGCTGTTCTTGCCAAGTACTGAAAGAGCAGCCGCTATCAGAGTTAAGATGTAAAGGCCAGAAATGGCTTACTGGTAACCAGTCATTTCTCTTATCTATCATGATTTCCAGAGCCGGTTCAAACCTTCGTTTGTCGGGTTCGATTCTGGCTCTGTTAGCAAAGACTCCACCAATGACTTACACTTTACAAGAGGCATCTACTTACCCATGTGAGTAGGAACTCCACACCACCGCTACTAAAAGAGTTAACTGTAGGATTTGGCAACGCCCAATACGCCTTTTACTGTACACAGCTTGTGTGCCTATGCATCCGTTTATCGATCAACCTTTGTCTAAAGACAATCCTTCGTTCTGGCTTCAAGCCTGATTATGCTGGAACCATGGTGCCAAAATGTCTGGTGGGACGCCAGATTTCGGCTTAGCACTCATCACCGCCGGTTGTGGATCTTGGTTTACACGACATGGGTCCGAACCACGAACACAGTGTAAAAGCTGTTTCTTGTTCTGCTGCGGAGGTCATCAAGGAAGGTACTGTCTGGGTCCCGTTGTGTACTGTAGCTTGTCAGCCAGTGAATCCATAAATGTTTGTCATGGAAACCAATTTCGAATCCTACTGTACGAAGCTGGACGTATTTTAGATATTTTGATTCCGCCAAATTTTGTTTTTTTTCGTTTTTGACTCTCTACAAACCAACGGGCAATGAGTAACAGGGATCCGATGCCAAGTACACAAGCGCACTTTGGAAACGGCCTGACAGAATGTGAAATATTTTTTGAAATTATCCGATGCAGGAGGGATAGCAATGGGTTTCTTGCGAAGTGCCTAGAATCATCCCTTTCGCCTCACAAGAAGAGATGTGTAAGGCAGATCGCACGGCACCAAAGCTTCTGCCATGCCTTCGAAAGGCTATCTCATATTCCCGGCATCCGATCGGGGGTTATCATTGGAAATCTTCACCGACTCATAAGTCTCAAATGTGATGAGGTGTGTTTCACATAACTCATGAAGGTTGAAATATCGCTAAATGCCGAGTAGGAAGTTTCGAATTACCTCAACCGCATATATGACACATGGCTGCTGCTCGTTAATGGAGTACAGTCTGATCTGGAGAAGATAGATTCGTTTACCGTCCGGTGTCTTGAACTCCAATGCCCAAGGTTCTCGTACTCGCACAGCCGAGCGCTACGGGACCTAATCGTGAATGGTCATGCCTTCGGAAGGTTTGATCGTACCGAGCGAATCCGGGCTTGGGAAAATCTTTGTTCTCTCGAATACACCGTCCCTACTCTATCGACATTTTTCAGAGACTTTCGATATCTCGAAGCATGCGCTCGCTTGATGAAGTCTCTTGTGTCGATCTCACCTGAAACACCAACCGTCCATAAAGCTTTGTTACAAAGCTTCAATCGAACGATGGGCACCAAAGAACATTATCCAGTTGAGATCTCGGACCTCGCATTCTCTTACAGGCCCATTCAGGCCGATGACCAGCCCCAACTTGGGTTGCAACAATTGTGGCTATTTTCGATGAGAAATTATGAAACCACCGTTACCCATCCCAGCATGTGCTCCAAGTTGGCAGCGTTGGCTTTCAAGCTTGGGTTTGATTCTAAAGAGATCCGCTCATTGAAGACCCTACATCCTCAGAACACGGAGGAAAATGACATGGTCATCGTTCAAACTCCGCAATACTATGACGGAACTGGGGATGAGAAAGCTCTTTCAGAACATTTTGGAGGGAGTGTGTCTAACAGACGACAAACGCCGATACGCAAGGACGATTGTCATTTTGTTACTAACGAGACTATGACGAAAGTAGACTCCCGTCCATGGTTGAATCGCAAGGTCTATAACACAGACGTGCGATTCCTCTTCATCGACCCTGTAACTGAAGGCCCGCGGACGAAAGGAGAGTGTATCACCAACTCTTTCGTCCTTCGATCTATATTTATGGCGTTCTGCTACAGATCGGAGCAAAACCATACTGTCTCATTGAAGATTCCTACGAACGGTGACGAATCGCTATCTCCGAAAAGTAAACATCTCGAAATTCAAGGCAGCCCAAGGCATATGAAGCGAAAATTCAGTAGCTTATCGCCAACAGCAGAACCGGACAACTCTCCGAGTCCAACTCAAAACACACTGCGAAAAGTCGTCTTCAAAATACTTATGGACAGTGGTGAAAGACAAGAGAAGATTATTTTTGTTGATACAAGCAGTGGGAACGAACACAAGCGGGTCGAAGAATTTGTTCAGGATTTGATGATGGAATATGAGGTAACGCCTTTCTCCGTGAGGAAATGCCCCCTTCTTTCTGTGGAATGCTATGAAGAAATTGTCCTGCGAAATCAGGAGTCTATCCTGTTAGTAGATAATAGTCACATCGACTCCAGAGCTATATCATAGATTGCATATTCGCCATGGAGCTAAGGCTGCTTGAAGCTTTTCATACTCCGACTCTAAGCATTGTCAATCAGTCAAAGTTGGGAATATAGTCGGAAATTGAGTTGTTGGCCTAGATACTCAAAGAAACGAAATCCAGTCGCTGCGGAGTATCGAGATTTTACCAGCGGCTATGTTAACTTGCTTGGTGATTTCAGTTACTACGTTGCACACAATATACCGTAGTATCATCGTACAACCACCCTATGTCTAGCGGAATCCAGAACGGGATCCAGAACAGGATCCAGGACTTGAGGATCCAGAACGGATTCCAGAACAGGATCCAGGACTTGAGGATCCAGAACGGGTTCCAGAACAGGATCCAGGACTTGAGGATCCAGAACGGGTTCCAGGACTTGAGGATCCAGAACGGGTTCCAGAACAGGATCCAGGACTTGAGGATCCAGAACGGGTTCCAGAACGGGTTCCAGGACTTGAAGATCCAGAACGGGTTCCAGAACAGGATCCAGGACTTGAGGATCCAGAACGGGTTCCAGAACAGGATCCAGGACTTGAGGATCCAGAACGGGTTCCAGAACAGGATCCAGGACTTGAGGATCCAGAACGGATTCCAGAACAGGATCCAGGACTTGAGGATCCAGAACGGGTTCCAGAACAGGATCCAGGACTTGAGGATCCAGAACAGGTTCCAGAACAGGATCCAGGACTTGAGGATCCAGAACGGGTTCCAGAACGGGTTCCAGGACTTGAAGATCCAGAACGGGTTGCAGAACAGGATCACCGTTCAGTATCACCGTTCTGTCTAGTATGCATCACTATTTCTCGCAAGCTGTCGCATATGTTCCGCAGAGCATGGCTTTCACCTCCTGGCACGTACACCGACGCCACCACCACCAGCCGCTCCTCGAGCCGGACAACTGCCACCGTCACGTCGGGTGACTCCAGCTGCACCTGCTCCGCTTCCACCTCCTTGTTCACCCATAGCATACTCCTGATCGCCCATCAACCCTCTCTGCACAGCGACGGGACCATTTTCGTCCACCCCTGGTGCCCCATCGGGGTTGTAAGGAGGCGGCCTTGGACGACCCTCGCCTGCGGCTCCTGGATGGCCAACACCGTTACATCCCGAACTGCCTCGTCGTTCATCAAGCTCTCGTGTACCTCGCCCCGTTTCATCATGTTGAGTTGCATCATTAGGAACCTTTTACTCATGTCGAGCGGGGAAGAGTCTCCTGCAGTTTCGGCTGAACGACTCGTGCGGCCCTCCGCACGGAACGCACTTCAGGACCGTCGCACTGCATTCGTGGTGACTGTGCCCCTCTGCAGCACATCTTGCACATATCTTGGGCTTGCTGCATTGGTAGGCCTTGTGGTCAGTGATCTCTTGGCAGTTGTAGCACTGCTTCGGCCGTTCTCTCCGCTCGAAAGGCCTGGTGTAGCCAGACTCTCCTCCCGCGTGAAAGAAGCCTTCGCTGAGCAGCCGACGTGCATCCGTCGCTTTGGCGAGATACACCACCATCGAGCCATACGCCTTCGCAACACTTCTGTCGCTAAGCCATGCTATCTTCGCAACCGAGGCGTCGTTCTACACGCCAAAAGCGTCCGTTGCTCCGGCGCGGACGTCTCCATCGTCGTTCAGCACAGCTGTGCGGTTGACACTATCCACTCTGATTGGGTAAACATCGTCTCGAAGAATATGGGCATCTCGCGCCAGATTCGCTTCCACCACTCGCTTCACCATCGCGTGTTCGTCGTCGTTTCTGCAAGCAATCCTAATTCGATGGGGGTTCCTAGGGTCCTTCGTCACTGCTCGGCACCGCCAAGACGCGGTGTCACCTTCTCCCGCACGGATCTGGCTCTCTACCATCGTTCGGATTGAGCCGACCGACACCTGCTCGGCGGCTTCGCTTCCAGCATGGGACGTATCGATTGTGCAGTACAGCGTTTCGGAGAGGTTGGACGGCGTCGTGTTAAAAGACGAAAGAGTTCGAAGGTTAGTCGGTTGGGATGATGGGGCTGATCGCGCAACGTCGGCGTACGACATGGGCGGGGATTGCGCGGCGTTTGTCGCGATCGTTTCGAGTTGCTCGCGGACCAGCTTCAGTTCTTCGTGGGATTACTTTAGTTCTTCGTTCATCTGCTCCGTAGTGTCGTCCAGCTTCGAGTTCAGGTCGCGTATCATCTCTTCTTGCTTCTGTATCCTGCCCTCCTGTCTCTGCATTACCTCCAATTGCTGCTTCAGCGCCTCCTTCAACCATTGGGACTCTTTGAGGGATTCGTCCAGCAATTCCAACGCCTTCTGGAGCATCGCCAGTCCGCCGCCGGCAACGCCACTCCCTTTCCATTGCGTGTTGTAACGCCTGCCTTTTCGTTCGTTGTTTCGCTTGGTGCTGCTCGCGTCACAGCTCGGGTAATTCTCTTCAGCTCCTGCGTAGTGTCTTCCGTTTGTCGAGTCGTGACACGGGTTTTGACGGTCGCCTTCGTTGCTCGAATCGGGTGTTTTGGCGTCGAAAAAGGGGGGTCCGGCTCCGCTACAATATCCGCCTCCGTTGGATCCGCCATGATGGGAGTCTAAGACACCAACTTTCGTAGATTGCCGACCTTCAACGTCTCTTCTCTATCGAACAGGAGACCGATGGGTCTAGAGAGAGTATGGATTGTTGCCGAGTGCAGTACAGTAGAAACCAAAATTCTAGAAGACATTACAGCATCAATCAAATTGTTAGTAATAGTCTCCCTCCTATACACTAGCCCAATTTATGTGTCACGAAGTCCAGTTTCTCACCAGTGAACTCAATGGGCCTCTTCCCGTAGACCAATCTATTCCTGACATCACCAAACAAGAGAAGCAACTAGCATGGCGCGTAGATGAGACTGGTCGATATCTAGGGAGGAACGACTGTTGAAAAGGATTTGCCATGTGAAGAAAGTCATCATGGTGTTGGGAGTTTTGTACTGCTTCAGAGAAACTCCACAAGCGGGATCAACATCAATTGCAAACACGATTCGTCTGCCGGTAGGTTGCACCGTTGCACTCAAACCTTCACTACGCAACATTGACCTCCAACTTCACCGCCAGTTCTTCTTTCCCCATAATCCAGCGGCGATCTCCTCACCGGAAGCGGGTATGTGGCCTCCTTCGGTAATTTAGCTCTGAGGTGGTACTGTGTGATTCGACTTACCAGATCAGCCCTAGATTTGGGGAAATGGCGCTCATTTGAAGACGTGTACTCATAGTGCCTGTGCTTGTAGCGGACTTGGATGTACAGGTCGGCCCCGTACCGCCGTCTTATCTGCTCACAACGCCACATGATGTTTTTGATCGCTTTGTCGCAATTCTCGTTGGTTCTATCTCTTCTGTTCGGTGGATGCTGTTGAAGAGTCATGTTGACTTGTTACTTGTTGACTTGATAAAGCGTTGTGTCGAGTTTTGTGAACAAAAGTAGACTAGGTACATAGTATGCTGTGTTATGTATGAGGGTTGGCGTTTGACAACCGAATTTGATTTTAAGCTTTTTGCCGTTCTCTTTCCCCTACATTCGTTTTAAAGTAGGCATGCCGTACATATGTATGACGCATAAGATGGAAGTAGAGCCGCATCCGGATCTGGTTTCTGATTGTCTACTTCGAGAGGTTGTTCTTGCAGCTGTTTGTGGACAATTCTGGTGTTGGAAGTCACATGGGACATGCAAACTGCTGCTTGTTGCGTGATTCACGATACCTTTGTGTTTTTGAAAGCAGCAATCGGCTTGCTGTACAATTTCTGGCAAGAAGGGGTAGGGATGTGTCAATAACCTACGGTCAGGGGAAAGGTACTCTAGATGTATGTGTACTATGTACATCACGAGCCTGCTGAATGAGACGATGTGCATTTGAGGAGCCAGAAAGAAAGCCGTCTCATGGATGCGAGGTTGCCCAAAGCAGGCATTTTTCTTTTCAACACAGTCATCCCCGGCATTTTCATTGTCTAATACTGTCAAAGTCCACCTGTCGGCGAACATAGGTTTCTTGCGAAAACGTCTACGTCTTCTTTTACAGATTCGCCGCACAAACTGTCGGCCAAGTGCTCACTTTTGCATCACTTGTTACTAGAGTATATAATCACGTGAATTTGATAGGAAGGCGTCGTGATAGAATCCAAGAACGCTCTCATATGGTAGGGGAGTCTGGTCTCGGGATACCGTCCTCGGCAGACGACGTGATGGGGTCACTCGTATTCCAATTAAAACAATGTGTGATTATGTCGCCGTCGCTGCTGGTTGTCCTCAGGTGTAACGTCCGCGTTGTGGAGGCTTTCCCATAAACGTGGGCCACTCTGGATGACGGCTTTGCGCCACTCTTCTTGGCTGTGACATCGGGTCTAACCGCTGCGGCCGCCGAGCAGGCGGCCTTGATTTCAGTCGTCAAATGTTGAGGCGCTAGGCTGTTCGTGGAGCTCGTTTCCTGCAGACGAGGCCCTCGTGCTGACGACTTCTCCTGCTTGACGCTACCGCTTTCTTCGTCAGAGTCAGAGAGGAAGAAGGTAGCTACAAGGTTCTGTGGAAGCCTCAGCTGAGGTGAATTCTCGTTCGGTGGGACGAGCCGCGAAGGGGAGAATACTGAGTGAAGCTTTGAGCTCATGATGCTTCTGGGCAGTTTGACCGTGACCCCATGATCATTGCGGCATGTTTGAGGGCCACTCAGTTCTGAGCACACATCACTTCCCCTACAAACAGATGCACCAAGTGTGTGAACCTGCTTCACATGGTGTCACTGCCGAAAGAAGCCACTCCGTAACCTCTGGTTGTGGAGCTTGATGATGCTCCAGCTGGCGAGTCGAGCCGGAAATGGGGATTTCAAGTACAGCGATAAGGTTTGTCTGCTCGCTAGTGCTGTCGTCAAGCGCTATGACTCTGCTCATGGTGGAAGCGAGCGGACACCGCCACAACCGGAGGAATGGGGAGCGAAAAAGGCGACTCTCTCGCTTCATTGCTGCTCGCCATGTGCACAATCGCTGTCAAAATGGATTTTCAGGGCCTGAACTAGAGTAACGATGGCTAGGAGTCGGAATAGGTTCCAGCGGACAGAATACACGGCGACGTAAGATGCTTGCTGTATGGCTGGGGATAGTGACTCCTAAAAAAAAAAAACCGGCTCTCGAGATGGAATTGCAGCAGCGTCGAAAGTCGATTTGTGGGTCACGGATTTCCAAGGTGACAACTGGGATCTGGAGATGGATTCTGCAGACGGGGACGTAGCAGAGCAGTTAGAGTCGTTGTCGGCTGGTGGAGAACGCCTTCCATGAAAGGCTAGAACCTGCTTTTGCAGGGGCTGCATATGGATTGTGCAGATAGAACAAGTGGTAGAGCAAGAAAGCTGGTTGTTACATGGTTGGGAAGACTCCCGACCAAAAGCCAGAAATGACTTCCGCGTCATAGTCGCAGGGGCACTAAACTGGCTTTCCAGGTCATGGCTTTCCATTATGTTAATAGGAGCCGGAAATGGGTCTTTGCGGGGACCATACACGGCACAGCAAGGTGCTCACTGTGTAGCTTGGATGACTCATCTTAGGATCTTGGGAGCCCAACAGGCTCTTAGTATGTTCCGGACTTTCCAATATAGAGCCAGATATAGATCTTGCAGTCACCGTAAGTAGTAGAGGAAGAAAGCTCCTTGATGCGTGGCTGGAAAGACCAGCCGGAACCAGCTCCTGGCAAGAGTCAGATATGGAGCGTGTAGACAGGGGAGGTAGTAGGAGGACGACCTTTGTCGCATGGCTGGGGACATGGCTGGGACATACTTCCCCAAAGGCCAGAACTGGCACCTGCTTCATCGTTGCGGCGACATCGGAACTGGATCTCTAGGTCTCTACATTCATTTCTACACAACTGGGCAAGAGTCTGGTCGCGTGGCTGGGCAGATTGTCTCCCAAAGCTCCCAAAGCAGGAATAAAAAAGTGACAAATGGCCTTCCAAAAGAACCAGATTTGGATCTTGCGGACAGGGGACAGGACTCAGCAATCAAGACCCTTGTCCGGTGGTTGGGGATAATCTCGCTCCAAACTCGGCCGGTTGAAGGGAGCTGGAAATGGATTTTGCGGACATCCTGAATAGCGCCCAACAAGAGCCAAATCCAACTTTTCCGATATTGGAAATGGGGTGGTTGGTAAGGTCCTTTGTGTGTGGCTAGGAGGACGGGCCAAAACCGGCTTCCGGTAAGAGCCAGATACGGATGCTGAAGACAGGGGATCTAGGTAATCAAGCGAGATGCTGGCTGGGAGGGCCTTGCCCCAGTCGCCAGAAGCGACCACCAACAACGTTGTTACAGCGGCAATCAATGCCAACTCCTGGATCTCGACTCTCCAGTACAGTGGATGGAGCCAGAAACGGATCGTAAGAATAGGGCACCATATCGGGACGAGCAGCATCCTTCTTACAGGGTTGAGAATTCCTACCCCCGAGAGTCGAAACCGGTTCCTAGAGGGAGCCTGGTATAGGTTTTGTGGACGGGCGATGTGCTGGTGCACGCAAGATTCCTGTTGCTGGTTTGGGGTGCCTAGTCCCAAAAGCCAGAAGAGGCTTGTAGTAGCATGTAACTGCTGTGGCTGTTGGAATCACAGGGGATTGAATATACCGTATACGGTAACGTGGGTGACGAAGGGGATAATACTGTTGTTGTTATTATCCCTATTCTGCGTGAAGAGGGGAGGACGCTATCTAGGGACTGGTGGCCGAGGTGAGGTTGATGGGTTGAGGGTCCTCCCTTTCGGCCGTAGCTATCCCGGGCCCGAATCGGCCCGACCGGCCGAACCGCGCTGGATAACTGATATCCAGCGATATTCTATTCCGACAGTGGCGTCAAAAGTTGTTTTAGGGCTTCTAGCCTTGGAAACCGCGGGATGCACCGGTAATGGATCCTGTCGACAGGGTACGGGGTGGAAGGAAAAGGTAGCTCTGAACAAGAGCTAGATCTGGATTTTGCTGGACGTGTGGCAGGAAAGACGGAGACCGGCCAGGCTCAGCTCCTAGCAAGAGCCAGAGACGGTCTTGAGGCCTTGTCGTGTGGCTGGGAAGACCATACCCTCACAGCCGAAAGTGGCTGTGAGCAGGAAGTTTCAGCGGCGACGAATGCCAGCTTCTAGACCTCGACTTTCCATTATATTAGATGGAGCCAGATCTAGATTTTACAGAAAGGGACTTGTGTCGGGATATCCAATCCCAAATGCATAAAAGGCTCTCATCAGCACATAATTGCTCCAGTGCCGAGGGTCGAGTTCCGGTCTCCGCTGTGGGAATCGCGGGATGAGTAGGTATAGGATCTTGCAACCAGGATATGCAGCGGAACAACCAGGGTCCTTGGCGCAATAAAGTTAAGGATACCCACCCTTGGAACCAGAAGCGGCTCTTAGCCCATGATTGCGACGTAAGACGTCGAATTCCAAACTCCACTGCGGGATCCAAAAAGTGAAAAGCAGACGCGGATTTTGAAGACAGGATGTGGCGAAGAAAGCAAGATCCTTGTTGCAGTGCATTCACGAATACTTGCGATCGATAGGTAAGACCGAGCTAAGCGTCCAAAACCGATTGCGAGCGGGGCCGCAAGGTGACAGGGACTGGCACCCAACCTCCATGTCAGTTCTGAGCAGAGCCAGAACAAACCATTCGATTACACATGCATCATGAAAGCCAACATCGGCATATCAGTCTACAGATACGCCTTAGATCTCCTGCGAATGCAGCACGCAGTGCACCTAATGCATGCATGGAATGCCTCAATGTCAGCAAGAGCAAGTATCGTCTAATCAGCAAAAATGCAGCAAAAATGCAGCTACCGTCGCAGACGACAGCGTCAACCGCGGGTCTGGAGTGGATGTTTGATCCGTTTTCGACGTACTGGATGTACATAGAGAAGAGACTGAGTTCATACATTATGTACGCATGGAACCAGCGAGCCTGACTCCGCAAAAGTCTTTGGTTCCTCCAGCGCCATGTTCTTTCGTTACATGGACCAAGACATCTCGATCAATAGCCACAGAAATCCTTCCCCATGAAGCCGATCCCCCTAGATGTCGCGTGGCACATCTTCAACCATAGCGAACCCCACGTCCAGTCCCAGGGGCGGGCTTGACGGCGTTCCAGCCAACGCGCAAACCTCGAGCGAATCGCAGGAAAAAGGCCAAGGTGCTTACTGCAGAGAGAAACAGCGTGGCATCAGCCACGTCGTCGTGTGCATCCAAATCGGGCGACGTTCCGCGGGAGAACGTGTCCGAAGTTCGCCACGGCCACAGTAGCCCTTGGAGCCTCGACGATTCCACGTCCCTCGAGAAAAGCCAGCTCGAAGGCGACCCCTCTTCCAGTTATTCAACGCCGAGTCTGACTATTTCGACGCAAGACGGGTTGGAGTATATGCGCGATCCACTATGGGCCTGGAAACTGGACAGCAGACGCTACGTCAACTGGCCCTACTGCAGCTGCTTCTGTAGCCGGCACCAGCTTGGTCGGACAAACATGAGTGGCACGTTGCAGTTGCGTGCCAGCACTCCCAGGTTTCCTCCTGCATTGGCGACTGCCGGTATGGGTTCGAGTTCCCATTCGGAGACGTCTGTCCATTGGGCGACGTGATGGTTGACTTTTTTGCGTCTTGGCGTCATGTAGTATTGCAGCATTGATGGGCCGCTGCCGAAAGGCGTACGTATGAAGAGAATCATGGACTGTATACGGACTTGTGCCACAGAAGGCGAACAGTAAACCTGGCAGAAAAATCGGAAAATTGAAAAAAAGAATGAAAACTTGTTTACCGCTTCTAAAAGTGCATAAGATTGGCCATGTCAAGTTAGCAAGGGATCAATCAACACCCACGCCACACACGATCGGTGGTCGGCTGCCTGACCCGACTTTGTATCGACTACCATCAGCCAAGAGTGACGCTGCTTATCCCTACTGCAGGTACCCGCGCAACCACGAACAGCCGTCAACCGCCCTGGGTTTGACCAAATCATTCGGCCGGAAGTGTCTTCGGAGTGCTGGCCAAGGGGTCAAAGACAGATTTGGATCTCCCCCAGTCCATCCGGCTTCGAATCAATCTACCCACAGCTCGTTTTGGCTTCCGAATTGCCCGTATACTACTATAAGACAGTCGTGTCGTCTCCTTTGTAGTAGACAGGCGACCGTAACTCCATGTACATAATGACCCGTTGTAAACACACCGGCTGGCTGCGTGTGTCAACCAAAGACCAGGCCTATGTCATTGAAAGTTCAGACCGTGCCCAGAGACTGCTGGACAGTCTGCCACGTCCGGACAGCCAATACCCAAGTACACTCGTGTTGATAGGAAATGCGACCAAGCGGGTCGCTATGCAAAGACTTGGAGTAGACATCACCCGACCCAACACAACCCGGGGACACGGTGAGATCCATCTTTCCCTGGCCCCGGTCGGCGCGTCCGGCGGGAGGCCCACCCTGATTGCCGACGCCGACATCCCCCCCCATAAACGGCTCGGGAGGCCGAGGAAATCTACGCTCTGTCATGAACTCGCAACAAGGTCAATATCGACTGCGCACAGCGCAAGCATCCCGTCCACAGCGGTGGCATCGGGTGACCATGTCTACAACCGCATGCTTTTCCCTTTTGCAGATGTGGTCTGCCTTTTTGCCGATGATGTCGGCGGTGTAGAGGTCGTCGCACAGCGGCTTGCGTCGTGGCTGACCTTAGAAACGCCGTCTACATCGTCGGTGCGTCCCTGGCTGGTCGTCGTCACGAACGGCGGCGAAGAGAGCTCCGCACGCAACCAGCTGTTACAGGCCGTCCGCAAGAGGACAAACGTCCATGCATCCGAACGTTTCCATGGCGTCCGCGTCATCAGCCTGGCCGACACGTCTCCCAAGTCTCTGCGACGCCGTCTCCATTCCCTGCGTTGGGACATACTGAGCAACGAGCTTTCCTATATGGCCGAGACCAAACGAGTTGAGCGCGTCCTCGCCAGTTGCCTTTTCTCGGCCACCCATCTCGCCGGTCTCCTACGCCACGCCACGGCACAACTCGGTGATGCCGACGCCCCGCCCCTCAACTTTCTCGCCGTCTCTCGGCTGGACAACCCGGTAGCGGCAGATCTACAAGCACACCTCGCGCGGTTTCTCACACATTGTGACTCCGTCGACACACTGAAACGGTTCGCCGTGCCTGTCATCGCCTCCAGCTTCCTGCTGGACCATTACCCCCCGGGCATGCACCGTACGTCCCGCGGGCTTTGGCCAACCCTGACTGTTACTGACCATCCCGCAGTCTTTGATCCGCGAGACGTCTTCCAGATGTTCTACAAAGACGTGTGCTACAACGTGTGTGGCGCCGCCGTTCTGGCGCACGAAGGGTCCACCGACTTCGTCTTGCCGTCTCAGTTCTCCAAGATGATCGAGGCCCAGATGACCCGTATGTTCCGGCAGCTGACGATGGGCCAGTCCGCGGCGTCACTCCACCGACAGCTCGTCGCCGCCTTCGCGGAGGACTGGAGACGGCTTCGGTCCGACAGCACGTGTTTTCATTGCCTACGGCGTCGTCCGCAGTTCTTCCCCGAGTGTGGCCACGGCCAGTGCATGGATTGCGTCAAGATCTTTGGGGTCGCGAGTGCGGCCGATCCGTGGCTGATCGACGTCGACGAGTGTCTCCTTTGCGGACATAACGTCGGCATGCAGATACGAGTGAAGCCGGACACCGCGTCGCCCCGAGTGCTGTGTATCGACGGCGGCGGGACGAGGGGAAAATACCCGCTCAAGTTTTTGAAGCAGCTCGAAGACGACATTGGCCTGCCGGGCCACCCTGTGCAGAAGAACTTTGACGTCGTCTTCGGGACCAGCTCAGGTTCGTCGTGGAACGTTGCCGTTGCATGTGTGATTTACTTCGTAGCTGACACCTCGTGGCAGGCGCAATCAGCGCCGGTGCTCTCTGCATCAACGGCTGGACGGTGGACGAGTGCATCGCCCGCTTCGAGTCCCTGTCAAACCAGGCATTCACGCCCCGCGGCGTCCCGTCCATTCCCATCATAGGTTCTTTCGTACGACTGATGATGCAGGTTCCTTTTGTCGCCACAGTTGTTCGTGCCGCAGCCTTGCTCCTTTTCGATAGCAGGTATCCGTCGCGACACATCGAGCAGGCATTGCGAGACATGTTCGGCTCGGAAAGAAGCATCGCCGACTACTCGGCCGCCGACACGATGGGTGCCATGGTCGGGATGACGGTCGCTACTGTGCAAGACGCAAGTGCCTGCATCTTCACCAACTACAACGGAGTAGGCCACCGGGGCGAAGATCACGGTAGTCTTCCCATTCCGCTGACACGGTCTGCTGACGCGATCCGATGACGCGATCCAATACCGCAACCCGATGCTGATGGGCTTCACAGAGTACAAGGTGTTGACGACAAGCGACAGCGGCGGGCAGGTATCTTTGTGGGAGATGTGCGTGCTTACTCGGTGTCCATACATCACGCCTGCATCTTGCTCGTGTCGTGGCTGATCTGACCTGCAGCATCCGATGTGCAACCGCCGCTCCGTAGTCAGTACTGGCTATTTCGTTACGGCGCCGCCGTCGATTGATTGCTACACGATCAGTTGTTGCTAACAGAGTCGTACAGCTATTTCACGCCTTGGTCTATCGACGGCCTCGGCACGTTCCAAGACGGCGGCCTGGTGGCCAACAACCCCTCCGCGATCGCTTTGCAAGAGGTGGCTTCGCTTTTCCCCGAAACCCCCGACCCAAGCCTCCTGGCCTCGGCGGGTACAGGCTCCTCTCGGGAGGAAAAACAGCTAGCGCGCGAGCCCAACGGGGGATGGCGGGACTACTTCCCCTTCCGCCTGGCGCGGGCCTTTCGGACCCTTCGCAGTGACAAGAACGCCTGGCAGCGGCTCGTGGCGCACAAAAAGGTTGGCCGATCGGGTGAGTTCTTCCGCTTTGACGTCGAATTCGACGGCCCCGAACCGCCGTTGGACAGCCTGTCCAGCTTTGACGATCCCGAATGTGATGATGAATGTACTTTCGAAGGCCTCCTGGCATTGAAGCGGTTGGCACTTTGCGCAAGGGCAGAGCTGTTTATCTTCGAGCTGCGTGCTTCGCGGCCATATCTGTTTTCCGATGGAGGGTACGAGTGCTGCGGACACATCCGTTGTCGGCTGGGTGCCCGCTCTGAAAGCTTGAAAGAGTTCGTGTCGCAACTCGCCAGGAATTACTGTTATTTTGATTTTCTTAGGTTGGTCTTGGAGAGTACGGAGTCAGATCGCTGCCTGCCTACGCTGTTGGACGAGACAGCATGTGACGAACGTGAACCTGGGACGAAGGTGTGATAGCCCGAAAGGAAGCAAAAATGATGCCTTGGATGTGACAGCGTCCGTGTCGAGTCCAGTAAATCCCCGTAATTGAGAGTCACTCGACCATCCAGCTCCGCGTCAGCGAAGTGGAATGGGCCCGAGCGACACGGCAATCATTGTCCCGCACGCGTTGATTGGCGCAGGAACAGACAGCGGAAGGTGGTCCAAGCTCCTTTGGCCAGTGCTGCGAAAAGGGAGGCCAGTGACGGGCGCGCATCACCTCAGTTGCACACCACCATGCACCACAGACGCCTTGCCGATGGCTAGGAGATCAACAACGACAACGACGGCGTCGCCATCAAGCGACAAACGCGACGATGATGTTATCTTTCTAGGTTCGAGGACAGGTACGTGATGTCTACGCAACGCGAACCGGAGCTGACGAGACCGTAGTGACGAGAGCAGCATTTCAACCAGAGCACCGTGATTGTCTTCGACCACGCGCAAACGGCAGAAAGCAACCGTCTGGGCAATCGTCTGGGCAATCGTCTGGGCAATCGTCTGAGCATTCGTCTGGGAACTCGTCTGAGAAGAAAGCTCGAGAGCGAGCGACATCACATGGAAAGCGAATGGGAAAGAAAGTACGCATCGAATACGTTCATGTTGGTTGGATAGCAACTTCGCACAATCGGCCGCAAGTTGTATACGGACACCTTGATGGGAGTGGGCGGGTAAGGTACAGTCACGGCTCGGCTTGCCGCGATCGCGGGACCATCAAACATGAAGATGTCCACTTCATCCGCATGTTCCAAGGCTTAAGTCGGGGCGGGATAGAGGAAAAGTTGTCAAGGAAAATGCAGAGAGTGAAGAACGAACGTCTTCGGGGCGAGATATGAGGTGCCTGATTGCGCATTGGCGCTCCTTCTAAAGAGATCGTTCTGGTCGTGTCAGGGCCCTTCTTCCTAGAGCTGTCCTGCACACGGCTAGATCAGTGCATGTCAACCCGGATACCCTTACTTCCCCTCTGGGCATCCCCAGAGCGAGGTCGAAGTAACATACAAAATGCATGTCTGTCGTGCTGTGCTGTACAGCCTCATGTGGTCTATCACTCTCAACATCAGCGGCGCAACAGCAATGTGTAGTTCGCAGTATGCCAGTCTGTCCATCGAGGCCCGTCTGGTCAGCCAAACCCTTCAGCAGGGCTGCAAAAGGGGACACGGCGAGAACGTACAGCATGCCGACGCAATGTCGGCTACCCCTGGAAAACGTGAGGAGATACCGCTCGAGATGATTTCTCTTGCCCCCGTCTTTGAGAAGCCATCGTTGGGAATGAATCTCGTTGGTTCTGGTTTTCTTCGCGGGCAGATCGGACGAGAGGAGTGAGTACAGCACGATATCTTGATTGATCTTCATTCCGGCCTCGAACGCCGTCTTGGCTTGTCGAACCAGCATTGGCAGACGAAGCTGTTCTTGTTGTCAGCGGAGCCAAGACGACCGTCAACAATGCTACCTTGAAATGGCGTGCGAGTGTCCCGATCTTGTCGGAGAGTGCCTGCATCGCCCGTCTCTCCGCCGGTAGAGCGATCCACCGTGTGCAGCAGCGGCACCACGTGGTGGATGGAGAGTCAAAGGGCTGATCGGTCCCTTGTAAAACTGACGTCACTAAGCCACTGCCAGTGCTTGGGTAAGCAAATATTTTTGCATCTTGGTCAAAAGCAGATCGGGCGCTGCGGTGGGTTGAGACGTAAAACATCAGACGTAGGGTCACCGAATGAGCAAACGGCCACTAGGTCTAGACCCGACGACGAGTGAGTGAGGCGACCGGGGTGCCGGGGCTAGACTCGTTGAACTAGTGGAGAGCCATGGCCTGGAAGGCCAATTTTAGCGCACATACAACTATGACCCGGAAGTCATTTCTGACCTTTGCTTGAGAGTCTTCCCTGCAATGTAACAAGGAGCGTTCTTGCTCCAGCATGTGTTCTATCTGCACAATCCATATCCGGCTCCTGCAGGAGCAGGTTCTGACCTTTCACGGAAGGCGTTCTCCACCATCCGACAACAAACCTGACTGCTCTACTACGTCCTCGTCTGCAGGATCCATTACTGATTCATTCTGCGCTTTCCAAAGCTGGAAGCCCTGAAATCAACTTTTGACGCCCGGGCAATTACACGCTACTAAGAGCCTCTTCTGGCTTTTCGGAGTAAGCACCCCCAACCAGCAACAGCAAACTTGCATGCACCAGCACATCGTCCGTCGGAAAAACTTACACCAGACTCCTTCTAGGAACCGGTTTCGACTCTCGGGGGTAGGAATTCTCAACCCTGTAAGAAGGGTGCTGCTCGTCCCGATATGGTGCCCTATTCTTACGATCCGTTTCTGGCTCCATCCACTGTACTGGAGAGTCGAGATCCAGAAGTTGGCATTGATTGCCGCTGTAACAACGTTGGTGGTCGCTTCTGGCGGCTGGGCCAAGGCCATACCGGCCAGCATCTCGCTTGCTTACCTAGATCCCCTGTCTTCAGCATCCGTATCTGGCTCTTACCGGAAGCCAGTTTTGGCCCGTCCTCCTAGCCACACAAGGAACTTGCTTACTGAGTCATGTCCCTGTTTGCAAGATCCAAATCTGGCTCTTTTGGAAAGCCATTTCTCACTTTTCGATTCCGGCTTTGGAAGTCGATCTCCCCAGCCACACGACTAAGGTCTTGCCCTGTTGTGTGGAAATGGATGCCGAGACCTAGAGATCCAGTTCCAACGTCGCCGCAACGATGAGGCAGGTGCCGGTTCTGGCTTTTGGTGGAGGTCGTCCCTAGCCACGCAACTGGGGTCCTCCTTGTCCCACTACCTCCCCTGTCAACACGCTCCGCATCTGACTCTTGCCAGGAGTTGGTTCCGGCTGGTCTTCCCAGCCACGCAACAAGGAGCTTTCTTTCTCTACTACATACGGTGACTGCAAGATCCATATCTGGCTTCCAATTGCTATATTGCACAGTCCAGAACATGCTCGGAGCCTGTTTGGGCTGTCACGATGGGCCATCCGATCCAAATAGCAAGGTGCTTGCTGTACCGTGTATGGTCCTCGCCAGCGTTGCCAGTAAAGCAAATCAATCAATCAACTTAACCAACTTAACCAACTTGACCAATGAAACTCGAGCCTGTCCTTCCACTAGCCAATCAAAACCGAGACTAAATTTGATTGATTGCTTTAACAGCAACGCTGCTGTACACTTCTAGAGCAGCAGTGCCCTCAACAAGGTTACGTTTCTTACTCAGCTAGAATTGAAAGCGTACGCGGAGCCACCACTTGGTAGGGTAAGCCATATTCGAATCAAGGTTTTGGTTTTAAATTTTTGAAGCACCTTGTCAGTCGGTCTAAAGACTGGATCATTTGATCGTCGCAATCTCAACGGCGAAGTAGCCGCCATAACGACCCCAGGATGTTTGGCTCCGCCCCCTCACTGATCTCTCCCTGTTGGTTATTTGGCTTGTTGTATTGGCTCCCCTCTGCCTCCTGCTGATTATCTGTGTGCCTGGAGATTCCTTTCCCCTGTAGCTTTGTCAATTCCGCTGGCACTACTTCGTGTTTAGAGTGGCTGTCGTTCGACGCAATAGGTGGCTGCTTTGTGCTACTTGTACTGTCAAAGGCCGGTTCGTAAAAAAAGGCCTTGTATGTAGATCTGAGACGAAACAAATCGGTAATATTCTCGCCTTTCGCGCTCGGTTGCTGGTCCATGACGTCGATAAATAACCATTCCGCGGTGTCCGCGTATGACATTTGATTCAACCACGGCCGAAAGTTCTTTCTCAGGTTGCGTTTATCTGTAACAAAGTCGGCAAATTTTTGATCTAAAACAGAACGCTGAGAGTCGAGAAAAGAGTAGGCAATCTTTTGAACGACAACTTGGCAGTCAAGATCGTCGTACTTGTTGTAGTCTTGCGGCGGCCGAGCCGTTGGTAGTGCCTGCCGTGCTGCCTCCAGATCAGTCGACAGAGAATTGAGAGAATGAATCTTGCTGGTATCGAACCCCAACTTTGACGCCAGTCTCGCGAATTCGAGCAGCTTATTCGGATTGATTTCGAGTTCCCGGAAATTCCTCATCGAGTAAAGCCACAATTGCCGCAGTCCAAGCTGGAACCGAGCCTCTGCTTCAACGGACAGAAGGGAAAAGCTCGAATCGGAGTTCTCGACTGGATATTGCTTGTCTTCTTTTGTTGATTGCTGGAAGCTGTTTGATAATGCGGTCTGCACAGTATGGCCCTCTTGTGGCATGGATACCAAGCGCTTCATCCACTTCGCGCACTTCTCCAAGTACTTGACATCTTTGCCAAAAGTGGACAGTGATGGAATCGTAAAGTCAATGGAACATAGGGTCTTCCATGTTACGAGTCGATCCGACCGATCGAAAGACGTGAAGGCATGACCGTTCAAAACAATGTTCTGGAGCGCTCGCTCATCCTCCATCGAGTATCGGGGGCATTTGTGCTCCAAAATCTGGACAGTGAATACATCAATTCTTTCCAGGTTCGACTCGATACCCCCGGCAATGCGCAACCATGTGTTATAGATGTGCTCAAGGTAATTTAGTATTTCCTGTATGGACAGTCAATATAATTGAAACTTTAGGCCAGAGAAGGGAGTGAACCTCGTCGCATCTAAGGGTGATGAGTTTATGAAGGTTGCCAATAAGTAGACCTGGTCGAATACCTGGAATTCGTGATAGTTTATTGAAGGCATGGCAAAACGCTTTGTGCCTCACAACTTGTCTGACACATCTCCTCTTATGGTCGGATAGAGTAGACTCCAGACGATGCGTAAGCCGCTCATCATTGCACCTACTGCTTCGAATTATCTCCCAAAAAGTATTACCGTCTGCGAGGTCAACCTCAAGTTGCCTTTTGCTGTTGGCCATCGAATGAAAGTTCTCTCACGTCGTCGCTACAAAGACGGTCTTCTTCCTTTCTACTTCAATTTTTCTTGAAATATTTGAAGAGGGTTAGTTATATGGATATCGCGATGTCATGTATGGAGAAAATTCAGCATTGCCAGTTCGTGCGGGGGATGACAAAAGCAACGAATATCAGAAGAGCAACATCTGGCTCGCACGTGTTAAGACAGTACGTGTCGTCATCGCTGTCTGCGTTTTTGAGGATATGATTTTGGCACCAGGAAACCCACGCCGGCGTATACGTTGTTGCGGCAAAAGTGGTCCCTGTTCTTCGTCGTAGTAAGGATGGGAAACGAAATGGCCCAGAGTCGTTTTTGGACTCCAGTGTCGACAAGTTGCGCTTTGGCCTTTACATAACTTTTAATTACCGGGGGATAGCAACACCCCACTTGGAAAGAGCTAGACTGAGGCGCGCGTTTTCTGAAGCAACCAAGGCGGCGGTTCTGGCTCTCGCCGTAGGTATCATGGCTGGCGAAGCCACAAATGACTGGACGTTGGGCGTCAAGGCCGGTGTTTGGGTCTCATCGGGGCCGCGTCACGCATGTTGCGCGACTCGAGATTCGAATGCGTAGCTGCGTACACCCAGCAGACAGGCGAGGAGCAGGATTCCTGGCCGGCATTGCAAGACGTCCAATTTTGACAAACAACACGCTGTCGTGTTACAGTATGTACATATGCTCATAACTGTAGCTCTGTTAAACAATTCGTACGGAACTTTCGGCAACGGGATACTCTTTCGCAGAGTAAGCGATCATCTCTATTATTGGATGTTTGAGGCCTGCGCATTGGCTGGTCATGCTTTGGTCAAACCACAGATCTTGAATTGAAGGAAGCAGCTCGTTTGGTCTGTTTTCCATTTAAGACAGCGCTTGCAACTACAAGCAAAGCCTGGCAGACCCAACCCCACGCACCGTAAGAAACGCCTCCGCCTACCATACATAATGACATTTGTGATCTGTCATAAAATACGTTACTACGCACGCAAGATCATCATCCATCGATGGAAACCCGCCGACAATCTCTCGTGGGGCGACCTAACTCGCCCCAGCTTTCGTCCACGCTCCACCACCCTCGAAGCACGGACTTGACGGTGTGCATGCTCGTCAGCAACTACTTCTTGGAACGTTGGCCGTTCCCAAACGAGATGGCTCGACTGAAGTTCTTCGCGGAGGGCCTCCCGACTTGGTACTGCTGCCAGTACCCTTCGTCATTGCAGGACCGTATCACGGTTGCCTGTCGCTTCTCCGTCATGCTTTTCCTTCTCGACGGTGAGAGTAACCCCAAGGTTGTCCCCCATACTTGCACAGTTGAGCTGCTGACTCTCGATAACCTGAAGACTTGTTGGAGCACATGTCTCTAGAGGAAGGCTCATACTACAACGAACGGCTAATGTCCATCATCACCGGCGACGTGACAACGCGCGATGGGTCTCCAGTTGAGAAGATTGTTTGGGATGTCTGGAATGACATGAAAGCTGTCGATGATCGCCTAGCACACGACCTCGTGGAGCCCATGTTCGACTTTTGGCGCTCACACACAGACAGCAGGCGATTGGACAAGAAAGGAACTGCTGCCTATCTGGAATATCGAGCACGCGACGTCGCTGCCCAGTAAGCACCACTCTTGCTTGTTCCTCAAATCTCGAGTACAGCTAAACAGGTCTATGAAAGACTGCTGTTGGCCCTGCAACGGTTCTCGCAAGGCATCCACCTCAGCAAAGGAGAACTCGAATCGACGACTGACATCGAGCTCCTCTTCTCACATCATATATGGGTTGTGAATGATGTTACCAGTTGGGACAAAGAGTGCCGAGCCTCGAGGGAGACCGATGCTCAGGGGTCGGTCGTTTCCAACATTGTCCAAATCCTGTCAGATGAGTGTGACTTGTCACCCGACTGCGTAAAGCCCGTCCTATGGGCGATGTGCAAGGGTTGGGCTAGAATGATAGACGATCTTATCATGAAGCGGGTGGAAGAAGGCTGCTCCGACTCTCTCGGGCAGTATCTAGACGGACTCAAGATGCAAATGTGCGGGAACGAGCTGTGGAGTCGGACAACGCTTAGGTACAACTCCTCTGGCTTACTATAGAACTCCACCTCTCTGTTACTAGTCTGAAGCAGATGAAGGCAAAAGTGGTTATGTTCGGTGCTTCATCACGCTAGTAGGAAATCTTGACGCTTTCAAAACCCGTGTCCTCCCCTGAAATAACTATAGTAAATAGAGGTTTTGTTGCGATGCTGACCATCACCAAGCCCATCGGAGTTAACGAGGTTAACCCCGTTAACTACCCATGGATCGATCCACAAATGAATATACCCCGTTTCGACCACATGGCCCACGATAGTTACTCTTCTTCTGAACGCATATTAAGACTACATTGGAACCCTTTTATTCGTCACTTGCCTATCGATACGTACGGTTAACCGTATCACCCATCTGTGATACCAACAGGTTTGCTGCAATCTATCTGTTTAGCAGACCGCGCATGTCGACCTAGATGCGATCTAGAGAGCATGTGCATGTTGTGATTCTCTACTACAGTCTACGCAATAGTTCGGAAGCTGAACATACCAGTCTTTGGTTCCAAAGCACAAATCGCCACCAGGATAGAATATACAACGTTGTTGGAACAGCACTATTGCGTGTCCGTACGACGCCAGGAGCACAAGGGATGAGTCCACAGACCAGATACTCGGCACTCGGTTATTCTACGGAAGGGACCAATCCATGCTCGGACCAGGCTGGCTCAGGGACGTAGGAACCAGATATATCTGTTCGTACGAAGAGCGAGATCTTAATTAGGAAAGATTCTCACGGAATAAGACATCTTTGGTTCACCCTACATCTGCCGAAAAAAAAGGTGTGTCGACAACTACGTTCAATGCTCCGGTGGCCGAGATGAACCGTCCAGAGGAACCAAACAGCCCCTGAGCCTGAAGCTACCACCGTCGTTGGGGAGGATAAACTGTCAGGTACGACACACTGTGTACTGCACATTTCGATGCTAATTTGTCGACAGTCGCTGAAGAGGCTGAGGAGAGTGTCACAATAGCTACGGTTGCTACCAGTACGATGTGCGGACTCGCTCATGGAACTGTAACAACAGCTGTCATGGCTGACTTGCAGACCGATTATTTCTTTATCAAGGAGCTGCTTGGGCACCGCCGTGACCCTACCTGTGACACTCTTTTCGAGATCAATGTCCGTTGGGAGGGAGACGAAGAGACCTGGGAGCCCGAGAGCAATCTCCAGAAAGATGCTGCACTGACCTTGTTCGCCTACTGGAGCAGTGCGAAGGGCGGGCGGGAAAGTGCAATGGTGGACAGGGAGTTGTGGCACGTTTTCAAAGTCGTGTCCCACGAGACGAAGCCCGATGGTAGCGTCTACTTGCAAGTCGCTTGGGTCGGATCTCCTGATACATCGTGGGAGCCAGAAGCGAATATTCGGGAAGCTGCCGGCAGACTTGTGGAAAACTATTGGCGCTCTGTCGTCGGCCGCTTGGGGGCAATGGCGAGACCGACCGAGGCTGATGGTGTATTGTTTAAGGCAATGAACGCCGAAGTGCATCCGATGGGAGGATTTGGTTCATCTGAGACACCCGGGCCTCGACATTTTCCAACCAGTCACACTAACATTTCTGTGACCGGCTCCGTGCATTTAAATGCAGGAAATCCCATTTCGCATTTCTCATTCAGACACATTTTTAATTCTATCACTTATGGGCGCACAATGGCTACCCCTTGTGTTTCGCAGCGATGCGGCCTATGCGGCTTCAAGCTTCAGGAGAACGACAACATCGTTGCCAGTATGTCAATCCCGCACTTTGAAGTAATCAACCTGATAACCGGTGTAGTAATGCACGATGGACAGCAGTCGCGGATAATGCCTAACAACCCGTCAATGCTTGAACAATTTGGCTTCATTGAGTGCGTTGGGGCGTGTCTTCATTCTTGTGGACAGGCAACTGGCTGCCATGCCATATGTACCAATAGAGTATCTTTGGCATCGCGGGCATCGGTACTAAAGGTGTCGGCATACCAGTACGAACCTTCACCGTACGAGATTGCTACCCGCATGAGTTGGTTCCGTCAACAGTTTGCATCCGTACCGATCTTAACGAAAGTGAAACCACACTTGCCCCAAGAACTTCGTCTTCATATTGCGAGGTACCTTCTCCAAGGCACCGCCCTGCATTTGTACGCCGTGGCTCACGCCGACACTCTGTCAAAGGGTATGGAAAGTAGCAGCTCTCGCATTCGCATCTCATCTGAAGTTTGGGCCCATTTCATCGATTTTGAAGGAGCCCGATACATCTCATCTATGAGCAATTCATGCGACAAATACCACACGGTGTCAGTTTTCACACCTGAACCTTCGCAGCCCGTCGACTCCGTGTACATCGCCGAGAACTACCTTGGTGTGATGCAGGTGCTATTTTGCAGCTCTATTCAGGCACCAGCTGTGGAGAGACGCGCGGGTCTATGGTGGAGGATTATTCGGCTCCGTGGCTGTGACCCGATGCTGATAACCCAAACTGATGTGAGTACCTTTCTCTCTTTCACAAGGGACGAGACTGACGAATTAAAGGGTCTTAAGCTACGTGATATTATTCCAGCAACCGAGAAAACTGAGCCGCATTTAAGCTGTCCTTTGTGGTCAGTTCCTTCGTCCGAGCCCGTTCGATCGGTTCAACTGGAGTCAAGCCCGCCAGCAGCTCAGCCGTCGATGCTAGTGTGTAACGGACCGGGTGTAACTGCGTATTCAGCTTATTGGGATTATCGGATCATGTCGATTCATGCCCATATGGCGGGGGGGAAACTTGCATTCTACGAGGGCTATGAAGAAGGAGTTTGGGTGTATTTCCCTCTTGAGAAGGGAGAAAAGATATCCGAAATCTGGAAATACAGCCAATTCAAACGAGGCTCGGGTTTAATTGTAAGTAATTCAGCAGGTACTTCAAGCCAACGAGGGGAGTATGTTAATCTTTTGACAGTTTAGGACAACGTACGGCCGTATTGCTCATTTTTGTCCTCAACCTAAGTTGCAGCCACCACCCGTGCCGACCTTGATTGATCTTCCACGCCAGGACAGGGGCAGCCGAATTTTCTTTGAACACTCTCCAATGGGGGTACGCAACCTATCTTTTGAAACACCTAAACCGGTGTCTACTTCGGGTTCTCCCGCTCTCCCCAAACCCTTATCTCAACATCCAAAGTCGACTTTTTTCGAGTCTTACTTCTACTCCATAGCTCATCTCGACGGCGTTGACAAGATCGTGCCGTGTCAGCGCTACTTGCGCGGGAAACAACATATCATTGGTTTACTTCTTCAGTTTTCTGACGGGCGTCAGTCTTGTCTCGGACAGATTCGTCTGGATTGCTTGGGAAGTCCTCTCCCAGCGGATGGCCATCAACGCATGTGGCTCGGTTTCTCTAAAGATGATTACAGGCCGTTCGTGTCTGTCTTGCGGCTTTCAGAATCAAAACCCAACGAAGACCTCGCGTGGCTTGAGGTACACCTTTGCGGCACATTGGAATGGTGGTTTTCCTTGAGGCAATGCCAAGTGTGTTACATGGGGAAATCAAGTCCACCTACTAGGCTCTGATTCAAGGAGTCGAGTCGGGGTGGTTGTTTCTAGATAGCGTCTGCAATCAATCAGGGTTTCAACTTTTGTTGTTCAATGACTCAATACCGTTGATATTAGTAGCATCTATTGGATTCGGACGGCGAGCCTGAAATTCTTTCACGTACGGCATAACTATGTGTCGGAACATTAGCTGTCCGGCCGCCGGCCGGATGACTCGTGTGCCCGGAAGGCTACATATCGGCCTCTGACGGCCGTGGCAATAACCTCCCTTTTTATTCCACACACTAAGCAATATCATAAGTAGACCAATATAACGAGTCTTCGTTGCTTCACCTCGCCGTATATACGGATACCTGGTATAGTTACCAACAGATTCGTTGCTTTGGGCATATCCTCAACCTTGTATCGAAGGCCTTCCTTTTTGGCAAGGACTCTGAGAGCTTTGAGAGACAGTCAGATGCATATGTTCTTCTACAGCAAGATGAGGCTGACCTCCAGCATTGGCGTAAGGCTGGCCCTGTTGGCAAGCTTCACAATGTTGTGAAATTTATCAGAGCTTCGCCGCAGCGTACGCAGAGGTTCAAGAACCTATCTCGTGAGATATCAGAAGGATCTGATCAGTCTGGTGATGTTCTTCTATCACAGCAGACATCTAGAGAACTTGAATTGATCCAAGACAATACCACGCGATGGAATTCTACCTACCTTATGATTGAGCGTGCCATTCGCCTCAAGGATGAAGTAGAGGGTTTCTGTTCTTCTCAGAATGTCAAAGATCCTGTGCCAGCCCAAGATATCTTGGATTCTGATGACTGGCTGCAGTTGGCAGAGAAAATGACGATATTGAAGCCTATCTGGAAGATGACGCTTCGAACGCAGGGCCTTGGCCAAGATGGCTCTCATGGTAGACTTTGGGAGGTAATCACTGCAATGGAATATCTTCTCAGTCACTTTGAGGGGTGGAAGACGTTCTATAACGTAAGCAGCAAGGGGGATATTCATGAGAATGGATCAGAAGAGTCACAGGCCTTCTCACAAGAGGTATCTCAAAGGTCTACTCGCTCAACAAGTCGGCAAGTCCCATCATATGTTCAAGATACATCACAAGTATCTCAGAGACGGTTTGATGAGAGCTCTCTACCTGCCCACGCTCGCCAGGAGTACATCAATATTATCTCTAACTTGGAAGAGATGGGGAGCAGTAGCCAGCAGTATTTGAGGACTTCTATCAACAATGGATGGAAGAAGCTGGATGAGTACTACACCCTGACAGAGGAGTCACCTCTGACTGCTGCGGCGTTAATCCTCCACCCTGCTTTTAATCTAAAGTACATGGAGAGAAACTGGCGATCCCCTCGCCAGCAAGAATGGGTATCCAATGCCAAGTTGGCTCTGAAGAGGTATTTGAATCGATGGTATCCCTCTGAAGAAGGGGAGGGCATGAGGGGTGTAAGTCAACGCCCAGAACCTCATGAACCAGATGACTTTGAGCAGTGGGTTCAAGCCGAAGCGACTATACTGGAGGAAGACAATGATGAGGAGCTGGATGAACTGGAGAAGTACTTTGCCCTCCAGAGGCAGGCTAATTGTAATCCTGTTGAGTGGTGGTTTGCCCATAAAGAGGAATATCCTCGCCTGAGTAGGCTGGCGTTGATGATCTTGGCGATACCCTCACAGTCATCTGACTGTGAGAGGGCATTCAGTGCTGCATCTCTTGCCCAGACCTCGCAGAGGCTGGGGATGAAGGTAGAAAGGCTGGAAATGTTACAATGTATGAGGCAGTGGCAGAAGAGGGGTGCAATTTCACTGCTGGATAGGTCTGAATAGCTTCACTTGGCAACAACTTGCAAGTAATTGGCAATCAAGCAAGTATGGCATCGCGATGTGGCAATCAAGTCAAGTTTGAGGCTCAAACTTGACTTGATTGCCTTGCGGGGGGCGCTGAGCCAAAGTACTAGTCTTACACCGGTTCGACGTGGACCCAACGCGACTAGGTCGATCCTCAGGAAGGTCAACCGTCCAAGCGTACTCGCCGCCGGAGGGTCTCGACTCGGCGAAGCAGCCGTACAACATCTTCTTGAAGACTCTCGAGGAGCGGGATAACGCTTTGGAGCAGACAAGATACGTTCTTGTGAATGGCCCGACATCCGCGCCGACATGTAGGTATAGGTCCCCATCATGGTCGGAAGATATGATTTCTCCGCAGTTTTCCGACGCTGGATCATTGTCGTTGTGTGCATCCGTCTTCGACATAGTTAATCTTGCTGAAGGGTATTGGAAGGGGCGGTGACTCCGGAGTTTCTCGTGGATGCAGTAAATGATAGGGGAAAAGTCGCTTGTAGTAGAAGAGAGAGGGGCTTGAAGCAACATCACCACACGGACGGACGTGTCTCGGCTTTATAGAACAGCGACAAGGTGCGCGTCTCTTACTTGAAATAACTTCTCGGGTGAAGCCATTGCTAACCTGGACTGTAAGAGGCCATAGCCTAGGTTGAACGAGGGCGGGACAGGCAAAATGATTATTTAGAACATTCTTGCGATTCTTGCGGATCTCCATCGCCCCTTAATCAGAGAAGCTTACATTATATGCAATTAGTGCGCAGGCTGTGACATAGTTCTCCGAATACCATCTTCATCATCCCAATGTCCTCGGAAAATGCCCCGCTGACCGGACCTCGATCGCTTGATTTCTGTGCCGACTTGCTGGAATCTTTCGCCTCTGGCTTCCATCCTCGCTTGTTCGGCACCAGCTGAGCCAACGGACGACGGGGTGGCTCCAGCAGCAGCGCTCTTTCAAAGTCGATCATCATAACCCCGTTGATCTCCGCATTGAACAGCATGTTTGCCGTCCGTACATCCTTGTGGACTACGCCCTGTTGATGTATTGCGCGCAACGACCGCATCGCCTTCCCTTCGAGCTGTTCACCCCCGCCACCCACAATTCCTGTCGAATCAAGGTCATATCCTCCCCACGACAGAAATGTCATGTGTACCACATACACTCGGTGGTCATAGTAATAAATCCTGTCCATCAATCGGAGGTCGATGGTCCCGAGGAACACGGGCACGTGAGTACCTTGGACCGGCTGCAGACGTTTGTAAACCGCCGCCTCGTGCTCAAGGTCTTTGGCAAATGCCCGAACCGTGCCCTTGCTAACGAAGGTATAGCCATACGCAAGCAGGCTCACCTTGAACAGTACGCCGCGCGCACCACCCTGCCCCAACGGCGTGATCCCGTCGTCTAGTGTCCGTTCTAGCTGTTCCCAGAGAAGCTCAAGGAATTGAGCGTGATCGATTGGATGACGGACACAGCTGCGGCTTGGGCCACGGCAGTGACTGCGGTGATTCTCGGGCTGCCTGTTGTGAAGTGCCATGTTCGGGCATCTTGCGTCGAGAACCCGGCCGTTGACGAGCCCTAACAGGCACTTTTGGGTGCAGTAGGGCCTGTCTTGCTCGTTGCTTCCTCCCCCTCCTCCGCCCCCGCCCCGCGGCCGCCGCGCTAGAATCCGCTTACTGCGTCGAGTTCCCTGACCTCCCCGGCCTTCTTGACGTACCCGCCGTTCTGTCGGGCTCGGCGTGTCTGGCAGGTCCCGTGCTGCCTCGTCGTCAGATGATTCTCCTGGCTCCCTTTGGTCATGTTCCCTCACGGGCTCATCTCCCACACGTCGCCGTCTCTTTCCTCGGAGAAGGCACGGAGATCGGTCGACACCCTCGTACGCTTCAGGCTGGTAGCCGGGTGAACTATCCGGCGCCTGTCGTTCGTCCTCCGGAATCGATCGTAGCGTCGTCTCGAAATCTTCCATCCACGTCTTCAATTTTTCCGTAGCTTGGCGGCGCTCGTCTTGCCCACGCAACCGCCGTTCACCCGGCAGACCCAGCGCCATGAGACTAAAGGCCAGATACTGCCCCACTGCCGTGCACAAGTGAAGATGATTTGGATGGGCCAACACTTCGGCACCAGGCTCTGCTAGGTGATAGAAAAGCGTCTCAGGCTCCCGCCAGTCGACCTTGAGAAACACGATCGCCTCGCCCGTCGTCAATAGACCGTACTCGAGCCCCCCCTCGATCATGTAGTGGTAGGTCTGCGTGATGGCGGCTGCAGTCAGCCTCTCCGCGTGATACTGGAAACGTGCATCTGGGTCCACCGACGTCGGGATAGTCTTCCGGTTGACCACGTCCTTGTAGATATCCATCGGCCGCAGTCCGAGACGAAGGTGCGGCGCGGTCAACTTGTGAGGCGTCTTGTACTCGGAAATGTAAACCATTGTGCGTCTCGCCGAGCCCGCATTGTTGGATCGGTAGACGCAGATCTGATCGGGTCGTAGCTGGTTGAGATCGAGGCCGTGGTCTGGCGTGGACGGTGGTGTTGATGGGGTGTCGCGGTCGACGACCTCCTCAGCAAGGTCGCTGATGGCATGCGAATGGTTCTCGAAAACGATGCCGTTTCCCAGATGAAATGCGCTTCTGACCTCTTCCACCTCTTTGAGCTGGTCTATGATCGCCCTGACGGGATCCTCGACGCTGTTGTGCAGGAAGTACTCGAGCGTCTTCTCGTCTGCTATCATGCGCTTCGAGATCCGGTTTCCTAAGCCGACGAGGAAGGCTCGGTTCTCGAAAAGGCGACTGTCGGTAGGGAAGGTGTCGTAGAGCGTGCCGAATGTGATTCTCTGTTGCTGAATAAAGTCAGGCCATGGTCGGAGATTTGTGGGACACCATTTGTTTCGCGGATTGGTGATGGGGCCCTTCGATGTCAATTTCGGGTTCCGTTCAATGTCAAAGCTGGAGAATACACAAGAATGGCAGGCAGCAATGTATTCGTCGAGTGTGGTGGGCTGGGTTTGTTGCTCTGACGCTTCAGCGCGTTGCTGTTCCCTCTCGGCGCGTTGCTGTTCCCTCTCGGCGCGTTGCTGTTCCCTCTCGGCGCGTTGCTGTTCCCTCTCGGCGCGTTGTCGCTCCTCCTGTCGTTCTCTCTCTGCTTCCTCGGCGCGTTGCTGTTCCCTCTCGGCGCGTTCTCGCTCTTCCTGCCGTTCTCTCTCTGCTTCCTCGGCGCGTTGCTCCGCCTCTCGCAGCCGCCTTGTCAGTTCTTCTATACCCATTGATCCATCCATGATGCGTAGGCTTCAAGTCGTGGTACGCATCCATTCAGATGGACACCTTCATCACATCAACATGTTTTAAAGTGCGGCCTAGTTAGTGTGGAGTCGCATTACGTACGCACGTTGCGAGGGGTTACCTGCCTGAAACCCCCCAACTAGCTAATCGACAGATGCACGGACCCACGCGCTCGGCGTAACACTACCCACATCACCGACATTTCTGCACTGCACAATTGATACATAGTACCTCGAGAGTTGAAGCTGAGGATGCAATGCCGTGCTGTTACTGTGGACCCGTGGAATGGGGATCGCATCAGAATCGTAGGTGCCAAAGTTCCTAGCAGGTTATTGGATAGATAAAATGACTTCGTAGACTTCGTCTGTCCGTATTGGCTCTACCCCGCAGTAGGTGTTTTTGACGTTTTTCCGCACTCGATGGGATACTCCTCCGCGTAACTATGTCTAGATCGTACCTACATGGTTCCATTATTGCCTTTATTCATAGGATTACCGGCGTAATATCAGACCCGTGCAACATTTTCATTTTTCACGCTACACAGGAATAGGTTTGTGACGGGAGAAGATCATTGAAGGCTCTCGCCCAGGTCCTGTGGTCGCATACACAAAGAAACATTTGTGACAGAAAGGCTCTAAAGTGCGCTTTACCTACGTACGTAGTGAATGAGTGCCCCTGTTCACATCCTTGAAGGCATTTAGAATAGCCAATTTGGCGGTTTAGCGGTGACATTGGTGCGACATAATGACTGTTAGATGCCAAAGCGTCCGTCGTCATTTCCCAGTCATCATCGCAGGCACCTACAGATAACTACACCATGGACTTGTTCCATCGGCAAATATACCGGCAAATCTGGGTTCATCGCTGGCGGGGGCTTAGTTAATTAGTGCATGCTTGCATCCTAAGGAAGTGCATTGGGGTTCGCCAACGCCCGGAACCACCGATCGACTGGGACATGAGCTCCCGTTAACTCTCGCTACTAGATCACACGTATCTTTTTCGTAGTAGCACCACACTGTCGTCAGTGCAGTCTGCAATTGGGCTGATAATCTTGCATACTGCGCTATGTCATACTTCGTCTCCAACACAGGGCTGACCAGCTCGTGTGGTACGTGTGGGCGCATGCCGATAGTGTCAATTGCTCCAATCACCGAGCGGCTTCTAAGGTGGTGAAAATACGGCGCCTAAGAAAGTCATTGGGCGACAAGCCTCGCGTTCTGTTGGTTCTTGAGCGCCGTCTCATGATCAGTACGTATGAATCTTCACCCCCGCTGATTGATCGATTGATTCCCACCCGGATGCGGCCGCTATTAAGCCCGGAGATCCGGCCATGCCAGCTTGATCTCCTTGGCAACCCATCGAGGTCCCAGCCACACAACCGACGAACGACTGAATACCGTACAACTCAAAGGAAGGGTCAACCTCCTTCCCCTAGTCCCTGTTCTTTGTGTTGGATTTAACTATGTTCTTTGACATTGTCCCTAATCGTTTCGGAGCACTTTCTCCCATTGGCAGAGGGTAGTAAGTTTGTCATTCGTCACAACTCGGATAATTGTGGAACGTCGAAGGGGGCTTCCCGAATTGCTGGCCAGTCGACGGCCAATGAATGCCCTCAGAGCTCTATTACGGCCGGTACCGTGGGGAATCCCTTGCGTACAGGGTCCACACAGACCCTCTGGGAACCTCTCTACAGTGCTTATTGCATCAATAATTACCTCCCTAGCCTACGCGACCTGTGCCCCTTCGTCCTATTCCCGACAATATTCTCCCTACCTTCACGCCTCACCACTTCACCAAATCACCAACCTTTCGCAACGGCGACGACGGTCACTCACATTTATGATAGCTATCGTCAACCATTTTCTGAAGCTGCCGGAGTCCACCCTGTTCACAAACGCCGCGCCTTGTCTGTCCGAGGACCGAGCAGCCACAGCACTGCTGCCGTAACCAGACATTAGCGAAAGAGCCTCCGGTCATGTCGATGTTCGTTTCAGGACAATACAGGTACGCTTACGTTCCGTCAAAGAACGGCACTGGGTGCCAGCTGCCTCCAGAACATGTTTACACTGACGGCTCCGAAGTACCGGTGGTGGCGACTGGCTTCATGGCGCCCACTCGCAAGAAGCAAGTACGCGTATCTCAAGTACGTAACCAACCATGCGACGGTATTTTCCGACTTGACTTGTACTGATTCGCGTCTCAGGCTTGTGACAGTTGTCGGCAACTCAAATCAAAATGCGTCGAGTTGAAGCCCTGTAAGAACTGTATGGAAAGATGTGTTGATTGTAAATACCAAGAAAGGGCACCAAAGCCGTAAGTAGGTCTGCACCGGTCCGTATCGTCCGTCATACTAATTCTGGCTCCAGAGCTATGCCAGAGGTTAAGAAGGCACTTGAAGACTTGAGGGCATCCATGAAAAAGTGCTTTCAGGACGTAGAAACAGCATGGGAGACATGGAATGAGGAAACTCCGCAACCGTTGTCGCCCTCACCGTCGGCATCGCCGTCATGCTCTCCGGCCGACCACGCTCGTTCGTTTTCTGAGGTAGGCTTTGACCGAGGCTCAGCTGCAACCGGAGGTTGCTCAGCGCCCAGCGGTACCGTGCAGTCCAAGGACACGGAACAACCGCCGGGACCAGCCCTGGTGCCTGGAAAACCGTCGATCCCTTCAAATCACACCACTCCAGCAGGCCTCTTGTTGGAATGGCCAGCGGTCAAAGCACTGACGCAGGTCTCGCTGACCCGACTCGGAATTAAGTACCCCAAGGACTTCCCCATATCCCAGGAACAGAATCGAGGATTGCTCCGGCTGTTCGGTTGCGGTGAAGGCAAAGCTTCCTTTTACGTACACCCGGACGTAGCCAACAGTGATGGCCCGTTGAGATGTTCGCCAGGAGAGGCCTATGGCAATTCCCCTCAAAACGAACCACGGACGAACAGGAACGCCAGAAGCTTTCCGGACTTCAGCGAGTCAAGTGTGCAGGCGTACGTCAAAAGCTTCAAAGAGCATATTTTGAGCATGCACCCGATTCTGACACTAGGTAATTTGGATCTAATGGTCAAACGCTTCCTGGAACACGTGTCTGTGGAAGACGTACGACACAAACCTGAGGTTGCTGGATTCGTGTCTGTGCCGGTCGCTCCCGTTGTGCGACGCAAACGACAGCGATCTATCTCTGTTGAACGTCCGAAAGAACCTGCTCAGCAGCGACGCGGACCGCCTCGGACAATCGAACACGCACTCGTCATGGTCGTCCTTGCACTGGGCAAGATATCCCAGCACAGAGGCAAAATCCCAGACTTACTTCGAAATATACAGGACAACTGCGACTTGCATACGACTCTCGCATCCGCGAATGATCTCCCTGGGTCGAGGAAAGCATCGATCTCGTCAGATGGTACTGACTTCCAGTCTACCACACCTTTGACGGAGAAGCAAATCAGCAACACCATCACACCAAGCCCACCGCCCCACATGAAAGATGCTGATCGAAGGAGTGCAGCGAAGTCTGTGCGACCTAATTATCATGATGTGCCGGGCCTCGAGTACTTTGCACTCGCATCTGACATTATGGGTGGCTACTTTGGCGATGTTTCGATAACTCATGTCCACGCACTTGTCTTTGCCAGCCTCTACCTTGGCCAACTTGGTAGAGTCGTGGAAAGTCACGGGTACATATGTCTCGCTGCACGGGCCCTGGTAATGCTCATGCGCCGGTAAGTAATGATATGATGTGACCGAAGTGACTTGACTAACAGGCAGAATAAAGTGACCTCTACAATTATCAGCAACTGCGAGATGCCCAGTCTGGTGGAACCCCCACCCTCATTTCCAACTCTGAAGACAACACCAAAGTTATGACCTACTGGACATGCCTCCAACTGGAAAGGTCTCAGCCTCGATCCTCTTGTGCGGCAGCTATGCTGACTGCTCCCAGTGATATTCTGGCAGAGCTGCCGCTACCACCGTCCCCCATTCTGAACTTTGAGGAATACATGCCCTGGCCGAACATGGATTTGTTGAAGGCTGAGTTCTCGGAAGAGATCTGTGAGGCCTATCTTGGGCAGTTACATTTGCGCAAACAACTGAACTTGATTCACTCGATGTTGTATGACCCGGACCCTTCGAAGGAACGGTTTGGGGACGCCTTGAACATCGCAGAATCGGCCTCCGCATTCAACCACACCCTCTCGGCGCGACACGCCAATCAACACCGGAATCGCCTGCGGTGCTCACACGTGCAGTGTCACACCATATCCGGTCGACCTTGCCTGCGATTGTACCGTGGCGTCGATGCGGGCCCCTTTCGACAGTTCCAGTCCCGTTGACCGTCAGAGCCTTGTTGGCGAGACCCTTTTCCTCCTCATCTCACTCCCAGACCACCCTACAGCATGCTGCGGAGCCTGCCTTTATTGTCGTTGGGGGCATATCCGTGGTGCGTCAACTGGGCGACAAAGCCACTCGACTCCGCATCAATCCCTCCTTGATGGCGGGTTTTACTCGGGCGATTGGCTATCACGGCACCCGGTTGGAGCGGCATCACCGATGCCTGTTCTGATAACAATAGATACAACATCCAAGAGTAACTACGGGGTTCAGTGGTGGCACAACAAGCGCGGGCGGGCCGAGGCGAAGCTACTGTAGTGAGTGGATGTCCTGGTCTCCTCCATGCGGAGGCGTTCACCGCTCCCGGTTGGCCGAATGCCCCGCTTTTCTGAATATCCATAGAGGACCGCCAGTATTTAAATCTTCCGTGGCTGTCCTCAGCGTCTTTTGCCTCGGCCCTGCCGTCGTAACCCTACGTTAAGGCAGACATTCCAGCGCAGGTACGACCGTTTCGGAACGCTGCGATCACTAGGAACGGCCATTTTGACGGAGTAGAGGCGGATCGTAATGGTGAGCTGCAGACATGCTAACTTTCCTAGACTTTGGGGGATGGATTGACTGACCCTAGCTAGACACCAACAACCATGCAATCACCCTCCGGAGGGATCTTCATAACAAGACTATCGAGAGAAAAGACACAAGAAAGAGCAGAAATTCTGTCCGAACTGCACAACGCACTGCCGACAAGCAATTTGCAAGCCTACTTCGCAGATTTGAAAAGCCGTCCCCTTGCCTGGGACATAGAGACTTTCATCGAGGGGGCGATGGTTCTGTCCGACTTGGTTGGCCATGAAAGAGCGGCATACTACGACAATCCGTTGAAAGGACCGCATAGCCTTAATTCTTTCACACAATCGTGGAACAAGATGCATCCTCAACACCCTATCACTATGTGGGATCAAGATATCAGACGGCAATGCCCTCCCACGTGGTTCAACGGACTAATTGACGATAACTGGGTATTGTCCTACCGCGGAGAAGCGCCGTTGAGTCAAGGCCTCAACGAACTGCTCCAAGGGCCTACCACACTCGACTGCGGCATGTGGTGCCAATTCCAAATATGGATGTCAATACGTCGCCTTATTGGGGATGAGTTGTTTGACTCTTGGATTCCACTAAAGAACGGACACTTCGCGCTGACACAAATGTGGGGCGATCCCATGAATGATAATGGAACAATCGGAAGCTTGCTTTACTCATTCTACGATGAACACGAGCAGGATTCGCAAGCGCGCATTCAGACGAGAACTGTGTCGAATCACCCAACATATAGTATGAAACACCCGGGAGGCATGGGGAGCTTGCAAAATGTGACCCAGGTTGATGGACGCAATCTTGTTTTCGATCCAAGCGCACCTCAAAACGTGTTATCGGAAACGGAACTAAAGCAGAAGCTTTTAGATGACTTCAACGCACCACAAGATTCGGCCGACTTGGAAAAACAGCTGCTGTACAAATTGCATCCAAGTCTTGTACATCCTCATTTTCATCCAAAGACCTTTGGAACCCTGGCCGAGGAGGCAGAGAAACATGCAAATGATGTGCTAGATGAGGACGAGTGGAGTGTTCGTCAAGAAGACGATGTTTTGTGTCTCGACTTCAACCTCCCAAGGCTCGTCTCCTGGATACAACAAAACAAGAAGATCAAGCTGGTTCGAAATTGATATTGGCGCATGTCACGAGGAACGGCTACATAGGGTTGAGTCAAGCCACAACAGATATACTGAAGGTGCTGGCTTGGGCAAAATGAATCTCCGATCAGGAATCCTACGGTCATGATTCGTAATACAATAGAGCAAAACGTTGCGACGGAAGTAGTAGAGCCTGCATGGTGTCGGTCCCCCCGAGTACGCTTGTTACGAAGGAAGTAAAGAAATGGGCGGAATACCTCTTTGCTTTTTCCTATTTCGGTGACAATCACGTAACGAACAGGCAGGTCTTCATGTTCAGCGTTAAACCTTTCCTATGTGTCCCACGAGTAACTCCCCGTTAGAGCGCTAGAGCGACCACTCCTCATTGCTATGCATTATGTGGAGGACAAGCGGTCTAGGGGCTGCACACGCCTTCAATGAAGAATGACCTGCCCAAGATAACAGAGTGCAACCTTGCCACTACGCTTCCAGACCGAGGCTTGACCAAAGAAGCAGAGGCGATGTTGCGGCAGGAACTTGGGATGAACGTGCAATCCTTGGGCGAGAAGCACTCCAAACCACCGTGGCGAGGCACAGCCTTGGTTGTGGGCGTGGTTGGAGGATGCGCGGACGCAGATGGTGGTAAAAAGCCAATTTCGACGGCAAGATGGGCAATCACATTACGCGCCCGGGGACATGTTTTCCAGCGCGTCGCTGGCGAATCACAATGTTGACGTAGTAGCTGCCAACGTACTTGGACACGAAATGTGGAGCACCCGCTCCAATGATATGCATACACCTATGCGTTGTGAAAACTCCAGTGCTGCGCAAAGCTACGAAGTATCGTTGGTGAGTGGTTACCGCACCGTACTTCGGAGGGTTGTCAGATCGGTCCCGGGTGTGTAATCAATACCGTGCACTCGTCACTGCATGCGTGAGGAAGCAAAAAGCCTCAGCACCCGACTCGACACGACGGGCGATCGTGTCCCGCCAGGTGAAGTCACCTAGAGAACGGCAAGAACGGGTTCGATAGGCGCATCGAGACTGGCCTCGAGGGACTCTTCAGGGAAGCTGCGCGCCAGAGGGTCGAGGACACGTGGGAGAGGGTCCGGTGCATCACGTACATGTAGGTGTAGAGGTGCTCAGCAGTGCGATAACTGCATGCCAACGAGACGTTGTCAGTTAGTTATCAAACCTGAAGCGTTATCTAACTTATACGGTCAGGCCTATCCCAGTACGTTATATTAGGTACAACAATAGTCACATTGTTGTTGCAATCAATTGAACACCGACATGACCATGTCTGCTTACGTTATCGTTGCATGAGTTAGGGGATGGCCGCTAGAGATGCACGGAGAAGTCCATTTTCACTCATAAGACATGCTTATTTAATTTGTCCGATGGACCCCAAATTACCTGTTAATCGCTGCGAGATAGACACAATTGGAGAATGGCCGGCAAGCTGCCGCATTGAATAAGCCTCTCATGAGAAACAAGCTATTGCTGTCGCTGTACCCTTCCCTCACAACCCTGATATTGTAGTGCTGGACGACGCAACGAGTGTTCTAGATGTTAAGACTAAGGCCTCTGTTCAGAAGGCCATCTGGGATAACTTTCAGGACAAGACTGTGATATGGGTTTAGTGAGTCACCAGATAGAAAGCCTCTGCACATCGTTCTAATTCACTATTTAGGCATGACTTTTCCACTACCGAGAGGGCCGACATCATTGCCATGATAGGAAAAGAAAAGGAAGGAAAAGGAAGCTCAGTCCTCGAGCAAGGCAACCATAAATCTCTGCTACAAGAAATGGCCTCTATGCTGAGTCCTGGAGAAAGCACACTGGAGGAAAATTCTGATAAATAGTCTAAGGTGGAGGAGTCATTAGTTGCTTCAAAGAGAAGTTGGGATGAATCAGGTATGGGTAAACAGACAATGCTAAAGCATCCAGTCTTAAAACAAATGGATTTCCTGGTCTGGTCTTGAAGTGCGTGTAAAGGGATGGCTTACGGTAACGAGAGACAGCCGCGCGGACGGTAGTAATGCGACTCCTGTTGCCATGCATCAGACGCTGCGGTTCATAACAAAAGATTTAATACAACTTTTCACAAATGCAGCCATGAACTCTTCGCATGAAGACAGCCTCCTGACTTTATATCCTTTAGTTCTCCGTGGTTAGGAGTCGGATACTCTTCTTAATCTCAGCATGATCCCGAAAAGTATCCATGTACTGAGCATAGTCAAACCGCCACAGGTGAAGCTCAATTTCCTCCGGAAAGAAACCCGCAGTCTCCCAATCGATAATGGACTTGACCGAGAGAGTCTCCGGGTCAAGGATAATGTTGGATCTGGTTAGATCGCCGTGACAGAAGACATATTCTTGACCCGGCGGGGATTGGATAGGCGGCCATTCGGTCCTTCCGTCAAATTCTTCAATGCGTGGAGGCGGAATAACAACGCCATTGAGACCAGTCTGTTTCGATGTGAGTCCTCGAAGCTGCGGGATGACCTCTGTCTCGATGAAGTTGTTGGTGTTGTCGAATGCGATCTTCTCGCATTTCCAGCATTTTCCGGTGGAGGTGTGAACTTGAGGCATTCGGCATGTTTCCCCAATATCTTCGCAAGGGATTCCATAGATGTATTCTACTTCAAGACACATGGCGCCATCGGTATCTTTGCCACAGTAGAGAACTCTTGGTACTGGAATCGTGGTGCGTTCCCGGATGAATGATAATGCAGATGCTTCGTTCTGAAGCCGCTCAGGGCCCCATCTCCAAATAATTGGTTCTCCTTTGATGTTGGTTTGTCGTTCAGAGGGGGTATATTCCTTCTTTGTGAAGCTGTTCAACGTGGTGATGTATTTTTTGGTTAGGAGTTGCAGGATTGATGGCTCCATATCTGAGGCGTACTGATGTGGCGAATGTCGGAACTAAGAGATGGGGAATACGTGGTAAAAGAACGCAATTAAATAGGAATTTGGAAACTAGATGATCACGTGCAGAGGAATTTATTGCTCCGATGACGTCATACGCATGATTGTCGCCTTGATAGTAGCAGTAGGTTTCGGGCTGATACAAGTTGCCGAGTATTCTTCCAAATATCCCCCATTCCCGTTCCTAACCTGAGAGACACGCGCACAAGTGGTCGCCGCATTTGCTGGTGGTGTCTTTCGTACAATAAGGACATTTGTAAACCGAAGCGTTGATATTTTTCCCACAGTGAGGGCAATTTTTCTCAGACCTACTAATGTCAGAACTGTCTCATGATTGACGCTAATGTATGTATTTCTCACATGGCGAATGTCGGCGTTCAACAAAGAGACGCAAAAGATGTAAAGGTATAAGCAGAGGAGATTCGTGGTCTGTCAGCTACTCAAGAGAAATGCAGGTATCCAAAGTCTTGTGCCTTGACGAGCTGATTCTTCCGATGGGGGAGATTCTCCCTCTATATATATTTATAGCCGTCAGATTTCATCCTACACTTTTCGTATCAATTGGGAACAAACCTATTTGGCTTCGAATACTTCAATTTCTCACATGCCTCCACCGCCCGGCTTCTGCGCGGGGCTATGACAGGTGCGACGATTGCACTCCATAGACGGCCAACCCGCTGAATAATTCGGGGGCCTTCACGGTTGAACCCCAATGCACAGCGCTCAAGTTGGATACGCCGTTGTCCGTTCCCAATTCTGCAACCCTCATCTCGAGTGGCATAAGAGTCGACAACGGCCCATAAATTCTGCATCTTGACAAGTCATTCACCAGGGCCTCGTCAATTCTCGGCACCACAGCCGCAGCAGGTAGCTTCCCATCGGGGATCTTCAGGGGGGGTTCGGAGGGGTTCGGATTAGTTCTCCCAGCCGTGGTTGAAGTGACTCGAAAGAAGGCAATGCAGAGACTGGCTAGTGACTGTCACCGTGTGTCCTCAGTCATGAAGGCTGTATCTCTCTGTATCGTGTCTCAGGAGGCATATGCGTGAACATATCTGGCTTGTTCAGGTAGGGCTAAGCGCGACCGCTGAAAATGTTGGAACACGCAGCAACATTGGCCAAAGCTGGGCTATTCTCTGATCCATGTACTCTTGCCTGTCACACACACGCCAGCAAAGGCCCAGTCGCTAACCCGGTGTGATAGGCAAGTAGCCAAGATGGTGGGATCGTGTTGCGAGCTCACAGTGCTCTTCAGTAACGTGGATTGACAGTATCACGTTTGTGTCAGACGTATCGCGAGCCGCGATTCCAACCAAATGGAACGGCGCCCACGTATTCGTGCATTGTCAGCCTTCCCCCTTTAATATAGACCAGATTGGCCTGCGTGGCTGCATTACAAGCACCTGCCCACCATAAAATCGGCTAAACCTAATGGGTTCGAGGTCTTCACGGCGTAGAAGGTTTGAGCACTTTGGGACTGGCGCTTGTTGGCAGCTTCAAGCCAAAATCTCACTTGCATACTGTACAGTCTCTCGGGATATTCAAGTCATCGCGGCATGGAAACAGTGCACTCTTCTTTCCTGTTATTGCTCCTGTAACGCATCCTAGAGCATAGGATATTCGAGGTACGCAAGCCACTGCTGCAGGCCGGCTATCCAATGCTTTGCTTCCGTGTGCCCCATAGTAGACCACACTTTTTCCAACTCAACAATTTGCGCACGGGACGCTTGTTCCAGCTCCCGTTGGCCTTGGTGCTTAAACACGTCGCAAAGTGAGAGGTGAATTATGCGGGTTGCATGCCCACTGGTCGGGGGAAACTTATTTATGGCGATGAGTGCTTCTGTCCACCACGAAAACGCGCCTTCCCAATCAGAGCTTATATGTCGCAGCTTGGCTGCTGTGATGCAGAGTCGCAGTCTTGCCAATTTGGACAACCGCTGAGACTGAGCATTGCGACAGAGCCGGTCGGCCTCCTCAAACTTTTGTTGAGCGAACAGCGACTCCGCTAAGGACAGGTTGAGCAGCGCACGAGTAGCTGGAGTGTGGCATCGCCGTTCAAGTTGCGTTTGAAGCAGTTGTTCTGCACGGATGGAGTCGTCCAGCTCTCTCATCGTATCGGCGACTTCGATAACTAGGTCTCCAGCATCTTCGTCAAAGTGGAGCTTTCCGAGTTTTTCCACCGCACACCTCGAGTTGTTCAGGTATTTAAGAGAGTCTTGAAATTTGCCTTGGAATCGTAGGATTTTCCCGCGCAAGACATTCATACGGAATAGAACGACTTCTTCAACAGGAGAAGAGTGCTCGGTTGGCTGCCACTCTTTGAGCACACCTAATGCTGAGGACAAATCCTCGTTCTGGAAGAAATCCAACGCTCTCTGGTGAAGAGTGTACCCGATTGCGGCATGCATCCTTTTATTGACAGCGCCATTCGTTTGGACTTGATATGAGTCGCGGGCTGAAGTAGCCGGCTTCATGTTTCCAGCAAGCCGCCGCAGCAGAGACTCTCTTTGCGCAATGCAAGAGTGGAGATACGGATCTTGCAAGTCGCACATCGTCGCTTTTGCCTGTGAAACTGCAAAGTTTTTCCATTCCATATTGGGAAAGCGGGACGCTTCGATAAGCGTAAGAACAATATCAGTTCTGTCACTGACGGCCAGGCTCTCATAACCATCATACTTTTGGACGGCGTTCAGGGTGTGGACCAGATGAGGTTTCCAAATCACCCACAAGTGCGGCTCTCTGACAATTGTTAGAACTCTTGCGAGGGTTTGACTAGGTGCGTTACTCACACGGGTTCGAGGTATTTCCACGGCAAGGCCCGATACGCAGTGATGAGGGCTTGCCGTCGCCAGAAGGGCTGAGATGCCGGAGGCAAGCTTTCCAAGACGGTCGCCTTTACATCAGGATGGAGAATGTATGTCCCACCAGCGTCGGGGGAGACTGCCGACAGCCGCTGTAGTTCGTCCATCGCTTTGTTCAATGTTGACAGGTTGGATAGTAGTGGCCGAAGAATGATATCATGTGGCGCGATCGTGTCTTCAACCTCACCATCTTCGGTCCAACGCCTTCTTGGTGTACCTCCACGATAGAGCATATCTGTAGACACGTTGGAACTGGCTAGAAAGCACAATAGTATTAACAAGGCTGTACTTCGCGGCTGTGCAGGGAAGATTCCTGGCATTCCGGCTATCGGTGTTCCCGTGCAGTCGCTCACGCTGCTCGCGGAGATTTGACATGTCTGGCTTCCTAATCCAGTCGTGTTGAGAGACGCCTGCTTGTCAAGCGGCAAAGAACCGGTTACTCGAGGGAACGGAGGGTCGGAGATAAGTGCTAAAGGCGACTCAGAAGGAGCAAAAGACTGCTCATCTACTAGAGCGTCAGCGCGGTAGGAGAGAATCGTCAGACGAGGACATACTCAAAATCCAAGTCAACGTAGTCCTAGCAAACTCGGTGCGTTGGCCTGCCTGTTCGCAGATATCCGTATTTAGGGCCAAGCTGCTGAGTGCAGCTCGACAGCTTTCTTCGCTGGCTCTCTCCCAACTGGCATCCAGTGAGTGGCAAACAACGTTACCGATTCGTTCAAACTCACGTGGATCCCGGTCCAAGGACGCAGAGAACACCCAGCAGCGATGGGGCACGGGTGGAAATATTTGCAGCCTTGACAACCGAGTCAAAGAGCTCAATAATCTTTGCCCACCGCCTCCCGACCCAAAGAATGTTGTATACCTTTTGATTGATCTTGTCATCGTTGAGTACCGCATCCTTGATTCGCTTTACGATCGGGTCGATTGATGTGTTCTTCGGGTGCAGTTGGGCCAGTGCGTAGCAGTGAAATCGCTTTGATAGCTGTCGTAGTTCGATCGCCTGGTCGGATTGCTCGACAGCGAGAAATATACGTACGAATATGTCGTGTCGGTCGGCGGACCTCGGTGGGTAGAGCTGGCGACCGGCTTTGCCGAACGATTGTTGTAGGGCTTGACACGGGTACGAACTCACAAGGTTGTGGATCTGGTTTGTTTGAGACAACAGTTGAAGCTGGGAGTCGGGGCACGACTGTACTGCCCCCCCCTTTGCTACTTGCTTCTTGTAGATCCCGTGCGGTTTGTAACTGCCAGTGAAGAGATGAGCGACTTTTTTGTATGCTTTTCGCAGAAATTCAGCCTGGAGAGAATCAGTCGATCGTTTCTGCTAAACCGGGGAACTACTAGCCTCCACAGGTGTGATTGAGGAAAAGTCCTCTCTGCGAAGCTTGTCACATACACAGACCATTGCTAACAGTGGAGGCCCCAGCGATACACTCAGCGGACCAGAGTTGTTCAAGCCTCTATATATGTACCTGTATTTTCTACGTCGTATAGACATCGCACTATTTGGGCTTAGCGTTCCAACATAGCCCCAGATTTTGGTTTCGTTGGGTGGCTCACAACAATGACTGATCAATAGGTATTCGGCCCTTCTGACCATGCAGGGATCACGACAGGGGCACCTAGCTAGCCAGCTAGCAAGAAGCATTCGACCAACAATCAAATATGCATTCGATGTGATAGAATTGAGAAAGTAGGCTTTAAATCTTTATGGTGGGATGGCTCTGGAAGTAAAACAGTTACAACATAATTCTGGTGCCCCTAGCAACAGTGGTAGCGAGTCGACTGAAAGGCAAAGAAAGCAGCAACTATTTTATCCTCACTGCATCGCGATAAGCGAGCTGCCACAACGAATGACCAAGGATGGTTCCAAAACCGCCCAAAACCCTTGGCCACGCAATTGGGTCGCCAAGCGAGAATTTACCAGTCGGAATGATTCTTGGTTTGGTGCCATTGCACACTCCTCGCCTGGAACTGTTCTGGCCAATGCCAACTGCTCGCCAGAAACGTTACTCCATGATGGCGCACGATTGGCCTGCTTGCTGTAGCCGCGGCGTTGATCCTCATGAGACGATCCTGCGCCAAGCGGGACTTGCGAAGGGACCCACTTTGACTGGCCCGAGCTTAGGCTTGTGCTTGTCACACATCATCATCCGGAGTGAGAGCCACCGCCGGGACGGAGGATGCGAAGAGAGATAGGGGGACTCCTCCTACATATGACCCGAGTGACAAAAAAAGATACTGTCGCAAACAGCACAACATCAAATTAATAAGTATTTTCATACAAATCAATCAAATGTAATGCAAAACTATTCTTTTTACCACCATGTATGTTTTTCCCCGATATCGATTACGTCTTCGGTAGGCTAGTTGGTACTGTGGTCAGCGAAAAGGGCTTCATCCCATTTGCAACTCTCTGATCTACTGATTATGTCGGCGACACGGCGTTGGGACGAACGTGTCATCTCGGTGGTGGGGATATGTTTCCGTTTCGACAACAATTGTGGGTAGGCAGAGAAGTGTTGCAGAAACTCGATAAGGATGGATGGTAGCCAAAAATCAACATGGATGAGCCCCAAAAGCTGCGGTCTGTGTTATTTAAGTATTTACGATGCTGGCAGCCGGTGGGTGGGGAAGGCAACTGAAGGCGTCTTCAACATGGCTGCCTTCGGATGCCATGGTTCGCCGTGATGGAAATGTAGGCTGCAAATCCGTCGGGCAACCAGTCCGTTTCAAGAGCTCGACAAGGCAGTCAAGCTACTGTGCCCTGCCGGTGAAACGGGCCAGCAGTAGGCCTCGAGGTAGGCCGAGCCAGTCCAGATGCAAGGTATTCTTGTCGACCTTTGCTGATAACAAGCAATATGGGCTGACAAGCAATGGTGTGTACACGCGACCCCGCTCTGGTGAACAAAACTAACACGTCACCAAAGCCTCGACAGATGATTGGCCATGTCTTTGTTGTCTTCCAAAGTCAGACGCGTGTGGGCAGGAGCCAGAATCGGCTCCAACGCGTAACCGACGTTGGAGAGGGACATTTCCATCATTGATTACAGCGCAATTTATCGCCATGCCCGGCCACAGGCACCCGGTGATAGCGCAGGATAGTCATCAGCTCTGAAGAGACCGGAACATACTGTACATAGTATTGCAATCATTATCGAAGTCTGACGGCGTTGTTTCGACCTAGTCGCGATGGGTCCACGTCGAACCAGTCAGTGTATGACTAGTACTTTGGCTGATTACACACCAAGGACATTACCGACCACTCTATCTCCTATGTCGAAAAGAGATGGATTTGGCTCTTGTTAGGCGCAACTAAGAATGTCAGCAAAATCCATTTCCAGCTCCCTTCAACCGGCCGAGTTTGGAGCGAGATTGTCCCCAGCCACACGACAAGAATCTTGCTCGCCGAGTCATGTCCCCTTTTTGCAAGATCCAAATTTGGCTCTTGTGGAAAGCCATTTCTCAATTTTGGATTCCGGCTTTGGGAGTCGATCTCCCCAGCCACGCGACTAGGGTCTTGCTCTGTTGTGTACTGTAGAAATGGATGCCGAGACCTAGACATCCAGTTCCAACGTCGCCACAACGATGAGGCAGGAGGTTGTCCCCAGCCATGCAACCAGGGTCCTCCTTGTCCCACTACCTCCCCTGTCTCCACGCACCACGTTTGACTCTAGCCAGGACCTGGTTCCGGCTGGTCTTCCCAGCCACGCAACAAGGAGCTTTCTTTCTCTACTACTTACGGTGACTGCAAGATCCATATCTGGCTTCCAGTCGCTACATTGGACAGTCCGGAACATGCTAGGAGCCTGTTTGGGCTCCCAAGATCCCAAGATGGGCCATCCAAACCACATAGCAAGCACCTTGCTGTGCCGTGTATGGTCCCCGCCACACCCATTTCCGGCTCCTATTGATATTTTGGAAAGCCATGACTTGGAAAGCCAATTTCAGCGCACCTACGACGATGACGCGGATGCCGGTTCTGGCTTTTGGTCCACAGTCTTCCCAGCCATGCAACAAGGAGCTTTCTTGCTCTACCACGTGTTCTATCTGCACAATACATATCCAGCTCCTGGAGGGGCAGGTTCTAACCTTTCATGGAAGGCGTTCTCCACCGTCCGGCAACGACTCTAATTGCTCTGCTATATTTCCGTATGCAGAATCCATTTACAAATCCCAGTCGTTACATTGGAAATCCGTGACCCAGAAATCGGCTTTTGACGCCGCTACACTTCCATCTTGAGATCCTGTTTTCGTAGGAGTCACTATCCCCAGCCATACAGCGGGCACCTTACTTCACCGTGTACCCTGTCCGCAGGATCCTGTTCCGGCTCCTAGCCTACGTCACTCTAGATCGAGCTCCGAAATCCACTTTGACAGCGATTGTGCACATGGCGAGCAGCAATGAAGCGAGAGAGTCGCCTTTCTTGCTCCCCATTCCTCCAGTTGTGGCGGTGTCCGCCCGCTTCCGCTATGGGCCGAGCCACAGCGCTTGACAACAGTACTAGCGACCCATCAGCCTGGAAGAGACGATTGACTGACGGTAGCCGTGAGAAACGCAAGCGAATCAAACGGCAATCCTGTTAAACCACCGAGGCTGCAATCGTGTGTCGGTCCGTACTCATATTTGCAAAACTGAAACTACTAACGAAATACTGCCACCCGCAGAGACGAGGCATTACCCACTCGAGTTCCTGGATCCGAGGTCGCTGAACAGCCGACTTCGTACGAAACTGAACCTCGTGACTCACATTCTCCCTCCATCTCAGAATCCGTACTTAAGGCTATCCTCCCAAGCACTGCGAGCATCTGGGGTCCATATGGGCGCGTTGCCGCGGGAAAGGGCGCGTCGATCCTCGTCCTCTTGGATGAGCAAGTCCTCGGCCCGACGGCTGAGTAGAGGGTACAGCGAGTCGCATTCCTACATGGCGCGGGGAGGAGCGAGACACAGAGTGTTGGCGGTCTACAAGGGAGAATGATCTTGGTGACTGGGTGAAAAGGCGCGGCGAAGGGATACCACCCACCTCAGTGTCATTGGGGTCGAGATTTCGACAGTGGTCCCCAAGAGTGTAGCCGGCCGACGTTCGCATGATGGCATCAAGGTCGGTCTTGCCATTGCGGAACTGGCAAAGAAGATGGGCCCTGAGGATTATATCGCCATCTTCCGCGGGCCACCAGAGGCGAACCTTGACTTGACGTTGGCTGGCAACTGGAAATCCTTGAAATAGTTCGACACCCCGTCGTTCTCGGGAACATCGCGGAGAGAGCGGAGGTGTGCGGCGCAGCCATCGACGAGCGTGTCGATGACCAGAGAGGGGGTTGTAGGCTTTGTCGGGAGTGGTCCCGGCGCAGTCGACCTCGGCGAAGATAACGCGACAGGCGACTGCGTCGAACGAGCCGCCGGCGAAGTCGTCCTACGCGGGGCTGGCGGCGTCGTCCACGTCGGATTCCGCCATGCTAGGCTAGCGGAGAGAAAAGTCAGCGTGGAAACGAGGCAGGCGATAGACGTCGCAGATGTATTACTTATTGAGCCGCCGGGGAAGAAGTGCGGTCTCGTCCGTTGCGTTGATCTTCTGCGGTGGGAAAAGCTGCTGCGATGGCGGGCGTTTGGCGGAGATGATCGCCAGGGACGAAGGAAGAAGGACCCGCTGCGAAGGGGCATTGATTAAAATCCCTGCCTGTGTTTATCTAATAACGAACCAAGTGCCTCTTCACGTTGTGTCGCACCTTCTTCATCCCACCTGCTGCCTGCCTGCCCGATTCGCCACTCCTATTTCACCTCACTCACACTTTCCAGCTATCCTGCCTAGGCCTAAACACCTTTTTCGTCTCACTCTTTGGCCTCATTTCCAACAACAACAACAACAACAACAACAACAACAACAACAACACTTCGGCGTTGGTCGCCCTTGATCAACCATGGATGCCTCCGACTCTCCATCTAGCCCTCCAGGCTCACCAGCATCAGCGGGTTAGTCGGCATCATTTGCGCTGTTCCGTTCGTTTCGATTTATGTCAATTGCAGACTGTCGAGATCCTCTTGTCGCCGATTACATGCGTCGTCCTCTTGAGTGCTCTGCGGATTAGAAGCCTGCGAAGCCGAGTAAGAGAGCGCGGCGGTTATCCTCAACAACCGCCCCCCCCCGGAAGGAAGCTCCGAGGCTAACAATGCCACCGCGTGCTCGTCCCCGAATGCCGCCTCTAGCGAACTGGCCCTCCGAACCGATCCTCGACTGCCGCGAACCGCCGTCAACCTTGACCCGTCCCCCGCCGTAGTTTCGGCCTCCGCATTCAACCACACCCTCTCGGCGCGATGCACAATCCAACGAGGCGGGTAGGTCGTCGACGAGGACCTGATGCAAGGATTATTTGTGACCGGCGCCCGCCGCGCTCCATGTCCGAGCTGGGACAGACGGCATGCGTGCGACTACAGCTGGGATTGTCTTTGGGCAAAACTGGCATCCAGCCGAGTACACTTCGACAACGAGAACGAGGCTGTGTACCTACGTCTCGAGTTCGATGGCCAGCCTCCCTACCGACCGTCCACGCCGATCAAGCACGACGGGCAGTTCAGAATCGTTCTGGACCAGGTGCTGTCTTTCTGCCAAGACTGGATCGCCAACGCGGCCGACGCTCGCGAGGTTACTCTTTACTGGGACATTCGCTCGCGCTATGATAATCCGTCCGAGACCGCCTCCTCGGAGCAGCAAGACGTAGACGACGCTCTCCCGGACGCGGGCCACGACTCGAAAGCTCCTGGGCGGCGACAAGGACGATGTCGACGACAAAGACGATTCCAACGACAACGATAACGATGTTATCTTTGTCAGCGCCGGTCCCGTGGAACACGCTGCGGATGTTGACCTACTCATAAACTCACCGGATGACGCCGCCGGCTGACGCAGGACGTGCCACTTCTTCGATCATGACGAACGCCACATGACCATGGATCCGGAGCACCGCCGCCAGCTTCACGGCACGAAGTGGAAACTGCGATCGCATCAGCTCGACGACATCCGGCGTGTGATCGAGCAGGTCGCCACGGACAGACACCTCAGCGCCCTGCTTGCGCATCCCATGGGCGTTGGGAAAACCATCACCTACCAGGCCGTGATCGCGGAACGTCGACTGGCGTACATCAGCCGACTGCATGCCGCAGCCCGCCCCGAGCTCCACCGCAACCGGGATGGACCTCACCGCTGTGCCCTGCGTGGCCGACCCTTCGGTATCCAATGCGCTTGCGAGACAGACGGCTTGACGGCCCGGTTTCTTCGAGAGTTTCCCGAAGGCGCGACTCTTGTCGTGGCCTCAAGCTCTGTCGTACCTCAGGCGGTCAAGAATGCTAAGGCATACTTCCGTCGTACCGTCACCATCCACTTGCCGTCGGGTGAGCCGAACAAGCCCGACTCCACCGAGACATTCGATTTCACCAAAATTGTCGACTGGCGAATCGTGGCAAGTGCCAAACACGCAGAGGTCGCAGCAGCGCGGGCTGTGTGCGAATACCCTGCGGCGGCGGACTTGCCCACCAAGACGCGGATCTCCCAGACGTACGTGGAGTGGGAGGAAGACGGCTCGAAGCTTCTCCGGAACGCCAAAGTCCACCCGACGATGACACCTCCGGCCGTGGACGCCACCCAGCTTGTTTTGGTCGTCGGCCAACAGCGAGTGAGCGTCGACAAGAGCTGGCGCAGGCTTTGGACCGAAGTGATTGAGCTGCCGATACGCAACGGCCGACAGGCGAGAGTTTTGGTCGGTGGCACATACTTCTTCGGCCTCATCGTGTGGGACGAAGCCCACCAGGTTCGCGGCCTGAACACAACCACCGCAAAGGTCCTGTGGGAGATGCTGTCGCGGCAAACACACCCACCGATGGTGGTGTTGGCCACCGGGAGCCCCATCACCAGCGGGTTCAAGGACCTGGCGCTGATGCTTTCCATGATCCGCAATCAGCCGGGGCAGCGGCAGGCGCTTGCTATCCGGACCGATCTGGCCAACCTCGACACCAAAACGGCCAGTCTCCAGAAGGGAGCCGGTGAGCTCGTCGTGGCCGGGGAAAATAGGTCCCTCGGCAAAGATGTCATCGCGGAGTGTGCCAGGTTTCTAGGACGCGACATTTTCAAGAGGGGCCCTACCAGCTTGTTTTTTGGTCATCCGATCATGGAAAAGAAGGAGGTTGTTACGGAGCGGGTCGAATGCCCGATCGACCCCGAGTTCCGGGACGCCATGGATAGCCTCGTCGCCAAGGTGGGCAGCGCGGTTGTGCAGAAGCACAGGCCGTCCGGGCAGCAGACGGCGGCGGCGATGACGCAGCGCCGCGTCGATCGAAGGGCAAGCAGAAAACGACGTCGCGCGCCGACGGCGACATGGCCATTATCAGCAAGAGCCAGGAGGTGCGCCAGCTGGACCTCGCCACTCACCTGCCCGGCCTTCTGCGGGCGTGGAAGACGACGCAGATCGAGACTCGCTGGATGGACATCGTCGATGTGATCGGATACGGCAAGGGCCTGCCTGTCCCGCCGACGTACCTCGACAAGGCGCGCGTGCCTCCCGGCATATGGAACAGCCTGGACGACATGCTTGCCGACTGCAGCCGGACGGCGAACCTGCTCGACATCTGCACGAAAGCTTTCAATGACTGCCAGATCTATCCCGATGATGTCGAGTGCGGGCCCGGATTCGGCGGTCCCAAGAACGTCGTCTTCTTCACCAAGTGGCCTGTTCTGGTCTATCTGGTCCAGCTGTGGTTCGAGACGAGGGGAGACGGCAGGTTCCAGACAGCGCTTGTGCACAGCGGCGTGCCGGGAAAAGAACGCCAGAAGATCATCGACTGGTTCCGGGAGTTCAACGAGCCACGCGCCGGGGCCGGCGGCGAGTACGAGCCTAAGCGGCGTACTAAGGCGTTCATCACCACATACGCGGTTAGCGGCACTGGTCTTGACGCGCTTAAGGTGGCTAACTACTGCGGCTACTTTGGCGTGATGAAGAATGTCAACGAGGAGAGGCAGGCGACTGGCCGGATCGACCGACAGGGCTAACTCCTCACGAGCTTCGTGTACTATTTACAGTCGATGGCCGAGCCTCTCGATCGGCTGACAGCGGGGATGAGAGATATGAGGAGCGCGCTTTACGGGGAGGGGGGACTGTTGGAGGAGGTTGTCAAGCTGTTTTAGACGCAGTGTCAGGCGGTCCAGACAGGATCGCAGTGAGAAGGATGATGCGGCCATGCTTGTGAGAAGGCCTGGTAGATGCTTCGGATGATTAGCCGGATGAATAAACACGTACAATTGTCACGTTTTGGCCCTTATATTAATCTATGCTGGTGCTTTCATGCCACTGATGTCGCGCCCTGCCCACAGCCTCGTCTCCTGGCATGCAAGATTTTATGGCTCAGAGACATGGCCGTTAAACTGGATTCCGAATAGCGGCATTTTTAGCCGTCTGACAATCCAACGCGTTACATCCATGGCTTGGATCGGCTTGGATCTTGAGTAGGTGTAAAACAGTCAAAGCCAGACGTCTTTATTACATGAAGCCTCTCGCAAAGCGTGCTATTGGGCGACGTACAAGTATAAAACATCAGCCGGAGTTTATGGACGGTGTCTTGTAGTTCAATAGATATCCCTTTACTTTGAGAACTAATAATCGAGGAACCGTTTGCGAGAGTAAGCAGAGGCTTTCGCTGGCCGCCCCGCCCCTCAGAATGCCGAACGCTCTGTTACTGAGTGAGATCATCAGTAATGAAATCCATGTGTTTTAAGACTAAGTGCCTTGGCATCGTCTGTCTACCCATACTTGATTCGTCCCAACCTCTCTTTGCAGCAGCTAATGACTCCTCCACCTTTGAACTATTTATCAGCGTTTCCTCCAGTGTGCTTTTTCCAGGACTCGGCATAGAGACCATTCCTTGCTAGAAGAGATTTATGGTTGCCTTGCTCGAGGACTGAACTTCCTTTTCCTTCCTTTTCTTTTCCTACCATGGCAATGCTGCCGGCCCCCTCGGTAGTGGAAAAGTCATGCCTAAATAGTGAATTAGAACGATGTGCAGAGGCTTTCTGTCTGGTGACTCACTCAACCCATATCACAGTCTTGTCCTGAAAGTCCTTGCAGATGGCCTTCTGAACAGAAGCCTTAGTCTTAACATCTAGAGCACTCGTTGCCTCGTCCAGCACTACAATGTCAGGGTTCTTGATAAACAAGCGTGCGATCCTCAATCTTTGTAGTTGGCCGCTTGAAAATGCCCTAAGTTAGGGAATCAGCGATGATGCCAGTGGAGATTGGAATCTTTTCGAACGAGAACTCACTGTTCATAATCTTCTATTTCGGTTGCATATCCATTGGAAAGCTCCTTGATATCGTCATGAATACACGCTTTCTGACAAGCCTCATAAACCTGCTCTTCAGTAGCATTTTGGTTCGCATATAGTATGTTGTTCATAACACTTCCACGGAATAGACTCGCCGTCGGTCCAACATACCCAATGCGAGACCGAAGTCTGCAGAGCAAAGTTAGCTTTTGAGGCTTGTGGAAAGTGGAGGAAGTACGGCTTACGATGTGCTATCGATGTCTTCGGTATCCTGATCATCGACATGTATGTGCCCGCTTCTGGGTTGTAGAAACCCTAGCAGAAGTCTCAGAATTGTGGACTTGCCAGATCCTGATTCCCCGATGATTGTGAGTTTTGTTCCTGCTGCAATATGAAGATTGAGATTTTCCAACACAGGCTCCGGCTTCTGTTCGTAGTAACAGGTGACATCCTTAAAACAAATTTCGCCAGCTCGAAACTCAAACTTTCGGCTACCTTTGACCTGGGGCTGCATCTCGAGGAGACGCCTTCCAGGAGTGGCTTGAAACAGCTTTTCCATGATGTCTGTGTTGCTGTCCTTGAAATTATCCAGAGACATAACGATATTGTTCCAGTAGGATATAAAGGCGACAAAATCGCCCTCGGTAGCCTTTTTGTCGAAGATGTCGTTGAGGACGAGTAACAGCCCAAAGATAAACACCAAAATCAGAACCATGCCGGTTGAACATTGACCGACGTAGCAAGTGTTGAGCCACCGAAACCACTGCTTGACCCATGAGGCTACTCCTGAATAATATCGCTCGATCGCCGCGGTTGTCTTGCCATGACCTTCAATCGTCTCCCAGCATAGAATGTTTTGATGACCATCTTTGTCCATTTTTCGCCGGAGGGTCGTATAGTGATTCATTTCCGCCGGGAGCCTCTGGAACGAACGTCTTTGAACAAGGAAGTAGCAAACCACAAACCAAAGAAGAACGAAGGCCATCAAAGGCCCATGCTTTCTGACCAAAAAAGTAATCGAAGCCATCACCAGGATCAAATTGGGTGCAAGGACAATGAAGACGATGTCCAATGCGTTCAACAAACCCTGCGAGTCGCTTGCAATTCTGATCTTGTCTGCTGAATTGACTATGTTGTGAAAGGAGAAGCCGAGATTCATGATCTTTTCGTGAATTGCTGTTGTGAGTTTCAACTCGCGATAGAGCTTGATGTTCATGTACAGGATGCTTCGGAGGATCGGCAAAGCGATGGTGGAGCCGTATGCGATAACGAACATTAGAATTGGCGGGAGAAGCTCAGCTCGTCGAAGTTCGGACCTCTTCAAAGCTTCTGATAGTTCGGTGACAAGACAGCCGAAGTAATACGAGTACAAGAGAGCGGATGCTTTGTTGAGAATGGTGACAAAGACCAAAGCGATGGCGACGATTTCCTTTTTGGGTTGGCCAACCGGCCAGACAAATTTCCAGAAGATGGAGAACTTTCTGACCCATGGCCACCATCCAAGCTCCTTCATTTCCTCATGTGCGTCTTGTACGAACTTGCTGTGTTCGTGGTTGGCTCCGGGGTTGGTCTCTGGGGCGGGGGCAGAACCGTTGTGTTCCTCGCCCTCTGGCAGGCTCTCAGCATCGCCTGACCTTCCCCTCACTATAGAGAAATGCAAAAATAGTGCGGTGAAGCTGAGGCATTTGAATGCAGCGATCAGCGAACCAGCCGAGAACGGTTGGAAGGAGTGATGCTTGCTAGCTAGCAAGATTATCGCTCTGATGCTTTCGAGCCAGAAACCAGCGATCCAGGTGCCCAAGTGAACGCACGAGAGTGTCTTTGGTCCTTCGTTGCAAAGGCTCTCCAGCTGCACAACGTACGCCAGGGCAAAGATAATCGGAGAAGACACGGGTAAGGCATCGGGGAGCCTTGAATGCCTCGCCGCTTCCACAAATGCGGTGACGGCCTCGAACACATACAGTCCCAGGATTGAGCCCAAGAGCGATCCCAGGGCTAGAGTGGATGATGTAGTTGAAATGACTGTAATCCGAGGCTGTTTGAAAAGGGGCAGTACTAGCGAAGAAAACAAAACCAAGACAGCGCACGAGGCGTGCAGTATGTCGACGTATATATGCCTATCCATATTGGATAAGTGATCGTTGAAGTTTCGAAGAGTAACAGAGAATGAACGAGAAGCTGCCAGGACTGTTAGATCATGAGCGACGGCTGTGTGAATGTACTTTAATAGACGGCGAGGACCCGGATTGCGGTCTGTTCGTTTGCCGTTTCCAACCAAAGCTCCCCCGGTCGTGCTATGCGACAGCGTCAATGAGAGAACTCAGGTAGCGGCTGCCTAAAGCGAGCCCTTGCAAGTTGCATTTCGATATATTGGACAAGTCGTGTTTATGTTGAACTTGTACCGACCGGAAACAAGGAAGGACTAACGCCAAGGTCTTCGTAGGGAGGCGTGGCAGTAGGAGAGTAGCATACACGAGTCAAATGAAGTATTCGTCGCAAGCCAGCCTGATTCCACCATTCCGGCAGGATGGCCAAGTCGTCGCCAGTGGCGGAGGGGAAACAGGTTGACGTTTGCCTCAACATGGCTGGTCTTTTTCCAGCAAAGTCCATCGATGCCCTTGTACGAACTTTGTGGTGGTATCAGTCTCCGCCTGCAAGGGTCAGGTTTTCCTCCAAGAAGATGGCTCTGCAGTCAATTCTCGCAGTACTTCCACACCTCAGGGTGTCGGTGTACAACAGGACACCTCTCGGTGTGTATGTATCCACTCCATCGGCGTCTACTGTCACCCAAGTCGGGTGGGCAGGGCTCGCATGGCAGCCCATGTACCGGAAGGCGGATAGGACCCGACTGCTGCGTTGACATGGGGGACAATGCCATGGCAAACCAGCACTGCAGCGGGCGGCGTACAATGTACTTGCGTGCACACAGGCGAATGGCCAAAGCCTGCAGGCCTGGGCCCAACTGCAAGAGTAGCCTCCGTGGAGTACAACGGCCAGGCACGGCTTATTTCCGGCCTCTCGCTGTTGGTGCAGCGGGTGCCATGGCCAGCAGAAGGCCCAACATTCGCTGGAGGGCGTCCTGAGACACAAACACAACGCCGGTTGGCACTCATTTTGTCCAACTGCATGGTCCGCTGTTTCCCGCCGCGGCTCCTCACACGATAGATCAGCCTGTTTAAGTCATGGAGGAAACGACACCGTGTGATCGTAAGGAGGCTGAACACAACGGTTGACAGCACTCCACTTTGCACGCCGGTTCGCGCGAATCTCGCGGTTCCGCACACCCGCCCTCCTGACGACCGTTCCAGACGCTTCCCGCCAGACCTGTGGTCCCCAGACGGACGGGGGCAGTCCCCGCGGCCGGCCGCTTGAGCGAAGCAAATCATCATCATTCATCTAGTCGAAGGAAGCTGGCACAACCCTTGCGCTGGCATTGATCATCCCTGCCTGGTCCTTCGCTATGCTGGACAAAGCACATCTTGCGCCTTCTTGTGACGGATGACCCCCTGATACAAGTGATCTCCTTTGCGTACTCGAATGGGTGCGCTGCGTTGAAGCCTCACAACACTCACATCTGAGTTGACACGATCATCGACGCAATTCCCAACGAACCGGCCAATTCTCTGACGCAAGCTCAGTTACATTGTACATCGTTGACATGGTCATCAAATCACCAAGCCGATGGCCGGAGGCCGACCCGGACGGCTTTCGCAGTCCCAGACTTCTTATCTTCCGCGGCGTTTCCAACGACGGATGGGAGTACCAATGAAGACCTGGCTGGAAACCCTCCATCGTCACGTCCCGCACACGTGGACAACGATCGAGCCTCGCTCGCCTGCATCCTTGAACGCCTTCCGATGCCCTTCAAAGAACCCCGCCCCCACAACTGCTCTTCTGGTAAGCAACGCCGACCTGCGTCCTGCTTTCAAACGCCGCCGCATCCCATCCAAACTCTTGTTCCGCCTTCCGTATCGCCCTACGCACACCTCGCTCACAGCTTGATCATCAACAGCGCCACTTCTGTAGCTCGGGGAGGCGGCAGTAGCCGACTTGGGGCCGGATTTGCGACACACATCTACTATCATCACCACCACTCGAACGACCTGATTCAGCTTGCCTCGACGCTTCCTCAGCGCTCTCTTCGGCACATCAGCCGCCGTCTCGCAAGAAGAGCCCGTAGTAAATCTACGGTCCGTTGCGCATCGCAATAAACCCCCGCTTCCGCACGCGTTGTCCTCGTTAACTACTTGTGTCGTCAAATCATCGTCTGCCGCCGATACAACCACATACTGATCTTTTACCGCCTGTGCTGAGAGCTCCTACCGCCTTGAGTCGCGACAACGATGAATGCGTCGGCTTTTGGGCGTCACTGGCCAGATCCAGTTGCAAGAGATGACGACTACCAGCTTCCGCGCAGCCCAACAATGCAAGCTGTCCGCCCTAGGCTAATACCGTTACGCAGCTCTTCGCCGCCACCTGACCTACGCTTACGCTCGCGGCGGGCTTCTGATGCCTTTATACTACAACAAATTGGCGCTCCCGCCATGGATGCGAACCCCGCCCCTGCAACACCCGGACTAGACCGTTCGCCCTCAGAAGATCAGTCGAGAACTAAGCACAGGTTGACAACCTTGGGGACTGCCGTGGACAATGACCCGCCGCGCCGTCCCGTGCGCATCCCGAGCGACGCTGAGATCACGTCCCCGACGAGCCCTTCACAATCTGCACCTGACACCCTGCCTCCCCTTCTGGATCTGTCAGTGTCAAACGGAAGTGACCACGACCCATTACCGTCTATAAGGGCACAACTCGGGGACGTCAGGGATCTCAAGCGCCTAGCAGAGACTTCCATGAGTCCGGAGAATGACCTAGGCCCCGTACGAAACCCTGCTCCGTTTTCACGCTCGCCTCCAGCCAATATACCCCAACTGCCACCCTTAGGCGGAACACCAAACAGTCAAAGTTCTCCACCAATCTCTCCTAATAACTGTGGAGGTGAGCTTTTATCATATGCATCTACCATACCTTCTCTCAGCCCGGCTTCTGTCCGTTTGGGCGGCGGCCTTCATCGGCCGAGCGTCGACAGCGGGACGGCAAAGACCCCGAGAACGGGTCAGATCGCTTCGCCCGTCCACCCTGCAGCAGTACGTATGAGCATCGACGGCCATACGAACCCTCAAGATGGCTATGTCTGCACGTTCTCGGGGTGCAATGCCCCGCCGTTTCAGACTCAGTATTTACTCAATTCGCACGCGAACGTACACTCATCGGCGCGGCCCCACTACTGCTCAGTGAAGGGCTGTCCTCGAAGCGAGGGTGGCAAGGGCTTTAAGAGAAAGAATGAAATGATAAGACACGGTCTTGTTCATGATTCACCTGGATATGTATGTCCTTTTTGCCCCGACCGAGAACACAAATATCCTCGACCAGACAATCTTCAGAGGTGAGATGAGCCGTTGCCATGCTCAAACCCATTCAAGTCGATAGCACTTCATACTCTCAACTAACCGAGTACAGACATGTTCGTGTACACCACGTAGACAAGGACAAGGATGACCCCCTTTTGCGGGATGTTTTGTCACAAAGACCAGATGGACCAAATCGCGGCAGGCGGCGCAGAGGGGACCCTGCTTGACATGGAACTTGGCGTTGGCTCCTGATTTCCACACCTTCTTTTCCTTCCATCCATCCCCAACTTCACTCAAGACACGATTCATGACGGAAATCATTTCAGTCTTGGCTGCAAGGGTTATGGCGTTGCAGTGGATCGAATCCCATTTGCAGCAGCCTATCGGCCAGTTTCCTCAACCTGCGGATGCGTAACGTCTGCCATCTACGAATGCTCAGATAAACTGGCGTCCAAAAGCCGCCAAGGCTATTCGCATTAACGAAAATGGATTCTCTCAACTGCCTACAAATAATCTTGTGAGCAACATCATAAATAGTAGCACCAAAGGACGAATCAAGCTCAAAACCCCTCCCTCTTAGCGACTCAGCATTGGGTGGTTGATTCCAAGCGTGTGTGAATATTCAAACCGGCATCGAATTCCCGAACCAATATCTCCGCATTCCGGCGCCGCTGCTGCTTGCACTTGTTGTGGAGGAGGTAATTGTTCCCTCGCCGTCAGTCTTGTGAACTCGGCCCCGCAGTTGAAGCAACTCGCCTTGGCCGCTTGGCCGGGGATTTCCTCTGGTGCCTCAGCAGGTTGTTGGGGGTAGAACACTGTCGCCGGTTCCAGCCGTGCTCCCAGCACTGGGGCTTAGGGCGGCTCTGCACCATCCTGACGTGTCCTTAGTCCGAGGCCCCGGGATCCGTTTCTATCGCACCAGTCATACTTACGACTACAGCATCTTGTGTAACAACGTAAGTTTTGGTTCCATAGGTGATTGAATACTTGCACGAGTGATAGCAACGGTTACATCGAAAGTGGTGATGATTGTTTGTTGTTGTAAGTATTGAGATGTGGGGAAGGGAAGCCTAATTGCGTGACCAGTGGCAAGGTGAAGTGGGATATGCCCCTCGCTGTCGCTGATTGATTGGTCCCACTTTGCCAACTGTGGCTGACTAGCCCGTGCCTCACATCTCCTGTTACCTCCGGAAGGGTAAGAAAACGCCCTTATCCATCAGTTCTAGCTCCTTCGATTCAACCTCTCAATATATTCCATACCTTACAACGCGCCTACCTTTTGACAATTTCCCCATAAGCTTTGAAATCCAAGCATCCGAGCCCTTACTGGCGACTAAGTAGGACACGATGTCCCGACCCACGAAGCCACATGATACTGAAGAAGACAAACTTCATCATGTGCGCATCCATTCTCAGTGTGGCGCTTGTGGATTTATTTTCCATGTTAATGATCGTCTAGTTGCCCGTATGTATGATTTGTTCTCTGCCACATTCTTCAAGAGTACCCAGCTAACTATGGCGGCTCCCACTTTCAAAGTCCTGCAAACCGACGCCTTGGGGGCCTGCTGCGAAGCTCTAAATGCTCTTGTATTTCCCGAGGGACACTACGGAAAAGTCAAACAGAATCTATTTTTCTGCCGATTCCCTCGATGCGGAGAGTGTGCATTGGCCGGTGAGACCGCTACGATCCACGCAGATTGTTTCGATCTTTACAAGAGACGGGCAACTCACCCGAACAAAGTGCACCGACTCTGGTCCGCTTCACTTGGGAGATATCCGTGGCCTGGAAGCCCGGCTCTGTTGCTCCCTCCAAGGCTAGAAACGGATCGCGCTAGCCGTCTTGCAGCAGATATCTACGACCTCAGGAGGCTGACAAACCTTCCAAAGGAGATCATCACCATGATATGGACCCTCGCGGGGCAACATGACTTGTTGCGTTTTTCCGCAGTCCTTGAACTAGTCGAGTTCCTCTCTCACACAGACTTCGATAAATTAATATCAACACCTCTTCATCAGGTTGAAAGTTGGCGCCGCGGGAGCCGTCCCATCATCAGCGAGGGCACTTTGGATTCTCTCACTGAAATAACAATTGATTCAAGGGGCATCGAGTGTATTGAGAGGCTGGAGTCTCCAACGCACAAGCCTCGGTCCTACTTCAGAGTCTACACGACTATCAGGGCTACTCAGAGCCAAAATATCAACTTTCAAGTCAGTTAAACACATTTCTTTTGCAGCGTTACCAGATTTCCTAACTGTATTTCTTAAGTTTGGTATTGGTCGACTTGCACCAATCGTTGAACCAAGAAAGTTCCAAATCACAGACATACCGCATCTCGCCAACTTGAAGTGTTTTCGCTTTCCCTCCCAGACACCTGATGTACGTCTTGCGACTATCGACCTGGCCTCTTGTTCAGGAATCACCTTTTTCATGACTAAAAGCAATACCCATGCGATACACGCTCATACTCGAACTATGCCTTTCGCAGAAGCAACTTTTGCGCGGCTCCCACTTTCAATCCATCCTCATATCAGATGGGTATATGTGCCAAACCCACCAGCAGACAAGATATCTGTATTCGGAGTTCGGCTCAAAGTCAATTCTGAGAGTCGGCCTCTGGCAAACAACTTTTCTTACCTAGTGAGTTGTAGCCCGGCCATTCAAATAGCACAGCTAAAGTAGTACAAGATCCGTACGCCTTGTCGGGGAGACTTCACTGTTGGGACATATTATGACGGGACAGTAAAGGACTACGCCGCACATATTTCGACCCAGTCAGCTCTGGTATATACTGTTCCAGAAAACAAACCTCTGTCCATCTTAGGGGTAGTTCCCAAGGGTCTCAGGTGCTCTGAGCTTTCTCCTTCACCTCCTGCGAGCCCTTCCCCTCTATCAGACGCCTGTTATTCATCAGCTCTGCTAAAGAACGTTGCGTGCATCTGGGTTTTTCGTGACAGCATGGCAGATTTCTGCCGAGGCCTCGTCATCGAATATCTTGATGGGTCGCAGCAAGCGCTCGGGTGTTGTCGATTAGGGGTTGACCCAGTAGAGAGGTGTGCAGATTTGGCGCACTTTGCATTCGCACCTAGTGAATATCTGCGAGGGAATGCATCATCTCGCCGCACCGTGAAGGTGAAATTATTCCCAACATCAGTTGACAGCAGCTGCCCCGACGCAGGCTGGACCCGTTGCTCTGAAGGGGATACCTTGCAAGTCTGGGCGACCGCCACGGAGATGGCAATGAATGTAATTTAAACACTTTGACCGGAATTGTTCAGATCTGATGCCATTTGTGCTATTTCAATCACTCTTCTACGGTCTTTTTGCCCGTAGCAATTCAAGGTGAGATGGAATTCATCGTCCAGTACACAGTACCTGAATTACCCACGTATTTGTAGCCATCAATAACTTCCCCATCCACCAAGCACTGCGCCGGCAACCACCTGGCTTGCGCAGTCTGCGTTCTGTTTCCTCTGCGAGTCTCAACCTCCGGGCCCTGACTGCGGATTCTCACAACTCGAACTAGAGTTGCGGTGTCCTGTGTCAAGATGTCCGTCGTAGCAGAGCTGGGGCCGGCAAGGCCAAGATCTGAAGTCACCGATGCCGCTGGAGATGCGGCAAAAACCGAGTCGGGAGGTAATGGGTTTTCTTTAATGTAACGAAACGCCTCCATGATCTCATGCTCAAAGCTCTTGAAGTCGGCGTAAGCGGATTTCTCTCCGTGATTTCCTTCGCGTGGGAAGAATGGCGTGGGCAAACCTGATCGCTCTTCGAAGTCGAAGGCCCAGAAACGAGCACAAGAGCCGTAGCAAGTCATTGCCCATATGCGATTTCTTCTTTCATTCTCCATGTAGTATTCGTAACCTGCAGAGTACGCCTGAGATTCCATCTCTGCAATATCTCCACCAGCGGCTCTACCCTTCTTTGCTTCGATGAACAACAAGAGGAAAAGCTTTCCTCTACTCCCATCCTCAACGACCATGTCAACTCGTCTTTGAGTTCCCAAGGACACAGGAGGCTGCTCGGAGGACTCATGACTTCTTTGATTCCTTTGGGTCTCCAAGATACAAGTCGACATAGATCTATCATGGTTTATCTACCGTGACCTTGCCGCCGTGTAAGACTCTGCCGCATCTCCGGGTTGCCCGATCTTGGGGATCACCGATAAGCCAGACACGCATAAGCCACGGCAATTATGTAACTTCTCTGTTTCTACCAAATTGTTGGCAACGCGTGGCGCAGCAGTTATCGACAGCGTCGCTTCGCTGTCGGTGCGATGGCCGAACACTCTATCTTCCTGGCCAGCTTGTCGCCCTCGATCTGCAATGGTCACGGTGAATAATCTACTTGGGCCACATATTGACGTACAATGAAGCGATTTATCAAGAAAAGGGCACACGCATGTCGAAAAAGAAGACTCTGGGTTATGCGGTAATGATTTCGCGTGGACACAAGAGCCCCCGAGTTGGGGTCCGAAGTATTAACGATGGGCCTTTCCGTCGTGGTCAGTGCGTCGGCTCCGGGTGGACCATGCTGTCCGGCATCGTCTTTACTTTGCAGCGCATGAGTAGCAGCGTAGCACGCGTCATCTGCGTCCGGGAAAACAGTCTCCGAGGTCGGAACCCATGCGCCTGCGTGCTACACAGCGATGGCCGCGCCTCTAGATGGAATCCAGCCCGTCGACTGGGTTGAAAGACCCCTGGTTGTGGCATTTTGCTCAATACCGACCGCCTCCGAACGTTGTGCTCTCGCGGCAGTGGAAGAAAACATGCTATGTGTCTGTTGAAGATGCCTGAGCGGTTCCCATATAGCGATCTGCATAGATTGTGTCCATATTTGGTGGATAGTGGACCGACAAGAGGGAGGCGAAACCTGCAGATTTCGTCCATCCGATCCGTAAGTAACGACGCTGTTTACCGGCACCAAGTTCTATTGTTGCGGATTAGCTTACTTCGAATGATGGGACGCAACAGCTCTACGTACCTGTCTTTCAGAGAGCGGCTCGTCCGTGACCTTAAGCCTCCTCTTCATAGACCACGAGCGAGTCCTAAAAGGCGCATATGTATCTTTCGTGTACGACGCCACCGGGTCGAGGCATCGAGAACGAATGTATGTAAGCGCGGAGCGAAGCCCATCCGCGATAGCGGCGATACTGAGTCTCGAAATCCAAGAGCTGGTGCTTGCCACTCTTATACTCGCCCTCATCAGGTGCTCCCTAACACCATTGGTGTTCCTCATGGCTTGGATGATGCGGGCTGCCTTTGGTGAGCTCTGAGCTATCTTGTCACACCCGTCGTCTACCGAGGCGATTTGATGACCAAGACGGTCCAAGAGCTGGGTCATGCCAGGGGATCGTCGCAACACAAAGGTAAACGAGGTGCAGAAGCATACAATGCGAAACAGCGTCCACACCGCCAAGGCATCTGCCCGCTTCGACAGCGACGCCGTATACTCTCTCTGGCGCTCTTCTCGTTTTTTGTCTGATGCCTCTCTTCATCGCGGTCAGTCGTCTGTTCCTGAGGGGCTGTAGCCTACTTACAGAGCATCGTCCCTTTTCTTTTTTTTTGCATCGGTGTCGAGCGAGTAAGGATAGAGGAGCGTCCACCATATCATCCCCATCACTAGCAAGGCCACGAGAGCGGTGCAAACGGCCGACACCGCGTTGATTTTGAGCTCCAAAAAAATCAGCACCATGGTGCCAATGATTTGTGGTAGCTTCAGAATGGCTTTGAGGATTGCAAAGACAGATTCGACTTTGCGGATAGACTCCTTCTTGACCGTTTCCCGAGCGTCATCTTGTTCGGCGGTTGGTTGGCTGTCCAAGGCCTCAAACGCCGCTTGATCAAGTATCAGTTGCAGAGGTTGTAGGAGGATTTTCTGCAACTGGTCGGCAGCCCAAAAGATCGGCCCGCGATACAAGGTCAGGTTTGGATAACCGGAGAGGAAGAACGGAAGCAGGTTCAGAAGGAGGTAGAGCGCAATCGGCACAAGCAGCTGAGCAACCGCATAGATGGTGCTGAGGTTGAGCTTCATTCTGTTGAGCTATAGTGGTAGGTGATCATGGCTCACACAGCGCGCACCGCGAGGCCGGCGATGCTCTTGTTTTAACTTGGACACACACCTCTAGTACTCTGATTCCTTACGCATGCGATGCCCCTCAGCGGTTTGGGAATGTCTGCGCGTCGCTGGCGCCGGCTTCATCGGGATGTCGGCGCGTCATTCTGGTGGGCGTCGGGGAGCCAAGGTATGGTGCTTCTAGGCCCAACCTGTCTCGGTTGCAAAGACAGAGGACGGTGGTGCCAGTGTTGTACAGCTCAGCGCAGCAGTCTTTCGCCATTGGTGGTTTATGCATGCACAGGCTCGGTGGCTGCACATCGCAAGTGTCCGCCATCTTTTCATCCAGAGCAGTGGTGGTCAGCGAACAAAAGCAAAGAAAGCGTCGGGAACGTGGGTTCGCTCCGGCCTTCCAAATCGACGAAGGGCCGGCTGGATTTGTCGAGAGCTGCCGGGACGGTGCATGGAGCTGGATACGCTAGGGGATGCGCGCTGATGATGAGACCCTAGGTACCTGGAATTACATGTCGACACCGCCGACATCTCAGCGTGTAGGGGCGTGTTGCATCGCTGCGGGAAACAGTATCAGACTACGACTTCCGGCGACATGGGTTCCCCTGCTACGGCGGCGACGGGTACGCAGACGCATGGAGGTACCTGCGCATGTATCCATCGTGTACCTGCCAGAGCTGTCTTGCAGTGAAAGGGAACCCTGGCCGATGGATTACTGGGGGAGGCCAAGAACGGGTTCCAGTGCTAGGGCGCCCCCGGGAGCTCACTTCGTCGTTGGCGGAGTCTACAATGGGCCCGGTTCATCGCATCAGCGCACGGTGGGAAGGCAGACAGCATCTAATGGGCGAATGTTTCGACACAAGCCTGATCTGGCATGGATTGCTGTCACGTTTAGAGAAGAAATTCCACAATGTCGCATAAACTCTGCGGCGTCCAAGTCATTTATCAGTCTTGCCCCCGACGCGACTTTTCCAGAAGCAAATTTGGTCCTGCCCTCCGCTTGGGAAGTTGGAAACTACTCCTCCTCCCGTACCACCGATCACTTGTTCAGTCGCTTCATGCTGTCCATTCCCACGTTTTATCGACAGGAAGGCCAGCACATACTTGCAGCCACGCCAGAGGCATCGCTGGTCTAGATTTTCGCATAGAAACGCGAGGTTCTCACGCTGACCCGCCGCCGCGACCCTATCCTGTCTCGCTGGTGCTCTGGCAGACTCAACCTGACCAATGCACCGCGATACCAAACCCCCGCAGCGTGTTGAACCGTGGCCCGAAGCCCATCAAGCCCGTTGGCCTCCGCGCATGACAGCGCCCGATTCAGCTCCGGCCTTGCTGCCGCCTACGAATCCTTGTCAGAGGAACCCTGGCCAGCAGGAAGTAAACAGCTATGACGGGACCTCGTTTCCCGTTCAACCTCCAGGCCCAAGAGAATGCGCGCTGCCACCACACTCGCCACGACAATATATCCCCTTCTCAAGGCTGCCTGCTGTTTCCACGGCCAGTGGCAACATGCCGCAGTCAATGGCCCCTGCATTGGGAGAGTGTGGAAGTAGTGATTCTCGGTCCAGACTAGGATCGAGAAACAGTCAACGAGTCTCAATAGTAATATATGACACTTCCATATCCTCTGCGCTGGCTGAAGCTAACATACCCCGAGGCTTGCGATCACTGTAGGCAAATCAAATCAAGATGCGATGACCAGAAGCCTTGCAAGAATTGCCGCGAGACTGGCGTCGAGTGCATATATAAAGATGCAACAGCAAAGCCGTCAGTAGAGAACCATCCGCAGCGGTTGCCTCACTAACGGTCTTGCTAGGGCTGACCCAACACTAGCCCGTATCCTCCAGAAGTTAGACGACCTTCAGAATTCCGTGAATGAACTTCGGAATCCCAAGGGCAAGAGATTGGCCACACTAGATGAGGCGTCAGGAGATGGACCGGCGTCCAAACGCGTCAAGATCGAGACTCCAGCCCCGGATTCAATTCTAGTCAATCGTCCAACGCCAACAAGTCATATACTGACATGGCCATCGATCACAGGGCTCACAAAGGAAGCAGTGAACAAATACAGGATCATGGACGTCACGAAACACCCAGCATGTTTTGAGCGCAGGCGAAAGCCATTACTGCAAGGATCTTGGAAGGGAAGCGAACGCATTCCAGACTACAGCATAGCCAATGTGTGGAAGTTGGCGGAACGCTTCATGAAAAACATCCTCACAATGCATCCCATCATGATGCCGGACCACTTGGGTCTCATGGTCAGGCAATTTTTCAATGACAGCTTTCCCAACCCTGTCCAAAACATTATCGTCTTAATTGTGTTGGCTCTGGGAAAGGTTTTTCAGCATCGGGAAACGATGCGAGACAACAACGACAGTATACCCGGCCTGGAGTATATGGCTGCCGCATCTCAGTTTATGGACGAACACCATGAAAGAGATACCGTGGAGCATGCCCAGATTTTTATCCTGACTGCACTCTACTATGATCAGCTCGGCAGAGTGGTCGAGAGTTACTCATATCTGGAGGAAGCCGACCGTGCCCTGCGGATGATCATGGACTGGTATGTGACAAAGCCTAGATGAATTGGGCTCGCTGATATGTCTTCTGAAGTGATTCGGGGCGCTTCAAGGAAGTACAAGGTAAAACGGCCTTCGAAAACATGACACCAGAGGATCAAGCTAAGAACGGCGTCCTCCTCATTTACTGGACATGCCTTATGTTGGCAAGGTAGACAAGCACAACAACTCCCTACCCTCCGTACAGGCTGACAACTTTTCAGCGATGTTCTTGCCGAACTTGACCTGCCACCATTACAGTATACATTCGAAAACGAGCACGTATTTTGTTGGCCCAGTATGAGCTATTTGGAACATTATTTTTCTCCTCAAGTTTCCGAAAACTACCAGGCGCAGCTTTTTCTGCGCAAATATCCGAAATTACTGCCCCCAACTTTGATCCATGTCTCAGCTGAGGATCCCGTGAAGGCGAGGCTGCAGGCCAAATACCTGGGGTTCCAAGCCATCTTGAACAGAAACGAAATCAGGATGGTGCTCGACAAAGTCAATGGTACTATGGCAACCTTGCACGCTGCTGACTGGCCGATCATAGGAGACGGGATCTCAGCGGAAGCCTCCAAAGTGACTGAGCAAGGTATTCTCGCTCTTTCGGAGAGCATTAAGGCTTTTCATGATCTACACAAAAAACGAGCCCTTATCACCAATATTTTTGGCACAGCCCACGGGTGAGTAATGATGCGCGTGGCACTCGTTGGCATTCTACTGACCGCCCATAGGCAATGGGTCAATCTCTTGGTTCTCGTTGCGGCGTATTGTGACCCGCACCTTACTATGTTCGTCGACGGATCACATCTTGAAAAGTTGTTTTGTCAGACAATTGAGATGTTGAGAGTGCATGCGCAACCAGACGGCGCATTGATGGTGGACAAAACGATCCTCGAGAGTATCGCACCGGTTATTTTCACCCGGGTGTGCCCAGGGGCGAGCGTGACGCGTCTGAGCCTCTCACAAACAAACGGACGTTATTCACATGCATGAGAGCTCGGGAGTTGGCATTGAAAGAAGGCTTTGAACCGTCGCCAGGCCAGCTGGTAGCGCCGCGTGAATCCGCAGTCGACATTCGGTGTCAAAACAGGAATTCGGTAGCGGAATGGTTCCTTCGTCATCAAATACGGTTGAGTCTCTACTTTTGGATAAAACATTGATTGCCACCGTCCCGCAAATTCCCTCAATGTCAGACATGAAGCACCGAGCATAAGGACAACAGTTGAAACCAGAGTGCGCCGGACTGGCCCAGGTCAGCAGATCTAGCTTCTGTTTTTGTAAGATTACTGGGCTACTGTTTCCGCTTAAACTCACCAGCCCGTGGAGTGATAGCCTCCAAAGTTGTCCGTGTCCTTGGAGAAGTACTGGGGGTTTTTGGTGGGGGCGTCCTCGTCCTTGAGGCACACCTTCTCGGGGAACTGCTTCAAGTTGGCGATATCGTGGGAGGTGTGACGTCTCTTGAGAACAGCATTGGCGGTCGACGACTTTTGCTGGCGCTCCCAGAGGAGGTTGCGGCGGAGAGACTCCGTCAACTCGGTCGCAAGCATGTTGCGTCGGGTGGTCCGGGGGGAAAGGGCCGCCTGGAGGTGGCAGTGGCTGGCCGTCGTGTGGATGGGCTGAGCGGCGGAACGGGGAACCTCGTTGATGGGCTTCAGAGGAGAAGAACGGACGCCTCGCTTCATCATGAGAGGCGCGTCATCAGAGTCGTTGGGGGACACGGCCAGGGTAAGAGGGGCCGGGTGGCTAGTACGCGACCAAGGGAGTGCCGAAGTAGACTGAGAGGCAATGTTGCCAAGGTTCTTGTTCTTGGAGCGGTCGTTCTGCTCAATCATGAGGGTAATGAGCGAGCGGCGCGATGTCAAGTTGACCTTGGAGTCGACGCGCTGGAAGAAGGGCTTCTCGTCGATGCTGGACTTGTTGCTGTCCTCGATGGAATCTTCCCAATCGGAAGAGTCGTCATCGTCGTCAATGGCGCTCTCGTCAACGTAGTCGGTCTCTGAGTCGTCGGCAATGGCCGAGTTGTAGTCATTGATTGTGCGGGCGGAGACGCGGTCGGCGAAGGAGGTGGTCTTCTTCTGGCCGTTAAGGAGGGATCCGGGCTGGGAGGCAAGGGCGCTCTTCAAGGAGCTGTCCTCCTCAGAGGAACCGCCGACCTGGAACATCATCTTGCGTTTCGGCGCGGGGGCAGGGATGGGTCGCAAGTTCTCGATGCTCTGGCCCTGCTCACTAGAGGAGCAAGACTCGCCAATGGAGAACATGGGCTGCTTCTTGGACTGGATAGGCTTGGCTGTGGGCGAAGACCTGGGCTCGGGGATGGCGGCGGGCGAGACGGCCTTGGGGGTGGCAGGGGTGGGTCTCAAGACGGGAATCTGAGCGGGAGAGAAGCCGCGGACGACGGTGGTGCGGGAGGTGATTTCGGGAGAGACGGGCTCCTGGGAGTGCTCCTCTTCCGAGGACTTGCATGGAGACTCGGTGGTGGTAGATCCGGAGTGCTCATAGACGGGTGAGGCGGGTGCCAGATCTGGTGTCTCCTTCTGAGGAGGGATGTAGGGCGATGTGGTCTGGGGGAGGGGGGCGGACAAGGGATCGTTCTCCTTGACGATGGAGACGACCATCTTCTCAAAGTCGCCAGAAGTAATGTGACGTTCCTTGCCTCTGCTGTGGTTGCTAGCACAGGAGTCTTGTATATAAATCCGGGGGCGGATCTCGAGGGGGGCGGACAGCGAGGAGAAGTCAACAGCCTCGTCGTCGTTCTCAGACTGAACGCTGCCAGAGAGTTGAGGGATGTCTTGTAATCTGCCAGCCTGAGGGATCTCTCTGGGCAGACTTGTGGCGGTAATGGAGGCTTCTTCCTCTTCTGTGCAGCAGAAGGTCTCGCGGTTCCATAGGCGCCAGCTGAGGTTCTCTAACCTGCGGCCCTGCTCAACAGACTCTGCGCACTTTGCGAAGACTAGACGGGACAGGTCAGCGGATGCGTCCGGGCCAGTTCTCAGAGAGCTGCCGGATTGTGGTTGATGTGCTTACCGGTCCACATGCTATAGAGATTTTGGGGGTTTGAGGTGTCGATCTTGTTGATGACGTTGGTGTCCACAGTCAGGACGTGAGTATCGAGGGGGTAAGGCATTGTGGGCGATGTCTTCTGGAGGTCTATACTCTGGAACAGGTTGTAAGGAGCAAGGTCCAGTTGTCGAAAGCGAATACACGAGCAAAGGAAAGGAGTAACGAGCGACAGATTGTTGAAGGAACGCAGCATTCGCTCCTAGGGGTGTCGGCTTGAAGTATCCCTCCCAAAGCCACGGCTTACCAACGGCACAATACCGCAATTCAGGCCATGCAATCGCGCAGGGAAAAAGCAGCTTCGTCTTCAGCTTCGGAACCGGCACGCGCCCGCCAATTCCTGGTTGACCAATTCCGTGCGCTAACTGACTTGATTGGCGGTGCGCCATCCGCTCCAGACCCTGAGTGGCATCTCTTTGGCACGACCTGGTCGAATCGCGCTAGCAATTTAGAATGCGTGGGGGAGGAGAGTTTACAGGGGTGGAGTTCCATGCCACTCAACGGGTGGAGCGGGTACCTCCAATTGCGGCTTTACGCCAGCACCCACACAGAAAGTTGTCGCGTCAGGAACGCAGTGGGTCGTTTGATCGGGGGAGGTTAGTGCGCCTGAGCAGTGTCTCGACCGACCTAAGGTGACATCGTCGAACAAACGCACAATAGGCACGTGGTGGCGGACTGGTATGCAAAGACTCGAGATGACAGACTCTGGCTGAGACTAGGAGGATTGCCCAAAGCAAGAGCGATCGCCGCGGCAGCATCATCTGGCCCGATGTGGCAGCATGCCAAGCAGCTGGAATGACACTGTGTGCCCCCGTCGGCGATCCGTCAACGGCCCAGCTTGTGAGTCGGCGACTTGCTCGGCGATCGGCCGCGGCACATGGTATGGCGGTCCAGCAAACGTAGGAAACAATCAGAAAGAAATCAAATTTATTTCTGGAAGTATGCTAGGTCAAGAATTAAGCCGCCCAATCGTCCTATCCGTAAACTTGTCATTAATCGCTACATTCTAGTCACATGTCTGACGACCGTCTTGCTGAAGCAGTCCAGAGACAAATGAATTTGTGGGACGACTGACTTCAGCAGGCGCTCATCAGCTACTGTACCGGCGCCGTATTCGTTGGAGTCTGCGGGTTTGTGCGCGTTCCTGACTCTGGCTGCGCCGCAAAACCATCGCCGACGCCAGGGATTTCTATGTCATACTGCGGAGGCACGTCAAACTGTCTTGTAGACTTATCGTAAGTTAGCCAACTGCCCGACGACGCGAGGCGGCAACCAAGCCAAAGACACCTGTCCTGACGCTCTTCGGTCATTGAAGCCACTTCAAAGTACTTCTCGTCATCATCAACCTTCGATGAGAACCAATCGTCGGGGTAGTACTTATCGACCCATAGCAGCCCCCTTTGTGCAAAGTCTTCAGGGAAAGGCCTGGGAGCCTCTTTGTTGGGCCGGGGGAAGTCTTCTGACTCGATCCTGTCCACTGAAGGACATTCTTTTAAGAGAGCGTTCAGCATCAGGGAGATGAGCTTCCAGGGCATCTTGGCCTCAAGGTAACCCATTGCTGTTGGAAACTGAGACATGTGGTATAAGAAGGAAAGCGTGACGTGTAGATAGGGGTTGACGTTTGGGTCCCCAAAGCGGAGGAAGACGATATTATGGGTGCGGGTAACGAAGTCTAGAGCGTCAAGGAACTTCTGGCTTGTAACGGATGTCTCAGAATCGTCCATCTGTACGTCGGCATCCTCCGTGCGACTCGTTTTGATGGCCATCATGATAGAATTCGACTCGCTGCCGTATTCAAGCAAGGCGCATCCCAGAGCAACAGCGATATAGTACCCGTTCTCTGTCCATCGTTTCGTGTTGCGAGCAATATGGCCGTCAAGACTACCAATAAACTCGTTTACTGAAGGCGCGAACTGATCACCGCTCTTCCCAGAAAAGAGGACCCCGTGGGCACGAACGAACGCAGCATCAGTCTCTTGCAATCGCGTCGGATTACCATTAAGGTGCGGGTCGAAGAGTGTCATAATGCTTTCCCGAGCACTGAGAAAAGGTATAGGAACACACAGACTCTTTGCATAGTAAAAGAGCTGCTGCAGAGCATTTGGGCGAGCTAGGATGGCGAGGTGGTGGTATAGACGTCCTGTTGTTGGGGCTTTGTCGCTAGCCTTAGAATACCAGTGGCGCGAGACGGAGGTCCACACCTCGCGGTCCTTCAGGTTGTCATCTTCAATGGCCATTCTGTACTTGTCAGCAAGGGAGTCAAGAGGGAAGAAAATACTCGAGTAGAGCCAGCCGGAAGGATGCAACCATTCACCGGTAGCGTCCCAGATCTCCTAAGCACTCAATCCAGGTATCCTCGAACGTCGGCACCGTCTCGTAAAGTAACGCCATCATAGAGTATGCCAGATAGATAAACGTTAACATATGTTCCAGCGATGCTGGAAGACGGTGACGCAATAGTTCTAGAAACGAATGGATCCCATGCCTCCACATTCGAGCTGGCATGGCGTACTTGCTGGCGAGTCGTCTAAGGGCCGGGCTGGCTGAAGGATGCTGCGAAGCCAGAAAAAAATCATGATGTTCGTACAAAAGAGTTCTGTGTAGCGCGATAAGAGCCTGCCATTGCTCTTTGTTGAGTTTGGGACTTGTATCCTTCGTCGAGCTTTGTGCGTTGTCAACCTCAATACATTTGCTCTCGACCATGACTAGCCCAGCATATATACCCTTTACCTCAGCAAGTAATCGTTCCTGGCTTATGAGACGGGTTTCGGGCTGTTTAATCATAACTTCTGTATTGTCTTCAACATGGCGGTGCTCAAAGGTATGACTTGATGCGGCTCTCGGAGAGTCGGCAGCTTCTCGATCCATGTTTCGCCCAGCGTCAGCCATGCGAGGGTATGAGGTACCCTGTTCTGGCATCCACAATCTGCCTGACTTCTGGCTCGGGCCTCTCTGGAAGTCACTATCATCACCACGACTCGCAACAGAAGTATGCCGCTGGTGGCGAGCCCGAGACCTCTTGGCTGTATTTGATCTGTGTTCATCACCTTTTCTCTTTCGTTCTTCGGAGGCGGTCGGGCTACCGGCGCGAACCCTGGCTGGGCCATCATCCGAAGGCTGCGCAGTTATGTCGACATTGTTGGTCGACTGTAAATTTGGCTGGACATCGGGTTCATCGGGCGCGGGTTGTGGTGGTGATGGCGGTGAGTTCGGCTGTGTCTTTCCCCGATAACGGCCTTTTATCCTAAGTCGATGAATGTCAGCACTGAAGGCACACCTCTGCTTCAAACGTCATACTGTAAAATTATTTGTTCAATCAAATCGTTTCCTGCTGTATCAAGCTTGCTATGGCCGAGCTCCTCGAAATGCCGTAAAATGACGTCTTCCGTAGAGTCTGATCGAAACACATAGTCGCATAAGGGGCATTTACGTCGTTTCGTATCGTTGGCACGTTGATAACCAGCAGATTGGTTGGACAGGTCGAAAGCGCCGCCATGTGGTTTGGAGCCCATAGTAGGTGTTCAATTGCAGCAGCGAGCGCGACATCGACGCGCAGCAGTTGTACAAAATATCTTCAGAGCACGAGCACTGCAGCACTCATCCGAGGTTTTATGCAGGAAGCGGTTTGCAGCCATCTTGCATTTCCTACGGAACTGGCGGGTTTTAACCACGGGAGTGAACAAGGCAACCGTCTTCCCAAAATTGGAAGCTTTCAGTTTGATGGTTCGCCATGAAAGAATAACAGGTTGCAAAGAAAAAGAGCCTCGTTGCGTCAGGCAACCTACGCCTCCCAAGGTCCCGCCCGAGGCAACCACGCGAAGGTGTGCTGCCGGTGGGTCAGGCGAGCTAGCAGTCGGCGTCGTCGCAAGCGGGGTCAGTACAACGTCTTGGTGATTGGGCATACCGGCGGCAGTGACTTGAGCCATGTTCTGGCCCGATGACATCCCTGTCGCTTTCTGCTTACTACCAGTAGCCTGTGTGCCTGCTTGGTCACCTTGTGGCCCATGGTCGCCCAGTTCAGATCACCGCCAATTTCACATCTGTTCGCCTTGGACATGGTGAATTCACACCGAAATGAGTGTTATTAACCAAAATGTAACGGTATTTACACGCGACCCCACTCAGCTGAATAAAACATGACTTCTCCAAAGCGTCCACCGATGATCCGTTGCACATTTATCGGTGGCTGGGCTTTGGTTGTTGTCATGCAAAGCCGGACGCGTCGCAGGTACGTTCAGGTTCGTCGTGGCTATTGCCTCGTCAGTACAATGCCCTGCGGCGGAGCGACGAGAGTCAGATACCATGTCGTGACCATGTATGCTCATCAATAAGGATAACCAAGGGGCGCCGGACTTGGCCATCGACTGCGATCGCGACGCGGTTGCTGCAAAACCGGCCAACATTGGACCGCGTTCTCTGCAGATGTCGTTGTGGAGAGATGGTGTTTTTCTGTGACGCCTCTCAGATAACGCTACCGAGCTCGGGCATCTCGATGGTTCGCCTGGGCGGAGGAGAACGGAAGGCCACACTATCAATGCCTCGCCGACGTTCTCTGCACGGGGGTGGGTGGCCTGGGCCGCACGTGCAGGCAGACAAACGAGACAGACCACAGTCACGGTAGATGGTCATTACTCAATTGGTTCGACGCCTATAGTAATCTGTGCCGTGCGTCGATTGGCGGTGTCCTAATCTGGCGCCCTAATAGCGCTGTCCTTCGAAGCAGCCCCGTTGCAGCGCGATACATACCATCCGTACGTCACGCTGACAGACAGCTTTTGCCGGTCGTTTAGGTACAAGAGAGAAGTCCATTCCAACATCAACCTAGATGTCCATTGCTCCGAACCCAGCAGCCCGCGTAACTCCCACTCAATCTAACAGCCTCGTTTCTACAGCATATCCCGCTCAGCGATTGTACTGGAGTTGTGTCAGTTGGCCCCATTTCCCCTGTGATTCATAACTTATCACCACACAATCTTCGCATCGAGCGCCGTGCACGTTAACCCAGCCAGGGCATTCGATGTCGTGCTTGTACCGGTTGACGCAAGGGTAATGATCCATGATGAAGTGACGCTGTCGAGTTGGACAAAGGGCAAAGATGGACCGTGGCAAGTGGACGATAACAAGTGCTATAGAGCGTCAATTGCTATTTTTGTACCAACAAGGCCCGGGGAAGGCCATCCTCGGCTATGGATGTCCAAACTTGAAGAAGCTGTAACTGATCTCAAGAGATTGGGTACGGCTATTTGGCTTGCACGTTGCTTCTTGCATGGCATGCTTTGATGTGGATGTCAGGTACGTCCCGGGGTGACGGCCTACGAAAAAACGGAACCCCCCCCCCCGGAAACAAATGACTGTCCATTCGACGAACCAAGTACACCACGCGCAGCCCACAGCGATGATTCCTGGCCTCGACCCTGGAGTGGGGTGTGTGATGCCCGGGTGTGCCGCGATTGGCTGGGGGGCGGCTATACACGTCGATGAGTGTTTGGTGGAGCACATTCCGCCAAGCGCAGAGAAAGAAGGACCGCCGATCGCTCCAGACTTGCTCTGAGTCCATATTGGCGAGCTCCCAGTTGCTGCAGCAGAATGAGGCACGTCTAACGGATTCGGATGGGTTGGCAGAAAGCTCGCTGAGGGAGATGTGTCGTTGACAACGTCCTACCTGATTGGCTGCGCCGCACTACCCATATCAGACAGCAGGGGCCTTGGCAGAAACATTTGATTACCGGTACCTCACCCCGAATCAAGGTGGCTAAGCTTGGTTGTGTGATATGCAAGCCAGATCTGGCGCTTGACGCATTGGGCTGCAGGGGGCTGCAGGGCCAACCTGGCCAACTGTCCGCCGCTCTCGTCTCCTCGGCTGCAGGCCTTGTCAGCGGGTGTGACCAGGCTACTTCAGTGTACGTCGATGAATAGCGAGGTGGGCAGATGAGCCACAGCGTGCGGGGTTGTATCGAACCCCCAGGAGTGCTTATCTTACCTGTGCACACCACACCTCATTCAGAAACACCCCACTGGTTGCCTTATCATTCCGCGGCGCCACCCCTTTGCGAGCCGCCCGCAGCGGGATTGGGTACCTATTGGAAAGTGGTGCGTTGTTGTGCGACTTCAGTGGAAAGCCAATTCGGCCGGCCCTAGCCATCTAATTTGCGCTCGTCTACATCAGCCATTGTCAGCTGAATCATCGTGTCCTGACATATGCGCCCAGCACGCTGGGGTAGGATTCGCAGAAATGTGCTCTGGGGGCCCGTCGACCGGCATAAAACAAACAAGATAAACTTTTCGCAGAGGCCAGTAACCATTCAGGCACCCTGAATTCGGCCGAAGCTGATGTTCGCTCCTAATCCAGTACTTGTTGTAGTGCTAGCTGTCGGTAGTAGTCGTCATACCATAAGCGTTGGTTGCCCCAGTTGTTCAGGTTACTACCCATTGAGAGGTTGAATCCAGTTTCATCTAATCCATTGGGTATCGCAGATTTTGTCCCAAAGCCGACGCCCCCCCATGTGTGTCCGTCCGCCTGTGATGGATAACCCCATAGCGGCGGCATGCCTGATGCAGACGAAGGAATCATAGGTTCTATGCATGGTTAGATGGGTTGTGGAATTTGCTGCTGAGAAGCCTACCTAGGTATCCGTTTGTGACGGGCACAACTTGTTGAGGAACTATAGAAGTTGGCGCGGGAGCCGGCCGGGACACAAGCGATTGATCATATTTGAGATCCTGAGAGTCGCTGAATTCATCAAGCGATGGCGTTGCCTCCTTTCGAGTTTCAACTATTTTCGGGCGCTTCCTCGTTTGCTTCTTGCGGTCTCGTCTGCAAGGAATTAGACGGCATTGTCGAGCAACTCTCTGCTTTCTGATGTCGATGGATCGGTTCGCCTTTTTGAATTTCTTTTTGAATTTCTTTTTGAATTTCTTTTTGAATTTCTTTTTGAATTTCTTTTTGAATTTCTTTTTGAATTTATTGAATCGAAATTCCAAACGATCGACTCGTGTGATCATTTCAGCATGTTGGTTCGTTACGTTATCTGGCTGTTGAGATGGGTAAGGTGGTGTTGAGGAGACGTCGATCCGAGACCAGTTTCGAAGAAACCAAAGATATTTGGCAAGGGCTTCCTTAAAGAAGAACATGTTGTATGACAGATTAGAAGGCAGTTTGAAGCATGGAGGTACGGCGGTTTACCGAGTTTAAGACTACCCGACAAGTTGCCCATGACCATCCTCGGTTGGCCACAGCAGAGGAAGTGGTCGTGACAAGGGGCCCGGCTACAGCAGGCCCAATCATGAGCCCCTACTTATATTGGCTTGGCTTTTCACACTGGCTGTAGCCTAAGTTATGCCGGCAGCGGACAAGTCACCGGGGCAGACGGGTCCAATGCGCCATCCCGCTCGTCGACTATCAAGAGTAGCATCTGAACCCATCCAATAATGGTTATCGCGCTACGCCTAGAACTCCGCAATGAATGAACAGAAAGAGTCGGTTCATTTAACAGCCAGAAAATACCACAGCGTGCCCATAATGTATGCGCGGGCGGCCACGGGCCGTTGGACCTTCGTTATAGGGGAAGGAGAGGAACGCGCGATTTACTTCAAAAACTTCTGCTGACAGGCCTGTGTGAACTGTGCAACCTGGACTGTGGCCAATTTTCCGAGCTGCCCAGTCGATCCCATCGTCAATTGCGGTATTGCGACCGTGCATTACAGGCTTAGTGGGGCTGGACCGGCGCTGAGAGCGGGACCCGGAGGCGGAGACGCAGCCCAGACAGCGGGTTGACAAGGTCTTGTCAACAAAGCTCCTCCATGTCAATAATCATGAACGTTTCCATTTTCATAGCTATGAATGGCGCTATAGTCAGACCGTCCCATCGAAATGGCAGCTCAACATTCCGCGCCCGAACCTTTATCCTGTCATTCTGATGACCGCCAGGTCTTCAACTTAGTTAATGTCATTTGCGGGTGACAGCAGCGCCTTTAGCGACGTACACTCAACGAAGTGTTAGTACAGGGTTCTACCTTCAAGAAGTTTGCGCTTGATGCACCCTAAACTGTGATTTCCATTGTACGCCGCCTGATAACTTTTGTAGGGGCGTCTTTTGACCTAGACACCCTTGGTACTGAATTGAGGGCTCTGCGCCATTTCCTACTTGCCACAGGCGAACCCATGCTAGGCCTGGATCTCCGAAACCCACCGTGATCTTCCTTTCTACTTGTACCCGTCTGTGTGCCCGTTTTCTGGCCTCGAACAATACATCTGAGATCGCGTAGACGTCAGTGGTGAGTGAGGGGAAGAAACATACTAGTTAAAGCAAGAGTGCTTTGCCTCGCCATGGCACAGTTCATGGTCATATCTGGACTGAGACAGTCGTCTTCCATGGTGTCGTAGAGTCGCCATGTAGGGTAGCAAAAGGCATAGGAAAACGGCATCAATATCTACATGTGAGATTGCCCTGCCCGGGGCGTATAAATTGTATCCTACGCGGTGGGTCGGCCCGGAGGGACAGGACTAATGGTTACATCGGCCCCGGAGAAATCTCGCGAGGCTGCGCGATAGGCATGAGGCCATCGCGACACATGGCATCTTTACACCACCTCTCCAAGTCCTCTACAACACCCCGTTCCGCAATCTGAACCAGACAGTCTGTCTCGTGACCTACTAACCAAGGGTTTGTTGGTGCCTTGTGTACGACCAGTTTCAGGTTCTGTAAGGCGATACCCTTCTTGTTCCCATATCGGAAAACATCGTAGAGTGGGTCGTCGAAGTTGGCCGCGTCCATATTGTTATTGAAAAGGTGTCGCACGGTATCCTTCTTTGAAAACGTGTTGTCATCGCATAGAATCGTGCGGTCGAAGTCCTGCATATCAAAAAGGCCTTCGGGCGCGAGGCATCTGGTTTAAGCGCGGGTCAGCTTGCATTAGGTCAAGCAATGGGGATGCGTACCCAAAAGCTCTCTTGAATAGCTGTCGCCGGTTTCGGGTAAACCGCGCGCTGTTGGCTATGTGGACGTAGTTGAACAGCCGGACAGGCCAAGACGAGCGAGCGATGAGAGCCAGGAACTATGGGGTGGCGCGTTCCACACAGGTGAAAAAGCCACAGCACATCCAACTGGCCCTAAAGGAGACTCCAAACTGACATCGACCCTGGAGTACTGTAGAGAAAGCAGCCATAAAAAGGCTTGCAGCAAAGCACCGAAGACACTGTTGGCAGCCCGGACGATGTCGTTCACAACGGAGACAGAGCCCGTGCAAACGCCATCAATCAGGCCAACGGCGAATCGCTGCAGGCTAGCTACCGCGGACGAAGGAGAATCATGCACAAAATCAGCAGGTCGTGGGGTCGACAAGGATGCTCCTTTGAGGAACGGAACTGTCAGGTAAGAGGCGTGCAACGATGGGCGGGCTGGCTCAATGGGCGGCAAGACTGTCTACCTGTAGTCCGGGATCACAACAGAGGCGCGACTGACGCGCGTGGTCGGATAGCGGCCCTGACGCGGCCCGGTCGCGGTGGTGGGGCCCACTGATGGTGTTCAAGTGGCGGGCTACCGATGCTGATGCAGCAGGTGCCCTGGGCTCTGGACACAGGAGCAGAAGGCCCAATATGCCCAGGGGGACGTCACTAAACCTCAGGAAAAGTACCACCTAGCCTGTGAGGGAATCGAGTGCCGCAGACGATTCTGCAGCTCCAGGTGCTGTGGTATTGATCCTGACTGATACCAGCTGGTCGCCGGATCTGCAGGAACAGCAATGATGAGCCGAGGCCCGAAAGGTATCAAATTGGAACCTTTCTCACGATCATCGGTCAGCCGAACGCCCGTACAGTGGTCAATAGGTTGGGCCGTCGTCTCACAAATCCACGTTGTAAGAGGTGTTCGACCTCCCAAACAGTGTCGGTGCATCCCCGACGTAGCACCATTACTGAATCATGTGCAGGCATTTGTAAAGACCGCTAGTTGACTAAATACTACAAATGAACCTACTTGATTAATTGACGATTATCACAAAGCGTGGAAAGATACTGAGAAAGTACGTCGTGCACTGGCTGACCGATTGAGCCAATCAGAAACCGCCCCCAAGCAATGGGGGCGTAATTTGATTGGCTCAAGCCTATATGGCTTGGAATAGGCCACTCCTTGAGTAGCATATTGAGGTTACGTGCAGGCATGAGGCCTCAGTTGGAAACGAAGCGAAAGGTCCGGCACATAAATACGGCTTCCACCCCCTTTCATGGTTCAGCGTCAATTCTTTCTTAACCAACACCCTACCACCACCATGCCCCCGCTAAACCCTCCTATCGACCCAGGACACAGGAGGAGGAGCAAAAACGACGCGTGGCGCTGCAAACACTGCAAGCGCCGGGGTGATGAAGTCGTGAGCAAGAAGAATGCAGCAACTGGTAACTTCAAGGGCGAACACCTCGTCCACGAAAGACTGTGCCAAGGCCTCGATCAAGACGGCCGCCCACTGGGTCTCCCCGTCATTTGCCCTGCCTGTATTAGAGCCATCGCCACCAGTGACCAAGAACCGACTCCAAAGGCGTGGATGAACCACTGGCTAAGATGCCAGCCAGGTTATCCATTGAACGGCGAATTCACACTACGCGACATCCGTAGGGAATTCAGCAAGGACTGCCTACCCACAACTGACATGAATGCCAAATTTGGCAACATTCTGTCACGTACAGTGGCTCTTAGGGGCGACAAGGAACTACGTCAACTTAAAAAACAATGGAAAAGGGATGAATTAACAGCTGCAAAGGGCGCAGACGACGTCATATCCCAATACCGCTCAGATTTTGCGTACGTCAGGTTTATCTTGTTCTATATGTGTCCAGAACGCGCCCATAATTTCAAATGATGTTTCGCTAACTCAGGCGTCCTCTGTCATTCAGGGATTTCTTTCAAGGCGCCGTGCCTCTCACTCTTGAGGCCCACGTGTCCAGCGTGAAGCCCCAAGACGTCGTCAGCGCCATCCGACGGCTCACCAGCCATAAAAGCGTTGCCTCTCGGAGCATTGCGCGGCTAAGCGACGCTCAGATCACGGAATCCAACGTTGCCTTCATTCAAGGCGCTTATGGAGCAAGCGTCGGACCGCTGGTATGTCACTAGTTGCTCGTGTTTCCGCTGTACATATCCCTTACAGGGGCTGACATCGTCGTAATATACCAATAGGCCACACATTCCCCTATCGCAGCGCACGCAAACGTCTCATCAGGCCCTCCGCCAATGCTACTTCGGAGAACGGATCTTAAACATTATCGAACCCTTTTATCCATACTCCGCAAATACAAAAAGGAGAGGGCTATCTTTGGAGTGATGGTCGAGATGGTCTCCTCGTCCACCGGTGAGGTCCTGACCCAGTCTGAATGGGAAAACGTCAGTCAAGCGTGTAATTCACTCAGTCTCTACCTGATAGTCGACGAGGCCCAGACAGCGATTCGTTGTGGCGCGCCTTTTGCACACCATCTAGAACCCTACAAAAACTATCGTCCTTCTTTTGTTCTGTTTGGAAAAGGTCTCAAGGCCAGCGGCTTGGCTATGTACCCCGACGGCGTCACGGTCTCTGAGCTTTCCCTCACCAAAAAAATGTTGCAACAAGCTTTGTTGAGCTTCCAGCAGACCAGCGCCGAATTCTTCGAGCCTCGCCATCTTCTCAGTGCGTGGTCCGTCATTCGGCTTGCGAGAAAAGAAAATTGGCCGCAGCGAGCTGTGACCATCGGCACCAACCTGCGCCTCATTCTAGAAGAAATAGCTCCCAACCGACCAGCCCCGCTTGGCTGTGGGGCTTTTCTCTTCCTCAGTCGTACTGCAGCTGCCGAGACATGCGTCACCGGGGCCAGTGCCGGTGATGCGGTCGTTCGGTGGCTTCCGTTCTTGGATTCCGGTATGGAAGACTATAATAAGGTTCACTCCCTGTTTGGTCCGAGTTCCCAGTCGATGCGGGAGGATCTGGAAGACATATGCCGATATTGTGTCGTATGCGGGGATGTGGCTCCTGGGGGCCTGTCGAAGAGTTGCGGTACTTGCAAGGGCGTTATATGTGAGCCGTGTATCGACGAGAAAGCTGATATGGTGCCGCGGCATGAGGCTGGGACATGTCTCGAGCTCCTCGGCTCAGCAACTGAAGTACTGAGTCATCGTACGGATAGCCTCGGCGTCAAAAGTATGGAACCACCAAGTAAGAGGCGAAGAAAGAATAGCGCAACAAATTAGTTGGACGCCGATAAGAGTATGAAAAGGAGGGTGTGGTAGGGGGGCTCCGTACCAAACACAGCGGCATCGAATCCGAGGCATTATAGATACCATCTTTGAAGTTTGTTGCCGGCCTTATGAGCATATTCACAGGAGAAATGGCCCCTTCCTATCACAAGCTACCGGTGAATAGGACGAGAACGATCAACGCAATATAGTTGGCGTCGTGAGAAGAATGGATACAGTCGTGGTAGAGCAAGGACAAACGATGCTGCTGGTAGTTTGGGTTTGATTACATTGTCTGCAACCTCGAAACGCATCGCAATATTACCGATATCATCGTCTGTGGGTTTGTCATCCAAGACTGCTCCGAGCGGGCCGAAGCCAGATTCGGCTTCTCTGTGTAATCAGGCTCCCATTTCAGGATACCCTGATTACGGTCATCCACGTACAAGGCCGAGCGATCAACTGTTCGTGGGCGGACATCTCACGGACCGCACTGTTGCATTGAGGAGCCATGCCATCTTATTACCGTTTATGTACACATCCATCCTAGTCCAGTCCTCTTCGTGCCTGGTGACATTTCTGATTTCCACGAGTTCGACGGTCCAGCTTATCGATTGTACTGGAGTCCTGTCAGCGGTGGACCCACTTCTTCCGTAAGCATTACCTACCACTACACAGTCTTCGCAGCGGGCGCCGTGCACGGTGACCCAGCCAGGGCAGTCAACGCCGTGCTTGTATCTGTTGACGCATGGATAACGGTCCATGGTGAAGTAGTGGTGACGAATTCGAAAAAGGGATTGTGATGAGCGGATGATTCCAAGCGCTATCACCGTCTGAGCGTCAATGGCTATTTATATTTCAACAAGGGCCAACAAGGCCGTCCCCAGCTAAACGATGCCCCAGTTACAAGACACTGGGCATGGCCTCAGAAATTTGAATCCCTTTTTGGGTTGTGGATGTCGAGCACGTCTCAGAGCTCGGGCGGTGGCCTCAACGGAAAAGATTGTCCCTTTGACGACCACACACACAGCGGCCATGTTCATCCCTGCGGGATAGTTCCTTGCCTCGGCGGTCTCTGAAGTGCTGCCAGCACTGCAGCGGGGCGCGCGAAGCCCGGGGGTGCCGCGATTGGGAGGGTGGGCAACATCTGGCTGTTGGTGGAGCACATTCCGCCAAGCATAGGGAAATGAGGGCTCCAAGTTCGCTGTGTTGGTGCAGCAGAATGCATCACATTGCTTGATTCGGACGGGTTGGCAAGAAGCTCGCCGAGGGGATGTGTCGTTGACATAGTCTGACGTGATTGGCTGCGTTGTGCAGTCCATGTGCAGGGGTCCCTTGACAGCAGCTTCTGCTTCCTCCCGAATCGAGGTGGCCAGCCTTGGTGCGATATGCAAGCCAGATCTGGCGCATGTCACTGTGGTACATGGCCAACTGTGCTCCGCTCTGCCCCTTCTCGGCTGCAGCTGCTGGACTGCAGCCCTGGCTACCGCGCGGGCTTGGGATACTTTGGGGTACATCGGTGGATGGAAGAGCTGACCAACGAACCACAGCGTGCGGGCTGCATTAAACCCCTTACCCCCGCGTGGCCAGAGTTTGCTGATCTCTGGATTGCACCCCACCCCATGGGAGACTCACCCCACCGGGTCGGCTTATCGGCTGCGGCGCCACCCCTCTGCGAGCCGCCGCAGCGAAGTCTTCGGCGATTGGCGCGGAACGTCAATTCGGCGGGCCCAGGCCATCTCATCATGCGCCCGTCTGCGTCAGCCGTTGCCCAACGCCAGCCATGAGGGCCTTGGGGCTGACGAATCTTGTGTTCACGGAGTGTAAGTGCACCGTGGCAGCCGAACACGTCCCTTGGGTGAGGGTCGTTGGGCCACCGACAGGCGTGAAACAAAATGACGAGCTTAACCAATCTGAAGGCGGCGAGGTCCGCTTACAAGCCAGTGTTCCCAAGTAATTGTGCAGTGTTTATCCATGGTTCATCGACCCTGTCCTCCGTGGGCACAATTGTTCCCCCCTGGACCTGCTCGAGAAATGCCCTCCTTCTGCGCATGCCCCTACGCGACGCCCTTCCACCCATCGCCACGTAGAACAAGTTGGCCTGCGCAGCGGTATCTTCAATAGCGAGCAAGGGAACGTGCAATCTACGAATTATTAGAAAGGGTAATGAGCTCACTGCTGACTGGCTTACCTGGGCAATCGTTCGCGGGAGCAGATTTCCTCCGGGACGCCTAAGATCGGCAGGCGCTGAGCCACAGGGGATTGACGTTCACATTCGACCCCCTATAGGTCGTCGCTGAACTCGTCAGGCGATGCCGCTCGGTTATCAGCCTGTGACCCTATTGAGTTCATCTGGGGTCTCTGGAAACCCCTTTGTGCCTTTTTCTTTGCCTGTCTGTCGGCACTATCTTTTTGTTGTCTGCGCTTGATCAAACACTTTTGTTTAGCAATTTTTTCGCTTAGGCGCTTTATGCGTCGTTTCTGTCGCCGGACTCTTTTCGTGAGGAGACCAGTTTGCATTGTCAAATCGGCAAGCTGTGCAGCCGTCGCAGCAAGTTCGTTTTGTATGTTGCCTTGTCGGTGAAATTGGGATGGCGATAGTAGGATGAAGCGGGGTGGGTACAAGTCGGCCAGAATTCGAAGTGAACGGAGAAGGGCATTCCCAATGGAAAACATTGTCGGATGGCGGATCGAGAGAGTTTGAAGCATGGCGCAACGGCGGTTCATGTGGTTTATGAACACCCCTAAAAGTACCCATGAACATTCTCGGACAGTTACAGCAGCAAAGGAATAGGGTGGCGACCAGGGGAAGGGCCCAAGTTGCAGCAGGCCACTCTGCAAGCCCTACTTCCACTGGCTTCTTGCAGCGAACAAGTCACTGGTGGATGGGCTCAGTGGGATACTCCGCTTGCTGTCCGCCGTTAAACGGCAGGGTTACAACAACCATCAACGCCGATCGACGAGACCTCAGGCTTGCGGGGAGGTATCTATGGGCAAGACAGACCTTTTTTCCGAAGCAGGCAGAATCACATTTTCCAACGCTCACGGCATATTGCATTTGATCGAGAAACCCTCTTAATTGATTGCACCAGGTCTGATCCGACGACTAGATGTAACCCATGATGCCCTACATGGAGGAAACGCCAAAAAGCAACTGTTGTACTAGGACGCTGACGCAGAAAGTGCCGTAATTATTGGTCTCTGACGCTTGCAGCTGTCAGAGTGCAGAAGTTCGTCATTCTGAAGCCATTGGCTTTTGTCCGCAGACAATGTGTCTGGACTTTCTTTAGCAAGGTGTTGCTTATGTTTCCCGGGGTGCTTACATTGGCCAGGCTCCATCGTTATCCTCGCTTTTCAGCAGCTGTCGCACCTCCGCACACTTCGCGATAACTTCCTCCTTACTGAACCCTTGGTAGCGCGTGAACGAACTCAGACTCAAAATTTCTAGATACCGTTCGACTACTCTGTGAGTCAGGTCATGATATTTTGTGGTGTCAGGGCCGCTTCTGAACGTGCTCGCAGTGTGCTGAATACGTTCGTATGGGTTGTATCTTGGCTGCTTGCGGGTGCTTTTCTTCCTTCGGCATGCACTGCCCAAGGCATTCTCGGAAGATTCGTCTCGAGCCGCAACTCGCCAAAGAACATCATCAGTGACTGAAAAGCCTGCGGCTGACATCATTTCCTTCATTTTTGGGCCCACTGACATTGGACGCTTGTGAGTGAACATTGAGCCGTGCAAGAGCTCGCACCACTGTTGTATCTTTCCGCCACCTAGAGCACTGCCGTTATTCTGGAACCTAAAACTGTGTTCCTGGAACTCGATCCAGCCTCCAGGTTTAAGCGAACTACCTCACGTCAGCCACGAGCAACAAATTTTTTGAAGAATTCACATACTCATATGCCTTGCGCAAGAAATCGGCCCAATCCATGAAAGCACCGCCCATGTTTCGGACGAAGATGAGATCAAAGGTGCCTAGCCATGACCAATCTTTTTCGATGTCGACAACCTCGAACCAGCAATTTGGTGGCAACCTGCTCGTTATTAGCTTTATGTTCTCGATGAGCGACAGGAAACGGACCAAACTGGCAGTGAATCGGGGTTTATGTCCACGCCGATGACTTCGGCTTCTGGATTTTGATCTGCTAGGGGCAATGTCAGTTTCGCAGTCCTGTGACCCGCAAGATTAACGCACCGTAGTCAATGGCCCAAAGTCCGTAACCCGTGCCGATATCAAGCACGCGTTTGGCGCCCGACTTTTTGGGGCATAGGGCCAATTGACCTCCGAGAAGCTCCGTCCAAAAGCGATGCATTAGCCCTGCGTCGGTGTGAGTAAGAGACTGCTACAAGAGCTAACATCTTACCTTGATCATCCTTCTCAGGTTTCGACTAGGTCAGCGAGGTTCAAATTGATCACTGGCAAAAAAATAATTACCTCATCGCAAGGAAACAAATATTCTGTATCAAATCAGCCCCTTTGAACATTCTGGGATCAAATGACATAAACTGACGACTTTCTGCAGGGCAAGCACGGCCGTTCTCGTCATTGTCCTCGTTCTCGTCGTCATACACAGAATCCTCGTCAAGTTCAGGCTCGCAGCCACCAAGGCCCTCGTCCTCGAAACTAGGCAATGACATGTTGAAGAAATCAAAGGCTTAAAACAAGAACGAGTGTTTGATTCATCAAAAGCAGTCTGCCGATTGGCTTTTAAAACAATACTGTCTGCTGTCTACTCCATCCCTGTGGTCCAATTTCTGGCGACCCAGGGCCTCCTGTGACAAAGACCGATCCCCCCAAAATTGGACCTTCGTCGAATTCGTAATTACAAGCCTAAGGCCGTATCATTCTACCAGGTCTTCATGTTGGTCACCTTCACAGAATAACCTTCGGTCGCCTCAAGTAGGTTAGCCTCACACCATACGTCGCTCTCTCGAGGAGAGTCAAGATACTAGGTGCGTTCCACTTAGCGAGCCACGAGTTCATAGCGCAGAAGTAGGATCTGCATGGCGGTGCCAGGTCGCCAGCCTGCTTGAGCCCGGGGCAACTGGGCCCCGCTCCGTCGCCAGCGCATTGTGAGTGGTTTCAGAGCCGGTCCACTGATGAGGCCCTTGCCATTCACTCTGGCCAGCAGTGTGCCATTTTCCGTTCTTTAACGAATCCACTCAGTGATTCTGGGCCCAGGCTTAAAGCCTGTCTATGCAACAGCGCTAGCCCACCAGGACGTGGTCTTCGGACCAGATTGGGACATCTCGACCCTGGTACAGGCCTTCGGCTGAGTCTAGAATCTGGGTTGGGCGGACGGCGGCGGTGGTCCTCCGAAAGCGGTTGGCTTCCGATAGCTAAAGCCATGCTTCCGCGCAGTCCGATAATTATAATGTACCTGGAAGGGACCACTCGGATGCCCGACCTATGGTGCGCCACCAACATAAAAACTGATCATGGCGGGGTGTTTGCACCCATTCGAAGCTACTTCGTTCTGTGGTCTGGTCGCCGACACAATGCACGCCATTTCAGTGACGCGGAGCGCGAACCCCAGAGCCTGGTGCTGCGTTTATGCTTCCGTCACTTGATTTACTAGAATCAGTTATCGTACACTCATGCTCGTTTCCGCATGCAACACAGCTTTCGTCAACTCGGACAGGATGTTGTGATGATCTGTCTTTATTCTTGTCAAGACTGTATGCTACGTCAAGCTAAATCCCAGATTCTCTGGCGTTTCTTCGCAATCCAGATGACACTGTAGATATAGATAATGTTAGAGCCCAAACCCATCACCGAAAGCAGGGAAGACTCACAGCGTGCAATAAGCGCGGCTTTCAGGGTCATAGATTCCCTCCAGGGTTTTTGGGCGCCGGTCCACGTCTGGCGGAGCATAATTCCCGGTCTTGAGAAGAAATTGCAAGCTTAAGGTGCAGAAACGACCAAGATTCCAAAGATGGTAGTTTGCTTCATTCCACGGGAAGATCGGTAGCTTGATAATGCGCTTTTGAATGTTGATGAACCCGGTCTCCATGAGGAGCTCCTCTGTTCTCTCAAAGCTCAGATGCTGATTGCCTATGTCCGTGGATGGCGTCTCCAAGTGATTTAGGAGTAGATTTGGAGCTAAAGTCGGTTTAGCGAAGTCGCATAAAAGCTCCAAGTTCAATGCCTCTATCTCCAAGAAGCCACCGGGATTTAGATGCGTATGCGCTTTTTCGTAAAATCCTCGCCAGTCTCTCACGTCGCTAGGGAGCACCCGTGTATGGATCAGGTCAAACTTTCCTTCCTGGTCCCATATGTTGTTTTCGCCTTTCAGAAGGAAACAGAGATTGTCGGGGTCAAAACTGCGCCACTATCAGCTGGGGAACATACTGCGGCTTCTCGAGACATACACTTGCGGCTGCAATTCTGATGCAGGATACCCATATACCTCACCTCCATTTTCTTGTATCTTTCTGCCACGATGGATGAGCCTCGAGCTTGTTTGGTCAGCAGAGACGAATTATTAGCTTACTCAGCCACTTGATAAGCCCAAATTCCAGTTCCCGTTCCAATGTCAAGGACCCGACTATTGGACGGCAGGTCATGCTCGTAATGTTTCCCATCGCGGGCCAGAACCGTCATGAGATGATGTACGACGTCACAGCCATCTTTGATCTGGTCCCATGTTTGGATTAGTATGAAAAACTCAGGAAGGTGAGACATGCCAAATACGTCATAATCGTCGTCAGTCATTGCTATAGCTTGCTGTCTTCTGGCCCTGTTATACTCTTGCCAGCGATATGAGGCGACCTTTGAAAAACGGTCAATGATCCGTCAGCAATGGGCAGGTTGTCTGGCACACGATTGAATACAGTACCTGTTCCGAACCATGGTCTTCTGGATTTAAGATCAAACACAAACTAGTCATGGCACAGTTGGCACCGCGCTCGCGCAAGAGAAGAAAGGAATCAAGAGCTTAAGCTCGAAACAGTCATTCTGCAGAGGTTTAGATCCAAGATCACATTCAGCGTGCGACCGAGCTCCTGTTAAGAATTGAGCCACGGTAACTTCTGGGGAGAACCTCTGATTCTTTGGTGCCCAGGTGGGGCCATGCGGGGTTTTTTGTCGCGTCATGGAGTCGCTTGGAGGTTATTAAAATTATGTGACTTGAAATCTTGTTATCACCCCTGGCAAGGATTGTTCACAGGACAACATCGCAGCGGGACAGCTCTTTATCAAGTGACATAGTAACACCATTGTTAACTAACTAGACCTAGGAATACTGAAGAAACGGGATTGCGCGAGTTTCCTATCGGGCGAGATTGGTGGTCTGTCTTGGGTTGATCGCGTGCGCCATCGTAGGAATGCCCGGTAAGGACCAGGCCGTAGAATACGATACCAGTTCAATGCAGACGTTTCGAAGTTTCCAAAGTGGTGCGCTAGTGGATGTTGTTACTGGAAATTCTTCCGAGATAGTGGCTTAGGCGGTGAGCACCTCGGTAACTAGACACTGTATTTCATTAACGGCCCCTTCTGAGCACAATGCACTTGCCAGTGCAGGCAGACGGATGTAATACGGGCGACAGCTCAGACAGCCACTGTTCACTTCGGCTTTGTTGATGTGTGTGGGAGCTGTATGAGAGACCACGGCTATTCCTTGCGAATCGCTGGATCACCGCTGCAACCGTCGAATCTTTCATCTCGGTGCAGCTTTCCCGTTGCGACCGGGTCAGTGTCGGGGTCTCTCGAGGGCGAGAAGTTTTTCTCAGCCAGAGGGGGGCCAGTCCCCTCTGTTCGTCGGCTTGATCAGTAGCTGGTACATACTAAGCATTCGTCTTCGTACAAGTCACTTCCAACATCGAGGCCTCTCGAGTGACGCAAACAGTAGAGGTTTGGAAGATGATTAAGTCGATGGTAATAGCAGCCAGTAATAATCATGACGGATGGTCTTTGATGCTTTCACAGAGTCATCCGAAACAAGTCTTTCGACCTATAGACCGAACTGCTTATTGGATTTCCACCTATTTAGGGGGGCAAAGTACTTACCTGGCTGTTGATGGCTTGCTAGGTCGACGGACCATGACACAGCTGTGGAAAAACAGTGTGCCATAACAGTTTCAGGCACTCTCTTCATTGAATACAGTGTACAAGATGCAGGATGCAGCGACGTGGGACTCGATATCGGGGGATTTTCCTCGTCCCCTATTCCCCAAGAAAGGGCTCAAACTGGTACTCAGTAGCCGGTTACCGAGCCCTTCTGAAGCCTCTGGTCCCGAAAAGCCCCGAACAGCCCTCACAAATGTCCTGTTCCGGTGTTCAGAAAGCCAGCCAGAGCGTTTCGACAAAGCTCAGCTGACCTAGTATCATCAGCCATAGTGCGCCATGCCTTTTCGACGATCCAGCCACCGTCATTCATTCACTTAATCTACGACGACAGCTGCATCTAATGAGTCTACCCGTGTTATGGTTTAGCGGCAATCGCAGCAACTGTCGGTTTCTCCCCTCGGCACATCGTTCCTGATGCGTCCAACATGATACACCGTACGGACAGGGGGTCGGGGGCGGCCAGCCAGTACGGAAGTGACGTGAAAGCAGGCCACCCACCCCGCTTCTCGGATCAAAGGAGAGTTCAATAGCGAGGTGATACCAGTGATTGATCTGCAGAAACCGCTCTCTCAACCCTTTTGGAGCGCCTGCATGTGGAGTGGTAGTAATCGAGAGGACAATAATGAAAAGAGTGAGAAAACGCGACGAGATCACGTCACGAGTTCATCGCTAGAGCCCACCAACTCTTCAAACAAAGATGTGGTATGGAGGATGCGAACAGAGTGTTTGCCTCTCCGGGTCTTGTCTGCAGGAATTTCGTCCAATCCTAATGCCCCGTGGCCTTGGCGAGCCGAGACGTAACAGTGATGAACCTTCGTACAGTGCTGATGCTTTCACGATTATCCATGCCCAGTAATGTCGGTTGCTCTGGAATCACAGAATGTTCCTCTAACCTCGGTTTAGTCAGTGACAATTCAAACACCGCCCTAAGACCTGTGGCTTGTTTATCTTCCATGTAAGCCGGACCCAGGTAACCAAGGGAACGAAAACAAGTTCCCCTAAATCACACCATGGCTCGGATCGAGACTTTTTTGGTATCAATTCGGTGAGATTAGCACATGGGTAATGGGTCGAGCAACCCCACAGCGACTGATTTGGAGGATGGAGGACGATCAGGCAACAAGCGGATTTCACAGCTTTGAAGAGTGCTTCCATGCATGTCGGATATGTTACCGCTATTGGACATTGTGGTGACATGCCAACACCGAGATTTGACGATCAGTCGCAAGAACGGAATTGCCTGTTCCATCACCAACGGACGATGACCCGGCAGCTGATGCGCATCATGTGACAATAGCCCGGTAATTAGGTTTTTATTCTGATCAAAATCGAGTTTTTGACATTGGACATTGTCAGCCAGAACACGAGGTGAATTTACCTGGAATTGCAAACACCGATGCAATATTGGGTGCTTTCACCAGGCCATCCCGGCGTAAAGCTGTGAAGCTGCAGTTCAGCAGATTTTTGCCGCACTCAGACGCGTCAGATTATTTAGCTAACTCTCAAGGAGTCCACAGACCGTTGGGGCATGGCACATCTACTGAGGGGCATCCCATCGCAATTTCCGCTCATTCACCAACAATGAAAGCGGGGTAGGATGACTTGGGCGGGAGCAAAGCATATTAATGAAATAACTAGTACCTATACCTTGAGTTACTGACACTGTGGTGTCCTGCCAGGTCAGGCAACGCTCGCCAACGACTTCACTGTGCTTTGTTGGGGCTCATTGGCAACACTAGCAGATGATCATGGGCCACAGGCACATTATTCAGTGCCACTGCTATCTGGTAAGTCTTCAAGTCACAGATTACAAAGTCAAGTCTGCCGATGAGAGTCAATGCTGGTCGGTGTCTCTTACTGCTTGCTTCAGCCGGTTAGAGCTCAGATTGTACCCAGCAGCCGGCTACAGAGGCTGCTGACGGACCTCTGTAGCTGAACACACACGTTGGCACCCGTGGACATTCTCTTCCGTCCCGTCCTGATTCGCCCAAAGCACTTACCGCTATCCAGTAAACCCTGTGTCATCATATGGGTCTCACCGTGTCACCGTCGCGGTCGAATTACCACCATCCCCTGAAATACGACGACAGCGGGTCTGATGAACCTACTAGGGTCTTGGATCTTTTGCATTTGTTGCAACTGTTGGTTCCTCATGTCGGGCGTAGAACATGAGTGTCTAAGACACGACGTAGGGTCAGGGGCTTGTGTGGACCACTCCTCGCGGTGGTAATTGAAGCGTGATGTGAAAACCTCATGCAGAACTAATCTACCCCGCTCTTCGGATCAAACGAGTTCGCCGAGTTCGGCAATAAATCTTCAGGAGACCGAACTTGGGTTGTGCAGACGCCCAGACCGAATTGACGAACATTTCGGTTAAGCTGCCTCCTATCAACTCTCAACTCGAGGATCAAGCATCATGGCTTATGAGGAGTACTTCGTACGCCGCAGCAGCATGCGTGTTGGCGAGTCAGGGTAAGGAGGTTGTTTGGGCAAGTGTCGGTCGTTTCTGTGGCCTTCTTAGTGAAGTTGTAGGTGCTCCAGATCCTGAAGCGTTCGCAAGCTGAAATGGACAATCAATTTCCAGAGGTAATGGAATGAACATCTCGACGGCTTGTGTCCGACTGTACCCTTGAACAATACGCGCCCCCTTTCATGTCTTGTTTTGTGATCACATGAGGAATGTCTCTGCAGGAAGCAATGCAAAGGCAGGGGCTGCCTTGTCAATTGGATACCTGCTTTGGATGGCATCGCCTGATAAGGAGTGTACGTCGGACCATGTTCGAATGGAGGGTACCAGGATTTGAAGGGGGTTGGGTTCCTCAATCTCTGTGAGAGTCAATTGGTGTAGATAGTCTCCAGAGATAACGCGATGCTGCAGGGCTCCCATTGGGCTTGCCAGCTCGGCATTGAGTTCGATAAAAGTGATGTGTGACCTCTGTGAGACGTGTGGGCGAGTGGCCGGTGGTGTTGCTTTGGTAGTACTTTAGCATTCAGGGGCTCGAGAGACTCGTGTTCCAAGCAGGCTACTATGCCGTTCTCTACCACGTTGTTTCCTCCCAGCACTGTCATGGACCGAACTTGGTCAGATGAGAGGGATCGAGGTCACGCCACTCTTGTGCGCAACATTATCGAGCAAGCTCGATTGGCTAAGGTTGCAGATGCGAATCCATCAGTAATGCCTACAAACCACAGAGAAAGCTTCCAGCACGTGGCCGCTGACGGATTCAGGGGATGGAAGGACGTCATAGCCTGGTGATCACTGCCGGCGCAGAACTCGTTCACGCGACGAGAACACACCCGTCTGACCTTACAGCTGCGTTCCCGCAAGGCACACACACACAGTGGTTCTGGTGGCAGCACTTCACTTCGCTGATTTTAAGCGGCTTGATGGGGCAGGTGACAAGGAATGTAGACCGAATGCTGCACGTTTCAATTCATTTCCAATATTTGCGAGGCGCGACGATCAGAGCATACCTTTGATTCACATAGGCCTGGTTCGCTTGCATGCAAATTCCATCGCAATCGACAGCTATCAGCGCAAGGCTTTCCACGGGGAGCTGATTCAACTCTCATCCAAATTCCTATGCGCTCCGTTCCCATTCCGAAGCCTGTGGCCACAGGTAATTCAATACAGCAGCAGTTGGCCGCCCTCTCGTGTCCGGGCTGACGGAGTTTCGCGCTTGAGATGACCCTGATAGCGAGCAAGATGGACCACCGCGCTAAGGGAAGCATTTCCTGCTATTCTGTCATCCCAAACTTGCCCGCAGGCTGTCCGTTCCTTTGCCACAGAAAGCTCATCTGCAGAGGCCTTTGGCGGAGGGATCAAACCCCCTGAAACCCAGTGATTCTGTGGCCAAGCGCAGCAAATGCTAGCCGCTAGGGAGAATAATTTCAGTGGACATATTACATGACTTTCATCTCTGTCGGGCTGAGCAGCCCGGGAGTTGGCCCTAAACCTTAGCACCATTTCTCTAGCCTGAGTTCTGTGAGTGAGTTGTGATGAGCATCGGCACCCCACGAATAGGGCAATTAGGGCTTATTTAGCAACCTCTACGGTCGGTGCCATGTTCTCGGGTTCCAAAATTGTATCCTTGATGACTGAGATCAGACGATTTGGCCATTGGCAGTGCTCTCCAGCGTGAGATAAGAAGTTTCGGTCATAACATCCATCACCAGCTTCAACAGAGTCATGTCACTTAGGGGCGCTGACTTTCAGATGAAGCACTGTTGTTCACGATTTTCCTTCGAGATTGCCTTAGGATAAGTACTTCTGCATCACTTCATATTATACAACATGTACCGGCAACCACCTGACGGTGGCAGAGCGTTCAATTATGTTCACGTTAACACCATCAGGACGGTCTGTTCCTCATTCTATCTCGTCACATACCAACGGGAGTGTTTTTACTGTGTCCATCAATCAATACATAGCATTTGGTACATTAAAATGAAGATTCTTACCGCTTGATCATACTCTCCCATTCTACCGGCTCGGATGGTTTGCATTCACCGCAGACCTCGTTGCCACGGTACTCACAGTGCGTTACGTGAAGCGGACATCGCCTCTGGGTTCTCGCATAGAGCATACACCATTCTGACACGATCCACCGGGCATGGTTGCATCTGTATTCGCGTTGAGTATAGTTGCACATCCGGTTTGATTTTTGAGTGGTAGTAGCGTGTCGATGATAGGAGGTAACGAGGCGACAAATTGCTGTGAAGGACGCGTGCGGCACATGCACATGATATACGCCTTATGCAGTTCGCCCTTGAGTTATCTTGTGCGCACGAAGATCAATCGGCTTGACTGCGAAGACCACTGGCGGATCGGGTCGTAGCCCTTGCCGTGCGTCGGTTCATCGTAAAAGTGTGTTGAGAGCCATGCGGGAGCCGATGTAGCACAACATGGGGCTTGGGATTGTTGCTATCCTTTAGGTGCAACATCCGCGCGCCGAGAGGAGAGGAGATCGGAAAAGACGCCCCAGCCCCTGATCGCAAAGCGACGGAATGTCTGCGCGCTGTCGGTCTCATCGAAAATGGCCACCGCGAAAGAAAAAAGCATGTTCCAAGTTCCGCACCCTACGCTACTGCACCAGGTCGAATTCAGAAGCGGTTCTCAATCGTAGCCCCCAGACACACTGTATGTCACCCGGAGGCACTCTGGCGATCGATGGGCACCTCGCATAGCCACCATGTAAGTCTGAATCGGGTTCACTCTAGGATTGCATTGTGTGACTGGGGGCTTGAGAGAAGCAATTCTCAGGAGGTTCCCATCGGCTGGAGCTACTTTACGGGACTGTATGTAGACACACCCAGCAAACCCAGAAACACAGGGGAGTACCACCCAATACAGCCGCGACGAACTGCGATTGGCAGAACATCCGTCGTCCAGGGTGAAATATTTGCAGTATCGCGCGAAAACAGCGACCTCTGACTGGGCTTCTAGCCTGCATCTCACGACATGGGCCAAGATAGAACCACGTAAGTGGGCTATTTATCACACGCTATTTCTTGGTACCCTGTCATCTGGAGAGCACCCTGAGACGGATACCTGGGGAAATCATTGACCGCACGATGTCAACCAACAGGCCCTAGACATCCATAACCTTTGGTTGGAAACCCCTTGGCAAGGGACCATTGGGGGGTGCCGTGTTTAGTTCCTTAAGGCCGACTCGGGAGGTGTATGGTGCTGCATGACCTGACAGCTCCCATCCCACTACTCCTCTTTGCTCGTTCGTATTCCGAGCTCCGGCCTTGCTATAACCTTGCCGTTCTCCATTGTACCGGAGGGATCCAACGGTGCCGGGGGAAAACAAAGCAACATGAGTACACAGGCAAGGGTTTATGCGACAGCGACTAGGTCAATTGCTGAGGGTGTTCAACACGGTTCAGCTGCAGTTGTGGGGTCAATTTTGCGCCATGCGACATGCATGGAGGCTGGAGAAGGACCGACAACAGGTTTGCCGACCTGAGCCTGTAGAGGTGATTTGGGGAATAATCTGATGCAAGCACTCTCACCCATCGTAGCCAAGATGAAACGCATGACGCCGCCAAACCAAGGTTATCAGCCGGACGATCACACCCGGCAACCACCATAGCACGATGGGTTTGGTCTGATATATTTCTTCTTAATGATTGACACTAGACAATGATTGCTGGTGCAAATTACCGGGATGTCGGCGCGGATTATTCTCAAAAATGTGAAGGCCGAGATCGCCATAGTCCCCATGCGAGCTGAGTACTCCTCGGGGCCCCGAGAAATGTTTCAGAAAGGGGCATTGGCATCACAGGACACTTTTCGCACAAGTCCCTAATGTATAGTGACATCCCACTCATCGCACGGGCTTGCTTGTGTATGGGGTTTGCGGTCAGTAGGCATGGGTGATGTTATTGGCTCCGTACAGTGACTCAGAATCTGCTCGTATGGGTTTTTTCTGAGACACGTGGTCAAGCCCACGTCATATTAAGCTAGACTGTCTTGAGCAAGCTCGTGAAATTCACGAGTTCCATCCAAAGGGACTAAAGGGGAAGGTGCGCTTGACTGCACACCTCGGGAGATAGGGTGGTGTGAGAGTAGCAAAAGCCCTGGGGGCTACGACTACCCCACCCCGTCCAGTACATCTTGGGCCAAACTCGTGAAATTCACGACTTTGGCTTACAAAGGGAAAGACTCCAATGGGTTGCTGCCTCCGCGCAAGCCGGGATGATTTTGGTTTAGCGACTTTGCATGGGTGGCCTGCTCCGCCCCAACCAGCCCCTTTTGAGCCCAACTCGTGAAATTCACGACTTTGGCTCCAAGCGTAATGCCTCCACATCACCCGTTCTCTCCCTCAGACTCATCGCATGATGGACGCGGATGCGACTGTCCCCCTCATCAACGCCATATTGGCGATTTGCGCTGATGGCCATTGGAAGGAGAATGGCAGAATACAATCGGAGGTACGCGTAGCACCACCAAGACATTTTAGCCTTGCTTACCATAAACAGCTTGCAGATGCTTGCGTTGCGTTGATTTGCAGCTTCCCCTCATGGGTTCAAGGCCAAATCCGGACGAAGCTTGATGGTCTCACGGCTGATCCGCTACACTCCGCTCCCGTGCCGTCCTTCCGGTCCGCTCCGTTGACAGTAAAATATCACGATGACATATTGAAAGATGAAGAGCGGTGGACAACGAACCCTATAGAATTCTTCGGGTCAATTCCACTTGACGTGACTAGGTACCTGTGCTTGGAGGAGGAGGAAAACACATTTGTTCGGAATATTGCGTTCAGACTAATCATCAAAAAGCTCCATCAGTGTCGACAGACATGGGGCAAACGAGCGGCGCCATTTGCGGCGTGTCTACACAACGTCAACCCCCCCTTGAAACCATTAGTCGACAAAAACTTGGATAAATGGCTGCGCTGTGGAAACATTTTTTCTCAGGTTTCGGAGAAGTTTGGCGACGGAGCGCTCATGGCGTTGCCCCATGAAAAAAACCTTTCAATGTTGGTAGCCTGCCTCACTTAGGAACATCGCTGACCCACGAAGCTACCAGAGACTACCCGCGGCATTGGATCATCCCGACAACATTGCATTTAATGAGAAGCTTGTAATAGACGGACTTCAAGATCGTGCGGAGAAGTTTGCAGGGCTTGAAGCGACTTTGTTGGAATACATCTCCAGCAAATGCGTTTCTCTACTCTCCACCACATGCGCTTCTACAGAAAAGAAAAAGTCGATAAAAGAAGTGCCCCGTGACTCGCTCCAGCGAGGGGGTCACGCCAGACCTTCGGACACAAACGGCCAAAGTGCGACTGCCATCCGGTGTTCCAGCGACCTTCCGCTTGCTGGCGCAGACCTAGCAGCTCCTATCAGCTGGCCGAAGCACTCTGCCATGGACAGATCGGCTGGGTCGAACGGAGAGAGCGCCGTTGTCCCGGCGTCCGCTTTTCAAACCGTACAGCCAGCCGACGGCGGCGCGTTTTCCTCGAGTCACAGATATCAATTCGGCTTTCAAGCTCCGCAGACAAGTGTGGGTGTCTCGACGCAATGCGCCGCAACTTGGCCGATGGAGGAATACGGACCGAATCATTCAGCGTATCTGATTGATAGAGATCGACAACTGGGCGTTTGGCAACACCACAACATATGGGGCGAGACTGAGCAATTCCAACACCCTTCGCAGGATAACCCCTACAAACGCCAATGTACAGGCACGACGTACAATTTAATGAGCCTGTCATCAATATGGCGTTGAGTGTCATCGATCGTTTTCTATTTACGATAGCTTCAAGAACCCGGGGTGACTCCAGCCTCACGATTCACAACGTCATAATATAGAAAGAGAAATGACACCGCTTGTCCCTGTAGGCGCCAGCCGTGTGGTCCGTATATCAGAATGACGCAGCCGACGCTCAAGGTCAATGTGCTCATGACTGTTTCTGTTGTCTCGCCATTCCGCGCAAGAATTTCGACCTTCGCCGTGTCGCCGCCGTCCACCCGTATCAGTACTATCACAGCCATTTGCTTTTCTTCGAACCACTGTATTCCGGACTCAAGCGAAAGTAGCAGAGGGTGATACTGGCCCGAGCCTTTGGGCGAGCGCAGGCCTGATCGCTTCATCTTCTTGCGAATGTGGTAGGATATGTCGTAACGTTGTGCAGAGTTCGAACCCTCCGAATCGTCGCTGTCGGCGAGCGTCTCAATAGTTGTTGAATCCTTGTACTGGAGAACTTCCCGCACAAACCAGCGGTGGTATTTCTCGTCCCATTTGTATTTGTAAAGTTCCGGGGCCCCCTCCACAACCATTCTCTCCTCCTGCACCAGGGTCTTCTCGACCTCACCGACCAACCGCTGCAATCCGAGCTTCGAGTATACGATATCGTAAGTAGGCGTTGTGCTTTGTTGCATGATGTACATCCAAGTCGCTCTTATTCACCGATAACGTAGGCATTGCGGAGGGATCGACGTGTAGCATGGCGCTCAAGCAGGCATATCGGAGGGCGGCGGTAGACGGTGCCTAAGGACGCTGGGGAGGCAGCGCGACAAACAGGTAATGACAGATAATTTGAAGACAGACAAAGGCTTTATAGCGACGTTCGGATCCACGGGTGTCGCGGCGTAGTGGAAAGTCATGTTCATACGTCGATGGGCGCTAAAGATATTGCCATATCTGCGGGAACAGCGCACGAGGGTTGCGAGCGGGGTGGAATGTCACATGATTGTAGAGACGGCTTGTTGCTCGGAGAATCCTACACCCGATTCCGTCTCCATCATCAGCATCAGCTGACCCATGCTCGCAACATTGCTAATCGGGCGTGCCATGGCTAAACACATCACACACAGAACATATGACGGCGGCGTCATGCAGTATTTATGCTCAATCTAGGCCACTTGTGTTCAAACCAGTCTACATATTCATCTAGATTTAATTGGGGAAGCCTACATTTCCAGGCCTGCTGCCTCCCTCTGGGCCCTTGATCTACGTGGCTCAGGCCATTAAATCAACGTTATTCTCTGCTATTGACTCATTTAGAAAGCTTCCACTTGATTTCCTGAAAGAGCGAAGTCCGCTAATTTCCCTCAAGATCCATTCGTTTGTGTGGGTGGTGTCTGTGTTGGGTTACTGTTCCCGGACTGAGAAGTTAGTAACGGAATGCCACCACAAACCAGCCAGACGTACCTGAACTTTGTCCATTCCCATGGACGTGTGGACTTCTGTAGTAGTCTTCTGCTTGTATGGGTCGTTGGAGCTGTCGGGCATAATGCCAACTTTTATGCGGCTGACGACTTAGAGAATCTAGGGATATACGTTCGAAAACCGCTAAGAAAGCTATCAGGGGGTGATAGGAAGTCAAAAGATGGACGATCTGGGCTGGGCTATAATCCAAGACCTTTGGTTTACTGACTTCAGGCTTTATAGTTTCTAGACACCCTGCGAGGATCATCACTTCACTCGGTAGTTCAGACCAAAGTGATTGATAAACATCAAGGGGGTTCATGTGTGGCCGCCGCCTTGGTCGGCTGTGCCATGGCAATGCAGAGGACTTTGATGCATGAAAAGGCTGCGGTAGTGTGGATTTCGAGGTGACCTTCCCATGTCGTTCGCATACGGCCATTTGCCCTTGGCTTCTCGGGATACGGTGACAATCATCATCGGCCAGTTCTCCACGTCTTGAGACTACCGATACATCCAACCCTGCCCACCTCGGCTTCTAATCCTTAAAGGCATCGAACTCTTACCTGTGTTCTCCATCCCATCCTCCCCAGGTATTTCGTACATTGGCCCATCGTGCAGCCACATATCTTCCAAGCACCACTGACCAACGGGTCGCCGAGAGCATGACCAGGGCAAATGCAGCGACCTGCTTCGCCTTCCAACCGGGATAAAGGTTGATGTCTCCGTGGTTCGTATGCTCACAAACTCAGAGATGCAGCTAAGAGGCAGAAGCAAGGCCTGGGCATAAGGAGTTGGCGATCTGCAGGTACTCGCAGGTATCGTTCGTCTTGGTTTCCATGTCCCATTGCCAGATGGTCCAACTTGCGGCCGCTGGGATCTTTGCTGGCTCCGGCATGGGCAATGGCCTTTGTTGTTGGTTGAACCATGCCGAAGTCATGCAAATAATCGGTAAACTACTCCTTCCAGCATAGTGACAGATAGAATCGTGTGGTCGCTGACCTTCCAAGAGCCATCTGAAAGCCATGAACACGTCACGAACAGATGCACAAAGGTCGAGATCCCCGTTCACAGAACACTTGGAGGGTCATATGCGGCCACACGGCAGCCACACCGGTAAAAACGATCGAAAGACAGGATATCAGTTAACAGGGAATATTCGGACTGACTGTTCACTGAGAGACGAGAGAATTGAGATCGAATTGAGACAGTAGTTTGCACTCAACAAGTGTTAATTCAGATCCATGTTCCTCGATAAGGCCGGCTATGCGGCCACCTTGACCATTACCTCATGCGGAGGCGGTACCTACAGCAGTGACGGTCAAAACTACACTGCGAGGCCAGGATAATCGATCCCTGTAGTAACTTTGTGATGTGGCTTCTTGTGCAGGCTATGATGTGGTTACTTCGGTTGTCGTAACCGAAATGGTTATCGAACATTGAGAGTGTTGATTGTGTGGTCACTGCATTGGCCGACTGGGCCATGGCAACGCAGAAGTCATTGATACAGGCATCATTATCCAGGAATATTAAGTCAAACAAGATGGTGATCCAACTTGCCCGCCTCGGCTGTACTGAATCGTGAAACAGAGATAACCTCGAGTTGACGACGACCTGGTGCCCTTTGCCGTAACATAAATCCTACAAGCTCAGCGAAGATGATCAGACCCATCTGAAAGCTGTAGACTATCTTGTCACGGCCGAAGTGGGCCAACAGATGCAGCCAAGTCTATAGGAAAACATAACAAAGATGCACAGAGAACAGAGTTAGGAAAAAAAAGATTTTCATATTTTTCACAACTAATCAAATCTAATACACACATTACCAATGATTTTCTAGGATATACTTTATGGTTGTGTTACTGTAGGGTGACCATTCGTAACATGTGACAAAGCGGGTGATTTTGGTAACTACCCAAGGAAGACGGGTGAGTTTGGTAACCTCCAGGAAGAGAGGTGATTTTGGCAAGGTGGGGCAAGACGGGTGATCTTGGCAACCACCCAAGGAAGAGAGGTGATTTTGGCAAGGTGGGGCAAGACGGGTGATATTAGCAACCACCCAAGGAAGACGGGTGATCTTGGTAACCTCCAGGAAGAGAGGTGATTTTGGCAAGGTGGGGCAAGACGGGTGATCTTAGCAACCACCCAAGGAAGACGGGTGATCTTGGCAACCACCCAAGGAAGACGGGTGATCTTGGCAACCACCCAAGGAAGAGAGGTGATTTTGGCAAGGTGGGGCAAGACGGGTGATCTTAGCAACCACCCAAGGAAGACGGGTGATCTTGGCAACCACCCAAGGAAGAGAGGTGATTTTGGCAAGGTGGGGCAAGACGGGTGATCTTAGCAACCACCCAAGGAAGACGGGTGATCTTGGCAACCACCCAAGGAAGACGGGTGATCTTGGCAACCACCCAAGGAAGACGGGTGATCTTGGCAACCACCCAAGGAAGACGACTGATCTTGTTAACTTTGGCGTCCTCCCTTCAAGATCACTCATTACCCCTCATCACCCCTCATCACCCCTCATCACCCATCATCACCCATCATCACCTCCCTAGCCTCCTTTCTTGCCTAGATGCCCGGTCGCGATGCCACAGCCATCGGTATCCGTTCAAATTAACCAAGCCATCGAGGAGCTGATTAAGCATGGAACTATCCGCGGGAAACACCAAATGCTTCTTGAAAAACGTTTAGTGATTGCCTGTAGGGAATCTAATCCGCCTCCATCGAATGGGACGCAGTATACGCGAAAGGAAATTTGCGCCAACTCAAAGGCGAAAAGGGCCCAGAAAATTTACTCGGGTATCCTGGAGGATGACCCTGCTCTTTTTTTACCCTTTTTGCTAGCGGCGGCACCAGGAACATGTTCGCAGGTAAAAAAAGAAACGATCACGGGATTCACTCGGCAAAGAGAAATTCGTCTCAAGGGCAGTGCCAAGGATGCTCTTAACAGGATAGCTACGCAGAAGGGCATCAATACAACCTCTCGCTTCCAAAAGATGCTCAATGCGTTGTTCCCTAATGGTTCGGATTTATGGAACCCACGAAGGCTTGCAGAAAGAGCTGACACTACGCAAGCATCTGATCAAGCACCGCCTAGCACAACGGCTGAAGGCACGAAGGAGGGCTATTATGGCTATTACGCCGCTCATATGGAAGCCGTAACTAGCGTGTGTGGCCATAGTACTTCCAATGCTGTCCGCCAAATGCATGCGAGGGAATCTCAAGTGACAGAATGCGTCCGGATGAGGCTCCCTGTGCAGAGACATGAGGATGCAGTGATTTACCTAGATATCGGATGCGCTGTCGAGTTGGCTGGAATCTTATTTCCGCAGACGCAGCATGTGGCATTCCCAACCCTCCCTGTGAAGCCTCTCGAAAGCTACGGGAGAAGGGAGGATTACAATCCATCGCCATTGCCAGACATGGGTACGAGAATTTCTTGACTAGAGCCATGCTTTGAAGCTGACAATCATTAGATGATCATGGTTACTTCACATTGACAGGGGGACATTGCGCGGCCTTTCCTGCGGTGTTCAGTCACACTCTTTGCGACGCTATCAATGGAAGTCAACTACGCAGCTGGGAAGAAACACATTTTCTCCTGGAGACAACAGACTGTGTAACAATGACAGTAAGCCGTAGAAACCCCGAATGTGGTACAATTCGCATTCGCATCGGTTTCTGGGCAGCATGTCACATAGCTCAGAAGCTATACGGTTCCATGCCGTGACTTGCCCCAGATAATAAACACACCAATGCCTGCCGGTATCTCCATTTCCCCTTGCCCGGCTGTCTTCCAAACGGTTTCGCCTTTGGCATCCTGAAAATCGATGGTCTCGCAATCGTAAAAGTAGTATTTCCGCACGTGATCTTCCGCGACGATGTAGTTCACAGCGTGCTTTCGACAGTTAAGGAATAATTCTGTCGATATGGTCAACGCCTTCCAGCGCTCTTCCTGTCAGAACCTCAAAAATTAGTGACTGTGGTGCCTCCGTAGTTGCTAACGTACCAATGACTTAGCCGACACTTCCTTTGGCTCTTCTTTTGGCTCTTGTTTTGGCTCTTCTTTTGCCACTTCCTGGCTAGTCATATTAGGTTGTATCTCGTCCAGCGTTGCACAAGGCGGTAGATTCGTTGTGGCAGTTTAAATGGTATAGGTCGTCTCTATAGAAGAGTCGTTGTTTCTTCGATCGCTTGAGCTGGACCATTGCGTTCCTAACGGCGCTTGAAGTGCCTGGTTTGACGTGGAGCAAGATATGTGCTCAGTTGGGCTTCGATAAAGCGGGGTGCAAAGTTTGCCCGAAAAGTCCAAGACTAGCAGCTTTAGTCAGCCATGCATTATGTCAGCCGGCTTTATCCGGCTGACGTTTGTTTAGAAAGAAATGGTGGTTAATTATCCGGAGTTGTCATCAAAAGGAATGGATATCGGAATAATTGGGCCGCCAGAGCTACTGACAGTTAGTAGCAGCCTAAGCTTAGGCATTCACAGCAATGGGTACCTAAAACACTGCTTGCGCGGCAAGGCAACAATAGGAAGACAGATACACATATACCAATTTTCGTGCAATTGATGATAATCGTGAATTTAACACAAACATTGGTTGTTGCGCAATCAGACTCTCAACAGTTTCTAACTCAATTTGGCGAACTGCATATCGGTTGGTCAAACCTTATCCAAGCATATTTTTCTAAAAGAGCCTTGCACATTTCCCCTTCCGGACCGTTCTTCTAGCTAAATCTCTGTCAACTGCCGCTTTTTCCATCACAGAGTACCACCCCCTATCAGCACCATCGTGCCGTCATGATGCAGCATTGGCCTCACAACGATTCGATCTGCGATAAGGGGGCGACCAGGGCGCCCAGGGCGCCCAGTTGAGCGAGATACCCGTTCAACTAAGGCTCAGGCACGCTGCAGGTCTAGATGCAATAAGAAACGACGCCATAAAGCTAACCCAGCCAAAGTCGCCAACTTCGCAAAGATGCATCAACGCCGTGTGTACTCTTACTCGCCAGTGTCGACCAATTCTGATTTGTTAGCCGCGAACCTGGCCCTTCCAATGCTTCTATCCCGTCCGTTATAATGGGTTGACCTGCAGCAAACCTCTGCCCTGGACAACACCGCTTTCTTTTCCTCGTCAGCTCCTTGATCCTGCAAGTCTCGCCTCAATCATGTATGTTCAATGGTCAGATCTCGGAAACCAAACCGGGCGGCCTGCGTTCAAGTCGTCGACAATCGCCCCCCTTATGTGCGTCTCCCCAGATACAGCGATGCGCTCAATCATGGAGTCAGGAAAAGCAATGTTCTCGATTCGTCCACTTATTATACCGCCCGCTGCTCTTTTGATCTGGTTGAACAATCTCTTTGGTGAGGTCTTCAATTGATTCCATGCGCTAGCCACATCATCCAAAACCCTCTGTTACGGCAACTTGATCGCGTACCAATGGCCCTCACGCAACAAACACCAACACCCCAGGCTTGGGGCCGCTGGCAGCAACAGCCCGCTGGCCACGACTACGGCATGATGGACAACTCGACCTTTGTTCAGTATGACTCGAGAGCAGCAACATATGCTCCCATGAACGGTGCCATCATGGCCCCTCAATACGTGGTTGGACATCAGTACAACATGATGTCAATGCCGGCGGCAATGGGACACCATTGCCCAACCCAAAACCACTTCGCCTATGCACAGTACGATTCGCTCCAGGCCAACATACCGTCCAGACTCCCAGGACAGCGAGAGAGGCCAGTCATGCCTGTGGCAGCCCCACAGCACGAGATCCCTCGTGCGAGCTCTTACCATCAGGAAAGCCCCTCGGCTCAAAAGGACTCACACCGTAGCCCTCTCGTAGCGAGACGAAGATGAGCAACCTCAAGACCCTTCACCCGCTCAACACCAAGGACATCACGTTCAACAAGCCCACAACCGCCGATCCCGTGAATTTCACCACTGCCATCGACACCCTCATGAAGGCCATTCAGAAGAGACACGATTCCGCGGACATTATCAAAGGTGTCCCTGAGACTGAACAGGTTAAGCCGGAGCCCTGGTCGCCCATAGTAAGTCTCAGTGGAACGTCGGAAGTAGCGCTCGCTAATTCCCAGTTAGCCCGGCGTCGGCCCTACTGGTCCTGTTTCCACACCCGCGACAGAGTTTATGGGTGCCCCCAAGCCCAAGCGATACGTTTGCGATGTGGACGGTTGTGGTAAGAGCTTCTACCAGAGCAATCACCACGACACCCACAGGCGCGCCCACACTGGCGAGAAGCCATACGTAAGTCAACATCTGGTGGTGGTCTGAATGGCACTAACATCTCCCAGTAATGCAACTGGCCCCGTTGCGGACACACTTTCTCCCAGCCAGGCAACCTCAAGGTATGACCACCTACTCTTCGTTCTCTTTAGTCAGACTAACAGATTTGAGACTCACATGCGCCGCCATACTGGCGAGAAGCCTTTCCGATGTGAGCAGTGCAGCAAGGTCTTTGCGCAGCGCGGCAACCTCCATACGCACATGGCGACACACACCAACGCAAAGCCGTTCGTCTGCAAATTGGACGATTGCAGCAAGATGTTCACTCAGAGAGGAAACTTCAAGGTGCGAGGATTGTTTGTTCGTGGATTACTTTCGCTAACGTGGTGCATTGCAGAATCATCAAAACAAATACCATGAGAAGACCCTCATGGAGATGACTGACTGGATCGTCTCCATCTCCGACATCGACGCGCTGTCCGACGACCAGAGAGAGATGTACTGGTACTTTGCCAACCTCTACAAAAACAGCAACAAGGGTATCAAGGGCCGCGGCAAGGACCGCAGGGTGAGCAACCGTGGCTCGAAATCCAGGGCGGCGCCCTCGTCCTACAGCGTCAAGCGCGTCCCTGGGCCTACCAGCCTGGCCGCGTATAGCTCGAAGCGGCTTCCTACCCCAGAGCAGTACATGCAGCACCACCAGCACGGGTACGAAGTGTACGACACCGACATAGACCAGTCTTCGAGTGCAAGCAGTCCCAGAAATGACGGCCTGCCCGTCTCGTACCGTGACCGCATATACCAGCAGTCAACTCATGCGATGTACTAGCGGTCGAGCAATAGCGGACACCAGAATGCACGTCGGCTTCGAAGCCTATAACACTGGTACGATCGCTCTCCAAGCGCCAGCTGCCCAGTTGCGAAGGCCTCCCTGTCCCTTGCTGTAACTGCATACCTCCGTTGTAGATGTACGTAATCAAGATGAGGCTTGGAACATGCTTGGAAAGTGTTGATTATGAATGATGATCGGAGGAAGCATCAGGCATGTAGTGTTATGATGGGCGGAGAAAACTGGCAAGAACCTGTGGCATACGACCAAGATACGGGCTCTAGTGTAGATCGATGAGAACACAAAGTATTCAATCTTTTGTGCAATCAATGCTCGATGTGCTCCTCTGTATTTGTTTGACCACCTGGCTCCAGTTCAGCATACCAATTCGCAACATACCATGCATGATGCCCATTCCCATACACCTGACATCGCCCGCAATCAACCATGGTGGTGACTGGGGACCCCCTACAGTGATGTAAACGAGCCATGGTACAAGCCCTCGTCGTCGGCCGCGCCATCTGCCTCAGTCGCCGACTCGTAGTGTCCGAAGCCCACGTTAGATTGACGTTGGCCAAGCTGACCGGTGCGTCGCGCCCACGAACAGTGCACTCCACACAGCTTAATGGCGGCGGGCCAGAATCCGGTGCTAGCGCTCTTCAACCCTGGAGGGCTGATTATCTTCCCCTTCCAGGGTGGGCCAAAACAAGGGTGCGGCACCCACCAGCGCCGGTGTCCGTGCTTCGGTTGCGGGTGGCAGGAGCCAAAATTGGCTTTGAACTTCGGGTGAATCCCTCTCAGGGGCCACGCCTGGCGAGCACCCGCTGGCGTCGCTTCGGGAAAAGAAACTACGGCCTTGTGGTGGGACGAGCTCTAGAGCCACCCCCAGCCCCCGCGGAGTCTTCCCTTTCCAGCGACAGCAGACGGTACATCTCGCTACGCCCGGACCTGAGATCAGACGCGGCGGACCGTCGAGTCAGCGCCCGGTCGCTGCTTGCCAATCGCACTGCGGGGATACCGTTGCTTCTGGACCGCTGACCACGTCGTGCTGGCCAATCAGATGGCCCCGACCTACTTCACCTCTTGATCGCACACCGGACGGGTTGGTGTTCGACGGGATTGGAAGACCACTCCAATGATTGACAGTTGGTTCATGGCCGGGGGCCCTCGAGCGAGCCAGGGCAAGGCCGATAGGAGGTTCGCCCAGCTCCAGCGAGATTGGTATCCACAGTATGAGTCCGCGAGTGCCGAGTGTGTCGGCGATGCGCATCGCCGACGTCAGGAGTATGTGAGGCCGGTCTCAAGCGTCGAGGCCGCGCAAACGTCAAGGCCACGGACTTGTGCGGCGCGGTCTAATGGACATGATCTCTTAATGATCAAGTGTTGCAATTCAGGTCAAGCCTGCGGTGCCGCGCGACACTGAATACCATCGCATAATATTACCAACCGTAAGGTTAGGGCAGGTCGAACTTGAAGCCATCAATGGAAATCTACCTTGTGAAGCTTCGTCGGGTACCCATGGCCTATTAAACTAGACAAGGGTCTTCACTTAATATGCATTCGACTCGGACCGGATCACGAATAGTACGGTCGATCATTCATCGGGATCACTTCCGGGTTGCTTCAAAAGTGTGACCAGGACATGGTGACCGCGGCGTTGACATTATCAGCTGGAGGAATGTCGACTGGCTATCTGCAGTGCTAACAACAACCCGAACTCTCGCGGTGTCCATCAGCTCAGACTCCATCGCGCTGCGAAGGTTATGGGCGTGGTCGGCCACTTCATACATCGCTGGCAAGAGTTCGCATGTCACAGGAACAAGAGACGCACAGAAAGGTGTGTCGAGCATTAGTTGCATATCAAGCCACGTCTGGTGGTGCGAGTGAGACAGCTCCTGGCTAGCTCATTGACAGTATGCTCCGAGTGGAGGTGTCCAGGGGTTCGGGTAGAGGGCGACTTATAAGACCTGAGAGCCTCTCGACTTGTTCAACGGTCAGGGCATGTTCCGTGTCCACGACGACCGCCATCAACATCATCCAAAGAACGACGACCACAACATGGAAGGATACACCGCGAACCTCCCAACAAGCCAACCATGGCTATCGTTGGCGTCCTACCTGGCTTTCAGCATCGGTGGTGCAATCGCCATCGTCACCACGGGTTGCCGTTTGGCCTTGAAACTGTCTCAGAATGACCTGGAATGGGCTGATTGTAAGTAGAACGATGGAACGAATGCAGTGATCACAGAAATTGATTAAAGTAGACTTAATGCTGCCTGCTTGGGTGAGTAGACGCTCGAGGGTTTGGATGTCCTGGAGATGCTGACATTGTGCAACTAGGCTCTGTCCATCGTTCCTCAGGCATTCTTCATTGGTAAGTGCTCTTACTTGGGAACGAAACTCGCTGAGACGTTCCGCAGTCGTGATACGCTCTTCTCACCCGTCATTGGCATGGGGTTATGGCGCAGAGCTTGCACGTCTGTTGAGCCACAGCATCACGAAGATATCTCTTGCTGTACTATACCTTCGTATATTCTCCGGCAAGTGGAAGCCTCGAGCAGCAGGATGGGTCGTCTTTACGGCCATCTCCGTCTATACCATTGCCATTTCAGGGCTGCTTATCTACCGTATCTGTGTTTCTACATCTGTCACCACCACAACCAACGACCTCACTCCCGGCACCCTTAACCTATCCATAGCGGCTACGGGAGCGGGTATCATCACAGACCTTCTGCTGGTTATCCTACCTATACCAACCGTTCTTCGTCTTCAGATGAAACTCAAGGAACAATGCAAGGTCATCTGCATCTTGTGCTCACCGATAGCGTATGGCAACCCCTCGACGCCGTGTTCAGGCAAGCGACTAATACATCCACAGAGCAACCACTGTCTCCTCCTTCCGTGTCTGCTTTCTCTCTCGCCTACCAGGCAGTTCCTATCCCGCCAAGAGCGCTGCAATGGCCATCATCCTTCTGTGAGTGAACTGGTGTAGAGGACATGGATTGGGCTAACGCATCCAAGGTTCATTGAGGTTAATCTCGCAATCATTTGCGGTAATTTTCCGGCGATGCGAAAGTTTACTAAACAAATGAAAGACAAAGTCAGTCGCAGAAGCATCGCGACAGCATTGAAACGTCCAAACACTATGAAAGGAGAAGAGGAGGGGATGAGTTACGGATTGCAAGGGTCGGGGGACTATCCATTAGGCAGACTGAAGGAAATACCTAGCCGCAACAGTAGCCAACGTACCATGCTCCCGAAGGAATTCTCATCCGGTGGACTCTAGCAATGGTATAGAGCCGTCAGACAATCAGGGTGTAGCGATGAAAATCCATAGAGCCGTAGAACATTTTCCGGCTTCTGTCTTTTTAGATTGAACTAAAAGCATTGTACAGTAGTCGTGATGAGAGACGAAGAGCAAGCAAAAACCCGAGATATGCAGTGATCACGGAAAACTGATTCTAAGATAGGCTTAATGCTGCTTGCTTGGATGAGTAAATGGTTAAAGGTTTGGATAGGGGCTCGAGCCAAGAGCATCAAGAGCCAAATGCCTTCCCATTAGGCGGAGCCATGAGACAGTTTACCAGCGACGACAGCAGATGTGGAATATCCCCGTATTTGCCCCTCTACGCTTGAACACGGTCACATAATCGCCAAGTACAGCGGCATTTGTTTTGGTCTTGCTCCTGCATACCATGATTGAGGAATGGTAAATCCGGGCCTGGCGAAGCGAGCATTCCCTTGTGCTCCCAAGGCTACGCTTCGAGAAATGTGGTTCCCTCTACCATCAACAGTGCTAACATCATTATAATAACAAGGAGAGAGTTTTGTGTATTTATTCAGGGATTTAACAAACAAACTTTAGATTCTGGTTGGAGGCAATTTGACGAGTTCAGGATGAAGCTGTCTACTGAAGATTATTCTCAATATCTGCTAATATTGCACAATTACCTTTGTTACGGTTAGCGTTAGGGCCCCAAGAAACATTTATATATCTGTGATATGGAGAAAGTTCCGTAACTTAATTATTAGTACTGCTAGCAAGTATGGCACTCGACCCAAGCTATCTGTAGAACAGCATCGGAAAGTTCTTAGAGCTCAAATCAACCAATATGGTCCAGATTCTGAGAAGCCGCTCCGGCTGCTTTGGATGAACTCGTTCATACCAGGTGCAAAGTACAGATTCTCAACCGGATCCTGTTGCTGCCGGGACACTTGTGCGTACATAGTCGCGACACCTTGGATGTCCTGGCTGGTCCCGAAGTACAGCGATTGAGGGATGCTGACGGTGTGCTGCAGCATGACGGCGGGATGCTGCTGCTCGTGGATTGGCTGTCCGCGGAAGTCGTGGGGACCGCCGGACAGGCTGTAGAGTTGTGCAGCATACTGTTGCTGCTGCTGCTGTATTTGGTATCCGTCCATGTGCTGGGTGTAGTTGCCAAAGGACGTAGCTTGGCACATAGCGTGGCCCATGCCGAGGTGGTCTATGGCCATGATACCCGGAGTGTAAAACCATTCCATGTTGGCTTGCTGCTGGATCGAGGAAGGCTCGCCGCCGTCAGAAGCAGAGACGCAGTCGTCCAAGATGTCGCCACCGTTGTGCATGCCGCGCTGGTGAGACCGTCTTTGGTGCTTGACCACGGTGGTCTTGCGGCAGAAGCTGTCTAGTCTTTTAGTGCTATACTCTCACAGGTAAGAAGAAAAGGGTTTTAGGCTCGGAAATCTACCTCTTAAGGCAGCCATCGTGGGCGCACTTGTAAGGGCGTTTACCGGTGTGGATGCGGCGATGTCTGGCCAAACTAGAAGACTACTCAAGTCAATACGTGCCAGTGCACAACGGGGGAGAACGGTCATACTCTAGCAAATCGACTGTCACAGCCAATTTGCTGGCACTGGTGAGGCTTTTCTGCCGTGTGGGCGGCTCGGATGTGGTCAGTGAGACTACTCCGTTGGGTGAAGCTCTTGCCACAGCCGGGCGTCGTGCACAGGTAAGGACGCTCATTGGTGTGGGTGCGGTAGTGTCTCTGCAAGCCCGACTTCCTGTCGAAGCTCTATAAGATTTGGAGATTAGATCCGCGCAGATGTCAGCAGCGGAGAAGGGTCGAGTGACCCCTTAGCTTGTGTAAGCTCACCTTGTTGCATGACTGCCAGTCGCACTGGAAGGGGCGAGCGGTAGGCTCGTTCTCGACAAGTTCCATGAGCTTTGCGTATGCGCCGAACCTGCAATGTTGCCTGCAAATACTTGATCCCGTGGCGGGCAACAGAGAATATAGAAGGGTGTATTAAGACGACCAGCGATAAAGAAAACGTGGTTGCAGAAGCTGGGTGAGTTGAGGTGTGAAATAGAGAGGTTCTGAGCCAGGACTCAAGGCTCTTACGGGTATTTGTACTTTTCTATCACTCAATGCCACGTGCACGGAGCAATGCTACCTGTAGTTATATTTGCATACTTGGCCAACTCCGGAGGGGACCAGACTAGCAAGGCTTGGAATTAATCATATCCTACAGGGGCTAACATGGATAGATGCTGTGGGTTTCTGCAACAAGGTAGTCTCGGTCGAAAGAGCAAGGCAGCATCTCAAGAAGACCAGCCGTTGGTCTCTAATAAGTCTTCAGAGAGTGATTCTTGTCCTCTGTTGCGTTGACCTAGTTACTGTTTTTGCCGCTAGAAGCCACAAAGTAACATGGCTCTGGGCTTCGTCGCCATAGCCCATATGCAGAACATCCTTCAGCTCGTGTCTTCTGTCGAAGTGTAAGGAAGCTGTCAAGTTCAAGGGCTTTTCCAGTACCGATATAGCTCATCAAAGCCTACCAGCAGTGCAACACGATATTTGATGACCACTCAAGTCACCATACCCTCCTGACAAGGGGCCATCGGTGTCCCCATTGAACACCCGCAGACTCTGTAGGGTGGCAGTATTTCACCATCTGGACGCTGCCTCAGATAAGAGACTGCCCCTTCACAGCCTCAGTTAAGGTCACAGAAGCCTCATGTCACTCCTAGTCTGGAGGCCGCCGGGTGATTCGGAGGTGAGCTTCCGCAGCGACACCAAGCATGAGGTGCTGTGATGTTAAACATCACCTGTACCGAGAGGAATGCAGGGCCCTGAGGTCTCAGCCACCCTTCCTGACCCGAGTTCGTCATCGTCACTGTCGAGTAAAACGGCGGACAAGGAAACCTCTTCGGAGGCGCCGACGGTCGAAGGCTCGCGGCTGGCGAAGAAGGAACGGTAGGCCGCTTTGGAGGGATTCGCCCAGAATTATCCCTGAGCTTGGTACCTGTCGCTGAGAGGATCGTCTGGCGCCTGTCTTGGTCGACTTTGCAGCGTGGATGGTGTACAAACTGTTGGGTTTGGTAACGTGTAGATGTCAATCCGGGTCCTGTCGCCCGACATCAAGCGCATGCTGGCTAGAAAGCCAGAATACTTGGGCTTTCTTTGAGTTAATAGGAACAAATGTCCTCGTTGATATTGCGATTGTAACAAGGATATTGGCTCAAAGAAGTAGAACACGCTGATAATAGAATAGTCTCTATCTAACAGAAGGCATTCCGAGATTGAGCGCACGTAAAGGCAGCGTTGCTCCGAACATACGTCGTACAGCGACTGATCTCATCGTGCTTTCTTCCCGTAGATAAATGCTGGAGGGTCAACAAAGACAGCGTAGGGTTGATGGTTGTCTGACCGCCGGTGAAGCTGATAAGGCGCGGTTCGTGGAAGCGTTGCTCAAGATATTCTTGTCATTCTTCAAGACGTAGATGAATCTGTTCTTTCCGAGCTCGTCTATTGGTCATGGTGAACAAAGCAGGGTCATCACTGACCACAGGAGGTAGACGCCTTATGTGCGAGCGAAACCCAAACACTCCATGACCATGAGGCAGCTTTCGTATTATGTCTTCAACAGTGTACTAATGAGGTCTTCTAGTTTCTGAAATAAGGCTCAGACCGGCCAGGAACTTAAGTGCCACCTCGGCGGCGTCTGCCGCCGCATTATTCAGGTACTTCCCATCATACCAGAACAGCGCCGAGAAGGTACGTCTCATAACGGTTACTCGGCTGGACCAGGCCGTGCGACATCCTGATGGGGCAGAGTCAGTATGAGAAGTTCTGAAGAAATCCAAAAGACAGCATACCACGCCGTTCAGAGACGAATAGAAAAACGGGGGCCAGAATGTCCGCCTTACAGCACGCATCTTTCACAAGTGGTCAGCATCTAACCAGTGGCTGTGCTGTTCATGGATGTTCACCTTCAAGGCGTTGCTGCCAATTGATGCCATGTCTATTACTTGTAATGCCAGCCATGCTGCTAGTGATTTTCAGTGGCTGGTTATGATTCGGGTTCCAAGTAGGCCACAGTAAGTTCTGACAGAAGAGAAAGAAGCGAAGCGGACAGAATCCCAGAATATTTCTACTGTGATGGTCCATAGGGACGCATAGGGACGGGCGCGTTTCCATCCAGGAAAGCGCAACTCTCCACCTACGAGCGGAAAGACGACGAAGTAAGAACCGAAGCCTCATAATTTCGTGATGGAGTGTCAAGGTGTTCCCTTGTTGGTCTCGACCAATCGCGGGACAGCCGGCGACTCGAGAATGAATGCGCCCCACTGGATGGCCTTGGAAGGTGCCAGTCGACAAGATGGGCTGCAGGCCTGGGTTTCCAGGACGCTGATCAACTGACAGTCGCAGATGGCGTCTGCGTTGGCTAAACGGTTCACCAAGACTGACTGGGTCCGAGGGCTTGGTGGGTACGATCTGCGCACCGACTGTGTGCCAATCTTGCTGTTGTGACATTCGTGCATTTCGGTTGGTGTGGCAGCATTTCCCTGTCTGGGCGCATTGCAATCAGCATCGTGGTGTTGGACCGGGCTCCAGCGAAACGACACGCGCAGTGGGCACCGAGAACAATATCTGGCTCTCCCTTGTCTGGATCCGCTCGGTCTGCTGTTCCTATTTTCTTGCCCGATAGATGGTGGGGAGTTCTGTCTTGGAGTTGGCCCACGGGCGTCCAACCAGAGTGCCTCTCCGTGAGCTGGGGACCCCACCCATGATGTTCGGACGGTGTGGCCGTATTCATTCTGCACTTGATTTAGAGGACAAGGTGGGGAACGGCGCCCAGTCGCGCACTTGACTGAGGCCTGTGCGGGGACGACCCCTGAGCGCTGTCGACGGGCGAAAGACCAAGTACGGAGTACAAGAGACTGAGCCTGGACATAGCGACGCACCCCTCACCATTTGCAGACAGGGGCATTGGGAACGCTTGTTCACTTGCCGGGCACCGCAAAATTGATTGCCTTCGTGCCGCAACAGGGGCCGCCTCGCGTGGCAGAGAACCAATCACACACTGTCTGGCCTCCTCAATTTCACCCAATCAGGTGTTCGTCCGCCAACAACGCCTGTATAACTTCGACCATGCCCTCTTCTCCCAGAGAACAAGACATTTATCGGTCACATACACGGCTGCATCTTGTAACAACCCACTCAGCAGCGACTTCAGGTTGTTTTTGTGTACCTTACTTTTCTCCGGACTATGCACTTGAAACCCCATCCCTATAGAAATTGGCTCTGGGTCATCAAAACTCCGCGAACCGAGCACCGACCCTCAGCTTAGGCACATTACACCCCATGAAGGGCATGTACCCGGTGTCGAGCCTCCTCAACAACAAGCCCAATCCCACCCCGACGGCAGGAATGAGGCACCAAGAACCGCAGCAGCCCATGATTTCTCGAGCCATCCCTTCAAATGACGCTCGCCAGGATCCTGGTTATACAGCCGACTTCATTCGATCCTCGGTAGGACATGACCTCACGCCTGGGCTGTATTCCGATATGCCCTATGACCGAAGTGCCTATCATCGAAATGATCGCATGGCTGTGTTTCCAGCACAGGGTGCATCACCCTCTTTTATGAGGCTGCCGATGGTCAACAACGTTAGCTGGGTTATGGCTAAGTCTTCCCACCCGCCCAGCTCTTTTATGGTTGCTGAGAGTAGCATGGCAGTAACTGTAAGCGCGTCTCTTACCTACTGTCCATTCCACTTAACCAATCTTGTAGTATTAGATGGAAGCGTGGACTATACGACAAAGCTAGCTCCTTCATTGATTGCTCTTTTGACAGGTCTAACTCGAGTTTTTCTAGCAAGGACTTATCGGGCAAGACTCTTTCGTAGAAGCTGGCAGCCAAAGCTCCATTCCGGACAACAACAAACATTCGATCACGCTCCCGCGCCTGCCCGACCTCGATATACAGTTCTCAAACCCGAAAATATCCTCTGATCCGGATTCGATGCCCTCACACTCAGTACCAGGGATAAGACAGCCACGATGCAACAACGACGCGATTCTAACTGCCCCGATGATCTACGCAGAAGCCCTTTCCCCCTCCACCCTGAGAGCCTCCAGTCTATCAATTCCGCCATGCCATCAAAACTATCTTGTCTGTCACCACGCAGAGCCGCACCTAGGATCTCCAGAGATTCAACTTCCGAGCACTGATCCCTCGGGTAGTGGCATCACTCCAACGAAGGACAGGCGCCCGGAACCAAGCCTCCGCTACAGCATACGAGCAGAGCATTCTGGCGACACGGCTCAGCAACACCTTCAACAAACTATGCCGCGACAAGGCTATCTTCTACAACTCACTCCGCACGGCGACGGAGAGCTGGTGCAGCTCAACTGTATCGAGAGACTCATTTGTTGCATGCAATGCGTCGTCCAGGAATTATTATGTGGTAGCCTTGACAACGCGATGCGCTACCTCGCAGGCGGAATTCGGATCGTGAACGGTGTCGGCCACTATGAATTAAAACAGACAAGCTTGAACAGGTTTGAGAAAAAGATTGTCCCAATCTTCCAATGCCTGAGCATCATTACGCTTGGCTGCTATGACAGACTGGTCTTCCCATCAATTAAGCTTCAGGAAAATATTACCAATAGGCATATGTGGAGTATTCACCTACCGAAGCGCAATATTGATCCGCTAATACTTGAAGCTATGCAGTATATTAGGGAGGTAAATCGTGGCTCAAAAATGGACTCACGCTTTCCACCAGGGAAGCCCGTCGTTTCAGAGAAACAGGAGGAGATTGCGGCGTCATTCGACAGATGGTATCATACCCTCTTTGCTTTCGGCGGAGTATCTCAGTACCAGAGTCCTATCCACGCGGAGACGGACATGAAGTACCTGACGATCAAGATCTGTATCAGCGTATGTCGCTTCCAAGACGAATCTGCGTATGACAGTTTCAGTGAATTCTTCAAGCGGATCGTTCAGGCCGCAACATGGATCCTGGAGAACTGCTCCAAACGCACGTCTGAGTCCACGGAACGCAGGTTTGACTTCGAGACCAGCTACTTGCCACTTCTCGAATTCGTCATCGTCAAATGCCGTTGGCTCGAAATACGGTACCAGGCCTTGGACATAGTGTGGAAGCTAGCGACGGGAAGTCGGGAGCCGGTGGCCTGCGGCAATCTCTATTCCGTCGGGATGCGGATGATAAAGGAAGAACACAACGTTAAAAACGAAAATGTAGCATCGACTACTGCCGATCTGCCGTCTGAGGAAATTCGTGTTAGGGAATACCGAACTGATCCGCGCTTCCTAGAGTTGGTCACCGTTCCGATCGTCGATACGGAAAGGCCAGCCGAGGTCGAAGTTCCTTACACCCAACGGCTGCTTCTCTGGTGTGGCAGCCCCGAGCTTGCCATACTTGTTCGAAAGCTGGAAAGGAGAAGATGTTCGCAACAAGAGTCTTTCATCAGCAAGGCAGTAGTGGGGTCGTTCTAGAGCTTTTCGCCGCGAAACCTTGATCAGTGCAGGACTACAGTGGTTTCGACAAGTGCATGTTTGGGGTCTCCGCTGTATTTATCACTTGGAACAGATATCTCCGATAATGCACCAATTCTTTTCATGACTAAATGGTAATGAGGACCTTATATTTTCAATCAGGGAGGGCACCTCAGAGATCTGAGATGGAAGCTGGGAAGGAATAGACTTTCCCCTTCATTGGCATATTCTGTTCAAGTAAATGAACCGCAGGCTAGACTCACTCCATACCCCCTGCTCCAAACCTTTCTGGAATATATGGAGATAGGCTATGAGACTTTGTGCAATGTTGCTCACCGGCATGACGATATTGGTATATTGATGAGACCCTTGAGTAGCCATGCAGGAACTTTCCTGTTTGAGAGACGTGGTAACTTCTTCAAATCACACAACACGTCTGATGTGGTAACGAAGGGCCATCGACGGCGTCTGTTGACGTCTGGATTCCTGAGGTTTGACCTAATTAACCGAACGATTGAAAGTAGCCGTTATACATGTTGGCACGAGTGTAAGGACTACGGGAGAATGAGGGCCATGTCTTCCCTAGAAAGTCTCGGATGCTGCTGGAGATCACAGCGCTGGTAGCGCTACCAATAATTTCTCAGACGTGACGTTAAGGACAATAGCAGTGACGGAGGTATTGGCGGCACAATTCACCTTCAAAGTTCCGTTGAAGTCTTCCAGTCAAAGAATGCTGGAATCGGCGCCCTACTTGATTATGATTGTCCATTTTGAAATTTCGGAGGTGGTCTGGGAGAGCGAGACCGTCGACGGTGTCGTCACCCGGGGCGGCAAGTCGTGGATCAGTGCGGGCAAGGGCATGGGAAGAGACAAGCCGATCGACCAGAAGACGTTGACCTGATTTCAGGCGGCGCTCCAGCGCAAAGCGATGGTGAATTTTTTACGGCAGATCCAAAGCCTGGAGTCTACCCTGCATGGGGTGAAAGAGTCAGAATGAGTGACTGGGACGGCCGGATGGGGGATATGATGGGAAATCTCATGAGTGAGACCGGATGCGCTACGGCGAGTATTTAGAGTTGGGCATCTGGTAGGCACGCAAGAAACAGAGCAATGGGGGTTTCAAAGAAGGAATGAACAGAAAGTTGAAGTTGCAGCTGCATCATGGACGTAGTTGCTAGACAAGTGACTCGTTAACTCTGCGCTACTCCAGAAGCGGTGAATTAACATCATGAATTGCAAAGAACCTATGACGCCGCGAGCTACCTTCACGCCTCCATGCAGGCGCACGGAAGCATGTTCGTGGCTAACAACGATCTGTATTCCTGAGCGTCGGCAACTAGGCCTGGACAGTGCCAGAATCTGCCTCTCATTTGGGAACGCCATCGTAACTTTCAGTGAACCACCCTCCCACCTTCGTATACCACAACGTAGTCCGGCTATCATGATAGTACCCGTGAACGACAGGGAGTAACGGGTCGCCCCTAAGAGCCTTCTGGGCTCTATCATACAGCTTCCCGATCCGACAAGTGTCCACGGCAGTGAGACGGCTGGTGGGCCACACACATGACCGACTGCTGCTGGCCCTCAGCCTGTCTGTGACAGCTGCCACAGTGTTCTGGTCTGGAAGCTTGTTCTTGGACAAGACTTGGACGATTTCCCCCTCCCGGCGGTAAATATGTACCTATTTCAGTATAACCGTTTCGAGGGCCGCGACCTGGTGGACAGATCGGGTCATCAGAGTGGGATCTAGCCCGGGGCTGAAGAGTGCGAAGAGAAAGAGACAGCCGTTGCGGATCACATTCTAAGAGAAGAGTCTGATGAATAAACGCGAGAGCGACCGCAGTTAAACAATACCTCTATCAGCTTTTGATAAAAAGTCCTGGCTGACATCCAAAAAGATACATATATGGATAAATACATAGTTACGGAAAGACTTGGCCGTTCGTTAAGAAACGGACCAGTACCTTCCAGAGGAATGAGTGCGGCTGGATGGAACCTTCCGACCGCATTCCGTATAAGTGTCCGAACCCTGCCTAGGACTAATGCTGTGAATGCGGTTGCGGCGGCGGTGGAGGCGGCATGATGCTCCCATCGTGATCGACCTCGATCTCAAACTTGGGGATATCCTCCGCTTTGAAGTACATGGCCAAGTTGTCCCCTCCCGCCGCCGAGATGGCGTACATGTCCTTGCCCAGCGCCACGCGCCTCACCTTGGCGCCCAACCCCCACAGCCGGTCGGGAGTCATCTCCTGCGGGAGCACGTTCTCAAACGTCTGCCAGTGCGACCGCACATGGGCCAGCGCCGTCCTCTGCAGCACACGATGGCTCGGCGCGCAGTGCTCGATGACCTTCTTCTCGCCATGGCCGCGCCACTTGATTACGAGGCGGACGGGCTTGGAAGGCGCCGCGGAAACGCCTGGGACGGTAGGTGCAGCTAGGCCTTGGTGGTGAGGTGGGCGTATGTCGGGTGGGAAGCTAGGCAGTGGGGGGGGCGGCGGCGGCCCAGCCGCGAGTGCGTGGGGATACACGCGCGTTGGCGGGCCTCTCCATCCCGGAGGAGGAGGAGGAGCTTGCGAGACTGCGACGGGCGGCGTAGGGATGTAGGAATGGCGTGTGACAGGGGCAACAGCAGCGGGGCGTCTCCGGGGAGTAATTTCAGGCTCGAAGTCACTTTCTAGCTCTTGTTCTTCCTCAGATGGCGAAGAGGACTCGTGGTGCTTGGGGTTCTTCTTCGACGTGCGCTTGCTTTTGCTGCGGGAGGAAGGTTTGGTCTTCTTGCCCCTTCTAACGTTGTCGTCTTCACTATCAGAAGAGACGGCGGACAGGGACAGCACGTCTGAGGCATCGGTTGATGCCTCGCTGCCAGAGGATTCGGATTCTTCGCCGTCGCGGTGGCCAGATACGGTCTTCACTCCGCGGGGGAAGGAGAAGCCGTTGGCGTCGATGAACTGGTACACCTCCTGCGAGGACTTAGTGTGGAGGTTATTGAAGGCATCCTCGAAATCGCGGCCCGTCGCTGAAAGGATCTCCTGACGCTTGCCGCGATGGACCTTGACGGCGTAGATGGTGTACGATTTGTTAGGGTGGCATGAAGTGTAGATGTCAACCGTGGCACTGCGGCCCGAGATCAAACGGAGGTTATCTAGATTTTCCGTGTAAGTCGTTGAGTTGCTACGTCACGCGGCAGCAGGAGTGGATAGAGATCTCACCTATGATCTGCTCGCGCCATACGAGACATAACGGATTGGGGGCCATTGTCGTTGGCACGGGGCGTCTTGACAATGCTGCGGCTTCAGGAATATCTTTCAATAAAACAAACATGTGCAGAAAGAGTCGAAAGATTTGAGGAATGCGATGTAGCTCAGAGACAAAGAAATGGAGACTTAGACCGGATCTTATACACTGAGGCCGCGTTTGCTGGTCTCTGCCGCGGTGTGGGTGCGGGTCCTTACGGACGCGCAGAGCACTCCGAGCTCGCCGTTCCGGTGTGCTGCATGCGACATCTCCGAGAAGGGAAAAATAAGGCGAACGCACTCGTCCCTTGATTCCCAAGATGCGTCAAGAAATATCCAACTAGCGCCCCCCACATGTGCTCGAGTTGAGGTTCTCAGCAAGGTTCCAAGAAGACAGTCAATCTCGAAGACGCACATTGAGGTGAATCTACTCAGGCCTTTGATCGGAAGGAACTAGTCCATGCAGTGTGCCCCTTTAGGATGCTCATCCGTTTATGCCAGCCTCCCAGTTCATCGCGGTCTGTTGGCGCTGGCCAATGAGTGACGCGTTCACAGAAAAAGAAACCTCTATGAAGTTTCTGCTGGGAGACGAACGATAGCAGGCGGACGCGCAGGGCTTGCGATCGGCAGGATTCGGCTACAGTGAACAGCGGCCCATTCCAGGACAGCACACTGCACCGCTAGCCTAAAACATGAACCAAACAGCCAAATGGCAACCTTGCCATGCTGATCGAACAAGGCTCGCAAGAAGAGCTGAGGCGTGTTGACAGATGTGTGGGCGGAATGAAAACTCGGTGAGGGTCGGACGATCTGCAGCGAACGACACCTTGAACGACGCCGCCGAGTCCTTGACACGTTCATGCGGCTGCGATGGCCTTCGTACCATGCCAATCTCCCAAAGAAGAACCCTGCAAATTGCCGCGGGCTCTGGCTCGCTGGTCCGGCGGATGATACATCCCTCGGCAGGCACTGCGAAATAGCCCTTGGCCTTTTGCCCGTCGTCTCGTCCGAACTCAGAGTCGCCCCAATCTGCTACCCACCACCTTGTTTCCTGCTCATGGCACCGGGCTGTGATCCCTGCCATGTACCTTTTGGCAGCTACGAGCGCCTGTCTTTCATACGTACACCCCTCTCCATCTTATCGCTGGACTCCTGCGTTTTTGGTTGGAAGGAGCCGATCCCTGTGTCATGCTGAAAGCTGAATGGATCGCAAACAACGTGCCACATTGCCTTCGTTGCAGCGTTGCCAAGTTCTGCAGGGGTGCGCGTGTCGCAAATGGCACATCTTGTTTGGACGTAAGGCGAGCAGCTGCAGCCAATGTCACCAGGGTTCGTCGACTCCGGCTGAAGCGCTCTTTCTTCATGTACAGACAACGAGTGTACCACTACTTTCCGAAGGGTGAGTCGGCACCTCATTGCGCTATGCACTGGCACTGTAATCCATGTCTCCGCCATGCTCCATGTGGGTGAGATGACCGTGTAAGCGGCCCACGCCGACGTGTAAGCCAGCTCCTCAATCGCGCCAGCCTGGGCCTAGAAGCATCCAGTCGACGAATGCAACACGGGAAATGTAGCCCAAGGCCTTGTTTTGGCAGCGGGGGGGAGACGTTGGAGACCGACGCCAGCCGTCCGCTCTCGCGGTTGGATTATCTTGGGGTAAGCGACGTCCCGACACCTCAGTATGACACTAACCACGCGGAATAATCTGTGCTTGACCACAGGCTGAACCACCGCGCGCCCAGGCCACGTCGACGCTTGGGTATGGGAGCTCGCGTTGGAGCTCCAGTTACGGATTCACGAAGCCCATGTCCTTCCTCATGCGGCTGCATCCCTCTGTGAGTGATGATGGCGTGATGCAAGGACAGAAGGCAGGATGCAAAGTGCCTGGTACGGCTTCTCACTTTAGCATCTCACCAGTCGCGACTCGCGCGAGGTGCATGGTTTCGTGTTCATTCAGGGGACAGATGGAGCCCACGGCCCTGATCAGCTTGTCGGATGCTAGCGTGCGCTTTTGTGGTACACGCAATTGGCTCCAAAGCGGATGCCAAGGCTAACGATGATTGGCCCATGTCACCGGTCTGCCAAGAATGAGGCTCTGCAAGACGTGCCTCCTTAAGGGGAAGCAGCAATTGCTCCGCCTGTTTAGACGGGCATGCTTCCAACGGTGATTACTGTACTCTGTGTGTTCCTGGATGGACTCGACCCCGTTTACACAATCTATTGTCTTACTCCATACCAAAGAGACTTGCCCTTCAGCCTCACCAAGATGCAACGTCTTCCCATCGAGATCATGACCTACGTCGCGGATTCTCTGGACTTACACGACATCTTCAACCTTAGCCTGGTTTGTTTACAATTCAGATACCTAGTGAGCAACGATAACATTTGTCGAGCCGCGCTTGAGGTCAGACCACTTTGATCCAATAACGATGTCTCGTGCCATGCTGACTGAGTGTAATAGACCAATGCCCCATACTCGCCTGACGTCCAAAACGCCCGCTTCTCCAAGCAATATGCCCGCTGCTTACGACGACTGGTCAAGACCCGAGACGCCATTGCCACCGCCGCGCCATATGCTACTGCAATTGTTGCTCAGGCAGATGAGTTTATATACTGCGACGGAATGCTTTGCTATACCCAGGGTCACGAGTCGCTCCGCCTCCTTGATCTCCATGGGTCTGCAGACTCGGAGATAGTCATCGATACACGAAAGCTACTGGTGTCCAACCTAGAGTCATACCCCGAACTCCAGCCATATATGATCAGTAATAGATACAGATTTCGGCCACTACACTTCGCTTGTGGGATTTTGAGCTGCCTCTATCATTCGCCAAAGTCCGAGGGACGAGGTTGCCTTGTCGTGTTAGACTTATGGCAAAAGAGACTCCTGGCAGCCCACCATCTCGAATCAACGTCCAAGTTGTTCGTGCGTAACAACAGAGAATATCTTTGGTATGGAACCTACTCTCTGATTTTACCCGACGACTTCAAAGGATGGGCTCTGAAGCGATTCGACATCTGCAAGGAACAATGGGCTCCAGACCAACTGGAACTCGAAGACCTAGTCGGATCAGACATTGGCTCCACTGTTTGCTTCGAAATTATTGACGGTCACTTCTATGGAATCTCGAGTGAGGACCGCCGGGAAGTAGACATGGAGAGACAGAACTTTTACTATTGCGGTTGTTGTTTTCCGCTTAACAGTTTACGGCCTGAAGACATGCAGGTTACATCTGAAGGTGCCATGTGGCGAAGACATATCGAAGAGGGACAAGTCCACGACGGATGGAGTACTTTGCAACTTGAAAAAGACCCGGTTACTGGAGATATCATGGTTTTGGAATCCCGAAGAGAATGGTTGGTCGGTGAGTCTTCAAGTACTAGAACATCGTATCGAACAGCGCTCGGGTTTTCTGAGAGTCATAACCATTCGAACAACAATTCCGACTCCGACTCCGACTCCGAAAGCGACACCGAGGACAGCGAGGGCTCACCTGTCCATTCGTGGCCGACTAGCACGATAGCCCATGCTAAGCCGCAACGCGAGTCATCGCAGTTTCACAGGGGTGATGATGGCTCAACAACCCCAGCAATAACTCTTAGCCAATGCTTCCTACGCTCTTACAACCATTCCTGCGAAACGTTTATCGATTTGGTCAACGATCCTGATGCTTCTGATTCGATGACGCGGAGGCTGCATTTACGCTCAATATCCCGCGCCAGTCGTGTTAGAAACAACCCCCACCAGCAAGACCCTCTTGCTGAGGACTATGAGCAAGGAGTTCTCAAGCCCATCAAGTCTTGCACGATAAATAATACATTTTGGTGGCCCCCGAAAATCGATGGAAGCCAGGACAATCTGTGTCTAGCAGAGCTAGACAGCTTGCTCAACCCAAGAGGCCACAGCATTGATAACCCTATCTCGGGGACCATGGACGAATGCTCTATCGTTTACGCCGTCGGGCCACGGACATCCCATAGCAAACGGCCGCTGGTGTTCATCTCATTCGATCCTGCTACCAGGCTTCCAAACCTCAATCACTGGCCTGGTGGTCCAATGACGGTACCGCAAACTCGACCGAAGACACAGGAGGACACGATGGACCGCTGTCCTTCGGGGCCTACTTCAAGGAACTCCTCTCTGAGTGATGGGTCTCCTGCTGGTCCAAGGCAATCATCGACCGATCTGCGGACAGACACATGCAGGCCTGACGCCCCAGCTTGGCTGGGGAAAGCCCCAGCCGCGTATTTGCACAGCGCTTGCACGCCTGGGAACCCTTTCGGTTTCAACTTTGCATACTGAGGGCGTTATTAGACCTCGTGCTGGAGCTAAAACTGAGAGCCTGCCGACGGCTGCATAATTCCATGTCTATCAAAGCTTCTAGACGTGTCATTTGCCTTCGGGACGGGGTCTGACTTAACTCCGACTTTCTTAGATAAGGCCAGTACTACGATAAACATTACTAGCGACTTTTTGGAATATTCCTTCTTGTTGTTGTTTCGAATAGCCTGCTCGACTGGTCAGCAAGTGACCATATTAGTGTGGACCTCAATTAGCAACGAAGACTCTTACTTGCTTTCAACCGCCGACTTTCAAAGTGTAGCATGAATGAAGGGCCTTGTTTGCAGGATGAGCTGGCTGGTGCTGAGATACATACACAGTTGATTACGAATGAACAGAGTGTGATTTCTTGGTGAAAGTTTGTATAATTGACTACAATGTTCGACTGTTCGAATATATGACTTTTCATGTCCATGACCTTGCTTTTGCCAACTCCCGTCCAACTTGTTTATTCGTCTTTGGCCATTCATCTTGGGGTCGGGTCTTCGTTCAACATGCAGGCATTTTCCAGCATGTTCGTCCATTTGCCACTTGTCCCGGCGTGGCTGTGCTTGAGATGCTGCCGGAAATGGTCTGCACGGAAGAACTTCTTGCTGCTGTTGCACTCCCGGAACTTGTGCACCTCCTGAAGATGGCGGATGCGCTCCTCCCAATCCTGATCGGTGGCGTGACGAGGGGTTGAGGCACCAGAGCCGCGGCCGTTTCGAGTGAACTCCTCGCCGCAATAGCCACAAGTGTCTGCCTCGCCAGGCCGGTTGGTGCTGTCATGAAAGGCTTTGTCATAATGGCTAAGCGACAAGCAGCTCCAGCTGTGTCTGCGGACGTGGAGACTGTTCTGGTGGCGCTCCGCCTCGTTCTTGTTCTTGAACCGATTTCCGCAAAAAGAACATTGGTATTGCTTTTCTTGTTCGTGAGACCTATTTTGAGTTAGTCAACCAACGGGCATGATGAGGATGATTCAATCTTGACTTACCCTAACTCCTCTGCGGTTTCAAACTTTTTGGGCTTCTTAGGGCAGCACTCACACATGAAGAAACCAGAGATCTTGGTGCCGCCTGGCTTGCTCACCTCAGTGAGCTTGCGGGGAGAAGCAAGAGGTCGGCTGTCGCTTATCGTCCGTTGTTGAGGTGCGCGAGAGAGAGAGCCACGCGGCGAAGGATTTAGCGACATTGTTGCGCTGTACGGAGAGCTACAGCTGAGATCCATGCCGCTGGGATCCGTGCCGCCGGGCGAGATGCCTCTCGGCGACAAGCCGCCAGGGGAGACTCGGCCGTAAGAAGAGCTCATACTAGCGATACTGCCAGTGAGCAGGGACAGATTGGAACTGCAGGATCCTGCACGCCCTCCAGACGTGATGGAAGAATCAGAGCCCTGAGGAATCACGCTCAGCCGAGGTTTCGGCGAACCCCTCTGGTTGCCATCACGGCGGCGCAACAAGTCACCTTGAGTCGTGAAGCCGAGGGGGACACTGTCGTCCGGATCGGCCGAGGCGCGTCGTTTTGTCCCAACGCCGTCATAATGAGCTCGCATAGGATCCTCGATGCGTAACCTCTTCATCGAATTTGTCTCCTCGATTTCCATATCCTCCACCTCATACCCGTGCGAAGATGTATCGTCGCTATTATTCCTCCTCGATCGCATGGGCGGTGACCGCTCAAGGTCAGAGACTGAACGCGGTGACCGATAATCATGGCCGAGATGAAGACTCCCCGGAGACGGGGATAAGGCGGAGTGTGGCGTCTGGGTGTACCGGTCCGGCGAGTCTAGAAGATTTGACGTTTTCAGGTGAAAGGGCAGATTCGTGGGTGCGGAGAGCGAAGGTACACGTTGGTCGCCGGACAGTCTTCTTGAGAAGGGGTCGGTAGCAGATGCGCTCGAGGCACTAAGAAGGGATACAGAAGGCTTGTTGTCGAATGTCTTCGCTGGGTCCAACTTCTTCTTCATATCGGTGAAGGCATCAGCGCTGGACTGAAATTGGAACTTGTTGTGGTGTAAACCAAACCCAGCAGAGATACTCGGCAAAGAGCATTCGGACCTAGAAGGAAACGCAGTCAGATTCGTAGAACCTCACAATGGACCATTCTCGTTATCACAGAGAGGCCTCCACAGGACACCTGCCTTGTCGAGGCCGAGGCCGAGCCCATGCTTGCATATCCTTCGTCTCTCTCGTGCCTGTAGCCAGCTCTCTTGTAGTTGGGCCTGCCGTTCAACCTTCCAATGCTATCATGATAACTGTGTTCCCTCGGACTGTAGGACGAAGGGTCGCGATGGTACTGTCTAGGCTCATGAGGATGCATGTGGGCTTGTTCCAAAGGAAATCGAGGAGGAGGTAAAGGCGGGGGAGCCGCGTTGTTGATTCTGTCCGATCCGAGAATGGAGACGGCGACGGACGAGGAGTACATGCTGAAAGGATCCGTCCGGGCCGAGGTCCTGGGGTTCGAAGAATCTATAAGGATGCTCGGAAGACCGGCGGGCTGCCTGTATCGTGAGAGTGCCTCCATTTTGTCGGCGGATATCTGTCCAAGGCCAGCTGATGTTTACGAGTTGCAGCTGAACCGGAGCGCTACCAAAGGATTACAGCAACAGGAGCACGGGCGTCATGAGTGATGGTTCGGCCAATTTCTTTCTCTTTCAGATCGTTATGGGATACGAAGTGCGTCCAAGGCCAGGAAGGAAGGTTGTCTTGTATGAGGCCGCGAGTGGCGATGAGAACCGGGTTCGCCGTTGGTGGTGACGGGAGACAATGGGGTCAAGAATGTCTGTCTCTTTGGGGTGTCTTTCCTTCGTTCCTCACACGTAGAAGACAGAAGATGCAGGCGGCGCGAATCTCAACTTGTGGGGATGCAGCAATGCTTGAGGGGGTGGGCTAGTAACTCAGCCCAGTGAGAGCCAGATTCGGCGTAAGTGCGAATCCGGGCTCGCGCAGTGTCTTTCCCGGGCGATGGGTAGCAATCCGGCGGTGACGCACTCCGCGCCGCATCCCTGGCTGCGGATGCAAAGCTGCGTTCCTGGTGCTGGACTTCCAGGAATAAAGCATTGGCTCAATTGTCCACACCAACCAGAACAGGCCGGAAGTTGGGCCCCTGGGCGCGTCGAAGGGTTTGCGTAGCAGAACTGCTAGGTTCACCCCTCCATGAGCACCAGCACCCTCGTCATTTGCCCTGGTCCCAGCTGCAAGCGCCAAGAATTGCACCAATCATTCTGCAGGAGAGCGCCTGCTTTTTTCTGCCAGTATACGTCCCTCAGTCTTTACTCCTGCTGGGCTCCTGAGAACCGCTGGCAACTTGCCGAGAATTGTCGTCAAGGCCAAGTGGCCGTCGAACAAGGTACTTCTCATTGTCGCCTGGTCTCGTACGCCGTCTATTGTCTGCTCGTTTCCAGGATACGACTTGCTGCTTTGTCCTTCATTCTCGGATTTCAGGAAAGTGTCACAGAGCGGCCGGAAGCTGGTGCACATAATTATGCCATAACTGACCGCCTTCCACGGGTCGCTCCACTCGACCGGTCATCCTCCGTGAAGCCTGTCCTCATTAGCCAATCTCGAGACACCACCAAGGTTGTGAAGAAAGCCGAAAAACTGGTGAGAAACAAACAAACGAGCACTTGCAATCAGACTTCGCCGTTTGGGCCCTTTGCCTACCTTGGCTTGCTGCTCTTGACGTACCCGAGAGGTGGTCTGGCGCGAATAACCGTAGGGCCTGACAATGAAACATCATAGTGCACATTCGGTTATATATTGCTACTAACCAGAGATTTGTCTCTCGATTTTTAGAGATCTCAATTAAGTGATGCGAATCCCACCGGGATCTACTTCTCGACGCTCGCCAGTTCGGGTCCCAACTTAACCGAACAACGCGCTGGAAATGCTTCCTCGGTACTAATGGGCAAACGCTCCCCCCAAAGTAGCCGGTACCTACGCAGACATGCCGAACGTTGCGGCAGCAACATACAATGCTTAGGTAGCACTGCAAACTCGGGTAACCTAGCCCGTGTGACGCTACAAGAGGCCGTTTCGGTGTCAAATGGATGGCCCGCGGAGCAGACGCTGAGAAGATGCTTGTGACCAATCATACGGCGTTGTGCCCCACTCACTGGTCAGCGTCCTCGTGGCCAATCAAAACATATACTTGCGACGTCAGTTCACTACTCATCAATTGCATATCCAACTAATTGTTACCTGTGTTCCACTGAGAGGTGGCCCAACGGAGTTTTGACTCGAAAAAGCCTGTTGTAAAACTGACACCATAAGACCTTCATCTTGAGTGCTTTCTCACGATCAATGCCTTAGACACTGAGCGAACAGCAATGACAGACGTATCATGGTCATGGGCAAATTTACAAACGGAAGACAACCAGGACGTTGCACGCCGAAGCTGGTGCCGAGAGAGCTGTCGGGTACCACTCGGTACTTTTTTCCTCTTTCATTACCGCGAGATATCCTTCCTTGCGCTACTCCATTTCTTTCACAGGCTCATTTACCGCTTGGAATTGTAACCAACTCCCAAGCCGGCCCGCTAGATCCTGCGACGGATGTAGGTCAAAAGTTCGTAGGCTGCAGTGTGCAAGGTCGCTGCCAGGCAAGCGCGTAAGTCCTATTTCTCGGCTGCCAGGAATTACTGGGTTTCGGGCTTTTTGTTTACATATCCATGTTCTAGAACAGCTAACGAAGAATTTTTTCCATCCAAGACTCGACAACTTCTTGTTGAGTTTCGTGATTTGTGTCTTCCTTGTCCGTGCCAAGAATGAATATCACGGTCGTGGACTCGCAAAGGTGGGCGAAGTAAGAATCCAGTTGCACTGGTATTGTCGCCGAAGTTCGAATCTGCTGAGTGCTGCGCTTCGATGGTACGGAAGCGAAATCGGTGGCTGAAGACCTTCTTTTAAGATTGTCTATCGCCACTGGCTGATTGACACCCTGGTTTATGAGATACCCGCCCCAAGACATCAGTATTACAGATTGTGCCTTCGTATCCGGCAAAACCTGTGGTGAACGGCAGCCCTGCCTGCACCGCCGACCCATGATATCTGGGATGATAGATGCAATCAACGTGGCGGTTCTATAAGCCAAGAGACGAAGAGTCGGGAGACATGTTGAGAGTCACAAAGCCTTAATCTCTAGGTTGTTGAAGGATGATATTCTCATTGCGTTGGTGCACAGTACCGGACACGATGGAAGACCCAGCGTCTGGCTAAAATTCGTAGCCTGGATGGACGGAAACTCGTCACATAGCAAGAGGTTACTCAGTGGGCAACCACAGCATTGTGTTGAAAAGAATATGGGCTGTAAAGAAATGGCACATAATGACTACCTGTTTGATGTATGAAGCTTCCCATCAACTTTCATGGCTTCATAGTTGAGTGCCACCCACCAGCTTCACAAGGCAGTGGCGACAGCTCTCGAAGATGCAGCAACACTCGCCAAGAAAGAAATCAGCACCTCATATCTCTGCCACTATGCGCTCCCCAAAATCGGCGCAGCCACATAACCATCCCGTGTGACACCGCTTTACTTTTCGTAGCATCGGACACCGCCTCATGTGTAGGTCTCTGACCCAATTTTGCTTCGCCATTTGACTACGAATCTTTCCCAAGCCATGACTTAAAACAATCGTTTCCCTCAACAGACTTTGCAGGCTCGCTTCCCTATTGAGAAGATGATACTTCGATCCCAAAGGACTCCCACCATGATGATGAATACAACTTCGTTCTAGGCTTTCTTAAAAGGATAAAAGTATGTTCAGGGAATCGCTGGGGCTGACGTAGAAAGCCAAGGCGATAATAAAATAGAGGCCGAGCAACATAGCCCCCTCGAGGTAGTTGGATTTACCGTCCTGCACAGTGTACGTAACCACCAGCACGGAGAACGCGAAGACAACTGTCTCAAACGTCTCAAAGTGCAGAGTCATGGGCTTGTCGAAGACAGCCCATCCGAGGATGACAAGTAAAGGAGTAACGAGGAGGGCAATCTGAATGCTGGAGCCGATGGCAACACCCATAGCGAGGTCCATCTTGTTTCGGATGGCCACGACGACGGCCGTGACGTGTTCTGTCGCGTTGCCAACGATGGGAATGAGAATCAGACCGATGAAGTTCTTGCTGATGTGAGCCGTCTCGACAATGGGGTCGATGCTCTCGACAAGGTAGTCGGCGCAAATGGCAATCGGGACAGTGGTGACAACAAGCACAACGGCGGCAGCGATAGGGCCCATAATGGGCTCTTCGGCCTCCTCTTCATTGTGGTGCTGTATCTCGGCGTCGAAAAGATTGGGGTGGGTGCGCAGCTGGAACCATAGGTAAAGAATGTAGAGTAACAGCAGGACGATGGCAGTACCGCGGGAGAGGACCAGAATGCTGCGCTCATTCTCAACGCTTTCGAACTTTTCGAGGAACACAGAGTAAAGCTGACAGGCGTCGTTAGTCAATGAGCAGGAGTGAGTGAGTGCGCTGGGATGCTTACCGTGGCGGGGATGACGAGCGAGGCAGAAGAAAGCGTCATCAGCGAGCAGGTGGTTTGCGCTGTAGCAGAGGCGAAGCTCTGTTCCATGCCCTGGCCAGTAATCCTGTCGCGCATGTTGAAAATACCACCGAAGAAGAAGCACATGCCCATGACAAGAAGCAGGTTGGAGAGGATAGAGCCGAGCATGGACGACTGGACAACCTCAATCTGGCCCTCTTTCAGGGCAACAATACCAACAATCAGTTCGACAGCATTTCCGAAGGTGGCATTGAGCAATCCTCCGAGAGCTTCGCCCGACTTCATTGAGATTTGTTCGGTCGCAAACGACAAAACAGCAGCAAGTGGAATAATGGCGAAGAAGTTGATGGTGAAGACGGCAGTCGGGCCCCAGTGAAGCTTTCCAGCAACAATGCCAAGGGGCACCATAACAAGAAGAAAGTTGACATGGTCTGTCACGAGAGCGGGTTGTTAGCAATCGCGGCGCAATGTCGCCTGTTTCACCAAAGCGCGGATGGATGCGGTGACTTACTGCTGAAGAGCGACACCTTGGTGACGTGCCACGCCTGCGAGGAATACCTAACGGCGATGTTGGGGCTATCGGTGCCCGGGGTACCTGTCGAGTTGAACAGGAACTTGAGCGTCTTGTTGCCGCCGTCGCCGTTGGCGACGTGGTTCTCCTGGTTCGCCGGGTGGTGGCCGTTTACAAGGAGCGGCGAGCTCTCGTTGGCGTCGCCATCGCGTCCATTGGGCTTGTTGGCGGTGCCCCAAGAGCGAACCTGTCCGCGGAAATGCTGGTTGACTGAATTGTCGGACATCGCACCGTCGTAATTGACTAAAGCCTGACCAGTTCAGCAAAGACGTATCCTGTCGCTGTCGCGCGTCTCGGGTGGGCGTAATCAGGGACAGCAGCCAGCAGGTGTTATCGACCAGTGGAATGGAAAGGTAAGGAATGATGGGATATGACTAGATATAGTGTGCCAAAATCCCGTGCAAGCGGATAGTGGCTGTGATACTTGGGAAGAAAGAGGCGCACGACCTTTGGCGATGGCAGAGAGAGCCAAACACTGGGCGTGCCAAGAAGGTGCAGCTTCAAGGCCTGGGGGGGGGGTAGCGCTGATGGGACTTTGCCGGGGCTACACTAGGATCATGTCAGGCAGCTGTGGATGGTGGAGAGCAGAGGAGTGATTGACATCCTGACAAGGCTGCCGTCGGAGGGCGGTCGAAGTAGATTGGCTTGAACCTGTGGAAAAGACGTGTCGATGCTGCGGCAGTGCTTGAGTGAGCTCGACTTGACAACGGGGCAAGACGAGTCGAATCACAGCTGGGGTGGAAGTGTCGAGTGGGCATTGCTTGCTCGCTTGCAAGTGGTGTCCATCCGTTTGGAGGAGGGCGTGCGAGCGCAAAGTCGATTGGTGATCTCTGCGGTCCTGTTGGAGCGCACCCTTTCGCGGAGCAAGACGGAACTTGCATGCCCTTTGCTACTAATTCTACGCCCTGGAGTGGGCCTGGTGGCATCGGTGAGGGCTGTCTCGCTGTGCTGGAATCCCTGTACGCGAGATGCAGCCAAATCGAGCTGTCGCAAGTGACATGTCATCGTACCTGTCGAAAAAGAACGTCAAGTTATCCGGGCTCCACTTCTCAATTGAACGAGCAGGCGGGGAGCGAGCCGGTGCATGGACCAGTCCGCAGAAGGGTTCCTGGCCAGTTGCTGCGGTTGGGTTGGCCTGGCTTCTGGGAGGGGTGACCCCGGAACATGAAGCGCTGGGACAGAGTACTTGGTACACGTGGCCAAGCCTGCGCGTAGCGCCGCTTTTCTTGGGAACAAGGGGCCTGCGGGACGTTTCGTTCGTCTCAATTCTGGCCAGGAACGTGCAATGACGGATGGGAGCTTTCGCGCTAGCGATCCACTGTATCTCCAGCCCTCTTTGGCACCCAGCCTTAGCAGTTTTTCCATCGCACAGTCTCTTGCGAAGCGGGTGCGAGTGGTCGAACTGCCCCAAGTCTTGCGCTCAAGCCGAGCCCAAGGTGGCGTAAAGCCCCATGTCCTGTCCAGCATCGTAGTAGGAAAGTATGAGGGCACACTGTGCACATCTCCACTCAGAGGGTCAAGGTTCTCTGCGCAAAGTCGCTTAGTCTCTACTTTCAATTCTTCCCTAGGAGACTCCCTCTTCTGCAACAGCTCTGGCTCTGGCATTCTTTCTTGGCCAGAAGAACGCAAGAACCGGCACGTTATGGCTTGGAAGCCTCGAATTTCTGTCCCTAATAAATCCACCCTTATTCCTCAACATTTCAGCGTTTGTTTCTCATGAGATAGCCGCGGGCCAGCACCAGCCACACTGGGCAAGGTGGGGTCGCCCACTCAGCCACAACGAGGGGCATCTGCACTTCACCTTGCGCCTGGTCGCAAGATAGGAACGAAAATCGACGTTTCCTAGAGTTGTGTGAGGAGATAAGAAGACACCTGTTTGCCAAGCAGGGAAGGCAAACGTACCGTGCGAACCTGAGCACCCAACTTTAGTGCACAATAGATGCCAATACATGCACACCGAGAGGTGCTCTGTCATGCACCGACCGACACCCTGAGGTGTGGAAGTACTGCGAGGATTGACTGCAGAGCCGCCTTGGGGGGAAGCCTGACCCTTGCAGGCGAATACCACCACACATCCTGTTGCGTATGTCCATGAGTTCATGGACTTTTTTGGAAACAACCGGCTATTGTTGTTTATTTCCTACTACCACACCCAGAGGCTAGTTTGCTAGGCGCAATGGTGGAATCAGGCTGGCTTGCGTTCATTTGTCTCTCGTAGACTACTCTCCTAATACCATACCCCCACCGAAAGTCCTAACGTCAGTTCCTCTCCTTTTCCTGTCTTCTGCAATATTTCTGCCTTGCTCTCTCAGCCGGCATCCAGTGGGGCACTATTCCAGACAATGGGTGGGTTGCGCTATTGGCAAAGTCATAGACCATAGCCTTGACAACCTGTAGCTCTAAGGCAGGTCCGGCCAAGACCTGCCCAGTATATCACAATGCAGCGCTCTAGGAACCCGCTAGCCAGACTGACAGCGGCTATGAGGCTCCGCGAATTCTCCCGCTAGCCTTTCTCGTATTCCTCAGTACCTACCGCTTCCATCTCCCCCCGCCCGTCCATGGCGCTGTGAATCGGCGTTCAATAGAACACCGAATCGCATCGGCAACTTGCATTGCTGCCTGATAGAATGTCCGTATTGGGAGGCAAGTCCGGTTGGACCAACCCAAGTGGCAGGGATTCTCATACCTTGGAAGAGCAACAAGGCTAGGGGCCTCCTTCGCTTGGATTTTGCTGCGTTCAGGCTTTTGGCCACTCTGGAAGGGCAATCAATACGTGTACAAATAGTCCCAGTCTCGGTTGCTTTACTTTCCATCACTGTTTATTGTTCACTATCTTCCTAATGGCCGAACTCAGCCTTCTTTCTCTGTTGCCCACATACATGCTGGGGGGGGAGATAGTGAATCATTTGTCGTGGGTTCTGGGAGCACTTGTTGTAATCTCTGCCTCCCTTCGCAGCATCCCCGGCTACCATGAACTCGAAAAGACATTCATCACCCTAATTAAGGATTGCTGGAGGAAGAACACTCAGACGATAAAGATATATAATGACGACTCACTCTATTACATTGTGTTGTCTTGGGCGAGCAGACAAGAGCAACTTGCCGGCAGAGAACACCTGATCGCCACAGTGGACCTAGGCACGTTCTCTGTGCGACTACGACAAGCGCTTACCGATTTATTGACGCCAGGCGCCAACGCAGCGTTTACCCCGGATTCTGGTTCGGCATCCTTCCAGTATAGAGACCAGAAGGTCTGTTTCACAAGAAATATTGACCGATCACGTCCGGGAGATCCAAAGGAATTCATTGAGTTCAAAACCGAGTCTAAGCGATTTCCTCTCAGCGATCTCGTCAACGAAATCTACCTAAAGCACAAGGAATTGAAGCGTGAGAAAGTGGAGGTATACCGACCAGTCTTCTCTCACAACCAAATGGAGCAGAAGGCCACGTGGCTGTGTGTCGATTCAAAACGCCGGGACATGGATACGATTGTACTTGCCCCAGGAATGAAAGAGGAATTGCTTAAAGACGTGGAAACATATCGTTCAGATGAAGATTTGTATTCGAGGTTCGGGCCATACCGCCGTGGGTATCTATTTACCGGCCCTTCGGGCACCGGGAAATCGTCACTGTGTATGGCTCTGGCAACGCGTTTCAATCTGCCAATCTATCGAGTCAATCTAGGGTCCCCTGAGATGAACGACACTCATTTGGCAGAACTCTTCGAAGAGCTGCCACGCGACTCCATGCTTTTGTTTGAGGATATCGACGCTTCTGGCCTAAAGAATCGTGAAACATCACCCGCAAAAGACTACTGCGGCGTTACACTATCCGGACTGCTCAACCTCATCGATGGCCCAGGGGCACCTGAAGGCCGTATTCTCGTCATGACTACCAATAAACCCGACAAACTCGACGAAGCACTTGTTCGACCTGGCAGAGTTGACAAAACTTTCCACTTCCCGTTGGCAGACAAGGACTGTGCAAACCTCCTCTTTCGCTCACTAATGTCGGGTGAGAAAGAAGACATTGAGATCCTGGCTCAGGAGTTCGCAGAAAAGATTCCACCCAACAAACTTTCGCCGGCCGACCTACAAAACTATCTTAAGGGCGTGATAGATCGCCCGGAAAGCGCAGTCAGCGGTGTGGAGGCATGGCTTGAGGAAAGGCGGCGCCCGAACCGCCCAGACACCACTCGTGTCACAAGCCATCGTGGGCTCCTTAGTCCTCAACCGCTGAGACGTGTATTGTCACTTTTTTACAGCGTACACAGCCAGTCTCAAGCTTGAGCTTTCACTAGAGAGAGGTCTAACATGGATACCTATTGATAGCTTGACCTACCTTTGATCGTCGTATTGCGTATTGCTTGTCTCGTCTCCCTGCTCGCTCTTTTCCTGTTTTGTTTCACTATTGCTCAGATTCATGTCGCGACGCTGCTATGTAATCCGTCTGGCACTTCAACGCAGATCCGAAACGGCTGCCAGGAGGACTGTGTCAAATTGATCACCATTTACCGAATTGAGTATCGGAGTCGTTTGCAGTAAGCCAAAGGGAATCTTCAAATCTCGCAGCGGGCACGTAACCTCACAAGGTCAGCCTCGTAAGTGTTGACTTCGAAGCTCCTTGCTTGTGCAAACATGGAATTCAACGGTATTTCGTGAAAGCCATTCCCTCTCAAGAGTTACTATCGATTTCAACCGGCAACCCAGCTAAATCCACATGGGCCTAATGCGGCCAAAACCGGCTTCTTGTGTCGAGATACATGACTGGAGGTCTAGGACACCCCCTTCAGGATGTAGTACCCTCTCTCTGAACGCTACGGAATACATAGACTGCAAGGAAGCGATATGCAAGGAATGGAGACAGGAGATCTTGTTAAAGTCCCGTGTTCTATTCTGCGAATCATTCCCGTCCTGAGAGGTTACTCTTGTCTGAGGATGTGTGGGAGCTATACGGATGCATTTGTAGGTAATCTGGGAATTGGATGACGCTGAGGTTACGGAGACCATGGCTAGGATGGACCGGTGCGCTATGTTAGAATAACGCAGAGGCAGATGTAACAATTATCCGTGGCCATTCTTGATTCAGCCATCCATCTTAAGCAAGTATCTATCAAGCTATCTCACAAGCATGGCAGCATCCTTCTCACTGCGACCCTGTACGGGTATATCAACCGCGAGATAAAGAAGGGGCTGAAGACCTAAAGAGTCGTAGCGGTCTGATTCATGCTTGGGGTTTCTGCCGTTACGCTACTGTTGTCGGGGCTCCGCCGACGACAAAATGAAGCAGCGTGTTGTGCAAGGCTGAGGTCGTTTTCCACAGCCCACTCTAAGCTCTTGAAGTTATTCAAGTCTTCAATCTGGGCCCTTATACACGGTGATGGGCCTTGCATACTTTCGTTTGACGGTGGTGATTCTAGAAGGGGGGATAAACCGCTGTGTGTAGATTGTGAACGGCTCACTAACGATGTGGTCTCTGCGTTCCTCGGCTTGGGCTCCTCGGCTTGGGCTCGGAACGGCACCGCGGATGGCTGCTCTCGGCAAATTGAACCACGACGGGGACATTCAGGGCTAAATGCCCATCCGTGTTGTGTGGGGAAGATGAAATGTCTATCGATTTTCGGGCGACTGGTGGGCTGCCGCCTGCAAAGTCGTCTGGTAGATCGCCATTGAAATCCCACACAATCGATCATACACAGAGTTTGGGCAAAGGGCTTGGTGAGGGCGTTCTCCTGGGATTGAAAGCTTCCAATTTGGGGCTGTCGTGCGGAGGAATGTCATAAGGATTGTACCCATCTCTTGCAGCGGAGCACTGCAACCGAGTCTGAACAACCGACGCATTCATAGTTGTCGCAACTAAAGGTGGTGAGATAGGTCACAGATCAGGTGGTATAAGCCGCTGTGGAGTAAATCCTGTCTATGATTGTGTCGACGGCAGGCAACGACGAGGTGACAGTAGTTGTAGTAGTGACGATGTCGGCGACGCACGTAGTGGGGATAAGGCGCGCGGAGGCGGTGAGGTTTGTCGCGATGCGCAACGGCCCATGGATCTTCCTCTAGTTCCTTTTTGCAGGGCCACGGCTCACGGGCTGATTAGAGCGTCGAGGAAGCGTTGAAGCAAGCCGGACCATGTCGTTCGAGTGGTGGTGATGATAGTAAGTGTGTTGCGAACTCGGCTCTGAGTCAGCTACCGCTGCCTTCGTGAGATACGGAAGTAAGCGCTGTCGTTGTTGTGAGCGAGGTGGATATTAAAAGCGAAATGAGGATTTTGATGGGATGCGGCGGCGTGAAAGCAGGTGGGTGGATACACACCGAGAGGTGTTCTGTTGTACACTGACACCCTGAGGTGTGGAAGTACAGCGAGAATTGTCTGCAGAGCCATCTTCTTGGAGGAAAACCTGACCCTTGCAGGCGGATACTGATGCCACAACAAAGTCCGTACAAGAGCATCGATGGACATTCCTGGAAAAGATCAGCCATGTTGAGGCAAATGTCCACCTGCTCCCCCTCCGCTACGGGCGACGGCTTGGCGAATCTGCCGGAATGGTGAAATCAGGCTGACTGGTGATAAACACTTCACTTGTCTCTCTTTTATGCTACTCTCCCAATGTCACACCTCCCTATGAAGACCTTGCCGTTAGTCCTTTTCGTTTCCAGTCCGGTACAAGGTAAAAATGGACACGACCTGTCTAACAGATCGAGATGCAACTTGCAAGAGTTCGTTGTAGGCAGCTGCTGCCTGAGTTCTCCCGTCGGCGCTGTTCTATAACACGAGCGGGGGAGCTTGGGTTGGAAACGAGAAACGAACAGACCGCAACCCGGATCCTCGCTGTCTATTAAAGTACACCCACACAGCCAGCAAGTATCGCTCTTTCTAACCTTTCTCAACCAGCCTGCTGGTCACTACAATCAAAGGCCTCAGCTTCACCGCACTTGTTTTGCATTTCTTTTGTTCAGGCGGTGTTGAGAGCCTGCCAGAGGATGAGCAACACGACCATTCTGCCCCCATCCTAGAGACGACGACTTTTGCGTAAAAATCGGCCATGTTCCCCTCTCGACTTGCCCTGTTTGCTCAAGCCGCGCAATTGCTTCTTTCTGGCACACACCCCATTTCCGTTCCCTCTTTTGTCTCTCTGCTTATACTCAGTCTGCCAGCCCATATTCGCGAAGCCAGCAGACAACGATCTCATTGGCCTGCGCCCTCCTAGACATGCAGGGAATGGAACATGCAGAATATTAACCCGCACTCGTTGCCTTGCCATGCCTGCCTGCTGAGCCTCTTTTTTGCTCCCCCCACCTCCCCGGGCGGCCCATTTCATCCTGTCCTCTCTCCTTTTCTCGAATCTCCTCCTCGTCTCTCCCCAGTCCCTAGCCTTGCACAGCTGCTCAATACGGGCATAAAGAGGTAAGGGAATGGCACTCTGCCTGAGACCGCGTCTGCGTCGGCATTTCCCTCTGTCTCACGCTTCCTCGCTCTCTTTCGTGCCCCTTTTCTCATTCGCAACTTGCCCCGAACCCACAACACCAATACTGTCTTGACCTTCATTGTCTTTGCCTTCTCCCGCCATACCTCGTGTCTTGTAGTCTTGCCTCTTTTCTCGGCCCCCCCCCCCACGACCCGTCACCTGGTTCAAGGTCGACGCCCTCTCCACCTGATCCTCCATCTTCCATTTGCCCCCTTGCCCACATCCTCTTGTTGAGTTGTGACCGAACTCCTCTTGTCCCTTCGCCATCGCCAACACCATCGTTCATCTTACGGCCTCTTGATTCACTGTGGCCTGGATTACTCCGGAACGTTTCCCTCCCTCTTCAACGACACGCTTGGAGCGCCTCGACATTGTCCTTGGAGCAACACTGCCCAGTCGTTCCCGAACCCACGACCCATTTTCCAACTTTTGTTATCTTACTCGATTTGGGCAACATCCTTATAGCCCATTCGACCTGCCACTCCTCCAAACTCTTGACGGCACGCTGCCCGAAAGTCTAGGATCATTTGCTACGGTGTTATGCGTGCAGCTCCCTGCCCCAATCGTCATGTCTTTGAAGATCAACTCGCTCCTCAATCCCAAGGGATCAATCAACTATGAGGCTGAGGTCCGCAAGATCCTCAGTAAAGCATATGCCGACTGCGACAGGACGCTACCAAAACAAGATCCCAAGGAGGGCGCACTGGTATACTTTAGCGATGTCCTCATCCATATCACCGAAGTCTTGTATAAGAACTTTACCGACGACCTTCTGGTCGAGGAACGCCTGAGTTCGACGGGCGACAACATTATTGATCAGGCATACCGCGCGGGTGGGTTTAATGACATGGGCATCCTTGAGTTCCATACCAGGAAGCGCAAAATGCTCAGGTTCGTTCAAGCCCGCGGCGTAGCGTTCTCCAGTTGCTGATATTGAACCAGGAGCATGAAGGAGACGGTCGACTCCAACACAGCCAGTCTTAGGAGCATTAGAGAGTGCGCTTCTCCCGTTCACGAGAAACACCCTTCAGAGCCCGGCCAGCAGACCTTCTTCTCGGAATCGAGCTCCAGGTCGTCCTTTTCCCATTCGGCGTCATCGTCCGGTGCGGCTTTCTCCGCATTCGGACTACAATCGTCTGTTTCAGATGGTTCGCAGATATACAGCCAGTCTGACCGGTACCGTCGGTCTTTTAACCGCACTTCTCCACAAGAAGCTGACGACGGCAAAGAGGATACTGACAACGATGACACCATGATGGGCGACGAAAGCGCAGATGGCGCGAGAATGGGCATCGACGTAGACATGGAATCTTTGAGGCAGAGAGGAAAGGGTCACTACATCTGCCCCCAGTGGCAGACGTGTCAAAAAGGAGGTCAAGACTACGAGGTGAAGCCCAAGATCTTCTACCGCAACTGCATGTACAGGTAATAGCAACACGCGCCACTTGACGAGGCCTCACGCTAATCTGGACGACAGGCAGCACCTGCAGAAGCACTCCAAACCTCACAAGTGCATGTTACCCGGGTGCCCCAACAAGGACGGTTTCGCAAGAAAAGACCAGTTGGTCCGACACCAGGCGAACGTGAAGCACGACCAACCGTTAACTTTGCCAGGGCCTCGGAGTATGTAATCATTTCCAGCTAATGACCGTCACGTAAGAGAGACGGGGCGAGTGCCAGAATCAGACGCTGGCTTGCTTGTTGTATAGTAGGGGACTGTGTAAGAATCGCTTCCTTCCCATCTTCGGCATATCCTTGGGTAACGAGGCGTGATTTCTCGTGAGGTCCAACAATGACCTAGTTCCAAATCACTGGGATGGGGTGCCCTTTCGTCAGAGCGAGCTTGGCGTCCTGGCTTTTGCCAAGACGGTCAAGAACATCTGAAAATTGCAGATATGTTTCCCATTCCCCGATCAAAGACATATGATCGTGTTATTACAATCTGGCCGGTACGTATGTCATCTACTTGGACATGAGGCCCCAGGCAGCATTATGGCCTAACTCCATGAGAAGGGATGGGCCGAGAACTTGAGGGCCTCGTTCTCTTCCACCTATTCCGGATCCGTCAACCTCTTTTACATAAGGGTCGACTTGAAAGAAGAGTTAAGATAACCAACGGAAACTGCATGAATTTTGATTTCAAATAGTGACACTCGTAATAGGTCTTGGAACACTAAAAAGAAGTTGTTAAGACCACCTTCCAGTACATCTCACTCAAGGAAGAGCCGCCTCAGGAATGGAGATTTGAGGAGTTCAAATTAATGGACGACACCAATTCTAAGTGACAATAGGAGGCAACCTTGACTGTTTCTCGACTCCAGGTGGCTGCTCAGCTGGGCCCGTCAGTTGAGGGAATTCGATGCCCAATCCATCGAGAAAGCATTGGAGTCTTTGAGCCAGAGCACCATGTTAGATGGGGACAGGACGTGGCAACAATCAGTCTTCATTAATCCAGCTATCATACCAAGCAAGCATCTACCAGACCTTCTCACAAGCATGGCCGCATCGTCCTTCTTACTGCGATCCTGTCTGGACCGCCTGACACTGCGGCTGGAACAGCCTGACGACCTCCTCCAACAGTCCCCACTCCCCGTAAAGTGCGCTCCTCATATCTCTCATCCCCGCTGTCAGCCGATCGAGAGGCTCGGCCATCGACTGTAAATAGTACACGAAGCTCGTGAGGAGTTGGCCCTGTCGGTCGATCCGGCCAGTCGCATGCCTCTCCTCGTTGACATTCTTCATCACGCCAAAGTGGACGCAGTAGTTGGCCACCTTGAGCGCGTCGAGACCGGTGCCGCTGACCGCGTATGTGGTGATGAACACCTTGGTGAGCCGCTTGAGGTCGTACTTGCCGCTGGCCCCGGCGCGTGGCTCGTTGAACTCCCGGAACCAGTCGATGATCTTCTGGCGTTCTTCTCCCGGCACGCCGCTGTGCACGAGCGCTGTCTGGAACCTGTCGTCTCCCCTCGTCTCGAACCACAGCTGGACCAGATAGACCAGAACAGGCCACTTGGTGAAGATGACGACGTTCTTGGGACCGCCGAATCCGGGCCCGCACTCGACATCATCGGGATAGATCTGGCAGTCATTGAAAGCTTTCGTGCAGATGTCGAGCAGGTTCGCCGTCCGGCTGCAGTCGGCAAGGACGTCGTTCAGGCTGTTCCATATGCCGGGAGGCACGCGCGCCTTGTCGAGGTACGTCGGCGGGACAGGCAGGCCCTTGCCGTATCCGATCGCATCGACGATGTCCGTCCAGCGAGTCTCGATCTGCGTCGTCTTCCACGTCCGCAGAAGGCCGGGCAGGTGAGTGGCGAGGTCCAGCTGGCGCACCTCCTGGCTCTTGCTGATGATGGCCATGTCGCCGTCGGCGCGCGACGTCGTTTTCTGCTTGCCCTTCGATCGACGCGGCGCTGCGTCATCGCCGCCGCCGTCTGCTGCCCGGGCGGCCTGTAGCTTCTGCACAACCGCGCTGCCCACCTTGGCGACGAGGCTATCCATGGCGTCCCGGAACTCGGGGTCGATCGGGCATTCGACCCGCTCCGTAACAACCTCCTTTTTTTCCATAATCGGATGACCAAAAAACAAGCTGGTAGGGCCCCTCTTGAAAATGTCGCGTCCTAGTAACCTGGCACACTCCGCGATGACATCTTTGCCGAGGGACCTATTTTCCCCGGCCACGACGAGCTCACCGGCTCCCTTCTGGAGACTGGCCGTTTTGGTGTCGAGGGTGGCCAGATCGGCCCGGATAGCAAGCGCCTGCCGCTGCCCCGGCTGATTGCGGATCATGGAAAGCATCAGCGCCAGGTCCTTGAACCCGCTGGTGATGGGGCTTCCGGTGGCCAACACCACCATCGGGCTGCGCGTCTGCCGCGACAGCATCTCCCACAGGACCTTTGCGGTGGTCGTGTTCAGGCCGCGAACCTGGTGGGCCTCGTCCCACACGATGAGGCCGAAGAAATATGTGCCGCCGGCCAAAACTCTCGCCTGTCTGCCGTTACGTATCGGCAGCTCAATTACTTCGGTCCAAAGCCTGCGCCAGCTCTTGTCAACGCTCACTCGCTGTTGGCCGACGACCAAAACAAGCTGGGTGGCGTCCACGGCCGGAGCTGTCATCGTCGGGTGGACCTTGGCGTTCTGGAGAAGCTTCGAGCCGTTTTCCTCCCACTCCACGTACGTCTGGGAGATCCGCGTCTTGGTGGGCAAGTCCGCCGCCGCAGGGTATTCGCACACAGCCCGCGCTGCTGCGACCTCCACGTGTTTGGCACTTGCCACGATTCGCCAGTCGACAACTTTGATGAAATCGAATGTCTCCGTGTGGTCGGGCTTGTTCGGCTCACCCGACGGCAGGTGGATGGTGACGGCACGACGGAATTATGCCTTGGCATTCTGGATCGTCTGAGGTACGACAGAGCTTGGGGCCATGATGAGCGTCGCGCCTTCGGGAAACTCCCGAAGAAACCGGGCCGTCAAGCCGTCTGTCTCACAAGCGCATTGGATACCGAAGGGCCGCCCACGCAGGGCACAGCGGTGAGGTCCATCCCGGCTGTGGTGGAGCTCGGGCTGGGCTGCGGCGTGCAGTTGGCTGATGTGCGCTAGTCGACATACCGCGATCACGGCCTGGTAGGTGGTGGTTTTCCCGACGCCCATGGGATGCGCAAGCAAGGCGCCGAGGCGTCCGTCCGTGGCGGCCCGCTCGATCACACGCCGAACATCGTCGAGTTGACATGGTCGCAGTTTCCGCTTCGTGCCGGGCAGCTGGCGACAGTGCTCCGGATCCATGGTTTTGTGGTGTTCGTCATGACCGAAGAAGTGGCACGTCCTGCGCCAGCCGGCGGCGTCATCCGAGGATTCCAAGAGGTCGTCGACCGACACCTCGGCAGCGTGGGCTGGCTGCTCCACCTCGGCAGCGTGCGTGGGCTGCTCCAGGGGAGCGGCGGCGAGGAAGACGACGTCGTCATCGTTATCGTCGTCTTTGTTGTCGATGTCTTTGTCGCCTGGATCATCGAGTTTGTCGGCATCGTTGGTTTCGCCGGCATCGTTGACATCGTCGACATCCTTGTTACTGCCAGAGGCTCTCGGCTCATGGCTCGCGTCAGGAAGAGAGTCCTCCGCATCTTGCTGCTCCGACGGAGCGTTCTCCGACGGAATATCATACCGCGAGTGAATCTCCCAGTAAAGAGTGGCCTTGCGCGCGTCGGCCTCGTTGGCGATCCGGTCTTTGCAGAGAGCCAGCACCTGGTCCAGAGCGATTCTGAACTGGCCATCGTACTCGATTGGTGTGGGGGGTCGGTAGACGAACTCTAGGCATAGATACAAAACCTCGTACTCGTTGTCGAAATGAACTCGGCTGGATGACAGCTTTGCCTAAAAGCTGTCCCAGCTGTAGTGGTATGCTAGTAGCCCCGGCTCGTAGTACGTGCGGAATGCGTCAGTCCCCAACAATACTTGCATCAGGTCCTCGTCGGCAGCCTGCCCGCCGCGTTGGATGATGCATCGCGCCAAGAGGTGATTGATTGCGGATGGCGAAACCGTAGCGAGCGACGTGTCACGGCTGATGACGGATCGAAGCAGTCGTGAATCAGCCCCGGGGGTCGATTCGTTGAAAGCGGTCAACGGGGAGGAGGGCGCGGTGGCATCGCCCGCTTCGAAGTTTCCTTCGGGAGTGTTGTCGAGGTAGATGTCTTCGGTCTCTTGTCTGGGCTCGAGGGCTTCTAACCCAACGAGTGCTTTAGAAAGCGACCTACTTCAGCAACGTCGGGAGGGACTAGTATGACGTTAATCGAGGAAAGAGGAAAGAGGGAAGTAGAGAAGTAGGTTGGCAGACCCATTGATACGGACAGCAGGCTAGATGAGCCCGGAGGAGATTCTGCGACGGACATAGTGATGCGATGAAGGCCGAAAACCGCCGAATTGTTGTTGGAAGAAAAACGAGGTCAACGGGTGAGATACGAAGAATATATTTAGGCCAAAGTGGGGTGGGTGGAAGAAGAAGATGATGATGATTTAACGTCCAGGGTAATAATGCCGGGCTGTGCCGACATGGTCGATGCTAATCTAAACCATTTTACAGGATGCCGTCTTCACCTAACGTTCCTGTTCAATGACTCGGGCAGATTTCAGAGCAGAAATTGGTCGCCTCCATCCGTTCGCATAGAAGGGAGGCTCCCTGTGCTGAGCCTAACAGAAAATCTATGCTTGCTTTCGCCACACGTTGGCGGAAATGGCGTGGCGTGGCCCTCCGGCCACTCTTGCAGAAGAAGGAATGTACTGGCGTCTTGCGTCTTCCGCAGCTGCAGCGGAGCAGCCTTCCGAGCAGATGTCGAGGAAGGCAAAGTTCGGGGGGTTTGGGATGAGGGACTATCCCAAGGTCAGCATACTGCCGAGGGCAGATTGACGGCCATCTCCTAGCGAAAGCTTGGAAAGCTACTGCTGTTGACTGCCGTTTCAAGTGCGCTAGTGTAGGCTGAGGCTGTGAGTCTGGGGTCTGTTTGCAGGCCTCCTTGGCTAGAGCCTTTGCTTCCTCGTTTCCTGGTATACCTGTGTGTTCAGGGTACCACCATACGTTTACCCTGCCGGAAATCGTCCAGCTTGTCCGTTCTCTCTGTATCCAAAGGAGGAGAGTTTACTAAAGGACCTAAACCTAGCCTGGCTGCTTCCAGCGCTCTGGGTATAGAGTCTGGCTGCGACTGCGAGGTTGTCGAGGCAGATATGAACCTTATCCGCCATGCGGGCCGTGGGAGACCATATGGCTTCCAACAAGGCTCGATATGCGACTTTTGCCTCTGCGTCAAAGACCTCTGTCTGGTGGACGAACGGTTCGGATCCTCGGAAGATCTGCCGTGTGGCCTGGTACCCTACCCAGCCTGCTCCGGCGGCGGTTATGCTACCGTCCAACATCTGGGAGCCGTAAGTATAAATATCAATATCCCGCTTTGAGAATGTTCCCAATCTGTCTGTAAAGGCGCTGGCCAGTTTTTCTTGGGTCTTCCTAGGTTCATAGCCGACGATGCTGAGGGCTGTGTGCCAGTCAGCTAAGCGCTCCCAAGGTGGTGGTTCTAGCGGGTCTATATATTCAGCATTTACATCAGTGAGGCTTGCCATTCATCGCAGCCTTGAGTCCGGTCCGGGGCTGTCTGAGCCTCATTCAGAGGAGGTGTTGTTCGTCAAGGTGATGAACCCTTATAGAGGCTTTGTGAAGCTTTGCATCCAGCATCACCTCCACTGGGGGCAGGGCTGCTTCGCGCTGTAGGATCGGTACAGGCGTCGTTTTATACACAGAAAGTGCCGCTCTAATGGCCTTGGCTTGCGTGGTGTCAAGTCAACGAAGTAGACCGTTGACTCCGTTCGAGGTGATGTGTCCATTCTTAGTCTGGTTCCTGCCGGGCCACCATGCCTCTAATGCATAGTACTGGATGGGTAATATAAAGGAGGCTGCGGCAATCTTTCCTCTCCAGTACGTGTCCTTGGAGTGCCGTACCTGATGGAGAAAGTCCTGTTTCAGAGCCTCCTCCTCGTTTCGCTCCCATTGACAATCTATTCCCAAAGCGCACAGTCTTGCCACAGTTGCTCTCTTGGTCGTGTAGGCTCGGTATTTGCGTGTGCAGTTCTCTTCTCAGTATGGCCTCCCAGGTCCTCTGCCAAACGTGCGCCTTGTAGAAGCCGTAAGCGCTTCTCCAAGGCAATCTGTGAGCTGCTGTGCTAGTCGATCCAACGCCTGTGGGTCCCTTGCGTTACTCGCAGTATGGCGCATGGGAAGTACGGTTCGCTGAAGGATGTCGAGGAAGAGCTTCTCGTCCATCGTGTCGAACCGGAACCTCCCCGGGGTGGGGTTGAGCGAACCGGTTAGGGCCAAGGGGACCCGGGTAAGCAGGCTTTCGTGGTCTGACGTTGTGTGTAGGGATGTCTCTATGCTGGTGAATGCCCCGTAGAGGCTGCCGGACGCCCAGGCTAGGTCTAGCGTGTTGCCGCCCTTGTGCGTGGCTTCACCTATCGGCGACAGGGGGACAAGGCCAGCGGCCTCTGCCCATTCTACCAGATCATCAGCGTCAGAGGAGCTTGTCGCCTCGGGTTGCCAGGTCCAATGATGGAGGTTGAAATCACCCGCGAGCAGCACTCGTTCCTGGTGTCCGGGCTGCCAGGCTGTTGTGATATCCCTAACCGCTTGGCCGGGTCGCAGCGAGCCACAAGGGGCGTTGTACACGTTGATGACTGTGAGGACTTCTTGCGTTCCTGCCAGGAGTTGTAGGAAAAGCAGGTCCGTGGATGGATCGGGTAGAGGCCGTATTTGTACGCCCCGTAGCCCCGTTCCTCTGCGGAGATAGGTAAGCACCCTGGGTCTGTCTTCAACCCAGTTGTCCACTGGGGTGAAAATCTCGAAACCCGGGTGGTATCTTGTGGGCCTTCTCTCTTCCGACCGGATAGAGGGCTCTTGTAGTAGGAGGATGTCGACATGGGCCGCGTAGGCCAGATTCAGTGCCGTTTCGTGTGCGAGTGGTCGTCTGGCTACGTTCGCCTGCATGATCTGCAGGGCTCTAGAGGGTTGCCTTCTCATGGTGTCCCTCATTTGCTTGGTTGTAGTCCATCTCTTCTCCTCCTTCTCGAGACTGTTGATGCGATTGCTGAGTCGCAATTCTCCACGATCTCTCTCCCTCAGCCCGGATGGCCCGTAGCTGTGCCTTGTTCCTCCTCTGGTCTACACCCTTCACCAGCTTGGGTTTGATAGGGCAAGTCGTATCAAAGGCGGCATGGGGCCCGTTACACGATGGATACTTAAAGGGGCAGTCGCAGCCATTGTGACCCTCGGTGCCGCCGCAAGGGGCCTGGTGTTGATCGGTTGTGTGGGAAGGCGAGCTGCACTTGAGGCATCTCTTCCTTCTGGTACACGTTCGTTCGTTGTGAAAGCCGCCGCAGCGGTGGCATTGGGGAGACCTCTTCTCCTTCGGAAACTGCAGGTTCACAAAAACGCTGGCCCCCATCAAACGGAGGCGCCTTGGTAGTTGCCTTACGGCTTCCGCCTTGAAATAGGCTCGATTTCGTCTTTTTGGAAAAGCATGCAAGCTGGATCTCTTCGAATAGCTCCTCGGGCGTGATCTCTAGCTCTATGTTGCTTACTAGACAATGCCTAGTGTAGGGGACGTTTGCGATATAGGCTCGGATCCAGGTATCGCGCTGCTCGATGGCTTCCACCTGGAGAAGGCCGGCAATCTGTTCTTTGTTATCTAGCAGGAGTTTTGCGCCACTCACTGACGAAGGTAGGAGTGCCAATCCTGTCTTGACATGGTCAATCCCCTTGAGGGCTTCTCGAGCTTGGGGACTTAGCTTTTCTCGAACGAAAGCGTTTATGTCGTAGGCTTTCTCTTTACGAAGCGGACTGTCAGGTGGCAGACGCGCGAAGACGCGCAGGTCATTCAAGGCCGCCTGCTTTGCAATCTGCTTTGCAACTTGTTTTGCAGCTTGTCTTGCGGTTTGTTTTGCTGGCGTTAGTTCATCCTGTTTCCTGGTCGGTGGCTGGCTCGCCGCCGCGGCGTATGAGAGGGCTGGAGGCAACTGGTTCTGTGCCGTGTGTAAGGAATGCCCTGGAAGACTCTGGGCAGTCTCACTGGGACATGTGCCAATAGCATGCATGGACCTTGCTAGGCCGCGTTGGTGGCGGCCTGAGCGCTGCTTCCCCTCCTGAAGCTCCTTCTCCAAGGACTCGATCTTCTTCAAACAGTCTTCCAGGAATTGTTCCCTCTCGGCGTTTCGTCGTAGGAGATCCTGGACGAGATTCGCAAGCTTGTTGATCTCGTCTTTAAGCTCAATATTGTCCTGGTATTTAACCTGCTCGGCCAATCTGCTCTTTGCGGTCGTTTCCGGACTCGTCCAGACCGTCGAGATGTACTGGCGTCCCCGTAAACCGTAAACGGTGATCGATGGCTCCACATCTAGGAGGCGGCCATGATCGTGGGATTCAATAGCGTGGTGGGCCGGAGCGTTTTACAATCCTAACAAATACTAACAGTGGGTACCTTGTACCTGAATCTTATGGGCGTCTGGGTGACTGTGCATTCCGATCGTGTCCCCTGCTGGCCGAGGTGAAGTGGCTGGGTTGAGCTGGCCAATCAGAGGGTGAATTAGATCACGTGATCCAAGGGCCCAAACACACATCCATGGTATGTGGCATATTTCCGCCACACCGAATATGGCTGGGTGGAACCACAGTCGTGGTCCACAAAAGGACCTCTAGGTAACCAGTTACCTTAGTACATCGTACAATCCAACATTTCCGCATTGCACAGCCTGTCAATTAGTAGTCAATGTTTTGCTGCGGCAACGTCTAGTTGGCATGTTGCGCTCGTCCGTATCAATGTTAATCCGCACCGACACACCTCCAAAAAGCCACTACCCGCTGTAGCTGGTGCCACAACGGATGCCAGTTTTTCTAGTCCCTGCTTCCAAACACCTTTCACGTTGTTTTTCCACCCCGCACCAGAAGGGCAAAAAGAGAATCTTACCATTCCTGCCTGTTTCATTTAGTACAGAATCCCATCAATTCGTCTCCACACAGCAAGTGTCCTCGAACAAATCGACTAAGATGCCTTGCATGCCATATTCTCCCTAATATTTATCGATACTTGATTCACATACAATGTCTGTGTCTGCAAACCAAGCCGATCCTAAAGAGCGTGAACTTGAACATGTGCGCATCCATCGTCAGTGTGGTGCTTGTGGATTTCTTTTTGATGTTGGAGACCGATTAGTTGCCCGTAAGAATACCCGTTTTCCGCATTGTTTGGGCGCACAGCTAACCATTGACACCTTGTCTGAAGTCCTTCATACCGGGGATCCGATATCCTGTTGCAAGGTCCTAGATGCCATGGACTTTCCCTTGACAAGCTATGGAAACAATCGGGAAAATTTTCTTTTCTGTCGTTATCCTCGATGCTTGAGATGCGAGGAGGCTGGAGAGACTGCAACTATTCATGTGGATTGCTTCAATCTCTACATGTCACGAGCCTTCTGCATGGACAAACTTCATCGGCTCTGGTCGTACTCACTCGCAAAATATCCATGGCCTAGATGCCCGGCTCTTCTACTGCCTTCAAGACTAGAAGCGGACCGCGCTAGTCAGCTTGCAGCTGACAGATACAACCTGAGAAGGCTGGCTAGCCTTCCAAACGAGATTGCCACTATTATATGGAATTTCCTGGGACAGCACTCTCTCTTGCGTTTCTCCGCCGTTCTCGAAGCTGTCGACTATCTCTCCACAGCTTCGGATGAGCCAACCTCGGTACCAATAGCAAGGATCGAAGTCTGGCACCGTGGGAGCCAACCTATCACCAACACTGTTGGTTCAAACTGTCCTATTGAGTTAACAATTGACTCAAAGGGCATCGCACGCATCACGAGGCTTGCATCCCCAGTGCAGGAGTCTCGATCTCGGTTCACTGTTTACACAACTATTGAGGCTAGTCAGAATTTGACAGTCGACTTCAGAGTCTGTAAATTCTTTCTTTCGGTGATGACACTGTTGCTAATTATCATTTCAGTTCGGCATTGGCCGCCTGGCATCCCCATGTAGACCAAAACAACTGCAAATCACAGATATCCCAAACCTTTCGAAGTTCAAGTGGTTTTATTTTCCTTTTCAAGCATCGACAACACGTCTTGCTAGCATTGATCTAGCTTCTTGCTCAGGAATAACATTTTTTCTATTGGCAAGCGACCTGCTTGCGGTCCACGCCCACACTCAGACTTCGCCTTCCGCAGAAGTAACTTTTGCACGGCTTTCCCCAACAATCCGATCACAAGTTCAATGGTTCTACGTGCCAAATCCAACCGCAGATAAAATATCCGCTTTTGGCGTTCGGCTTGCGGTCCTTCCCAGTGGGCAACTTCTACTCAATAGTCGTTCTCATTGTGTAAGTTATACCGTTATTACGGTGAAAGGCATGACTAACAAGGAAGAAGATCCGTACACCCCACAGGGGAAACATTGCTATCGGCCCATACAGCGAGGATACATCACAGGAGTACGCCGTTTATACTCCGGATAGATCCATTCTAGTATACGCCATTCCAGAACACGGCCCTGTTGTGTTCTTAGGGGCGATCACGGAGGGCCATAAGTGCTCTGGACTTCGTCCTTCTATTCCCTCGGTTTCTTCTCCTCTGTCAAACGCCAGTTATGCATCAGCAACCCTGACAGATGTTACATGCATCTGGGTGTTTCGTGAAAGCCAGACAGATTTCTGCCGTGGGCTGATTATTCAGTATGCAAATGGTTCAGAGCAAGCCCTCGGATATTGTCGACTGGGGTATGATCCTGCCGAGAGATGTGCAGATGTATCACAATTCGCATTTGCTGCTCTCGAACGTAAGATGGAGAATGGCTTGTCCCGCCGCATCGTGAAGGTAAAAGTATTGACAGCGCTGCGAGATGGTGGTTACCTTGGTCAAGATTGGACACGCTGCTCTAACGGATGCACTTTGGAAGTTTGGGCAACGGGAACGGAAATGGTTATGACAGTTTGATAGAAGAGTTTTCAAAAAGAAAAAAGAAAGAACATGCCCTTAGCGTTCCAGATCTTGCGCCCCTTCTGCGCATATCAGTCTTTGATCTTGTTAATCGTAAAGTAACCAGTACCCGAGCTGCCAGCGTAAAAAAAGCCATCGACAACCTGTCCATCCACGATGCACTGTGCTCGCGACCATCTAGCAGTAACCGTCTTGAATTTATTTCCCTCAAAGGTCTCAATTTCTGGGCCTGCCTTCCGGATTCTCGTCACACGTACCATGGTGACAGAGTCCTGGTTTAGGAGAGCTGGTTCTGAAGACTCGGCACCCTGCAGAGGTCCCCTGAACACTTGGGCGGGAGGAACAGGGTTCTGTTTTATGTGGCGCAAAGTGTCCATGATCGCAGATTCGTGATATTTGAAGTCGATGTAAGTTGATTTTTGCCCATGCTCTCCTTCGATAGGGTAATATGGTGCGAGGTAAGGCCATTGAGAGTCAAATACCCAAAAACGGGCGTTGGGACCAAAACAAGTCATCGCCCATATCTGTCCTCTTGTTGTGTTCTCCTGAAAATGTTCGAGACATGCTGAGTATGCCTGAGCCTCAACCTCGGCAATGTCGACGGGCCCGGCTCGGCCTTTCTTTGCTTCGAGAAATAACAAAAGGTGAAATTGAGACCCATTCCAGGATTCAATGACAACGTCTACACGTCTTAGACTTCCCAAAGGGACGGGGGGTTGCTCGGTAGACACGACAAAATGATTCTCCGTGAAAACGTGTTTCGTAAGCAAGTGATTCCAAAACTTAACGGTTGCCCATTCATCATGCCGCTCTGCATCGTCTCGAAGTTTGATGAGAATAGGGTCCAGCATTAAGCTCATGATGGGGCTGTCGAAATAGAAAGAAAGGAAATTTTTCTCAGCGTGAAAGTATGTTACAGTTTTCTTTTGGCATTTCGGTGATAGACCGCGCTGGAAATTGCTGATACTTATATAGTCGACAAATGGCTACAGATAGAAGATCTTATTACTACCACGGCTAGCGCTCTCCAGCTGCCTTACGCGACAAAATATCCCCTGCCTGAGAACGAGGGCGGCTGCACCCCGTGGAGGAGTAGTCCAGGGGTCATGAAACCAAATTGAACTACACGCCATATCTATCGTTCCTTTGTATACTCGGTTCCGAAGCCAACCGCGACGAGCAGCGGTCGATTGGCAGCGCTGTCTCTAGGCAGAAACCCCATAATCCCGCACGGTGATCCTTGCTTGGCTCGCATACTTCATTGACAGGGGACGGGATGTATGAGCACCAGAACAGGAAGGTCTGGTCAGGAGAATCTCTTGGGCAGTCCAACACCAACTATCAGCATCAGCACTAATAGGGTAGCAGACGGCTGGGATTGCGGTTGCTTCCCTAGATCCGGCCGTGATCCGCGGTCATGTTAGCAATTCTAGTTGTGCTAAGCCCGTGTTCTGCTGCATCGAATTCTTGCAAGACCTGACTTCTGTCAACCCAACTCCTGCCTACCCAAGTTTCGGTGGTGGTCGCTATTTCCCTTGCTTATTGCGCTGCACGGAAGTCTTTTTGTGGCGCAATCTCCGATGAAATCAAGGAACAGCTGAAGCATTCGCTGCCAGACAGCGTGAATTGTCCGCAGCAAATGTTCTGCAGAACATCTACAAGTCACCATGTTTACATGATAGCCGCTATCAATGCCCGGCCATGTTGGCAGCTGAAGGGTTCTATTACCCAAAGCGCCATGGGGTCAGCAGGCTTGGAAGATCTACCAGTTGAATTGCGTCATCTGTAAAGGGGATTAGGTACCCCTTCAAATCTGTTGGTTTTCTTGCCGCCCTATGATGATACTTGTGTTTTCTGCTTATCTTGCTTTGAAACTCGGGTTTCAAGGGTTCAAGCGCTTGTTGGATTCATGGTGATATCTCGGGCCTGCGTAGGTCCAGGCCCGAAGGTTGTAATGGTGTATTGTTCCTCCGTCCAGCCGAGGGTCTCGAACCTTAAGGGACTACCCAATCCCGACCAAGTCTTCTTTTGCTAGGTTCCTGCTGCTGGCAGAGTACTCTGTGTGTGTCACTGATCGCCCCGCATGTCGCCTTGCCTACGGTAGCCTGTGTCGCCCTGCGGCAGCAGCCAGCACAAGGCAATATGAAGCGGTCGGTTATCTCTGCGCGGGGCCATTATAGCCTCTGCCGAATATGAATCGAGCTCCGTAGGGCATCCAAGCACAATAGCTCATTGTTGGCCTACCCTCAGTCAGCGCAGCCGCCAAAGCAACGCCAACAACGCAAAGTCCAACTAAGTCAAGCAAATGAAGCTATTCAGACCACCCAAATAAGTAAGCCAACCCCCCCGATTTGGATTGACTGATTTGACTTATGACTAAGGTGCTTTGACCAATGAGCGTGCTGGATTTCAGTCTCCCTCTGTCATATACCTAACCCTCCATACTTCACCCACCAGCCCCTTCATCCCTTTACTGATCGGTAATTTCTTTCCTTAACCTTCGCTGACGATATAAGGCGTTCGTTTTTCCCATTTGAATAGCTGTATTTCTATTATTAGCTTTATCCAACCTTACCTTCCCAGCTCCTACTTGATCCCCTTGTGGTCACTACCTGTTGCTGTTACCACCTCTGCCATACATGCAAGGTAATGTTTCTTTCTGTCTACCGTACAGTCTACTGATGAGGCTATTCGTAGATGTCAGAACCTCTCACTGCGACTGCCCTTACCAGATTAGGACAGCCACCAGCTAGGGTCTCAGCGCAAGTTGCTACCAGTCGCGCCGCCACCCTCCCTTCGAATCCCTCCATCTCCGACCTTCAACCTATCCTATGGGGGAATCGGCGATTCGTCATTGAGGAGCAGCTGGCCCGTAAGGGTGGAAGAGGCCGTACAACTTGGGTACGGGCTTATGGAATCTTCCTTGTCGAACTCAGTCGCAACAACGAAGCTGGGCCAGCCTACTGGTGTTGCCAACGATGTGATGACAAGGGGCGGCCCGAATTCTTCTCCGCAGTCGCCACCAGCTCTGCTCAAGAGCATCTACGTCGGTAAGTCTTTATTGTCGTGAAGCTATTCACAACTTACTAATCTCATAAAGGGTCCATCATATTAGCCCTTGTGACCCCATTGATGGGCACAGGGATGACCCCTCTTCCGACGAGACAGCCACACCAACCCCCTCGCAACGTCCCCGCCTCACCACTTCGAGTATCCCTCGATCGAAGGTCGCTATTATTAGGGATCTCGCCCTTGCTACGATTGTTGGTCAAGACCTTCCTTTCAACCACTTCGACGATACCTTCCTCCAGCGCCTCCTTCGCTTCCACAACGTCGATCTATTCGCTCAGGTGCCATGGGGTAAAACCTCAATGGCTGACCACCTTGAGACTATATGGAGTCGAGGCAGAGCAACAGTCAAGGCTGAACTCCGCGAAGCCTCTACAAGGATTCATCTCTCTTTCGACCTATGGACATCGCCGAATATTTATGCTTTTATGGCTGTCACTTCTCACTTCCTTGACTCGAAGGGGAAGCACCAATCGCGCCTCCTCGCCTTCACTCAGCAACAAGGAAACCACTCTGGTGTCAACCTTGCGACCACCCTCGAAGATACTGTGAGGAATTGGGGCTTAGCCAGCCGTATGGGAGTAGTGATCTGCGACAACGCTACGAATAACGACACTTGCTTGGCCTCCTTCTACCCACGGATAAACCCCAGGATGACTTCACGAGACTGCAAGGCACATCGAATGCGCTGTTACGGTCACATCCTCAATCTTGTGGCCAAGTCCCTCCTCTTCGGCAGCGACTTCGAGACCTTCGAGGCCGAGTCGGAATTCTACCAGACAGTCCATCGCGATGAGGAAGATCTCAAACTTTGGAGGAAGACCGGGCCTGTGGGCAAGCTTCGGAACATCGTGAGATTCATCCGCGCCTCTCCACAACGGTCAGAACGCTTCAAGAAGGTCGCAAAGGAGGTTGATGGTGGTTCTGATTACTGTCTCTTCAACAGAAGCTCGTCAGAGCTACAGTTGATCCTCAACAATGATACCAGGTGGAATTCGACCTACTTAATGATCGACAGGGCAGTCGAGAAGAGGCATGAGATCCGGGCTTACCTTTCAGGTCTCAACGACGAGGAGGAATCCCTCCAAATTCCTATCTCTGATCACTTAACGGATGAGGATTGGCTTGTTCTCGTTGAGGTCAAGAGCCTCCTGGAGCCCCTCTTTTTCCAGACAAAACGAACGGAGGGATGGGGCAAGGGAGACGGTCATGGACGCCTTTGGGAGGTGATTACTGGCATGGAGTATATCCTTGAACACCTCGAGGAGTGGAAGAATTACTACAATCACGAGATTGCTCCTATTTTTGTACAGGAGGATGAGGAAGATGAGGAGGAGGAGGACCGGCCACTCCCTACTCGCAACAGTCGTAGTCTGAGGTCTTCAGCTCGGCGATCCTTCGACGAGAGCTCTCTTCCGGATCACGTGGAGGTTGACTGGGCCCGGCGAAGGGCTGAAGCCACTTCGCAGTTCCGTCGTCTTCGGAAGGGGTACCAGGTGAATCTTCGGACCTCTATTGAGCTGGCTTGGCAGAAGCTGAATAAGTATTACTCAGCTCTTGCTGAGTCACCCCTCTTTGCTGCTTCAATTATTCTCCATCCCTACTTTGGCTTCAATTACCTCAAGGAAGTATGGGGTAGAGATGGCCAAGAGGCATGGGTACGGAGTGCGGAAAAGGGGCTGGAGCGCTTCTTCAATAAGTGGTATAAGGATGACGATGTGTCAGTCGTATCACTAACGTCCTCGTCAGCCTCCTCATTAGCCCCATCTTCCCAAGAAGACAGCCACTTCAGACAGTGGCTGAGAAGTCGTCGTAGTCAGGAAGCAAGGGCGACGTCTGACGAGCTTAACTCGTACCTCAGGCAAGCCCCAGAGGAGACAGATGACCCTGCGCGATGGTGGCTAGATCGTCAGGCTCAGTACCCTCGGTTGAGTAAATTAGCCCTTGACGTCTTTGCGATCCCAGCCATGGCGTCAGACTGTGAGCGAGCCTTCAGTGCAGCGAAACTAACGCTGACGTCGCAGAGACTCTCGATGAAGGCAGAGAGTATAGAGCGACTGCAGCTGACGAAGAACTGGCTGAAGAGAGGGGTTCTACCAATGTCAGGGATCGATGGATTTGTAGTTCATCCGTGACATCTCTAGAGACCTGTGATTAGCTTCAGTTGTTTCCTAATCAGGCAATACAAGCAGTCACGTGCCTTTAATTTGATGGATTTATCAACAGGGCCAAATAAGCAAGGATCTAGCGGCGATGAGGCAAATTAACAAATATGAGGGCCGATTTGCTTTATTTGCTTTGGCGGCTGCGCTGCCCTCAGTGCGTGGCACACTGAGCCTGTGTGACTGATCAAATGGTTAGCCAAACCTCCTCGCCTGCTGCACCCTATTTAGGCTCAGGACGGGTACCCCGCACCACACAAGCCATCGCCACTCCATCCAAACATTGGGACATTCTCAGCCCACTACCGCAGACATGCTACCAACCCAACCACACAGAGCATTGCGGCTGCGAGGACCAAAGTCAGCCCCAATCGCAGTTTCCCTCCGTCTCAAACAAATGCAACACATAGGCGGAGAGGACCGCCTCGTTGGGTCGGATGCCTCCAGTTCTGGTGCTCCTGCGGGTGGTCGACGCATAACTAAGCGACGGTCTTGTGATTCACCTCGTCGTAACCCCCGCCGGCGTGCCTCGTCTCGTGCTTGTGGATTCTCCACGTCTTTCCATACTCTCGTTTCTCCTTAAGACCTATGCACCGCCTACGGGCGTCCTTTCTTCCTTCTTAACGACAGCCAAGCGCCCGAACCCCGGCCCGGCTGTTGGCACCACAGTACCGCCAACATCTTCGCCGGTTCCCAGAGGTACATGTCACGACGGTAGTCTCCCTCCAAACCAAGAACTCGCTCCTCACCTTGATGTAGCCAACTCCCGCGTTGCTCTCTCAGGCCACGCTCGGGGAGACGTAGCCCCTATGTTATGTTACTTTGGTTCTCGACAGGTGACAGGTGTGCTTTTGTTGGGGTGGAATCAAATCGTTGGCACCTGCCACATTTGACGGACCAATCATTGGAGCAGCTTGGATGATTGCTGGTTCAGGCGCTGCTCATTTTCTAACCGCCGGCACAACGCGGTGCCCCATTTCAGGGCTTGGCGCCTCCACTCCTGGCCAATTCCACTCGAATGAGCAAACACGGAGGAGTCTGTTTCGGCTCCGTGTCGTTGGAACGTAGGTACCTCATTTAAACGCCGCGAGTTTTCTTGCTTGCTTTGGATGTACCGAACCATGCGCATTCCCCCCAGTCCTCGTGGTGACACCAAACTTGCAGGTCTCTTCACGCAGTGTGTCAAAGCCAAGCCCCAGAAGGCCAGCGGGCTGGCTGCATTACTCACGAATGCCGCCTGGCGGTAGGCTCGGCCTCTTTCGGCATCCCGGTCGTCGACGGTTACCTTCAGTTCACGTCGCGGACAGCCACCCACGAAGCCACTTGAATTGCTGAACATCTCACGTAGGTTGTCGGAATTGATGTAATAGCGGCGAAGGCGGGGTGCTGATACGTTGTCGCTTTTAGTTAATCCTCCATTGCAAGCGCGGAAACATTGGCTCGGGTAGCAACTGGCTAATCAATCATACTGGGATAAGCTCATGTGAAGCTTACAAGCTAGCAGTCATGCTTCCAAAGGCTTAGGTGGAGCTCAAAATGCAGTGAAGGCCGGTAGCCTTGGGTGGGAACACACAGAGTTTGTTACGCTTTGGCTAAGCCATAAAGGGCTCTTGCGTCTATCTTACATGCGCCCCTTGTAGAGTGTCCACGCGCCCTCAAGAAAACACCGCTGGTTTTACCCCTACTTTGCCCTCCCGAACCGGCGGTGTTTTCTTGAGGGCGCGTGAGTGTCTACCCTGGTCACAAAATAAGCCCATATATAAAATCCACTTCCGTATGCGTCATCTTTGATTACTCCTTCCAATGATTGCGGTTGCTCGTGCAGGGTTAGTAGCTGGCCATCTTGGAGCACTTCCTCCGAGAGTTTAGGTCCCTATCTTCGGCGGCTGAAGGGAGCCCTGCTGTTGGTGGCACGAGGGTGCGTATGGGGTTAGTCGGTGGTGAGAGTTGGTGATGTGATGTTGTGTTGTTCTTGTCCTACGTTTGGTTGATCTGCATATCGAGTCGTACAGTTGCCGTGTGTGATACCCCGGCAGGGCAGCGTCAGCCCTTTTCGAGAACTGTCCTACCCCTTCTGGTAACCTGCAAGGCTTCTCTGCTCTCCTCAATGCATTTCTGAGCGTGGTTGAGTAAACCCTGGTTGGCTTCTTTATCGGCGTGCTCCTTTTCCCGTGCTCCCTTCGCGTGCTCCCTTCGCGTGCTCTCTTTCGCCGCTGCTTTGGCCGCCGAAATGAAGCTCACGAGAGAAGCGCAAATTGAAAGGGTGCATCGGAATGGAGGGAAGGCAATTTCAAGCATCAAGTAGTCTTCAAGAAGCTGTTGGCATGGCCCATCCGGAGGGGGGGAGGGGGTGGTGTGATGCTCTGCCGCTGAGTCCGTGCTACGCGCCGCACCTCTTCAATGGGAACAGTGCTGCAGACCGAACGGCGTGTCATATTGGCGAGACCTCCAAGTCCATCTACTCTACATGGCAACGTGACACTGCGCATAACGGGAAACGGTATGGTTTTGTGTGTTTACACGCTCTTAGTTCTTTTGGCGTCACTTCCATGCAATATCCTCCCGGACATGATTACCGGAAGAGGGAATGACCCAGTAACGAATGAGCCTTGGGTTCAATTCTCAACGTCCGCTCTGGGGCTATTTGAGCATCACCCGGGGAAATGAAAGACGCTACCCGGTTGGGTGGAATCTTCTTCTGCGGAGAAATTGTGGCTATGGCAGCCTAACCATGAGAGAGGATCATTTGGAGGTTGCAACCGATCGCAAATTGTGACGAACACCAAGGGGGACGGAAATAGCGTCCTAGTTCCGAGGGAATCATGTGGCGAGGTTGCCTTTCTTTCCATCCCCTGCAGCCACCCATCTTTTCCGCCATAGTGCTCCAACCAGTGCGTAGTCTGCTCTAGCGCCAGCGCTAGTTACCGTACAGTCGGGACTGGCTTTAGATAGTGCTTGATCACAATCAGACGGATGCCTTTCCGGGGAGGAGATTGGGTCAACCCACACGCATGATGCGTAGTTCGCCACATTTACAATACATACCCCAGCTCAGCTGAATCTGCCTTGCCATCCAAGTGTTAGTATTCAAAATTTACTATTGTTTGTCAGCAGACCCGACAGCAGTGGAGCTTCACACCCTGCGCCCAAATCATTTGATGAGGATCAGGATAAGACAACCAACAGCACGCGACAGGGTATCAGGGCAAGCATGCATGTATCCTTGTTGCAACGAAAGGCAGTTTGTGCAGCCCTGACTGGCACGAAGCACCCCTCACAGTGACATATCCTCTAATATCAGTTATGAGTCTTCCGACGAAGGAACCCACTCAATTTCCATTATGCGCACAGCAAGAAGAAAGGACCTGAGAATGAAAGTGGGCACCGTTGTTACTTCTTCGTTGTGTACCTGCGTCGATACTCCGCTGGTTGAGCCGTAACAGCGGGGCTATAGGGGTACCGTAGCTACTCATCAGATTGGACTTTGACTACTGGTCCCTCTAACCGTAGGTAGCCAAGCGGCCGCTTTGGGGCTAGGCCTGTTATCGAAGGCGGTCACTGAGCTGCCAGCAGTCACCCGCCGGGCGGCCAGCTTCCTCTTGCCAACCCGCTATCTGCCAGCTGGTGTGCATGACTTTGGCAACATCCGACCCCCGAATCTGCCTCTACACTATCCTCTATTCGTCAGCTATTAGGCTGCCTTCGGTTAAAGGGACCAGTAGTCAAAGTCCAATCTGATGAGTAGATACGGTAATCAGATGGTCTCGGTCCGGCAAGGCCTGACCTAAATTCCTGGGCGTTCCACACACAACAAATCTTGGCTCTCTGTTCACCACGGCCATGCCCCCAAAGGACCTTGGTCACACGGCAGGCTGTCCAGTACCTCAACCAGGGCTGTTACTTCGTTGACGCCAAGCTTACTTGTATGCGTGATCACGTGAGCAAAGCATTTCTGCGGAAGGCCCGATGTTCGGTCAATTCCGACCTGGGGTTTCATGACTAATCAAGCTGCGCGTTCAGCCACAGAATAGAAAATTCATCCTCCTCATACATTTCGAGCTGCAAAATCCTCTGCTGTCAATTGTTTTCTGCTGCGAGAGTGGTGCAAAAGGCGCTGCTACTCTTTTACTTAAACCACGTTAATGCTTTCAGGATTACCCCAGAGTGACTTCACTCAGGAAAGGTAACTAACTGCCTTCACTAAACCGTGTGCTCGTGGCTGATCGTTCCCCAAGTCACCTTACCGCCCTCCGACCGTCTCAGGAGCCCATCAAGCCCGTTATTTCTGGATGGCAGGCAAATGTCAGCAATGTGTTGCTTCTCCTCTCTGCCCATTTTCCCCTTCTAATAGAAGACTAGGAGGACGTCAAGGATGCACTCGACCTGTTCCAACATCTTGCAAGGCTGGCCCGGGGGCGGCAAGACTGCAGCATTCTATGGGATTATGACTTGAGACCTAACAGTCGAGTTTTGGATTACATAACGGGCACTGGTATCTGGGCGAGAGAAATTGCCGAGTATGAAAGCCTCTCGTCCCTGGAGACTGAGACCGCTAACAAACGACACGTCATCGCAGAAGTCCAGACGGACGGCGTGGTAAAGTGTTTGGCTTCGATGCCACTTGCCTGCAGCCGCAGAAGTACGCTCCCTGTGAACTGCACTACGTTGCTTTGCTAATTCTATCCCAGGTCTTGTCTTCCGAAAAACCTCCACATCCTTTTGGGTGATGAAAATGACGCGTGGAGGCAGGCCCGGCAGTATGATGTTGTTCATACGCGAGCAGTCCTTGACGGCAGCCGACATTGGCCCAAGTTTTACAGAGATGCGTATGATCACCTGAAGCCAGGCGGTCTGCTTGAGATAGAAGCAGTTCAGTGGATTCTGCAAAGCGATGACGGCACCCTGCCCAATGACTCCGCCCTGCGTCGCTGGGCTGGGATTCTGCATGGGAGCAAAGTTGGCAAACAAGATTTGGACTTTGAAAACACAAAAAGTCAACTTGAAGCTGTTGGCTTTATTGCCTCGGAAGAGATTCTTAAACTTCCGGTCAGTGCATGGGATTCAGGTGCGTCTGACGAGGAGAAAGAGATTGGCAATTGGTTCAATAGTTTCTTGAACTTGGTACTGCATACTCGGTGCTTCTCTCTTTATGACTGGGGCTCGCAAGACACCAGGCTAGGGCTGGAAGGGCTGATGGCGCAAGCGAGAGAAGAGATTCGCTATCGCCAACTCCACACTTACTTCAGATTGTGGGTTTCCCACTCTGTTAGCGATGCAAAGCAATCGTAAGCGCTGACATGATCGGCAGTTTTGTCTGGACAGCCAAAAAGCCTATGCACTCCACAGGAGGAAGGCCTTGGCAGCTCTGAGGTGACTCGGCATGGTACAGTTGAGAAGGATGTAAGGGTATCACTCGTGTTTGGGCTCCGAAACCATAGATGGGTACGGTCAACAGGAAAGACAATCGCTGCTGAGGGGCGAGAAGACAATACGGAGAGGCAGCATTGGGGTGATGGATCGAGACTCTCTGGCAATGGAATTTTTTGCTCTAAGTTCCAAGAACTGGCGTCAAGTCCCTCGCTCTATTACCTTATAGACAAGTGTTTCAAAAACTTAAACATAAGATAAAGATAAAATGACATTCATCTTCATTGCTGTTCTAAAACATAGCTAGAAGTAAACTCGAGTGAGGAAATCTAACATATTGTCGGGTGGCTTGATTGATTGATTGATTCTCACATGATTTTGTAACCGCTAATATGTCAGCAGCTATGCCTGGCTGGCAGGGTGTCAAGTGAAAGCGTGGCAGCCAGCAATGTAAGACATACTGATGCAATTGGAGAGTGCATCAAGCATCGAATCACCAAGATAGAGCATACGTAGTATCCTCCCCTCACAAGGCTTGTCTACCGTGGGAGACGACGTCAGAAGGACCACTCAACATTGGTGGCGAGCGATGGGTTGTGAGCTATCGAAATTGGTTTCCCAACTCAAAGTCTCGACTTGAGAACCCTCTCTGCCAGAACATCATCCTCACTGTTGCCGAACGCCGGTAGTGCCCTGATGAACCCCTTCATTGCTGTCCCATCAACCAACGGGGCCGTGATGTAGGCGCGTGCGTTCGCCCTCTCTACTAATGAGGATAGAAGGGGCAACAGGTTGCGATATGCTTGTTCCTCGTCATCCCACAACCTAGATCGGGTTCCATGGCCGTGTTCGACAAACCAACTAGGGTCCTCCTGAATGCAAGACTTCTCGAATAGATCGAGCACCTGCGGCGCAATGTCGCCCTGCGCTTGCGCGGCCTCGTGCGCCATGCGTTGCCCGATGGCTTCTACCATCGTCCTACATCGAGGGAGAATGCTGTTGTTGTAGAATGTGCCCCTCAGGCTGCCGGATGCGCCAGAGGCGATCGTGATCTTGCCGGCGGCCTCCTCAAACATGCCTTTCTCATACAGCGCAAGAGGTAGCGTCGGGTCGGCCGCCTGTGGAAGACGATATCTGTTTGTCATGATTTCGGAAGCAAGACCTAGTAGACGCCAGGATCAGTGTACGACGTCACACTCCAAGGGGGGGGGGGGGGGGGGGGGGGGACCTACGAATGCTTATTACCAGAGTATCACCCTCGGCCACGGAGTTTCCTTGGAAGGTCGACGCGAGTTCGCTTATCTGGTTGTACGCGTACAAGCCCTGCCAGCCACATCGCTCTGCCAGTTCAGAAAGCAGACGGGACGACCGCACCACCAGCGCTTTGAAGACCGTGGCGATCCCTCTGCGAAAGTCCACGTCATGTTTCGGGTTCATGAACTCGCCAACGCTCCATAATGCGTAGGCATGCAGGACTTCTCCGTGCGCCAGCGCTTTCAAGATCGGCCGTTGTTGCGTGCTGAACTGAAGGATGGGCAGCTTTTGCACATCTCCAACCAACCGGCGCTGGCTGTACATGGCAGCAATGCAGCCGGCAACCCTGATGGCGGATACCCCCATGATGGAGAGAGAAAGCGTGCCGACAGAGACTCTCCAGATCTGGGCAAGAAAGTCTTCTCGCGCATTGTCGGCCCGCAGCGCCGACCCGAGAAGCGCTCCGGGGCGAAGCCGCACGTGGTGAAACGTCGTGATAGAGTGGTCGAGCGGCTTGGTCCCAGGTCGTACGGGTAGAACGCGCGAGACAACGCCGGCACACATCCCTCCTACATCGCTGATCCGCACGACGAACGGCTTCACCCCTCTGTCGTCACCATCCACAATCAGACGAGCGAAAACAACGGCGACGCGAGCGATGCCTGCCAACGGCGACGTGGGAGGCATCGCTTTGGCGGCGCCCGCCGTCGGCGTATCCAGGATGAAGGATCCATCGCTTTCCATCGTCGCAGTCGTTTCCAGATTTCGGGCATCGAGACCGTGGTCTACTTCTGTCAACATGAACTCCCCACATGCCCTGAAACTCAGAAGGTCATCAAGTGTGGCCTTGAGATCAGGTCTTTGGCGGGAGAATCGCGCAATCGTGCCGACACATAAGTTGAGGTGGATGGTGGCGATGACGAACGCCGTCATATCCCGAGCGGCGACAGCTAGTATTGGCTCGGTCAGCATGATTCGCGCCAAACACACTTAATAGAACGTACGATCGAAATGGAATTTCCAAAACTTCGGCGATAGTTCGAGAATGTCGTCGACAGTCAGGCCTAAGTTTCGTTTAGCGTTCAGCCTTTCGTCGGCCGTCACCGGCGCATCTTGGCCCCGCACCTCTGCTCAAGCAAAGCATTCTGGCTCGTTCGTAGTGCAGCGGGATGTTCGTGGCAGACGGTTCGTGGCGGCCGTCTCGTGTGGCATCCCAGGCTCCACTGTGGAAGAGAGACGTGTCAAAGTCCATGGCGGAGTTATCGAGATGATACCGAAGGATTCGAGTGTCGGACGGAGCGGGCGGCGGACTCAAGCACCAGAGGAGTGATTAAGTACAGTAAAGTTTGAGAGATCTAGACCCCGAAAACGAAAATGGTGTCATGCTGGTGCCGTGAGAATGGAATCCTTCATTTACAATCTTCATCCACTGGAGGGTGAAAACAGGCTAGCAGTGTTACTGCTCAAACAAAAATGAGGCAAGTCACAAAAGGACTACGCTTTCCAGAGTCTTTTCAGCTTATGCGATGACATGGTTGACAGCACCATCTTGAGAAAGCAATAGATTACTTTGAGCACAATCCAACTTAGCAACTAGGGCGATGAGAACGATGTTTCTGGCTTTCACGAAGAAACAGCGTCAGCTTACAGCGTCAGCTTCCAGCGACCACTTCACGTTGACCTTGGCGTGTCATGTCCGCGAGAGCAGCCACAAATGGCCGAATTGATAGAGTTTCTGGATCAGGAACCAGAATTTGATTTCGGTCGCGACTGGAGCTTCTAGAGTTGTGGACGAAGTCGACTCCCGGTCGTTGGCTTTGGGGGTTTAATTCATCGCGGCTGTTTATGGATGGCTGCGATAAATGATTTCTCAAAGGTCAAGAACCAGAAACCGGTTTCCGTTGCGACCCTAACGTTTGCTGACCTTTCCGTACCCTGTTAGAGGGAGCAGCCAAAAAATAACTGCATCCAAGAGTGTAAGTTGACCTTCATATTCCATGCGAGCGAGAGCAGCCACAAAAGGCGCGCTTGAAATGGGGTTTTCCATCAAGAACTGGAAACTGATCTCGACTGCGACTATGGAATCCGCCCTTTTCGAGAATATGTCCATACCGTTATCGAAGAGCGAAAACGGCGCAACAATCCCGCAGCCGCAGCAACAGCACCTGTCGGCGAAAGAGCGCGCGGACTTGAGTGGTCCGTCCACTTTAAACGGCAGGATGCAAGTGCCAGATGCTAGCGCCAGATCTGGCCGCAGGAGCCAGTTTCGTCTCCAGTCTAGCCCCGGCACCCCGGTCATCCCACAAACTCGTCGCCCGGTCTAGACCTAGTTCAACCGGAGCCAAATGTGGCTGTTTGCTCATTCCGTGACCCTACATCTGATGCTTTACGTCTCGCCCCACCGCAGCGCCCGATCTGCTTTTTGACCAAGATGCAAGAATGTTTTGCTTACGCAAAGACTGACAGTTGTTTGGTGACGTCAGTTTTACAAGAGGCCGATCAGCCTTTTTGCCGCTGGGTCGGGTCAGACGTCGAAGCAAGTGTCTCCGTTGTCCTCCACGTCCGATAAAGGAAATTTTTGCCGGACTCCAAAGAATATTCCCTCAGCTGTCCCATTGTGGGAAAAGCTTTGACCGTAGCCTGTCCCTCACTTTGCCGCCCACAATGTTCACATGTGTTTTGCGGATACGCTAGCTAAGCGGTCAGGAGATTTTCCCGGATGAGTTGGTTTATGACATACCCTCCAGCAACCACCGATGCTCGCTGAGGGGTGGTTTATTCCAAGAGCTCTGCAAAGGGTATACTGTAACCGTGCCAAGCGCAAGCGCTTCTGCACGCTACATGTGTAGGAAGCTTCGCTGAAGCGGAAGTGTGTGATCGCGCCAGGAGTTAGGGATGTCTGGGTTGCACAAAAATCTCCCGGCGCGCTGTCACCTACCAAAACAACGACCAGTCCGGAGCCACTACGGAATGAGACAAAGACGGTCAATTTGCGGATGCGAGCGGCAGGCTCGAGGAGGGATCGACTCCAATTGCACACCCGAGGACTGGATGGTGGCGAGCCGATCCTATGGTGATCTCTAGCATGTGTCATTATTTTACTTTGTATTTTCACGTTATCACATTTCGCCCTTGAGTGTATCGTAATCAGAGAACATACAAGTAGGGCGAGTCTGCTACAGTGAAGGAATGTTCAACTTGATTCGACCCTTCGTTGTTCTCATCCTTTAGCGACTTACAGACAGTACAGTGTATACTGCGCACCCCGGTCACTGGGTGGCAGTTGAAGAAGACTACCCTTGAGATTGCCCGAGGGCCTCCTGAAGGCACCGGATAGTGGCCGAATTATTCTGTAAATCTTAACGTGTTTCCGCGTTATGCAAAGCGCGCCGCAGCTCGGGCCTGGGTCGCTTTTGCCTCAGGGCAGAACACCTTGGCGAGACCTACCGCAGTCATGGGCCGAAGGTCCTCAGGCTATAAGCCGGCTGTCTCGGAAGACAACGGACCACATCCCCTGGCTCCCTTGGGGGCTTCGGAGCCGTCTGTGAAGACGACACAACCATCGGGGTTTGATACGAATAGAAACCCGGTCTAGAAGGCCACCGCCGCTTCAGCCTTCGTCCGCATGGCGATCGAGGCCCTAGTTCCTGGTAGGTGCTGTGGAGGCAAGATAGCTGGATTCTTATTTTTTTCATGGCCCGTCCTCCTTTTTCCCTTTCCCCCAGAGAGAGTCTACAATATTCATCTACAGTAAGCACCACACAAAGCTAACCTCCTCAGCGGGGGATCCGAACCATCGGCAAATAGAAAACAGTTGACTCATGAGGTCGAGATCGTTCATGAGCTCGATAAGTTCGTTCGCTTCGGGGCCTCCTGATCGGATGCTGCCTCCCCACAGCTCATGGTGGAGGTTGAATTCCCCGACGACAATCCGTTCGTCATGTGGGTTTGTTTCTAGTGCTGCCCTCAGTTTCTCTCTGAAACTCTATGTTGGCCGTCTTCTTGGAGCGACGGGTTAAATCCGTTATGTAATACTATGCTTGTTTCCATGTCGTCGCTTGCTGTGATTGTCAGACTGTAGAGGTCTCTGCTGTTCTCTCTGAAGTGCCATCTGGAGTGATCAAGTTTCTTGCTAATAAAGAAGCATGCGCATTTCCTAGATGTCGTTTTGTCGTTCCTCGAGGGGTAGTCTCGGGTCTCATGCTCCTGCGCGCAGTAACCGCATGTTGTTGTTGCCTTGCAATGGATTCCTATGTGGCCGTATGCATCAATTGAAGCATTGCCTCAAACGGCATTATCTGTCGTATTTATCGCAGTGGAATAGAGTACCTGGCCCTACTAGATGAGTCCTCGTCTTCCGCCTTAGAGAACTGAACTACCACAGATAAAGCGGTTTCCTGGTTGCCCGAGCGGGTCAGCCAGCCTACCTACTTGATCTCTGCGGTGGGGAGGAATGCGTTGTTGTCCTGTGTCAGAGGCTGGTGTCGTACAGAGTAACGAGGTCGACGATAAGCACAGAACAGGGGTGGATATTTACTGTTATTCCAATCTGCCTTTCACCTAGGTCCGCCGCAGCTGCTCCTTATGTGCTCCCCAGGTCCCCCCCTTGACCGAGCTTAGTTCCCCTGGCTATAAGCACTAATCCCGCGGCGTTGTGCTATCGTCGATCTCTAACGTTGGCCCTAATGGCTAGCCTTTGTTGTCGAAGTTTGCGCTGGGCGCTTGGCTAGAATCCCTTTATGCTCCCTCAACTATGTGCCTGTGCGGTCCCAGCTGCCCGCCGACGGCCCCACTAGTGCCGCGCCGGTGCCCCCCTCCGGGCACCTGACGTCCTGGAGTAGGTCGCCTCTTATTTCCGTGGAGCGCGGTCCATGTCTATTGAGGTAGTACTTATGCCGTGTGTCAGCTTGTATGTCGGGATCCGTACCGTGGCGCTGTTACCGATGCGGTATTCCCAGTCCTCAGCAAATCGGTATAGGGTTTCTATGTCATTAGTCGTGGCAAGGGACATATGCCACTCGTTTGTATAAATCACCTGCGTGCCCAGCAGATCGCTCTAAAACAACAACACTTATCCCCATTCATTATGCCACTGTTGACCATACTGAAGATCTGTCACTTGTCCTGTTTGGGTCAATTCAGTGTAACGATATTGAATTCATGATCACTAGTCGTACCTCCAAGGCCTAGCCAGTGGCACACCTGCCCAAGTTTTCCGGGCTGCGACATCATGAATGAACAATAGCAGTTGCATTCTTATATCTGGCTTCTGTGTTGAACAGCCGCGCCCGGCCACGCCGATTCCCATTAGACTTCGCGGAGGCTGGGCTTCGTAATCTGTCTTGTTTTCAAGATCGCAAGACCTTCAAGGCCTCCTCGAAGCTTGCCACCTCCCTTTTTAAGGCCTGCCGCTGGTGTTTCGACTCCGCGTCTTCCCCCGCGATCTGCTCAAGCTTGTCGTGGTCGAGATTCATGATCAGCTCTGGGCCAAAAACTTTCAGCGGGCTGCCGCCACCCTCAAGCAGGAGGTGAAAAATGACTTGCTGGCAAACGACATCGACAAAGCGCTTGCGAGATACCTTGTAGTAGCTCATTAGAGTATCAACGATATCCTCACACACCTGCTGCCCGTTATCCTTGTTGACAGCATGCTGACCTATTTTGCTCATAGGCACGTATCGCTCATTCTCTTCCCCCCAGGGTGAGTCAATTGTCATAGCGTTGAACGTTTTGGTCATCCGCTCACATCGCTTCTTCTGAAGGTTTGCGTTGAAGTAATGGTTGAAAGTGTTCGGCGTACCTCCACGCTCGATATCTAGAAGGAAGCGAGAGTGGCTCATTGCCCGCTGGTACGAGTTCACCAGCCTGTCGAGTAAGAGATTGTCCCATAGGTTGTCTCTAACCTGCTTCTCTGGGCACAACTCAGTAAGAAGCTGAAAAATGTATTCGTGGACCAGCGCAATTGCGTTGCTCACATGGGACAACACGAGTTGCTCCCATTTCTCCGACTGCTCTTCAAAGACTGTGGCAAGGATCGTTCCGCCAAACTTAAATGATGTTATGAATTAGTTATGATGCAATCCGCAGCCAGCAGCACTTACTGTTCCAAGTTCGGGTCCACGGCTTGACTCAAAGACCTCCTCGATGTGGCTCATGATAGGACCCTTCAAGGGCTTGGGGCATTGATAATCATCCGTACAAATTATACATCCAAGTTCAGAGTATCTAGCGAGGTTGATCTCAAAGGGAAGCTGGTCGATGGTGCGTCCAAATGAGTCCTCCCCCTCATCGTCCCACGTAGGGCCGAAGTGTTGCTTGTGACCGCGTTTCCAGAAAACGTTCGAGAAGACTTCATTAAGCTTCATGATTTTCGTGATGAGTTTCAGGTCAGGCAGCCTTCCAAAGATCTTTTCGCTGGCATAGTATCCATTCAAAGCGGCCTGAGTTACGGCCAAGAATCTAGAGGCCAGCTTACCCAGATACATCCTCTGGGAATTCGGATCGGCTCGGGAAGGCCCCATGGCTTCTAGATCAGCCCTAAACTGACGTAGACGCTGCTCAACATCCGACTTAACATGGGGAATTTCCTGCTTGGAAATGTGGAAGAGCAACTCCTGGAGCCTGAGTTTGAGGGACGACGTGCCGCAGCGATCCTTGACGGATGACCAAGCAGGTGCCATGAAAAACGCTTTTTCGGCAGCGGCACGCTGAGAGAGCGTCGAGGTATTGTCATCTGCGCTACGGTTCTTGACAACATAGTATCCAAGTTTGAGGGTACTGCGCTTTCCAAGAACAAGATCAATGATCATACCTTGGGTGGCCATTTCTGTAACGAGATCCGGCTTCGTGAGTACACCCATCGTGCGCACACCCTCAGGATCAGCGATTTCGGCAAGTTTAAGAATCTCCTGAGTGGCAATGTCGACGCTACACGATACGACTGCAAGTATGCTGCCACAAGTTAGCTGGTCGCTTTTTTAGGTGGAATCTTTGAGACTGGCATAGTTCGGCGGTTAACCATATACGACTTCACCATGTTCTCGACAAGAACGATATCGCTTTCCGTGGTGAGTCCTGCACGCCCGTCAACCGGTGGGTGCCTACTTCTAGTGGACTAGATGTAGTTTACCTGGCGTGGGCACACGGAAAATTCCCGGGACATCAATAACCGTTAGATGGTCTTGCTAATCAAAGGTGAGTCAAAGAAAAAGGAACTAGGAAGCTGGGAAGAACTAACGTCAGGTCCGCTGATCTCGATCTTGAGGATGTCTTCACTGAACGCCGCAAGCCCATCATCTTTCTGAGCTGCATCCATTCGAATGCCCATAGCACCGTTGGCCTGAAACGCTATTAGTGTAGGCAAAACAAATCAATGAGGCTATCACAAACGTCTTTGAAGACCTGGACGAAGTCATCGCCATCAATACTCGATAAGTAGCGCTTGAATTCAAGAAGCTCAGCCTTGAGAATCTCAGCTGCGCCAGGGCGAGGAATGATAGAGACGCGGATGGACGTTTCCGGCTCGCGACAGCATGTAATCTGAGTCGCATAGCGAGTGCAGAGACCGGGGGCGCGAGGGAAAGAGAATCCTGTCAGGCTCTCCAGTACAGAACTTTTCCCAGACGACTGATCTCCAACGACGACAAGCTATCACGACATAAGCTATCTGAAAGTAAACATGCTAGTTTGACTTACCTGGGGCAATGGGATTGTCGCACCAATGTTCAACTCTCTTAGCTTGTCAATCTTGGCCAATATGGCCTGGTTTCCCAAGCCGGTTCCTCCAGGTGCCATGGTCAAAGTCATGACAAAGTGATGATACTGTGAAAAAATTTCTAGTCGGCGAGAAGAGAGGAAGACATTTTCATAGTTTGGGGCTCGGTGTGGACAATGGTCTACTTGGGGAGCTGTTGACTCTTCAATAGTTGACAGTTTCGGCTTGTTATTGCCACCTCATAAACTTAATTAGACATCCTGAAACTGTTGACAAAGATCGCAGTCTTGTAGAAGTGACCACTAGCGCTTGCACTGTGCCTGCAAGAACGGCACGTTTTTTCAAAATCGAAGCCAGATTGGCTGTATTGACAGTATGAAGCCTACAAAGGATCTCCAGCTAGGAGGACGAATAATTCGATGTCACTTCTGTCAAAAAGCGACCTTCTGACAGGGATGTGCATCCCAACGAACAATCGCAAACATTCTCGCCGGCCTCTGGATCATGAGATAGTTAAAACCTTCTATTAACAAAAGGTATCTCCAGAAAAGCACCCACACAGATAAGAAGCATGTTTATACTTCAAGATCTCAGATTTTGACTTTCCCAACCACTGTTAATGTTCAGACCTCAGTAACTCTATTTTGAGGTTCTTGTTGAGACGTAGTAAAACTTAATGGGAAATTCAGTAAAGCAAAACGTCAGATCTTCAAGGCTTGCCTGATGCTTGGCAGGCGACTACTCTGCGAATCGCGGCGGCGACGACTACGGTATCGGCTCGCGCTCTCTCTTCGGCCGAGGAGTCTGTGGCAACCCAAGCATCGGAGGAGCGGTGTTCAGATAAGGATACTGGATTGACGGTGAACAGTAAAAGTGAGGGGCCGCCCCACCTCAATGCAGAAACCAGCATTTTTCACATCCAGCGAAGCAGACCTCGTCCCTGCTAACAATCTCGGGCGTCTCCAACTTCCTTTCTCGTATCATCTCTTCTTCGCGGAACTCTGTAAGCGCGCTTGACCAGCTCCTTATAACGCTAGGACGGAAGATCGGCCCAAATCATGGCGTAAAGCGGTCATCGCAGCCGTTAAACTGCTCTTGGCAGGGCGCTCTTGGCATAACACACTTCAAGCGTAGCTGCTACGATGGCCCCCATTTGAGACCTGGACTCTAATTGGGGGTTCGGGAGAAGGCAACTGGCAGAGTAGACAGCGGGTTGAAACGTTGAGGGGAGTTAGAAGCCAAAGCAGGTGACGGCGCAGAGACTGCGCCCGGGGGATCTGTTTCCGGAGGGCTGGTATGTGATAGTCGTAGCTTTGATGTTCCAGGGCTCACTCGCCCTCCTGGTGCCCAAAAGACAGCGCAAATAGTCTCGACCGGAAATGCCAGGCTTGGATGGCCGTTTCTTTGTATGATGGGCGATACACGATGCGTGAGCGCAGGGCTTCGCTCACCCAGTATTGATAGTGTATGGCACAGGAGGCTTGCGGCGCCCGCATGGTGATGGTTTTGAAGACCCAGGTTCCAGCTTCGATGTTTGACCGGTTGCTGATATCAAAGATGACCGTGGACTGTGTCGGGTTGAGGAGGAAGTGATAGCGCTTCGCGACGAGCCCAATGTCGTCGAAGTCAAGGCTCGCACGTGTTGTGGGACCATATCGATACCGGCTACCCGGCGCCATGGCCGAGAGGCCACAAGAGGCCAAGCGATCAGATGCCTGGGTGATATGCAGGGCGGTCTGCTCTTGACCGTGTCGACGTGGTCATCTCCAAGAGGTGGTGGGCTGCAAGCGGGAATGCAGCCCAAGGGATCGACTTGCGCTGCACAACACTGAGCTCCGTTAGCGCGCTGTCTGCGGCCATGTCTCGATTTCGATCGTGCCGAGGCCAGGAGCGGTCCGCGCAAGGTGTTTCAGGAGGATATCTGGTCGCTGCCCTTAACCCTGAGGCCTTGGAGCGCGAGCAGCTTCGGGAAGCGCAGTGCTTTCAGCCGGCTGGCCGTATATCGCATGAGGCTTGGTATTAGAGTCCAGATCTGAAGTCGACATGGTGGTGATTGCGTCGGCATACAACTGCGCTCTTCGAAGTATCATGTGAGGTGTCGAGATCCGGGACATGCTAGTCCTGTGCTACAAGATGTCGCTACTGCACCGGAACCAGAAGTTGTTGACACGTATCACCTGCAGGAGCGATTCCCAATCGAGCTTCTCCAGGATCATCATGATGATTTCGACTGGAAAGAACGGGAGGCGGTCGAGGGTTCCGACGGGCTTATTCGTCTCGGGCTTGTTTGTTGAAAGAAGGATCTCGGAATCCGGAGCAAGCGCTGGCGCCTGGAAGAAAATCAGCTGCGGCACGGTAAACAGTTGGAAGCCGGGATATTTATCTGGTTCACCGACGGACCACGCTGTGTGTAAGTCGTCTTGTCATGCATGTCACGGCTACAGGTGGTCTGTTTTTGGCCTTGCAAGTGGCCGCCGTCGTCGGTAGTGCGCGTCTTCCGGGTGGTGTTGCGAGAAAATCTGTTCTAGTCGTTGATTTTGCTCGACGTCAGCCATTTGGAGCTCAAGAGGAGTTTTTGATAAATGTTACTGGCGGTGGAGTTAGAGCTGCTATCGCCAGCGGCAGCCAATAAGTTGATAACGGCGCGACGTGTCAACCAGCAGGAGGGCACGATCAAATTGATCATGAGGAAAAGAAAACGACGAGTGATTCGAGTCGGGGGAGGGGAAGATATCAGACAGACGCAACAAGGGCCGAGGGGGAAGGCGCGACAAAAAAAAAAGACGGAGAAGGTGCGACGAGGCGCGCCCTGCTCCCGTTTCTCTAAGGCCGAGATAAAGCCACCGCGGCAACCATCTAGCGCTGTATCATCATAGTCGTCGTCGTCGTCGTCGTCGCCGCCATCATCTACGTCGCTGCTTCTTCAAGGGCGACAATTCGAAGTTCGTCAGATTCGGGCGCTTGCGTCACAGCGACTCACGGCAGGATGCAGAAACTCGTGAGGACCTAAGCAAGAGTTGTTATGTAAAGCACACTTACAGCTTGAACATGCTACGGCGGGTATACATATGATAGTGTTTCGCAGGCTTGGCCTCCGGCAAAGTGCAAGTACGATATCGAAGCAAATGAGTCAAAGCCATCCCATCCAGCAAGTATTTCCCGCGTCACCTTCCTACGTAGTTCCTTTCTTCCATGCCCGGCGAACGAACGATCTAAGGAAAGGGTCGGTTAGTTGGATGGCTGCGTCAACTAGCTAGACTGTTTACCTGGACTTCTCCTCCATAGTCAGGACGAACGGGAGGACGAATCGCAAGAAGCAGGTCTTGTTGCGGGAGTCGCGAAATTCCACTCTTACAATGTGCTTCCGTAAAGCCTTGACATGGTTATCGTACGTCTTCAACTTCAGAATGACTCGGGGCCTGCCTTCGGCGGCCCAGAACACCGCCGATATTCCGCTGAGGGCGAACCCGAGAGAAGGGTTTCCACCCCGGTAGGTCGAAGAGAGAGGGGAGACATGCTCGAGAGTCGGATCCCGGCCGTCGACGACCACCCAGCACTGGTGACGCAGGTTGCTCGTAGCGTGCGATGTATGGATCTCGCTGAACTCGAAAACCACCCTGCCAGCCTCATCCGTGAACTGCGGGGTGTCGGAGTCGAACGCGCGTGCCGCCTAGGCCGCGGCGAGTAGAGGGCGGTACCGTGCTGCCACAAATCCGATGTCGTCGCCAGTGGTAGGGGACGGCGACGGCCCGCAGCCTGGGTGTCTGGACCATCGGGCCGGCGTCACAAGCGGGCTCTGCTTCTTTGCAAGATCCAAGGGCGTCGCGCCGGAGGCGTCCTGCAACTCCATGTTCGCTCCGCTTCTCAGCAAGAGCTCGATGACACCAAGCCCGCCAAAGGTCGCGGCGACATGAAGCGCCGTCTGTTCGCTTGCGTCTGTCGCGTCGACGGCCACGCCCTTATGCAGCAGCAGCCGCATCACCTCTAGTATCGTGTCGAAGGCTTCGTCTCGTCCTGAGAGGTAAAGCGAATATTCGTCGTCGCCGCCGACCGTCGCATGCCCATGTCGTTGCAGGCTCTCAACGCGACGTGGATCAGCGTCTCTGTAGGCCGAGTCGGCACGCGGTCGTTGCAGTTCGCGCCCAGACACAGCAGCCGGTGGGTCAGCTTGAACTGTCCGGCAGCGCACGCCGTCGCCAAAGGCGTCATGCCTTGGTCCATCATTGTGTTGATATCGATGCCGCCATGTGCCACTAGCCAGTCGGCAAAGTCGCAGGCGTCGTGTCCAGGCGCCCAGCGGCGGCTCAGATCGTGAAGAGCCGACAGGTTGCGGATGTTTGGTCCGTTGTAGTCGATCCAGCCGAGCACATCCTCTGGGCCTTCAGGACCGTCCACTATCAGAGGGACCCGTAGCGTACGATAGCCTTAGCCGTGTCCCAGTTGTGATGGCATATGGCCAAGTGGAGCGGTGTCTTTCTGGCTGCTCTAGGTGTGATGTCGTGAACCGCATCGGTTTCCGCATCGGCTTCACAACGCCAGCAGCAGACTGTGACGGCGTTGTCGGCGCCGGCACTGACGAGGATTTCGATCAGGTGGGTATGACCAAGCACAGCAGCGACTTGCAGCGCCGTGTAACCCTTGACCTTGTGCTTGAAGGCGAGCCACTTTACCGGGCAAGATTCCTTCCAGGGGCTCCTTCACTTCTTTGGCCATCGTGCGTCTACGGGGACGCCATGACGGATGGCTTTCTGGAGAGCAACGGCATCCCCTCGCGCCGTCGCCCATAGTACGGACAAGCCGTTCGGAGCATCTCGTCGGTAGAGTGTGCCGTCGAGCTGGCTCCAAAGCTTACGAGAGCACTGGAAGAGGTTGTTGAGCGCAGCGTTTCGCAGAGACGGCTCGAGTTGCCCGATGATGTCGCACTACAACTCCAAGGGCAGCTGCGCCATGACCGTTTTCGCTGCGATCGGCGTGGGTTGAAGAGTTGGCAGGTTGACTGGCGGCACTCGAAAGGCTGGAAGGAGCGATTCGGAGGTGAAGGTTGGGCTGGCTACCGAGAAGCCTCTTCGAAGGGAAAAGGGCAGTTGGCTGCTGTAAGGAGGCGATGATCGGGACGGCAGGAAAGGAGGAAATAAAGGTGGACGCGGAGGAGGGTGGATTTTGACAGACGGCGGCTGCAACGGCGAGAGACAATATCGAGGCGCACCGCGCAGGGTGTTTCGACCTACAGACAGTTAGAGTATGGTACAATTTCGCCGACGTGACTTACCCAAGCGAAGCGAAGAGCCGAACAAAATCCTGTCGCAAGGTATAGCGGAAGGTCGTCCACTCTGTGCTTGGACGAAAGAGTTGAAATCGAGGATGATCGCGCAGACGGCTGTGGTGATGATGGCGATGGAGGATAAGCGCCAAGCAGTTAATTTATTGAGAGAGAGGTAGCTGCCTGCCAGCCGAGCTGACTGGATAATTGATTGGGTCAAGAAGGAAGGAATGGAAACCCGTCAGACCTGAAGAAGCCACCACCACCACCTGCCTTCCGAGGCTGGTTATCGGCGAATGATTACGTCAGTACTTCAGCTTATCCACGCACACACCAAAGTCGGGAAGATATGAAGGGAAATAAGAAAAGCGATTCAGCCAACAATCTCGATCTCTCGTTGTTGTTCTGTGTTTTGTGTCCCTACGCCGGAGTCAGGCCGGCACGCATCCGACACGAAGCCTCCCAGCTGGCCGCTCGCACCCCGCCTACACTGCGACCGCCGCCGCCGTGCGCCGCTTTTCTCTGGGCCTGGCCTGGGTCTGAAAATGAATTTGCCGGCCGAGGGCCTGAAGGAAGCAGAAGCAGAGTTGTCCCTGCGTCAGAGCGTCTGCACCCGCTCTGGACTTGGCTGCCGCTGGGCTGGTCATCAACCCCATTCCGCCTTGTGTTCCCGCGCCGGCCTGCGAGTCTTGCTTACGGTCACCACGGAAAACATGCTCGAACGGTCCTTGCGCGCTGTCGCCATCGGCCGAGGCGTCGTGTGTCGCCGCGTTCTTCATGCGATTCTGCCTCGCGCGCTGAAGCTGCTGCGACACACTTTGGGAAAGCAAAGTCGGTTCATGACGCTCTTTGTTTGCGCACTCCCCAAAAGCGTCGTGGGTTCCGTATCCACGCGCGGCGCCTCGCCATTTGGGGCGACCTCCGTCCCCTCCGTCCCCTCCGTCCCCTCCGTCCCCTCCACTCCCAACATTAGCCAGTCGGGTATGAACGGCTCGCTTTCTGTTGCCGACTCAAGCCCAAGCTCGGGCCAGTCCAAGTCGCCTATCGTGCTTAATTGACAGTCGGCGGCCACCACATCGCATGTCTCGTTCGGGGGCGGGATCGTCCCTGACAGGAGGCACCCTGTCAACGCCGCGGCCCGCGAATTCGTTCCCTTCGTCCATACCTTCGTCCTTCGTCACTGTCCCTGTTGCAGCAGTCACGACGATTGCTTCTGGGGAACTGGCGGCGTCGCCGTTGTCGTTGTTGTCGCTGTTGACGACGTCCGGGCTATGGGCGGCATCTCCGCAAATTTCCCGCATCCGCGTCGTGCTGACCGTCTTCCACGGCCAGTTTGGGGTCCGCGTCGGCGTCTTCCCTTACGTCCTCTGCGTGTTCTGCCTCTTCTGTGTCGTCTTCGTCCCGCACCGGTCGACGGCGCCTGACCCTCGCAGTCGCTTGTCTCGACCGTAATCTCGTCAAAATCGGCGTGCTCTCTCTCCGCCAATGGGCGGCGGTAGACCGGGTACTCGGCTGCGGCGTCGACGGTCGATGGACTGCAGGCCGTTATACAAACCTAGTAGCTGACCTACGTCTTAGTCTATGTCACACCTCTTACGATAAGACATTTTCCCCCCTCTCTTCCCCAAATGTAATGAGCTTACAAACTGGTTGACGTCCGGGATGCTCTGACCCTCGGGGACGTAGGTAGCTCCGTCGAGCTGTCCGTAGGTCGGTTTATAGTGTATTGTGGCGGAGAACACCCTCGCCTCTCTGTCCAGTCAGACCGACTTGCGTTTGGCGCTGCCGCCACATTTCTGGACCTTCTCCTTGGTCTTCTTGTCATACTCCTACACGAAGTCGTCCGAGGAGACGACCGCCATCGTCTTTGACAATTCACAGCAGGAAAATGGTCTTCAGGACGGTGCAGCGGAGTACTGTATCGAGTAATGGATTCTTTCGTCTTTGCCATTTGCTCGGCCGGAATGAGGTTCGCCGGCTTGCCGCGCCAGTTATCTCTACATGACTTCAAAGCCGTTTCTGGCTCGCCCATCGCAGAGTGTCCCATTGTGAACATCGGAACCATCGTGAACATGGGGAGCCTGAAATGGCTCGATTGTCGTTACAACCTGCCCTCACACCAACGAGTCCTCACCAACAGATCCGCACCGCACATCCACACTTCTAACAAACCTGTCCACAGCCAGAATTGGAGCTTCACGGGCCAGACTTTCATAGTGTAGAGAGTCAACATCCCTGCCAGGCCCTATAACCCCTGACCTCGCCCACGCGTGGATCAGTGCTTGCGTAACAGCGGCGGTGGCCGGTCGCAAAGAACCCCCAGTCCGCCCCAAATTGCTCGTTGTTGGTTCAAAATCCAGAACCGGAGACTGTCCCATTGTGGCTCTCAAGTCGCCGACCCCACCGACTCAGCGGCGGGGTCGTCTGCCCCGTTCGCCCGTCGGCGAGCGGCTTCGGCCCGCAAGGATATCCCGACCGGGGCTTCCTCCCGGACATTTGTCACAACGGCTGACTGATTCAGGCACATCATGGGTTCAGCCGTCGCCGACCATCAAATTAAGACATGTCTTCGTTTTCAGTTCTACACACACACACAGTTTATTACGCCCTGGCTAAGCCATAAAGGGCTCTAACGTCTATCTTACATGCTCCCCTTGTTGAGTTTTTACCCTGGTCTCAAAATAAGCCCCATATATGAAATCCACTTCCGTCTGCGTCATCTTTGATTACTCCTTCCGATGATTGCGATTTCTCGTGATGTAAGTAGCAGGCCATCTTGGAGCACTTCCTCCAAGTGTTCAGGTCCCTATCTTCGGCGGCTGAAGCGAGTCCTGCTGTCGGTGGCACGAGGGTGCGTGAGGGGTTAGTCGGTGATTAGTGTTAGTGATGTGATGTTGTGCTGTTGTTGTCCTATGTTTGGTTGATTTGCATATCGAGTCGTCCTGTTGCCATGGCAAACTTCACTGTCTCTCTTACGACGTCCACGCATGGTGACCAGTCGTCAGGGTCTGATGCGGCCTTTCCGCCTAAGTAAAATGACAGGTTACCTCTGTGCGTATCAGTCCGTTGGATCATCGGTGCGCGTTGTGCTGTCCATTGGGTGCACCGGAAGAGGAAATGCTCGACCGTCTCTGTTGCTTGTCCGCATGCACATTGATCCGAGGCGGCCGCTCTGATCTGGTGCAGGTACCAATTGAGCCTTGCCATCCCCGTCCGCAGCTGGGCCAGTATGCTGGCCTGCTTCCATGAAAATGAATCGTACAGTTGCCGTGTGTGTTTTCCTGGCAGAGCCGAGTCGACTCTCTTTGAGAACTTTCCGACCCACTCTGGTATTCCGGGGTTCGTCTCCTGTACCCTCTGTAACGCGTTCTTAAGCGTGGTTGAGAAAGCCCTGGCTGGCTTCTTCCTAGGTGTTTTCCCTTGTTGGGTGCTCTCCTTTGCCGCTGCCTTGGCCTCCTTGACGAGCTTCGACTTTACCCCAGCCGGGAGCCAGAAGAGTGACACTCTGTTGCCTCTGTTTTGTAGGACACTGATAGCCTCGTAGATACGACGGATCTCTTGCTGGCCTGATTGCTGTCGGGGTCTGCTTACTGCTAGCACGGCGGCTTTGCTGCTGGCAAACAAGTATATGACAAGGTGACGGATCCTCTCCGAGAGGGACTCTAATGCCGTCGCCATCGCCTGAAGCTCTGCCGTGAACGGGTTCTGCTCCGTCCTGAGACCGACTGTGCATGATTCCGTTGTCGTGAAGCCGCCTCCCGTGTGTGACTTAGGGAGATGCAGTGCTCTCCCGAAGCCCACGACTCCATTTCTTGCCGAACTAGCTGTCGCGATCTTTGCGGCCCAGCCTGTCTTAATCGCTGCGCTTGCCTTGTCTCCATCGTCTTCAACCACCGTCTGCACTCGGTTCTCCCATGGTGACAGCGAAAACGCGTTGATGGTCTCCAGTCTGTCCAGGGACAAGTCACGGTAGGCCGCGGCCATCGTCTGGAAAGGCGAGATGTGCCTCTTGAAGGTATTGACTCTGATATGTCGCAGCGGATGATTGTTCGGTAATGTCCGGAGACGCACCCAGAATTTGATCGCTTTCCTTTCGAATCGTTCCTGGGCTGACTGTATGCTTGCTTCTGCTTCGGCCACCGCTGTAGCCACCGAGTTGAAGGTTCCCACAACTGCTTGAGCCCCGATCCTCTGCACCCTGTTGATGACCTTCATCTGGGCTGCGTTACACGTGTGTTTCCAGACGGTCGATGCGTAGTCCATCGTGGGGGCCACCGCCGCCACGAAGAGCTGTCTCGCCGTTGACGGTGACAAGCCCTTGAGTCGTCTGAGCTCCAGCACGGCTTCGAGGCCCTTCGATGCCGCTTCTGCCACGTGTTGCTTGAAGCGGAGCTTGGTGTCCATGATCACGCCTAGAATCTTTACCTGGTCTTTGGGCCGGACGATGTCCCCCTTGATACTGAAAGGGGACCAGTCCTCTGGCTGGCGCCAGTTCCGTGTAAAGTGTATAATGGCTGTCTTGTCTGTCTCGAAGGTCGCTCCGCTTCGTCGCTCCCAGTCGAGGGCTCGGTCGATGATGGCCTGGACCCCCTGTCGGTTCGCCTCTCGTGATGGTCCGGTGACCCATGCCGTATAGTCGTCTACGAATGCTAGTGCACCTCCATTTTCGTTGATTTGGTGCTGGACCAAGTCGGCGTTGAAGAACAGAAACAGAACAGGGGACAGCGGCGAACCCTGAGGTAGGCCCGCTTGGGGCAGAGAGCGAACCTCCGAGTCCTGGCCGTTGACCTGAATGCTTGCTGTCCGTTGCGAACAGAACGCATCCACCCACGCCACCAGCTTTTCCGGGATTCCCCTCGCCCTGAGCCTCTGAAGTAGTCTTTCTTTATACACTCCGTTGTACGCGCCTTTGACGTCGAAACTGACCAGACTGAGGATTTTCCTCCTCCTCCATGCTCTGTAGATGTAGTCCTGAAGCAGAACCAGCGCCTGCTCTGCCGATCGCTGCTTCCGAGCCCCGAAGTGACTCGTGGGCAGGAGCCCGTATGTTTCGACAGCATGCGATATCCTCTCGGCTATCACCGATTCCAGCACTTTCCCCAGCGTCGACAACAGCGAGATCGGTCGCCAGGCCTTCGCGATGGTGTAGTCGTTCTTGTTCGGTTTCTTCAGCGGGATGATCTTCGCATGTCTCCATTGCCTAGGCAGTTCTCCCTCGTTCATCGAAGCTTGGAACAGCGCGTGAACCCGATGCTTCACTGCGGGCCACGTCTGCTTCCACACGGCTACTGGCAACCCGTCCTCTCCGGGCGCCTTCCACGATTTCGCTGCAAACAGCTGTCTCTCCACCTCTGCCAGCGTGATCTCGGGGAAGGGTACAGGCGGCCGCTGTGGACGCTGGCCCTCGTCTTCGATGTTGTTCGGGAGCGGAGGGAAGAAGGTAGATAGTAGTTCTTCTGCCTGTTCTCCGTTTTCTTCCGTCTTTGAGCCGTCCGCCCTAGTAAGCTGAGGAATCTTGTCAAAAGAGGCGCCTTTGTCGGCGCCTAGATACTTGGCTGCCTTCCAGATGTTCGTATCGTCGGCCAGAAACTCGTGCCAGTGGTTCTTCTTTTGTTGTCGGATTGCGTCGTGATACTGCTTCGCTGCTGCTCGTGCTCGCTCTTCCAGATCCGGCGGGCAGTGGCCGGCCCGTCTCTCCGCCCTCGCTCGGTTCCTCCAGAATGTGTGGATCCGGCGCAGCTGAGTGAGGTCGTCCGTCCACCACCTCTTTGCATACCTAGACGGTTCAGCTGTGGGCGTCAACGCCTCTACTGCTTCCACTACTGCCGACATGAGCCTGTCCGTCTGCTGCTGCACGGTACCTCCCGAAGGAACACGTTGTAGTGTGGTTTCAATCCTGGCATTGATCGCCTTCCATGGAGCGTTCTTGAACAGAAGTCGGGCCTTGCTGTCAGTGTTCGGCGTCGCAATTTCAAACGCTGTTTCGATCGCTCGGTGGTCTGAGCCATGGTCTGTCTCGTGCACCGCGCATCGTATCATCATCCGCGCCAACTCCTCCGACGCGATGGATAGATCAATCGTCGTTGCTGCGTCGTTCTTCTGCCACGTCTTCGTCCCTCTTGGCAGAAGACTACTGAGGGAGAAGTCACTCATCAAGTCGATGATCGGATCTGCCTCTCCCTGCCTGCTCGCCGAGATATCGTCCCCTCCCCATAGTTGGTCGTGTCGGTTGAAGTCTCCCACGAAGACTACATCCACCACCTCGCCCGCGTTACTCCTGACGCTCGTGATTGCTTGCCGTAACATGGAACATGTGCGACGAAGCATCTCGGGCTCCCGTACCGGAACGTACACCGACACAACCAGCACTCGGCGACCCGAGAGTCGAAGAATGGCTCCGGTTATGTCAGGTGACGGTATCGGCACCTGCTCCGCTTCGATCTCCTTGTTGACCCACAACATGCTCCTGATCCCCCATCGTCCTTCTTCCCTCCACGCCGTCGGAACCATCCTGGTCCACCTGCTGTGCCGCATCGGCACCGTCAAGATCTTGCCCTCTCTCTTCCACACCCATGGTTCCTGCACCGCTATGACTGTGAAGTCTCGCAGTTGCTCATCGTTCATCAGGCTTTCGTGCACTGCATCCTGTTTCCTTACATTCAGTTGAAGGATCTGAAGGTTTCTACTCATGGAGAGATGGGTAGAGCTTCGGACACTTCTTGCTGAAGGATTCGTGCGGACCTCCGCAGGGAACACACTTCAGGACTGTTTCGCGGCACTCCTTGTGGTGATGGCCCTCCTGGGCGCACCGCCCACATACTAGGCTGTTCTCGCATTTCTCTGCCTTATGCCGGACGATCTGCTGACATTTGAAGCACTGATGGGTCCGAGACTGGGGCTTGAACACTCCCGTATTTCCAGACTCTCCACTGGCGTGGAAATAGCCCTCTGAGATGAGCCTTCTGGCGTCACTAGCTTTGGTCAAGTAGACCGCCATCGACCCGTACTGTTTCGGGTTTTCTTGGTCGCTTAGCCATACGATTTTGGCGACGGTGGTGTCGTTTTCCTTGCTGAACTCCTCTGCCGCTTCACTTCTGTACTTTCCTTTCTCCTCCCACACTGCCGACCATCGCACAAAGTCTACCTTGATCGGATACAGATCGTCGTCCCGGACGCGCATGCCCGGGGCAATCTTCGTCTGCGCGATTTGCTTGACCATCTGGTGTTCCGCGTCGTCTCGGCAGACGATTCTGATGAGATTCTCGTTTCTTGGGTTCACGGTGACGGCCTGACACCGCCATCCCGTATGGCCGTCCGCTCGCATCTCCTTTTCCACTGCCGCCCTGATCGCGCCCGCGTTGGGCTTGTTGTCATCTTCTGCTTCAACTCGTGAGGTATCGATCGTGCAGTACAGAGTGTCAGCCACGTTGGGCGGGTTCACGCCGGACGTACAGGTCCGTGCATCGCTGGTTTGGTTGGTTGAGGGGATTCGGGCGACGGCGGCGTAGGACGGACTGGGGCCGCTTTGCGCCGAAGCCTGAGTCGCAAAAGCCTCGATCTTTTCGCGTGTCTTCGTGTTGTCGTCTTCAACTTGCTGCTTTAACGCCTGCAGGTCGTCGCGGACCGTCTGCAACTCGTCTTTGATTGACCCGAGTTCCTCGTTCGCCGTCCGAAGTTCGCCCGTGACGTGTCGAAGTTCGGCCTGGATATCCTTGTTTCGCAGTTCCGATTTCTTCCATGCATTGAAAACCACCTGGAGGGATGCGTGAAGCTCCTTCATCTGCTTTCCCATGTCCAGCAGCAGGGTTCTGTCGTCGTCCTCGGTCGCCTTGGTCCTTCCTCTCGCGGCTGACGCGCCCCTGGTGGTAGTCCTCCGCACCCCATTTCCTCCGAGATCGCTCGGCTCTGCGCTTCCATTGTCGGCAATCTCTTTGTTTCCTTCGTTCAGTCGGACTTTGGTCGTCGGTTTGCGTGTCCGTCGCGGTGGCCGCTCCGTTCCGCTGGCCTCCCCCGAGTCGGACGCGACGTTGATTGTGTCCGAATCCGCCTGCATGTTTCACGACGGGACGCGCCGAAAGTGGGTCCACTAGTGCCGCGCCACGCGTCTCGATACCACCCCTTTCGCAAAACACCCAACTGACTCTCAACAGCAACAACAAAAGATGATAATAAGCTGAAAATCTGTATATATAGCTGGCTGACAGTTCTACAGGGGTCAGCGAAAAGGGATTCATCTCATATTCGACACACTTCTCTCTTTCCGCACGGACGTTTGACATCTTGGCACCAACACAGTCTGATTAAGCACGGTAGTACTTGACCTAGAGGAACCTTAAGTTGACAGGGGTGCTCCATTCATGGTTCGGAGCAGACATCGGCTTTGGTGTCATCACTAGCAGGGGTCCTAAGTGGGTTGAAAAAGCCCATTCTGGATTACCCAACCCCTGTCATTGGAGATGGAGGGCGTGCCCAAGTGTGTGGGTCGATCGTCGGATGACGGATATTGTGTTTGGCATGTATTTCCGTCGGCCAGGGATTAATATACACTGTGTAAGCATCAAAAACGGCTTATGTGTCCGTGCGGAAAGAGATTAGAGAGTTGAAGAACGTGAAGGCCTTTTCGCTGACTACAGTACTTTGTAGACCGCGGACTAGACCTTGGAGCCCATAATGTCAACAACTCAACCAATGCAGCAATGTCGCAACGCGTGCTGTCCACATTGACTTGACTTGACTTGACTTGACTTGATTTCCTACTCGGTTTTGGCCGCTTTAGTCAGCAGCTATGCCCGGATAGCGGGGTTTGGCTAACAGCCGACGCGCTCCGGGTATTAATCCGTCGCGCCCCACTTCGCCAATGCAAAACATCGACCAGCTGTCTCCAAATTTCCCACTTTGCTCTCCAACCTCATCTACTCCTGGCCCCCACCAAGTGTAGTTCGCGGTTCTCTACTAACGTACATATATGCCTAGGCTCTGTCGAGGTTTTATGCCTCTTGCGATGGTTCCGTTTACCTACAGTCTCCCCCCAATGCTCAGCTTTGTCTGGGTTGCGACTCGATCCCATATTGCCCAAGGATCTCGGTCTGTTCTATGAACCTGATTGCCTTGGCGGCTGCTTTGCGCTCGTTCAGTATGACCCGGAGATTGTGTCGTCCTGGAAGGGCTCCGAGTTCCTGACGTCGGAGCTGTCGATACTTGCGGCATCGCAGCAGGATATGCGATACCGTTTGTCGTCCTTCCCGGCACGGGCAGTTGGCGTTGGTGATGCCCGGTACTCTTCGGCTGAAGAGGAAATCCTGGAGTCCGATCTTTTCGGTGCGCATCTGGACCAGAAGCGCGCTCTGTCGTTTGCTGAGCCCTTCGTGAGCTTGAAGGACCTTCTTTGTCGGCTTCGGCGTGAGACGGAACGACGTTCTTCCTCGCGTCTCAGCTTGCCAGTCGGTTTGCCATTTTCGGTGCGACTGCTTGTGTGACCAGGTCCTGATTGTGGACCTAAGCTTGAACAGGGCTCTCGGCTTGTCTGCCTTGGCGCCCGTCTGTCCGTTCTGTCTCCATCCTGTGGCTTCTTTAGCTGCGGCGTCTGCTGCTTCGTTGCCCTGGATGCCGATGTGGGCGGGGACCCATCGGAGCTCGACGTCGAGTCCTTGTTCGCGGAGGGCTTGTGTCTTGTCTGCGATGATCTCGAGGAGATATGCGCCAGACTTCCCTTTCGGTTTGGCTGACGACCTGATTGCGGCTTGGTTGTCGGTGTGGATAAAGACTTTGCTCCTGTGGTTTCCGTTTTCCTTGTCTGCCTGGGCCATTTCGAGGGCTAGGACGATCCCTTGCAACTCTCCCGCATAGACCGTTGATGTTGTGTCGTCTCCCATATATGATTTTCTGGTTTGCTCTGTAGTTGTGCAGACTGCGGCGGCTCCGACTTGGCCGTTAATGCCGCTGCCATCGGTATAGATGTGGACTGCATTGGTGCTCTGTTCTAGACATCGTTGGTGTGCCTTTTCGGCCTGCTCTGCTCCTCCAGCGATAAGGATGCGCGGGCCCTGCCACCATGGGGGTGCAACAAAGGGCGGTATATGCTCAGTCTCCTCGTTGGTTGCCTCTTGTCCGTCAAGCAGTCGTTTCGTTATTCTTTGTCTCGGGCTCCTTTTCGTTCCTCTGCGTGCGGGGGCTTCAGCTGTGCCTACCCTGCTGACGGTGTCGATATTGTGTTTCCATATCTGTTGTTCAACTGGCAGGAGATGCATCTCTACGTCTAGCGCTGGAAACGAGGTTGCTTTGTACGCCCCGCTCATTGCTCTGGCTGCTCTGGCTTGGAGTCTTCGCAATCTGTGAAGTGTCCTTTTGGTGTACCCCTTCTCTCCCCATCCACTGTTCGACCACAGCGAGCACGCGTACATCATCTGTGGTATGGCGACTCCCTTGTAGATTGTTCTCATCTCTCTAGTCCTTACGCCCCATGTGGAGTTGCCTAGGCTGCTGAGTGCTGTGATGGTGTTGGTTACCTTGCGTTCTGTCTCGTCGATGTGCTGCTTCTACTTGAGGGATGAGTCCATGATGAGGCCGAGGTATTTACAGGTTGTCTTGGGCCTGATTTCTCCCCATTGGCTCTGAAGCGTTGTGTCTGTGTTGATTCTGGTTTTCGCTCGTGTGAAGTGGGTGAGCTGGAACTTTTCGGGTGCGAAGACGGACGCGTGAGTGAAGGCCCACCTTTCGGCCTTCCGGAGCGCTTCTTGGAGTTTCTGGCAGGTGTCCTCGGTGTTGTCCCCTACTGCTAGGATCGCCACGTCATCAATGAAGCCGGTGGCTGTTGTGCCTTCAGCTTCGTTGCAGCTGTCTAGGAGGTCCGCATTGTAGAAGAGATAGAGTATGGGCGACAGGGGCGATCCTTGGGGGATGCCGGTGTTGATTCTGTATACTTCGGATCGAAATCCGTCCACGTGGATCTCTGTTTCTCGTGATTCAAGGAAGCTTGCGATCCATCGTACCGTTGCTTCGTCTATTCGTCTTTTTCTTAGGTTGTGCAGGAGTCGGCGATGTGAAACATTGTCGAAGGCACCCGACACATCCAGGAGGAGTAAGCTCGCTACCTTTCCCTTTCCTGAACCCCAGGCATCGTATATCTGGTCGACTATTCGGTGCAGTGCATTTTCCGTGGATCGTTGTTTTCTTCCTCCCATGTGGCTTTCTGGTAGTAATCTGTGTGCTTCAGCGAGGTAGCTTAGTCTTTTTGCGATGATGGCGTCCATGATCTTGCCAATCGTGTTTAGGAGGGCTATCGGTCTGTATGCTTTGGGTACTGTGTAGTTATCTTTGCCTGGTTTCCTTAGCACCACTGTGGTAGACTTTCTGAAGTGTTGCGGGCAGTGCCCGATTCGGAGGCTTTGATTGAATATGCGGGTGAGGTGTGGTGTGATCCACTGTCTCGCTATCTGAAGTGCCTTGTTGGTGACGCCGTCGGGGCCTGGAGCCTTTAGCGGCGCTGCTTTTTGAATGGCCTCTTCCACTTCACTTTCCAATATCAGCGGTAAAATGATCTGGTTGCTGTATGATGCGTTGTCGATATCTCCAAGGTTTGCCTCTGGAGGTGGAGGGAAGAAGGTTTCCTTGAATAGCGCCGCTTTCTCTCCGGGGGTGGTCGCGACCTGAGTCGTGTTGGGTTTCTTGATTTCTGGTGTGACGGTCGGTGACTGATCCTGTCTGTTCCGGGCCCATTTAGCGATTCTCCATAGCGATGCGGGAGAGCCAGCCGCTGTTTCCACCGCCTCGCGATGGGCTCGTTGTAGTGCTTTCCGTATGACACGGCCTTTTCTGTTTCTCGCCTCCTTATACGCTTCCCAGCTTTCTTCCGTCTGTTGCTCGCTGTATACCCTGCGGAGTCTTTTCGCCTCGGCCAGGGTATGCGCGCATTCTTCAGTCCATCCGGTTCTGGATTTCGGCGATGGGGCCTTGGCTGGGACTGATGCCTCGATAGCGGTTGAGATGGCTTCAACCGTTGCCTCTACATACCCATCGAGTGCTGTCTTCGTTCTGGGCCTCTGCAGTTGTGGTAGTGAGGCCCGGAGTGTCTGAATAAATATCTTCTCGTCGATGGCTTTCCAGTTCCGCTTCTTCTCCAGGTGTAGTTCTGCTACTGCTAGGTGCAGGGACGTCACTATAGGTAGGTGATCGGAGTCGTGGTTAATGTCGTGGTCTACTTCGCATCTGATTATCCTGTCAACGAGACCGACTGTAACGAGGCATAGGTCGATCGTCGTCCGGCGGTTCCCTTCCTCGTATGTGACAGTTCCCGGTTGTAGTTGGCTCGTAAGATTCATGTCGTCCATGAGGTCTAAGAGTTCTGTTGCTTCGCGGTCTCGCGCCCGGATATTACTGCCTCCCCATAGCTCGTGGTGGAGGTTGAAGTCGCCAACAACAATTTGCTCGCCGTGTTGGTGTGTTTCTAGCGATTTCCGCAGTTGTTGCAGAACTTGTGGTCGATTGTCCTCCTGGAGTGAGGGGTTGTATATGTTGTGTATGACCGTTGGCGGTTCATTGCCCTCGCCTGTACCAATGCTGACGGTGCAGAGATCTCTGCTACTTTCCTTGAACTGCCATCGAGAGTGGTCGAGCTTTTTGTTAATAAAGAAGCACACCCTAGCCGGCCCTCTTTCCTCGTTGGATGGGTAGCATAGGTGAAAGCGGTCTTTAGCTGGGTGGTGTGTCGTTGCGTTGAATGGGCTCCTCCACGGTTCCTGGATGGCAATAATATCGTAATTGTCGATATTCGGGTCGCGAAGGAGTGTTGCCATGACTGTATCCTTTGATTTTCTTACGTTGTACTGTAGTATTGTAAGTGTGTGTTGTCCGTTCATTCGCTATCGTCGACTACGATCTCCATCGCTGTGCTGTCGTTTGCCATCTGTGTGTTTGGGTCGAGCGCCTCAAGCGCTCTTCGCGACCGTACGATAGTGCGCTTCGGGCGCGTATTCTCCGCAGCCACCGTAATCGTCTCCTCTGATTCCTGGGTATCCGTCGGGTTAGGCCTTTTCTGGACCTTCTTCGTCAGGGACCGGCTCCGGGTTGGTTGGTCTTCCTGAGATTGACGGTCCAGTGTTGGTCGTGTCGTCCTTGGGTTCGGCCGGGTCCGGGTTTCCGGTCCTAGGGCCGGCTGTGGGGCCGCTTGTTCCAGGTGATACCTTGACCGCTGGTTGTAGGCGGTCCTGATCTTGGCCTTTTCGCGTATCCTGGTAGGGCATCTGCCGTTCCAGGCCTCGTGTTCGCCGTGGCATGCAGCGCATTTCCTAGGCGTTTCCATGTCGCTTTTCGAGGGGCAGTCTCGGGTCATGTGTTCTTGCGCGCAGTAGCCGCATGTTGTCGTTGCCTTGCACTGGGTTCCTATGTGGCCGTATGTGTGGCACTTGAAGCATTGCCTCAGACGGCACTTTCTGTCATATCTTTCGCATTGGAATACCTGGCCTTGCCAGATGAGACCCTCATCAATGAGTTTATTGGCGTCTTCCGCTTTTGAGAATTCCACCACGATTGTTGATGCAGTCTTCTTGCTGGCTGATCGGGTCAGCCAGCCGATGTATTTGATCTCTGCGGTAGGAATGAACGCTTTGTTATCCTGCAGCATGTCATCTCTAATCTCGTTGAAACGATCCATATCCATTGAGCTGGTCCTTATGCCATGCGCTAGCACTCCATAGGTTGGGATCCGTACCGCGGCTCCGTTGCCGATGCGGTTTTCCCAGTCCTCGGCAAACTGGCGGAGGGCCTCCATGTCTTTTGTCGTGGCTGTCTTGATGCTGAGGTCGCCGCTCTTGAGCTGATTAGCAGATACTGCCTTGAGTTTGCGGATATGCTCATTACTGCTTTCTTCGATGGCGCGGTCTACGTGCGCCTTAAGGCTACGGGAGTTCATGGCTCTTATGCAGGCAATGGTGATGGGATCTCTAATATTCACAATGATCTCACGCAGAGTCTGGGTCTGGGACGATCTCTGGTTACGGGGGTTATGCATGCTTCCTGTAAGTCCTCCTCGGGCGGCTACACTAGCATATGACTGTGCGGTGCTCCCCTGATTCATTGGTCCCAGTGCTTTGATGTCCTTTACGACCTTAGCCGCCAGCTCGCTGGCTTTCCAAGCCTCCTTCGCGGCTTCGTTAGCCGCGCGTGTTATGTTGGTGTTCTCCTTAAGTTCGGCTGTGTTCTGCTGTAGAGCGATCTTGATGGTTCTCGTTTCGCGGGTGGTATTCTCGTTGGCTGTTTTGGTTTCCGCTCGCAGGCTCTCGATAGCCTGGTGGAGGTGTTCGACCTCAGGTAGGTTCTGCAATTTAATGATCAGGGAGAGGGCCGCGATAAGCGGTGCTGTCCACATCACCACTTGGCTGTTTGCATCCTCCGGGATCCCATCTTTCGCATTAATGATGTTCCGCACAGGTGGGCCCACGCCGGTGCCCCCCCCGCGCCCCCTCGGCGACGCCCTCCGGACCCTGACACAGGAATACCCACCAGGGTTTTTACTGACGGGAAGATCGACCAGGAAGGTTTCCTCATGAATATCCTCCGGGCCGAGGAAATGTTCACTGAACGATACTCAGTTTAGTCAATACTTTCTGGAAGATGGCAGTTATTTTACGGATGTTAGGCCATGGTTTTGAGGAGACGTATCTGAGTGGAAAGCTCGCTCCTAAGCACTGTCAAACTCTGAGGTACCTCTTTGTTGATGAGGGAGTCGCCCAGCAACGCATTTTGGAAAGCTTCCTCGACATTGGTCGTGCTCGAGGTCTTCGCAATGGCCAGACATTCTTTTAGCCATTGCCACCTCCGCCTCATCATCGTTTGGACATTTTTTCGATGGAATTGGATATTATCGTTAAACATATCTTCGACGATACGAGCGTCGCCAAGACTTCTGTTGTCCGACCCAAGAAGTTGAACCCTGTCAACGATGCGGCCCCGTATCATCAGCATATCCCCGTCATCGTCTAAGTGCGCTTGCAGCACTGTATCTCCAGATGCGTTATAATCTCTGTGCTGCTGTACAGGGAACTGAGAAGCCAAGATGCCTCCGTCATGGTCCTCCAGTACGCTTTTGATGTTTGGCACCCAAGAACGTACTCGGCAATTTAACGGCGCAAGGTAGGCAAGAGACCACAGCAACTTGAGGCTCATGCTGTCGGAGATGCAAGCATACGCGAGCTGCCGGCAAACCTTCTCCATTGGGCTTCCGTAGTCGATCAGATCGAAGCGGTCGGCATCGGATGCGATTCCTACTATCGCAAAAACGTGATCAAGGGGATTATTGCATCTGAACTCTAGTGTCCTCACGATGAGAAACAGCAGGAGTTGGTCCTCTGGGATCGCGAGGCTTGTGAGAAGTGAAACCCTTAATAGAGTCAAACCCAACACCTTCGCACCCGCCTCGAGAGGTGTGGGGCAGAATCGGATGAAAACCTCCTTTATGTTTGGGCACCAGTCGACGAAGTTGACCCAACCAGCCAACATCGCCCACGGGAGAATCATTCTGCCGACCACCAATATTGGCATTTGCGACTTGACCAGCTCTTGGATGACCCACTTCCGTGTAAACCACGGACGGTTGAGGAGAGCCCAAATATGTCGGAAGGCAGCTGTCTGGTTTCTGCCGAATGCCGCATGCAACATTCCCTTGGCCTGATTTCTGGTGATAGAGCCTGGGTGAGACTCCAACGAGTCCCAAGCTACGGCGAACCTGCGTAACCAGCCAACGGCCATCTTAACCTCACACGACTCCTCGCCAAGCCAGATGGCTGTAGAACACGCCGCGGCGTAGATATCGCCCATCATCCTGACCTGCTGGTTGCGCTCAAGGATATCCTCCTGATTGATGCAGAGCGCGTCCGCCCAGAGGAAGGTCTCACAGGCGGGCTGTCGGAGATGTGATAAGGCGCTGTGGAGGTTGGGGCCGATCTCCATCTTGAGACCCGAGCAGAAAATTAGTTTTCGGGGCTCCGACTCACCCCATGCGTAGGAAAGCGCGGTGAAGAATGGCGTTCCGCCGAGGGGGGTGTGCACCAGCTCACCGGACAACTCCTCCGCCTCCGCTCCGGCATAGAGCTTCAGGAGGCGGATTTGGCTTTTCAGTGTGAGCGGGGAGTATTGGTACTTTTTCATGCTGATTGATTCCTGAAGGGGAGCTTTTCTTTGATCATGCGAAGAGAGAAGATAGGAGAGTCAGTTCAGGAGGGTGTTGAGCGCCGGTTGACGAAAGGCTCGAAAGCAACAGCTTGGCGCCTGCGAGTCCACATCATTGATACAGGCATAAATGCTTAGTCACAAAGAAAGCATCCATAGGCACTATAGTAAGCGTCAGCCAATCTCGGTGTAAAGTGCTCTGGCCAGCCCCGCCCCCACGTCAAGCCTCCAGATGCGAAGCAATAGCAAGCTTTTCTGTAATAAGACCGAGTGCCATGCATGCATCCCGACCTATGCTGGTCTTACCCAGATGGCATGCTGCCCGGCTAAAAAATCTTGGTTACGATGATGTTATATAAGCTACATGAACGATAAAAGACTATGCGAAAAGTAGTTATCGGCAAGGCAAAACAATAACCAGAAGTAATCAGCCATAAGACTAGACAGACAAGAAACTCAGTAGATAAGACAGTGTATGTATAGATAGCTATGTCAAAACCTCCTCTACAGTTATGAACATAATCAACTTCCGCTTTCACAACACCTTTCCAAGTTGTAGACGAGACCTACATAGTGTTATATTTCTAGCGGCGGCAAAGTCAAACTTCAAGTCGCTATTCTATCCAAGGCCCGTGTCCAGTCATTGCTCCGCTCGTTCGGCGACCCAACTCGGTTTCAATCTTGTTGTCGTACTGCCCATTGCAATAAAGGCATTCTGTGCGACAAGTCAGCAATTTAGACGAGAAGCAAGTGGGCATACCGCGACTCACGCTCACAAGAGTACCGGTACTCACTACCGCGGAGGTCAACTGGTATGCAGCTCATCTCCTCGCGCTTTTTGTCACCAAATCTTCTCAGATTTGTGTCGTCATACTTGTATCTCCACCATTTGTCGTTGTACGCGAGCATTCCACATGGATGGTCTCCCAGGCGGACGTCCCAACCAACTTTCTACCATAATAGGAATAAGCAAAAGCGAAACATCTCTTTTAGGAAATAACTGGGACTTAACTTGCCATGATGGTACAACGTGGCCTGGTCACCAGTCCTACGCAAGAAATCATCCATCCTTTGAACCCCTTTAGCCGGGCCAAGTGCCCATCTCGTTCTTTATCACTAGCAGGTCGCAAGAAGCAATCCATTTGCAATCCTTTCTCGAGGTTTCCATTTTCCTTATCCAGCACATCTCGAATGTCTTCGAACACGTCATAAATCCAAGCTTGGAGAAGACATCCGAGTGCGAGCTTATAACGGAAGATCACCCTTGTTTTGCGCCAGCTCGAGAGTTTCGAGATCGATGGGGGATCAGGCCTGAGGTGTGGAACAACTTCAGCCGCCTCTTCCGAGGCTGGCGTCCGCTACCGCTCATCCTACTGCAGAACCCATCCAATACACATGACATGGCTTTCGAGGAAATGATAAAAGGCTATACAATTCGTTGAATATCTGAGCAACTCGGTGCCTCGCACTTATCTATTGATCAAGTCCCCATCCTTAACATCTGCAGCTTCTTCAGCAATGAAGACTTGCAGGCAATGGGTCAGACGAGAAAAGAGGCCAAAGAAGCTTCTCACGACTTGACGAAAAATATCTTAGCGATCCTAAAGCCAAACGTAACCCTGTGTTGCCAATGTGAAACCAAGGGGTACTTCAAATACGGACGAGAGGTGCGGAGGCCGGCAGCAAATCGACTGGCGCGGCAACTTTGTTCGAGCATCGACGAGGCGAAGGCTGGGCGAGCCGAAAAGATCGACATCCGAGGCCACGAAGCATGGGTAGTAAAAGGATTCCATCCGGGCTGTCTAGCGCACTGGCCAGACAGGCAGCCAGTCTTAGAGCCAGTCTTGGTCCGTTTGTTTCGGGAGGTTTATGATCCATGTGGGAGATGGAAGTGCCGCGTTGTTATTGAGGAATTGGAGGAGATGGCGAATAAGATTGATGTGTTCCTCTCTGAATTGGAGTTACATAAGTCGAAGTTGGACAGTCTTTGACGGGACAAGACGCTCGTTACAGAGACCTCGGAACTGATTGCGGCGGCAGTGCGAACCAGAAAGAGGTTTCAGTCGGCCATACAGGACTTGAAGATAGGGTAATGGAATCGCATCCTAGTATCGTTGTTAGCTACATGGTGCCGCACCCCTTGTATAGGCAGTCAGTACGGCTCAGGAAAGTTGAGGTTTGCAAGGCGGCAGCTGAAATCATGTCGGAGGCCTTGCCAGGCGTTGGCCAACCATTTAGGTCACCCTCCGCGACTTGACAGCCTGCCCCAACCTCACTATGATATGGAACGTGCGTACTTTTGGTTGCCTTTAGCCGCGAAGAGATAGACGGTGGGACGTGAAACTTTGGACTGTAGAAGCAGGCCAACAAGCTGAGAGCTTGGTGTCGTCGCACTGATGATGATGATGATGATGTGTTTAACGTCCAGAGTAAAAAGGGACGTGCCGGGCGATGCCGACATGGTCTATGCTAATCTATACTATTCTACAGGCTGCCGTCTTCACCTAACGTTCCTGTTCAATGAGTCGGGCATATTTCGGAAAAGAAATTGGTCGCCTCCATCCATTCGCACAGAAGAGAGGCTCCCTGCGTAGAACCTAGCAGAAAATCTATGCTTGCCTTCGCCATATGTCGGCGGAGATGCCGCGGGGTGGCCTTACGACCACGCTTGCAGAAGTAGAAGTGTACTGGGGTTTTGCGTCTTCCGCAACTGCAGTGAAGCAGTGCGTCTTGGTGGGCAAATCTCTCGTGGTACGCTGCAAAGTCTCCATGATGCGATCTTGCCGCATACAGCCTTCCCAGCAGGTGCCGAGGAAGGCGAAGCTCGGGGGGCTTGGGATGGGGAACTATCCCAAGGTCGGCATACTGCCGAGGGCAGATTGACGGCCATCTCCTAGCGAAAGCCTGGAGATCGGCTGCTCTAGACTTCCGCTTCAAGTGCGCCAATGTAGGCTGTGGCTGTGATTCTGGGATTTGTTTGCAGGCCTCCTTGGCAAGAGCGTCTGCTTCCTCATTTCCTGCTATTCCCGTGTGTCCAGGGCACCACCAAATGTATACCCTGCCAGGCATCGTCCAGCTTGTCCGTCCTCTCTGTGCCCAAGAGGCGGAGAGCTCACTAAAGGCCCAAAACCTAGCCTGGCTGCTTCCTGGGCTCCGGGTGACGAGTCTGGCTGCGACTGCGAGGTTATCGAGGCAGATGTGAACGTTGTCTGCCATCCGCGCCGTGGGAGACCTCATGGCTTCCAGTAGTCCCCGAAAAGCGGCTTGCGCTTCTGCATCAAAGACCTCCGTCTGGTGGCCGAGCGGCTCTGATCCTCGGAAGATCTGCCGTGTGGCCTGGTACCCTACCCAGCCTGCTCCGGCGGCGGTTCTGCTACCGACCAACATCTGGGAGCCGTCAGTATAGACAACGATGTCCCGCTTTGAGAATGTTCCCAGTCTGTCTGTAAAGGTGATGGCCAGTTCTTCTTTGGTCTTCCTTGGTTCATAGCCGACCATGCTAAGGGCTGTGTGCCAGTCAGCTAAGCGCTCCCAAGGTGGTAGGTCTAGTGGGTCGATGTGTTCAGCATTTATATCGGTGAGGCTTGCCATTCGCCGCAGCCTTGAGTCCGGTCCGGGCCTGTCTCTGAGCCTCGTTCGGAGGGGGTGTCGTTCGTCAAGGCGGTGGATCCTTACAGAGGCTTTGTGAAGCTTTGCATCCAGCATCACCTCCGCTGGTGGCAGGGCTGCTTCGCGCTGTAGGATCGGTACAGGCGTCGTTTTATACACAGGAAGTGCAGCTCTAATGGCCTTGGCTTGCGTGGTGTCAAGTTGACGGAGTAGACCTTTGACTCCGTTCGAGGTGATGTGTCCGTTCCTGGTCCGGTTCCTGCCAGGCCACCATGCCTCTGATGCATAGTATTGGATGGGTAGTACGCAGGAGGTCATAGCACGGCCGACCAGGTGGGCCGGCGCGCCCCAGACGGTGTTCCCTAGTCCCCGTAGTCCGCTGATCACTTGGCAGGCTTTGGCGCAGAGGCCTTTCACATGGTTCTTGAATGTGAGTCTCCGGTCAAAGTGGACCCCAAGCCATCGCAGGGAGGCCCCTTGATTGACGGCCTGAACTGTGTGCTGTCTCCCGTCTAACAGTCTGACGGTTATTGGCGGGTTTCCATCTTTTGGTCTCTTAGTGAAGTGGATGAGCTCGGATTTGTCGGTGTCGAAAGTGATTCCCTCTGACGCCCCCCATTCTTGGGCTTCATGCCATTCTTTCGCTAGCAGAACACAGTTGTCCTCTAGTGAGGTTGAGCTTGCCATGATGGCAATGTCGTCGGCGTAGCCAAACCAAGATCGCTTCCTGCACGGATGAACAGTGCCCAGCTTGAATAAGGGTTCGATGTAAAGCATGAAGAGGATGGGGGACACGGGCGAGCCCTGTGGTAGCCCACACTCGAGGTCGAAAACGTCTCCCATCTCCCCGTCTAGCCTTATTCTTGCTCTTCTCCCGAGGACGAAGCTCGAGACCCACTGCACGAGGTTCTCCGGCCATCCTTGGCGTCGGAGGCGTCGGATCAGCCTCCCTGGCAGCACAGCGTCGAAGGCCCCTTTGATGTCGAGCGTAAGCATAGAGGTGACGAGACCTCTTTGCCAGGCACACTCGATATCGTGGATGGCAGCGGCGACGAGGTCGCTACACGAGCGAAGGGGGAGGGCCCCGAACTGTTGGTCGTGCAGTACCCGGTACTTGACTGTGATCCAGGCAAGCCTTCTTGCGACGAGTCTCTCCAAGCCTTTTCCGAGTACAGACAACAGCGCAATGGGTCTATAGGAGCGCGGGAGCGCCCTGTCTCTCTTGCCCGGCTTAGGCAGGATGACTAGGATAGCTTCTTTGAAACAGGTAGGATGCCAGCCCTCGCGTATGCATCCGCTGTAGAGCGAGAAGACGATGTCCTCGATAACGGGCCATGCTGTCTTAAGAACGGCAGTTGTGATTCCATCGGACCCGGGAGTGGTGCTTCCCGCAGAGAAAATGGACGTTTGTACCTCGTCTTTTGTAACATGTGGGAACGGAAGATTGGCCTCCAGGCGAGGTCCTGGGCTCTCTGCTGGTATGTCCGCGGAGATAGCAGCATTTCTGAGGAGGACGCGGGCGAACAGATCCCGCTTCTCCTTCGGTTGTGATATGAGCGTGGTTGGATTGCTCCCATCTCGGAGTGGGGGGGTCTGGAAGGATCCCGTGGCTTTATGCCACCCGACCATTTCAAATACGTCTTTGCCAGTGGAGGCTGCAGCGATCTTTCCTCTCCAGTATGAGTCCTTGGAGCGCCGTAGCTGATGGAGAAAGTCCTGTTTCAGAGCGTCCTCCTCGTTTCGCTCCCATTGACAATCTATTCCCAAAGCGCGGAGTCTTGCCACAGTTGCTCTCTTGGTCGTGTAGGCTCGGTGTTTGCGCGTGCAGTTCTCGTCCCAGTACGGCCTCCTAGGTCCTCTGCCAAGCGTGCGCCTTGTAGAGGCCGTAAGCGCTTCTCCAAGGCAATCTGTGAGCTGCTGTGCTAACCGATCCAACGCCTGTGGACCCCTTGCGTTGCTTGCAGTGTGGCGCATGGGTTGTACGTTTCGCCTAAGGATGTCAAGGAAGAGCTTCTCGTCCATCGTATCAAGCCGGAACCTCCCCGGCGTTGGGTCGGGTGGGTCGGCTAGGGCCAAGGGGATTCTGGTGAGCAGAGTTTCGTGATCTGAGGTTGTGTGTAGGGACGTTTCTATGCTAGTAGATGCCCCGTAAAGGCTGCCGGACGCCCAGGCTAGGTCTAGCGTGTTGCCGCCCTCATGTGTGGCTTCACCTATCGGCGACAGAAGGACAAGGCCGGCGGCTTCTGCCCATTCTACCAGGTCCTCAGCGTCAGAAGAGCTTCCGGACTCGGGTTGCCAGGTCCAATGATGGAGGTTGAAATCACCCGCAACCAACACTCGTTCTTGGGGTCCGGGTTGCCAGGCTGTTATGATATCCCTGACCGCTTGGCCGGGTCGCAGCGCGCCGCAAGGGGCGTTGTACACGTTGATGACTGTGAGGATTTCTCGTGTTCCTGACAGGAGCTGTAGGAAGAGCAGGTCGGTGGATGGATCGGGTAGAGGTCGTATTTGTACGCCCCGTAATCCCGTTCCTCTGCGGAGATAAGCAAGCACCCTGGGTCTGTCTTCAACCCAGTTGTCCACTGGGGTGAAAATCTCGAAACCCGGGTGGTATCTAGTGATCCTTCTCTCTTCCGAGCGGATAGCGGGCTCTTGTAGTAGCAGTATGTCGACATGGGCCGCGTAGGCTAGATTCAGTGCCGTTTCGTGTGCGAGTGGTCGTCTGGCCACGTTCGCCTGCATAATCTGCAGGACTCTAGAGGGCCGCATTCTCCTGATGTCCCTCGTTAGCTTGGTTGCAGTCCATCTCTTCTCCTCCTTCTCGGGATTGGTGATGCGACTGCTGGGTCGCAAATCTCCACGATCTCTCTCCCTCGGCTCGGATGGCCCGTAGCTGTGCCTTGTTCCTCCTCTGGACTACGCCCTTCACCACTTTTGGCTTGATAGGGCAAGTCACATCAAAGGCGGCATGGGGCCCGTTACACGACGGACACTTAAATGGGCAGTCGCAGCCATCGTGGCCTTCGGTGCCTCCACAGGGTGCCCGGTGTTGGTCAGCCGTGTGGGAAGGCGAGCTGCATTTAAGGCATCTCTTCCTTCTGGTACACGTTCTTTCGTTGTGAAAGCCGCCGCAGCGGTGGCATTGGGGAGACCTCTTCTCCTTCGGAAACTGCAGGTTCACGAAAACGCTGGCCCCCATCAAACGGAGGCGCCTTGGTAGTTGCCTCACGGCCTCCGCCTTGAACCAGGCTGTCACCGTGCCTAGCCTTTCGGCTTCGTCTTTTCTGGAAAAGTATGCTTTCTCGGGCTTGAGTTTCGTCGTGGCCTGGATCTCTTCAAGGAGCTCCTCGGTCGTGATTTCCAGCTCAGTGTTGGTCAGCAGACAGTGTCTGGTGTAAGGGACGTTTGCGATATAGGCCCGGATCCAGGTATCACGCTGCTCGATGGCTTCTGCCTGGAGAAGGGTAGCAATCTGTTCTCTGTTATCTAGCAGGACTTTTGTCCCGTCTGCTGACGACGGTAGGAGTGCTAATCCTGTCTTTACATGGTCGATCCCCTTGAGGGCTTCTCGAGCTTGGGGACTTAGCTTTTCTCGAACGAAGATGTATATGTCGTAGGCTCTCTCATTGCGGAGCGGGCTTTCAGGTGGCAGACGTGCGAAGATGCGTAGGTCTTTCGAGGCCGCCCGGTTTGCGGCTTGTTTTGCTGGCGTTGGTTCATGAAGTTTTCTGGTAAGCTGCTGGCTCGCTACCGTCGCGTAGGACCGAACTTGGGGCGGCTGGTTCTGGGCTGTGTGTAAGGGATGCCCTTGGAAACCCAGGGCGGACTCGCTAGGTCCTGTGCTAACAGCATGCATGGACCTTGCTAGACCACGTTGGTGTCGGTCTGAACGCTTCTTCTCCTCCTGAAGCTCTCTTTCCAAGGATTCGATCTTCCTCAAGCAGTCTTTCAGGAATTGTTCCCTCTCGGCGTCCCGTCGTAGGAGGTCCTGGACGAGATTCGAGAGCTTGTTGATCTCCTCTTTAAGCTCAGCATTGTCCTGGTAGCTGACTTGCTCAACCACTCTGACCTTTGCGGTCGGTTTCCGGACACGTCCCGACCGTCGAGATGTGCTAGCGTCCCCGTGGACCGTGATCGATGGCCCAACATCTAGAGAGACGGCCATGATAGTGGGATTCAGCTCGCGTGGGCTGATGATAAGAAATGATAGTGCGGTGGGCCGGAGCCCTCTATGGTCTTAACAGCTACTAACAGTGGGTACCTTGTGAAGAGAAAGTTCCGTGATCGTCGCACTGAGCTGGAAGTGGTGCGACTGGAGCCTGTTCTGGTGCCTCGCGAAACCACGTGACCCGCCATCGAATTCCGGACGCCACACGACTACGTCTTTTCCAGGATAGCCTCCGTCTCATGGCGAAGACATGGAGGAGAGAACTGCTACAGGACCCTGGTACGGACTGACTGCTATGTGTCGGCCGTGCGGCGACGGCCGCACGCCAGAAAAGACAGACGGCTACGTCTCCCTGAACATGCCCTTAGGGAGAGAACCGCGCGAGTTGGCTACATCAGCTTGTGGAGCGAGCTCTTGGTTTGGAAGTAGACCACCCTCGCGACATGTACCTCTTGGAACTGGCAAAGATGGCGGCGGTACTGCGGTGCTAACAGCAGGACCAGGGTCGGGCACTTGGCTGCCGTGAAGAAGAAAGAAAGAACGCCCGTAGGCGGTGCATGGGCCTCAAGGAGAAACGAGAGCGCGGAAAGACGTGGGGGATCCACAAGGGCGGGACAAGACACGCCGGCGGGGTTAAAACGGGGTGAATACCACGTCCCGGCGCTTCGTTACGCGCCGACCACCCGCGAAAGCAACAGAACTAGAGGCATCCGAGCCAACAGCCGAGGCACTCGTGGAGATGCTCGGTAGGGCGAGTCGTGCACACCGACGTTCGGGGACACGGTTTTCATCTGGCGGTATTGAAGAACACCGGCGATAAGGAGGCGGTCCTCTTCGTCTATGTGCTGCATTGGTTCGAGAAGGAAGGAAACTGCGATTGGGGCTGACTTTGGTTGTCCAGCTCTGTGATTAGTTGATAGCATGGCGGCGGTAGTGGGCTGAGAAGGTTTGGATGGAGTAATGGCGATCGCTTGTGTGGTGCGGGGTACCCGTCCTCAGCCTAGGTCGGTGTGGCAGGCAGCAACAACAAACCAACCGGCGTGTCAGTTCGCCCTACCCAGAAGTCCTTGACGAGTCGTCTACCAAAACGCATATTTTTCCATGATGCGGATCTCAGGACCGGGATGAGGATGTGCGCCGATGTCCAGACACTGCACAGAAGGCGAGCGCGTGTGCCTCGTCCTGATTGGGCCCTGACGCCTCTGACGGCTGGCTCGCAGGGGGCCGCCCTCTGCCTATCACCGACGTCGGCCCAGCGCCCGGCTAGCTTGGCTAGGTTGGAGAGCAGTGACGAGATCCCCACCAACTTGGAGCCGTGAGGAGATCCCTGCTAGCGGAACGGGGAGGTTCATCCGCCGTAGCCTCAGAATTGTCGGCCGAGTTTCTGTCCTCGGATAGACCCCGCTGGGATATTCCGGTTCTAAAGTTTGCCCGGCGGCTGTTCAGAAGGCGATGATCACCGTTGCAGCAGTAGGCGAGGTTTGATCGGTGGCCAGTTCAAGAAACCCGACAGTCGGTGACCGGCCGCAGCGCGAAGGCGGCTCCGAGGCCCCTAATCACTGAAGGTGGGTGTTGCTTGCAAGATCGATAAAAGTGGGAGGTCGCAAGGGTGCTGTACGAATGGGCGAGCTCCCGCCAATCATACTTCCTCGATGTACTGAGGAGCGGGCTGGCGCAGTACTTTAACTAGTGTCTCCCGCTGCCTTGAGATACTGTCTTCAACTCTTTCTTCTACTCCATCTTTTCTTCTTTGCCGCATCCTCCCCAAACAACTGATCGACCACGGAATCTGGGTGCCGTTTCTCAACATGTCGGGTCCTTTGGAGATCACTGCTGCCATTACGTCAACAACATCTCTCGGCAAGACCGTTGACCAACTCAAGGGTCGCGATCCAACTTTACGTCGTCTACGGAAAGAGCTCGAAAACCTGAGTATGGTCTTGAAGAATCTCTCAGAGCTTGTCGGCTTGAAGGATTTACAAAAGCTTACCGACTTGGAAACGTCAATTATACCTCTTTTACAAGCTCTTGTCACTCAATGCAGCCAACTATGCAGCGGGTTCGAGAGTTCTATGATAACGTTTGGTAAGACGAAAACGGATGGCATTCGAGACTGGAAAAATATGGAGTTCATGGGGGGCGACCCTTATGGATTCATGGACATTTTATACGCATTCAAATCGACATTCCTGGTAGGCATCGGGATGATTAACAGGTCAGTTACCCTTGTTTTCAAGTTGATTGAACCAGCTTTAGGTTAAACCAATATTACAGGCGTACCTCTAAAGTCACTCAGGAGGTCCTTGAAGAGCTCAACGAGAAGATCCTGGATGCCGAGCATGATCTGATCATAGAAATTCAGCGCACTGGAGAAAAAATGAAGTTGGCTGCTCCGAGCGGCTCACAGAGCGCCATAGGTTTTCAGGACGTGGAAGCAGTATTTAAACAATGCTTATCTATTTGTGAGATTGAGAAATTTCGCCTCGAGTCATTCACAGACGAAAAAGGATCCCTGACGCGACAACCACTTCCGGTGATAGTGGCGGACGGCCAGCATAAGTTCGATGCATGGGCGCTTACACGTGAAACTCTGTACAAGAATCGAAACATAATCTGTACGACCATCGTTGGTCTGCAAGGACGTTTGGAATCTCTGGCACAGAATGGGGCGCCTGAAGTCGAAGGTGAGAGACAGCAGGTGCAGCATTACCTTGGAATCTTATCAAAGGTTCTATCGAAGGTCATAATGGCCTCTTCCGAAATCCCTGGACAAGAAGATGACAGGATTGGGGAAACGACGGCAGACGTCGAGAGAAATCAAAACTCATATCTTTAGAGTTCTTTTTGCTTATGTGCAATGGACCATATGGAGCTCATAATCCCCCGAAAGCGCTGTGATTGTCCGCAGAGATCTTGCACCCGCTTTCAAGGCACTCGTGGTGTGGTCGTCTCGTTTGCTCGTCGAATTTGCAGAGCAACGCGAATGGCAGGGCTTGTTTGCCTCCGGCCACATCAACAAGCTGGCCTCCACTTTCCAAAAACCCAGATTGCAGAGGATAACACGTTGGTCATTCGCATTTGTAGCTATAGTATTGTACACATGACGCTCTTCAGCTATACACAGGACAAGCCTGGCGTCAGAAGCTTTGGTGAAAAAAAATGCCTGCCTCATCCATACGACCGATCGAGTCCTCTGGCCAGGTGAGAAATTGAGGTTTTCGAGACGATGCCGAAGATACTGACCGCGATATAGGGCGGTCATCGAATCGGAAGTGTCAATGCTACGGCTTCCCCCCACAAATCCTTGCGTTCGGCGAAATTTTGAAGACTTTTGTTCTGAGTCTGCCCGTCTTTGGCAATGAAGGGAAATGTACAGAAATCCCGCCCGGGAGAGCGAAGCTTTGAGCGCGAAAAGAGAATGGGGGAAATCTTCCAGGATATGTATCAAGACTGCTGCCTTGCTATTTGTCTTTAGTGCTACTAACCGGGCGAGGGTTGCCGAGGTCGGAAGCAGTCCTTCAAATATGGAAGCTAAATTCCTAAGGACCTGCCCCTGCCTGCGCAATACTGAGACACTTAAGCCTCCTATTCTTTGATGAAGGTACGATGAGGATCCGCTTGAAGAAATGCCATATTGTTCCGAGATAGCCATTTGGCCCCGCCCTCCTTAAACATCGATTAATGACCTGTCCCCGTCAATATCACAGTCTATTGTGGCAATGGTCTCACTGAAGAGTTATCTCAAGAGACATCCACCTTCTCGCTCTTCTATAAAGCTGGGACGTGTTCCCCGAACAGTATGAACTACCTGGTCTCCTGCATCTGTTCATAGCACTGAAGACGTTAGTGGGACCACTATCATTGTCCAATCAGTAAGCAACTGGACATTTTGACCCAGTGACATCGGTACTTCTGGGTTCATATCACAGGTCCATCTGCGGGGACGTTCCATGTCGGCCTTGCCTGACGCCCGCCTTTAGAAGCATGACATGAATAGGGAAAAATCCTGCGTAGCAATGGTCAATGGGCAAACGCATTCTAGTAAGATGACTGGTTTCTTCAATCTGGTATAGTCCGCCACCCTATGTCCCTAAACAGGCAAGAAGAGCCATCAAGAACCCTCTTAGTACCTAGCGGTTATGGTAATTCGAGAACAATAATGAGACCTCTTAGCAATCACCCAAACCACCAGCTCGCCCATTTGGCGACTGCGTTTTGATGGGTCGAATATGTATTGCCATGAGGTACCCTGGGCTGACCTCGAGGCCTCCCAGCTGGCAGAGCCTCTACGCGCTCCGCAACCTAACCGCATCTCCTTTCAGTTCGTGTTGTCTCGTAATTCTGTCGTCTTTTATAAATTTGTAGTGATCCAGAAATGGTTCTTGTTTCTATCAGTGATGGCTCGTGTGAAGGCTCATGTGCGCCACCGTCATCCCCAGCTCCTGGCTCAATCCCACACTGGCGCACCTCAGACTCCCGTAGCCCTTATAAATTCCCGGGACTCATATGCTTCCCAACCAGACTCAATTATGTCCCTAAGATGACTTGTCAGAATCGCCGTTACGTACCTGTGCAGGGACAGGAAACTCACGCATCAGTGCAGTACAGATAGATGGCCTGGGCACGGCAAAAGCCCAGAAACAGGTCCCTGTTGTTTTTGCACCTGAACTCTAGCAAGAGATCTTCTCTCAGCTCGCCACTATCCTGGAAAACGATGTCAACCTTGAGTGTTCCCTCGGCCCACCATATACTCTCGATTTGCGCCAAATCCACTTGAAAGTTGTTCGGATCATAGATGCTTCCGGTAGGGCTCTTGTCTGCTTCGGCGAGCAATTGATGCTTGAAGTGCGGGTTGCCAATATCGGGAACCCAACACCAGGACTGTCTCAAACTAGTGCCAACAGTTTGCGCACAGCATTTGATCTGGTTCAACTGCCAACTATGACTGAGACTTGGAAGATCGATACAGTCTTCAGTGTCTGTGAGTTCATTGCTATCAGGATCCAGACCAGAAGCCCCTACCATCTTGCACGTTCTTGGTGGCTTCTCGTGTGTATTCGTCTTCTCCTGGTGTATGGCATTGCTGGGAGCAGTGGGGTTGGGCCCCTGAGCTGGAACAGGCATTGGACAATGAGCGCCATGGACGGTATTGACGTCGTTAGGCAGTCCATCGGCGGTTTCATCGACCTGATGCAAGTCTTGGTCTGAGTTAGGATGATGCAGGAGCTCATAAAGAGCGACAGCGGCGATCGCTATCTCTTCCGTTATGCATACATCCTGAGTGGTTGGCCTCTTACCATCGTTGAGGTCGGGGGCCATGGCGAAGGTAAAAGCTGAAACTGTCGGGAACGTGGTGGGAGGGAGGGTGAGGAAAAATCTCAGAGATTGAGCGTGAATCAATAGGGGGAACGTGGTAATAAATATTTCCACCAAGTGTTCAGGAAGGGCGGGAGAGGTAGCGCAGCAGTTAATGGCGAATGCACAAACCCACCAAAACTGCGGTTCGGGTTGGCAATGGAGTGCGGGCCGAAGTCATCCAGGGCTCGGGGCTATCGGGCGTACATTTCGCCCGTATTCACGGTGGGAATCATGCTACAACCAGGTCGTGGCGCAGCCCGTGATTCAATTGATACAAGCTGTCCTTCACTTGGTCGATGGACTAGCAGGCCTTCCTTGGACGTGACGAGTGAGCAGTGTTACGGTCAGGTATCTGACAGTGGTGTTTTCTGCGAATATCAGCAGGGTAGACCCTTCGAAATGTTGAATGTCCTCCCCCCCCACCTCAAGTCTGCTCAGCTTTCCTCATTTTAACTCTTCACTCTCCCTGGAACTAAGCTTTCTGCTCTGTTGAGTAGACAATTCTCCTTGTCGGTTCCAGCCGAACACCCCAAATCCTATCATTAAGGCCGCGGCTGACGATGGGTTCCCTCCCCTCAGTATGCAGTGTTGCTCGGGCAGGAATTCGTGTCGCCTCCGCCGCTATAAAAAAAAGCAAGGAAATTCTTTGCTCCTTCTTCAAAGAAGGTTTTTTTTTCCCGCCAAAGTCCAATTTGCTCTCTATGTATTGAGGGGGCCGACTGACGTCCAGCCAATGCAGCTTTGGGAGAAACTTTCGGAGCTGTCTGTCGTAATTGAAACAATCAAGACGCTCAAGAACGCATGTAGCGCCGCAAAATATAGGACTGAAGATTTCTTCTCGACAACGAATGCGAATACTCCAGGTGCCAGTAACTTTAATACCTTCTTCGCAAAGGTGAAGATGTTCTTTCTGTTGCTGCCTCTTGCTATGCAGGATGGTTATTGCATGTAAGTGGCACCGAAACCTCTATGAAACATATACCCGCAACCAGCTAACTCGGTGGGCCAAAAGGAAAGCATTTTTTTTTTGATTTTTTTTTTGAGAAACCGTGGGCACAAAGGATCAAGGGCCTAACCGCTATCGCATTCAGTCTTGGCCTTGGCATTATTGTACTTGGTTTTCTCATCGCACTTGCTGCTGTTTGTTTGGCTTCCTTGTTTCTTATTTTCTCAGGCCTATTTGTCAGGAGCCGGAAGGAGGGCACCGGGGGGACACCGGTCGGGCACCGGCAGGAAACCGGAGTGGGGCCGTCAAGCAAACCCCACTTCCTCACAAGGAGAGCGCTCGTGCAGCCCCGAGGATCATCCGATTGGGTACCAATGGCTGGTTGGTCACATTGCACTTGACTTGGTTGTGACATGCGTGCATGAACCAGGGGAGGAGGTGGACAACTCAGTCCTGGATTTTAACGGTTTCCGGTCTTCCATGTTACATAAGTCACCGCTCCATTAGGGACCAGATTAGTGAGAAAAACCGAAGATGCTCCTTCCCACGAGCAGTATACTGCAGGTGCATCCGAAAGGGATTGCTGCCTCGATGTGGACTTTCCAGGTATGTAACTGGTGCTGACAATCATCGTAACCGCCCCAAAATGGTTCGTTCTTGGAATTTCGCGAAAGCAGCTACGCGGGCGCCTAAAGTCGGCTTAATATCCCCATCTGACTCGCCATAGGGATATGCAGTCTCATACGGCTGCATTTAGGCCGTTGCGTTATCTTAGAAACATAGAACTAGGAATCATGTCTGGAACAAGAGCGCGCAGCTGTAGTGTTTAAATCCCTCGGGTTGGGTTCAGAACATGCTTCCATGTTCTCAGGTTCCAATCTGGCGTCATCAGTGCGTGACAAGACCACGCTATGTCATGCACAGAGATGAACATGGACGTGATAGCGGATGGCTGCATCTTCCCCCACATCACAGTGGAGGTGGAGCAAACTTCCGGCATCAAGTCGGGATGCCGGCCAACCATGAATGGGGGTGCGCTGGAGAACAGGACGGAGATAACACGAACGGGACATAATCGGGAAGCGGCCCATGCTGTCCAGCTCTGGGCGGTCTGTACCTGTGACACACCTCCCTGGCCTATGGTCTTAATCAACCGCTCATGTGATGAGCCAGTACTTTGCATATCGGCCATGTTGCATCCGACCCTACAGGGTAAACGTCGGTTGGAAGTTGAGTTGGCCGATTCATAGTCGGCAAGTCTTCGACTCAAGTCACATAGCAGGCTTCAAGATGGCATGCCAAAAATACAACCAAACCACGGGAATCCGAAGCGAGACGGCAGACATGGAGGAGTAAGCAGGAAATGGAGACATCACTTATGGGCTTCGAGGAGACAAGGACACAAGGTCAGCAATGTATATGTAACCAGTGTAGGTGCCCTTTCGGCTTCGCCGCCGGGCGTAATGAATTGTGTGTGTGTGTGTGTGTGTGTGTGTGTGTGTACAGCACCAATGGGGGATTATGAATCGAGGGGGTTGCCGTCCCAAGTTCTTCGTGAGCTGAGATAACGAAGGTATGCCTTCAATAGATGTGTTCTGTTATACCTCGTAGGAGACTTGCAGGCGTTGGTTTTGCCCTAACCAGGTTGGCGGGGGAAGGTTGGGAAGAGGATATTCCCGGACAGTAAAGTGCGCTGAACACACTGTTTGATGCCCTACGGCTGAGCCTGGCGACTCGCTCGAAGCATCAAGAGAGGGCTGCAAAGGCCATCAATCTCGGTTTCGATGTAGTCGACATCTAGGGCGTCGTGGAGATCCTCCAACGGCAGGTCTTCAGAATCGTCGATGAGGGCAGCGTCGGTAATCTCGCAGACAGTAAGCGGCCGGAGTGTGAATGCTGCCAAACGCAGGAGGGCAAAGGCACGGGCTTCTTCCAGCTCTCCATATTGCGTGTTTTGCTCCAGGCGAGATCAGAGATGGTTGAGTCCGGCCGGGCTGTGATTGATGGTCTGTTGCAGCTGTTTGAAGTTCATGCCTTTTCTTAGAGTGGGCTCTTGCATCATAAGCCAGAGGAACCGGCCTTCACATCGAATGGCCATTGCTTTGGAGAGAGTTGACCGCACATCATCGCCTTTGTTAGGTAGCTTCCTGTCGACGATCTCCTGTGCAACAGCAGTCGTGTCTGGCCGTACGTCGTCAGGAGATATCTTGTACTCAGTGATGCTGTCGAGGGCGTTGTCTGTGACAGCAGATCGGATCTTTTGTTCGTCGCGGCTTACTAGAAGGATCCTAGTGTTTGTTCCAGAAATGGCATCTGCAACAAATCGAAAGAACGCCGTGAGCGAGGTGTTTCCTTTGTCCGAAGAGACACACTTCTCCAGTCCATCAGCCACGCAGATGCAGTCAGGAACAATGTGAAAGAGTCGCTTGAAGATCACCAGGGTAGTGGCACGCGTCAGAACGGGATCGGAGTCCGCTTCCCACCTTTGACGGACGTATTCGAACGCATCATCATGACGAGACACAATCTGAGAGATCCATGCTCGTATGATTGAAAAAGGGTCATCACGGGTCTCGAGATCAGAGAAGTAGTGGGCGACAGGCGTTTGGGGTGTGGAAGACAGGTGCTCGACGATGCGGGCGCAGAGGATCGTTTTCCCGCATCCCGGCGGCCCGTTGATCCACAGCAGCTTCGCGTTTGTATCTGGCTCTGGGGAGAGCCATCGTGTGAACGCTGGTCGTGAGAAAATCCAGTCGCCGGTACCCACCAGTCTCCGTTGAAGGGAGTCGTGATAGCGGTCGTTCGGGAGGCGTTGACCAAGCCACGAGTGAATTTCTCGTCGTGTCTCAGCTTGGTAGCGTTAGTCCTGGCCTCGAAGATACAAGCGCGGCCTTACCTCTAACTACTTTTTCGATTCGTACCAGGATCTGCAGCACCTCGGCAGACAACCCGCTGCTTGAGAAAGTCCCTTGTCCCAGTTAGAGAAGAGCCTCAGTAATACTTGGAAACCTTACCTAACACATCCGTGTGAGTGTCTGTCAGCCTAAGGTCCGGGTTGCGTTTCTGCCGCGCACCCTGTGCAGTTCGTGGCGGCACAAGGTTGTGCAATTCCTGTACTAGGTTCTCGAACAGACTGATCCTCTCTGCGTGTTCCTCCTTGCCCCAGGAAGCCCATGCCTGATCGCATATGAGTTTGATGATGAAGCGCAAAAGGCCGCGCACAGCTGTCGATATGCCTCCGTTGCCCAGCGCGTGGTGATGATCGTCCAGCAGTCTCCCTTGATCGATCCCTACACCTCGTCCCCACTGCTCGAAACGGGCTCTGGCGAGATTGAAAATGGTATCTTGCACGTCTGCATCAGCCCGGGCTGAACGATACGATTGCACCTTGTCAATGGCCTCTAGACAGGAACTGAAGAGACCAGCGAGCTTGACGACGCCAACAGCGAAACCAGCAGGCTCCATCGTTGAGTGCTGCTGTAACGAGTTGTCGGCGAAGGGTCGATTACCGTGTTCCCCTCAGCGGCCTTTCTTCCTTTAGTAGGCGGTCGGAAGCGCTGTTCGTAGGCAGCGGCGGGGCGCCTCACAAGGCGGTTCGAGGTGCATGCTGACAATATCACTCGCGAAGCGGGGCTAATTAGCCAGGGGTTTGTAGGGCAATGTCAAAAGACCCAAAGTGTACATACAGTGAGGTACTTTCGTGCACATCCACTGACATCCCAGTTCTAAGCTCATCGCCATCGGCAAAAGTGCGCGAGATTGACTGCATTGACTGCAACCCTCAAGAGGAAGCGGGCATAGTTATGTCTTGGATGGCCATTCGTTGTTAACTTCTGGAGTAAGGTGGACTGTCACCACCGACGAATCTACTCACTGTCAACAATCGACATTATGGTTCCTAATGGGTGCTGCGCAGACTAATTGCTGCGATCGGCAATCACTGCCGGCCTCTGTGACAAAATTAAGCCAGGCATCGCCAAAGCTCGCCTGTTGTGGCAACAGGACGACTCAATATGCAGGTCAACCAAACGCAGGACAAGAATAACACAACATCACATCACCAACACCAACCACCGATTGACCCCTCACGCACCCTCGTGCCACCGACAGCGGGACTCGCTTCAGCCGCCGAAGATAGGGACCTGAACACTTGGAGGAAGTGCTCCAAGAGGGCCTGCTACTAACCTTCACGGGAAATCGCAATCGTCGGAAGGGGTAATCAAAGATGACGCAGACGGAAGTGGATCGTAGACATGGGCTTATTTCGAGACCAGGGTCATAATTCAACAAGGGGAGCAATGTACAAGAGCCCTTTATGGCTTAGCCAGGGCGTAATAAACTGTGTGTGTGTGTACGGCTTGTGGGTCAGGCGGCGTTCTCTTTGCTCTCCTCGGTCGCGTCCCCCCTGGCACCACGTTTGGGGTATGAGCCGGGCCAATCATTGAAGCAGCTCGGCTGCTCCTTGGCGAAGGGCATTGCTCAGTGACCGAAGGCACGGCTGCTTCACCGCTTTCGTGGCTTAGCGCCTCCACTACGACTCGAACGGGCAAACACGGAGTCTTTTTCGGCTCTGTGCCGCTGGAGTGCGATTCATCGAAGCGGTGCAAGTGGCCTTGCTTGCTTTGATAGTACCGAAACGCGCTCAACCCCCGTCCAAGACTTCGGGGTACGCCAAGCTTGCAAGCCTCTTCATGCCATATGCCAAAGCCAAGTCTCGGAAGTTAAGCGGACTGGCCGCGATTTCCTCATACCGCCATGCGCTGATTAACACCAAGATTGCCTGCAGTGCTCACCCGTGCAGTGCCACACCATACTCGACCGGGTGACCCGTCGGCGAGCGGCTCCATCCGCAAGGATATCCCAGCCGGGGCTTTCTCCTGGAGTCCCGGACGATGATCACGACCTCTGAGTCAGAACGCGATGGGGTTTAGCTGACGCCGACTGTTGGAAATCAATTGATGTCTTCAGTTTTTCCTCTGGACCGCAAACTAGACCACAGAACCCACACTGTCAATAACTCAACCACCGCTGCAATGTCGCACCGCATACGGCTCCACATCGTCGCTTGCTATCCTTACCCTTTGAGATCCGCTCTGATATCTCCCAGCATGGCCATCACATTGGCAGAGCCCTTTTCGCAACCACGGTGATGCATTCTGCCTTCCGCTTGGGGGAACTTCCGGCATCTTGTGCCGCTGTGTCATTACCAGCCATTGTGTGATCGACCATCATTCAATTTACAGCCATCTCCGCCAAGGCCAATAACGGAGCGAGACAGAGTCCTGGGAGTTCGGGTCAAGCAACAGAGCCGTGTCGAGGCCCAGCGGCGACAGCGGCCACGGCGACACGCGCGACCGCGCTAGGTCGTACTCTAGGCTTCGTGTCAGGCGACTCCAACGAGTGGCCGAACAGGTGCTGTGGGGGCATTCAAAAGACGTTGACTCCGCACCAAGCACCCGCCGATAAATAGATCGCCTCGCCTAAACATGTAGACCTGCTGTTCACAATTCCATCTGCTCTTTTTTGCAACTCTCGCACAACTCATCGCGCAATGGAGCAACCCAGTCGTAGAGAGTGCACCGTTGATCGCATTCTATCGAGCGTCTGTGGCATCTGTCATACCGCGTTCTCGGATCAATCCACGCAAGGTTACCGTCTTCTTTATAGCGTGGAATGGGGGAATACACATTATTTTGGTATCTCCGAACCAGGACGCGTCCGGTACATCAAACGATATATTGGCCCAACTGAAATAGTGTTCGATGTCCCAATCGACAGGGAGCAGCACTTTCCCGGAGTCATCAGAGGTTTCGGGATTCACTCGAAATGTTTCGATTTACTTCAACCGCGTATTACAGGGGAGGACCTTAACTTTGACGAACATGTCCCGACTTTATGGCAGGCAATGTGGTCCTCGTGCCTCCAGCGTGGAGTTCTTAGGACGAAGACTGCCGCTACCAACGACTCGATCCAGCCTGTCAAGCCTGAGAGCAAAGCCGATGAGCTTGCCCACATGGTCAATATACTCAGCACGTACAAACTTTTTGGCGTTCGGTACTACCACCCCGTAATATCGGAGCAGGAAGAGGCATGCGTTATTTCGCTTCGCCAGAGCAATCAACGAGAGGCGTTCGGAAGTATGCTCCAGTCTGCTTTGGAACACAGATGCGTGGCACTACCCGATCGCAATGTGAAAGAAGTCGTGGTATCGATGTTCTCAATTGAGGGTACGACAGAGTATGTTTCTGGCCTTCGCTTCGTGTTTGAACGATATCACGAGGAAGTCGCGATTGGATACATTGGAGGCGAAGGAACCAATTTGCTCTTTGAACCGGCGCAGCCGCTACATCAATTGACGGCAACTTTCCACGGTCGAGGGTTCGTCAACATCGTCATAAATAACCTGGGTCCGGATGTCGGTCGAGGGTTCGTCGACACCGAGAACAATAAGCAGGGTCAAGAGATCGAAACGATATCGATGAATCTCCAGGGAAAGCGATCTTTGATGGCTCTACTCGACGGATCAAGAATAATTGCCCTTGCTGTGTCGCCAGTTTCAGTGCTGAAGTAAGACACAGAACAGGGGTAGGGAAGCCTGCGAAAGTCTCATGATGTGGGAATAGTGGCATGATACGACCGTACGAGTAGGTCACATTACGGGTCGGCGTTAGAGGTCGGGCTTAACCCGGCGCTTGGCAAATCCTCGGTCGCAATGTCCCCGTACGGGGACAGGACAGATTCTGCATTACACCTAGCCTAGCTTGAACTTAAACGAAGCTTCCGGAATAGAACTCTTTGTTACCCCTACGTACAAGTATTAGATGAGTGATCCGGGGTGCAACACGGCATAGCACGCTGTGGCCCAACCTTGGCTGTTGGAAGGGCCAAGCGGTAAGAAAAAATGGCCAGAGCGCCATGCGCTGCCACAAGCGGCTCTGTGGGAAGACTTCGGGCTCGATCTTCCGTCTACAGCACTTCTGACCCGGTGTTGGATGAAACAAGACAAGCGCGCTTAGTCACTGAGAGAGGCGACATGGGAAGCGAGGTTGGATAACGTCAGGTAGCTTGACAGAGATTAGGTCTGCTTCACTGGACGTGAAAGGAACGGTGGCAACTCGACCACCTCCCTGGTCACACTGTACAGTTTACCTCACTCTTGGCGAGAATGGGTTCATTGGCACGCAGTGTGGCGGGCGGCCAAGGTTCCGGCAGCCATTGGCGTGACGCCTGGTAATTGTGAGTCGTGCTCCATCAGGTCTGCCGAGTATTGTCGGTGCGGGATCTGCCCTGCTGGCCCCGCTTCCGGGTTATTGGACAGCGTTCATCGTTGCCGCAGTCGCTCATCACTATCCTTTGCAGCTTCATACTAAGAATACCACAGTATGCATGTCATGAGACAAGCGCCGTCCGTGGTTGGCTTCCCAGCACCAACCCCTCACGTCGACGCCAACAAAGAGGCTTATTGACCAAGTCGAGTTGGCTATCTTCTCACCCTCGAGCATCCGATAGCAGGTTAAGCATAAATTCTTCCATGTCAGACGACCGCTCCTCTTATTCAATCGCTACCCTTACAGCGGCCCGACCATCAATTTAGTCATCAGGCGGTGCGCAGCCATTCGTGTCTGTCTCGCCTTCCGAATCTGAAGCCGACCTGGACCGGTCCCGAGTTTACCAAAGGGCGGGAGGAAGCAATTTTAGCTTTTCATCTAAGGAATATTTCGCAACATCAAAAGCTGGTTCTGTCTTTTCTGGTATCAGTTTATTTGACATCTCTGTCCTTTCGACCCTTGCTGTTCCTGTCTATCCGGGTGAGATCTCGAATGCTCAACATTATGTCTTCTCGGGAGTCAAGACTTCGAATGCAATAACTTAGCAATACTACGCTTCTACTGTAGCGCCGCCTACAACAGCCACGTTCTGCTGGATCTTGGAAAGCTCAGCAGATAGCTCCGGAGCACCACCGTACAAGGGTGGGCTCCTGTCGATGTTATCCCGGCTTTCTTCGTCCCCGAGTACGTCAAGAACCTAGCCGCTTGCGAGCTTCTGTAGCAGACCGGCTGGTCAAGGATAAAGACAAGGGCAGGGTCATCACGCGTGACAAGTAGACGACTTGAATACATAACTTTGCGATCTCAATCGACAGAATCCTATAGTGTGTTATACTTACGCCGCTATGGAAAATACAAGGCAAGCTTATCTCCTTTCGTACTCTCCCGAGCTCGGACCGACGGCATTACAGGCGGACATCATAGCACTTAGGCTTTTGACGCACCCGGTTCGTATGAACAATTGGCTAACTACCCGCTGCTGTCCGACTAGATGATTGAATTAACGCCGCGCTACCTTTGCTACTAATCTACTGGCTCTTTCTGGCCCATAGTCTTACCTCTTCTCTATAGATGGAAGTTGCTGGCACTGTTGGTATCATCTGGGCAACCAGCCGGGAAGAAGGTCACTACCGTTAGATGGTGTCAACCCTTGATGGAACCCTCGTCGCTCAAAATTACTGCCTTCAGCTACTCTAGGTCTCCCCACGCGCAATGCTTCGTTTTACTAGGAGTTCGGAGGGTATACATATACAGGCCCAAACCGCGCCGCCTCTCTGCCTTCCTAAGATATGCGTTATTTGCCATGCCGTTCACCGACTTGGCCGTATCAATGATGAAACTAAGGCCGAAAAGAACGCTGAAGTTGAACTCATCATCGTCAAGGGTGTACCTGAGCTAGGCGTCCTGAGGTAGGGTGTATTGATTTTTGGCGGGCTTTGCGTCGGGAATGGCTTCGTGGCTTTGATTGGACTCCTCAATACCATTTGGGAGGTTGCGCTAGAACAAGGCTATATGTTGGTACACCAGGGAGCTGAGACAGCCGTCGGCGGCTCTAGTGGTGTAGATAGTGAAGGTAACAGCCCTCAATCGCGGGAGTGGCCGGGCCTGGCCAAAATCGGTGCCCAGCTGGAGCTGTCAGACCATCCAGGAGCAAAAGTAAAACAGGGGAAGGGAAAGCAGTAGTTGAGATATATTGTGTTGCGTAGTTATGCTTTTAGGAAGGTGATAGGTGGTCAGGGAAATGGTGACGACTTGTATGCGTATCTTGTGCGATTGTTTCTCTACCTACGGCTTCCAGAACCGTACACATGCAACTTTCTTTTTTAAGAATGACTCCAGCACCTCAAAAAGATCCCCTTCTTCCTAAAAAAGGGAGAAATATCGTCAAATGTAGTTGTAGGAGAGCTCGCAGTGTTAAGGGTTAAGTAACAGCCCTTACAGATCATCCGCGGTTCGGTCCCACTCAGCCAGGATGCGCCTCTGCGAAACTGAAGAAAGCTAGAAAAGTAACGCTGGACCTTGGCGGGGACGGGCTCCTATTTTTGTTATGTTCATGGAAGTAAAATTTCTCTCCAAAAGGCACTCCAGCGATAGACTGACAGACTATTTACCGGGCAGGACCAGTAGACGATGGAACCAATTCAGGGCCAGATGAAGAGAAGGCATAACCATATCGATAACATCCAGCGTTTTCGGTTATGCAAAATGTCAAGGCAGGATATTTCAAAACGTTAATTCAAGTCTGCTTAATGGCATGTGAAGCTGGGTGGCAAGAAATCGAGCGAGGACTGGCCTTTCCCTCGGGGCTGCAAATGACGGGCCGCAGCAGAACGCAATTGCCACTTGATAAGGGCAACCAGAGATGTGGCACGAAAAACTAAGTGGGCTACTAAAGACGAACTCTCAGCCGCGATCTCTTTTGCGAAGCTCCTAGTGGTTTAAATATTTCCATGCTGAACTTCCCAAGAATACTGAGGTGTTCCCTCCTCAGACTGAGTTGTTCGGTATTTTTACTGACATAGTCGTGGTCAATCTTAAACATTGAAACGAGAATTGGGTTTTGGTTGGTAAAACTGGCTGGTAGTGTTGCTTAAACGCTACCCTAAAATATTGTCCCGCTAACTATTTGAATGTCCTTTTCACCACTTCCACTGACGCAAACAATTACATTGTTACTATGTCCCATTGACCTCGCCGCTTCAACAGCACCATGGATGGCATGTGCGGACTCCAGCGATGGAAGGATACCTTCAAGTTGACATGTTAGCCGGAAGGCACTCAAAGCTTCCTCATCTGTTACTGTAAGAACTTCAAGGCGCCCAGAATCCTTCCAAAAACTCAGTTCAGGACCGACGGCAGGGTGATCCAGACCAGCAGCAATTGAATGGCTGTGTCTGACTTGGCCATGATCGTCCTGCAACACATATGTCATAGCGCCTTGGAAGACACCCCCTCTCCCTCTTGATAACGCAGCACTGTGTAAGGAGGTGTGAACACCACATCCTCCAGCTTCAACGCCTACCAGCCTGACTCTAGTATTCTCCAGGAACGGAGGGAAAAGTCCAACCGCATCTACACCAGTGCCGACACAGGTGACAACCGCGTCGGGTAGCCGCCCTATCTTCTCTAAGGCTTGCCTTTTTGTTTCCGCACCAATAAGCGACTGAAATGTTCGGACGATAAGAGGAATTGGATAAGGTCCCACTGGTGTGCTGGCTAAATAGAATGATGTATCATCCACGACACAAGCACGCATGGCCTCGTTCATCGCGTCCCGGAGAGTCTGGCTTCCTGTCTTGCTAATAACAAGCTCAGCCCCCAATGTCATCATCTTCCTCACATTTGTCGATTGTCGTGATACGTCTTTCTGAAAATATTGATCAATAGAGCGTCAAGTCAAGGATTGTTTTGAGAATACTCACTGCTCCAACATGGACAATGCATTCCAGGCCGAACTTCGCACATAAAGCAGCTGCGGCAACGCCATTTTCACCTGATCCCGTCTCTGTCACAATTTTTCTCTTCCCCATCCGCCTGGCGAGGAGGATTTGGCCCAAGGCGTTGACAATTTTGGACGATCCAGTATGGTTCAGGTCCTCTCGTGCAAACCATATTTTCGCGCCATTGGCGTATGCCGTTAATCGCCCAGCCAGATGAAGACGGCCCGGCCGGCTAATGTAGTCGTAATGATTTCGGTACTCTTCCCAAAAGTTCGGGTTGCTGGCTTCTCTGATGAAAGCGGTCTCGAGCTCTGACAGAAATGCCATAAAGCTTTCTGGTACGTATTGCCCCCCATAAACTCCATAACGCTTGGATAGTGCCGACATATCTGCGGTAGTTGTTGTTAGCGATTGCCGTTGTTGCCCTCACCGACACCATAAAGTACCAACAGGCCGCTAGGGTGCAGCAAAGCACTCGTATTTGTGGGCGCGTAGCCCCTCGGGAGCAGCAGCACGTTGCAGTTCAGAAGGTGAACAAATTTTTTTATCCGTTTGTGTAAACTAGGCGGATTGAATGTGTCGCATGACGCTGTGTTGCACTGTAACTTCCGCAGCAGACTTGAAATACTTTCCAGTAGTTGTCACGTCAACTGTCAGTATGAGCATCATCACAATTCCTTGAACCCAATCGAGGGATAGGCCGTAGCTCGTACGAAGAAAGCAGTACAGTATCAAATCCTACACAGCCCACTCCGCATGTATTAGAGATAAAAGTAATCAAGCTGTCAAAGGCGTCTCTTTGGCATTATGGCTCAACGATCTCGGCCAGAAATTGCGAAGAATGTCTTGAATTGACGCTCATTGCCAGTGGATGAGGTGGCTACCGAATATGATGCGCATCAATTCATACGGGGTAGACCCGTGTGTCCGGGCATAGCCACATTCGGCAGTTTGATCAAGCTTCATTCTGTAGATTCAAATTCTAGAGAGCAGCTTTAGGGCTCTGAATGAATCATGGCGACCCGTAGGGTCAGATGGAGGCACGGTACTGTACAATGGTACATAGCGGGATGAAGAGGAAAGAAAAGTGCGTTACAGTTGAATTTGGGATCGGTTTCCGGGCTTTTGCTTTGAGTGGTTCAGGTCTACGGATGTTTGTGGATCCTCGCGACGACAAGCCACAAGACGACACAGGTGGAAATTGAGCAAACAGCTGAAGGGGCGGGCCCATAACAAAAGCCACGATTGGCGCTTTGAGAAGGAAGGTGTTTGTCCGACCCAGCAACTTAGTGCAAAGAGCAAGTTCCTGCTTTCACAGCATCGGTCATCAGCATGCAACCAAGGTGCCACATCTGTCTCTCCACGCACTCCATTAGCATGCGGCTCTAATTTTGTCTCTGAGGCTGATTTCGGTATCGACAGTACAGTTTGCCAGTGGCGCGTCGCCACACAGGAAGTGGTCAACTTTGCCATGACTCGTGGTGTTTCCTGGCACGACGCTAAACCAAAGAGTCCAAAGCGACTCCATGCTGATGATTAGTGCCCGATGCACATTCCAAATGACACAATCGTCTTTCTATTCATACAGTAACCAATGGGAGTAGAACCCTCATAAATGAACGACAGGCCACGCACATACACAAAAGTTTTAGAATGATCTTTTATACACATCATTACATTGTCGTGAACCGAGACGTTTCCTGTCTTCGATCCGCTCTCTAGTATCACATGTTACCCATGATGCACCAAGTTACAGTACCACAAAGTCTAAACAATGTCATCTCTCCAAGCTTCCTCGGCAATCTCCTCATTAAGCCTTCCGTTTCAGCAACACGGGTTTTTGCCTCCTGACCTACCGTGCAAACAACTTTCCGACCCGATATATCAACCTTGGGAGCAGTTGATTTCTCAATTACCACACTTGAATAAGTCATCAGAGATTCAGACTAGAGTCAATGAACTTCCAACTCTCGGTACGAAGGGGTTACACGGCAAGGCAGAATGGAGACGCGCCTATGTCATCTTGTGTTTCTTAGCCCATGGCTACATATGGGCTTCGAATCCGCCCGCGGAGGTTCGTTCGTCGTCGCTGCGAAGACTCAAAAGCTGATTTTAGTTTAGGTCTTGCCTCCAACCATCACTCTCCCACTACTCGAAATTTCCGACTTTCTGGAAGTACCTCCAGTTGCCACTTATGCTGCTTTGACCTTGTGGAACTGCAGAAGTAGCAAAACCGACAAGGTCCAGCTCGAAGGTCTCACAGTAGAGCATACTTTTACCGGCACAGACGATGAGGCTTGGTTTTATCTGGTTTCGGTGGCCATGGAAGCACAAGGGGGCCGCATCATCTCTGTTGCTACTTCAGCTCTTTCGCACATGCTGCAGAGGGACTACACAGCTGCAATGGCACTTTTGCACAGTCTCGCGGCTGAAATTGACAATCTTGGCAATATCTTGGGAAGATTACACGAAAACTGTAATCCTGATGTGTTTTTCCACAAAATCCGACCTTTCCTACAGGGCGGCCAAGAATCAGCAGGGTTCTCCAATGGGATCTTCTACGACGAGGGTTCTGGAAAAGGAAGCTGGAGGCAGCTCAAGGGTGGGAGCAACGGGCAAAGCTCCCTTTTTCACTTTCTTGATATCGTCCTGGGGGTGCAGCATGTCCCAATCCAAACCAAAGCCTCCAAAGACTTTCGCGATGAAGCTTCCAAATGTTTCTTTCGAGAAATGAGAGAGTACATGCCTGGGTCTCATCGTCGATTTCTTAGCCTTTTCTCCGACCTCCCCAATCTCCGCGACCTCGTTGCCTTGTCCAAAGGGAACGAGCACCACCAGGAACTTTGGGGAGCATACAGGCAAGCTACAAGAAGCTTGACTGGGCTGAGAACCAAGCACTTGAGCATTGTTGCTCGTTACATTATCCTGCCATCGAGACCGACTTCGCAACAGCCCAACAACCAGGAGGAACTCTACGGTACGGGAGCTACGTTGCTGATTCCGTTTTTGAAACAGGCTAGGGATGAGACAAATCAGGCAGGAGAGAGCCAACCATGAAAGTTGGTGTTGCCTCGGAACGCGGGCTTTCAGTAGGACAGACAGTTTCAGTAATCTTTTACAACCAAAATGAAGTTCCCAACCCGTATATCGAGATCAGTAGTTACCGGTATGATCTACCACAGAGGCGGTGGCCAGTAGCAAGGGATCCCGCTCTGCTCCACACTCCTAGCACTACTTTACGTTTAAAGAATGTCGGGACTTGGAGTCTCTCCAAAAGAGGCACTCGATACAGCACTCGAGTAAATGAATGCAGTCGACATGACGCGTGAGGTGAAAACGATGCAGATCCTTGCCGGCCAACTTCGTCGGGTGAGCGTTTGCTCCACTTGCCTGGCGGAGGGCAATTTTAGTCTGCCAGGATATCCTGGCCAGAGCGAATTTCCAGATAAATGTTGGCTGAGTTAGAAACATCACAATATGCAGCCGGCGCCGAGCATCAAAATTGGTCGATGGCTTCCACCTTTCGTTCTAGACCACGCACTACGTAAGTAATAGACCGCAGAATCCATAACGACATCGGCCCAGTCAGCCAAGGCTGCAACTCATGCGGTCCCACACCATCACTTTGCTGCGCTTCAAAATCCACTCCGTCATGTCCCAGCATCCCCATCACGCCGACCGAGCCCTTTTTGCGACCCCGGTGATGTCTCATGCCCCTCCGCTTCCGAGTGGAGTGGCTTCGGCACTTTTTGGCGCTGTGCCCTCTACCTACGGACAGCTTGACGGAGCCATCCATGTCCCGGAGGGTCAGAGCGTCCCGAAAGTCAACCAGTTTGTAAGCCAACTGGGTCGGAGGAAAGGATTACTTTCGCATAGGAGAGACTACGACGCAGATCAGCTACTGGATTTGTACTTCGGCCGGCAGCCCATCAACCGTCGACGTTGCAGTCGGTCTACCCAGCCCGCCGCCACCCCCCCCCCTCTGTCACTGGTGGAGAGAGGGTAGGCCGATTGGAGACGAAATCACCTTCGAGATGAGCGATATCAAAAAGCCAGGAGCTGCCGACTGGTGCGGATGACGGGCTTGATGCAGAGCACACAGGTGACGCAGGGGAAGACACAAGGGAAGACGCCGATACGGATCCGCAACCGGCCTCGGGAGAAGATCAGCACGAGTCGAACCATCTCGAAAGAAACGCAACCACAGGAGGCTTGCGCGAAAGCCTCGCAAATTCTGTATACAGTCTGATCGACGACACCAACAACTTCGACGACGCCGAAGCTGCCAGTTCCCCAGAGACGAATATTATGACCCTTGCAGCATGCAACGCGACAAATAAGGAAAGGTCTGGACGAATCAGCGGGCTGCGGAGCTGACAGGGGTCATTCTGTCAGGAAAGGATGGGCGACGAGGAGATCGAGTGTCAAACAAGCACAGACAGTGACTTTGGCTGGCCTGAGCTCAAGCCGCCCAGTTCAACGGACAACGGGCCGGCCGTGTCTGATTGACTCGCAATGGATGCGGAGGAGGCCCCGAATAGCGAAGCGTTACGCGAAAATGAAGAGCGAGAGCGATCGACGTTCGAGCGCATGCAGATAGAATGCACGCGCCAACGTCGGTTTTTCGAACGTGTGCGTGTCGAAACAGCTTTGGCTCGCGAGGCAGGTTTGTACAGTCGAGATCGCAGCACTAGGACCGCCTCGGGACGATTGGGACGACGACCGTAGGCGAAAACCGCAGCCTGACGCAGATATGCAAGGCAGCTTGGGGTTGATGGCTAGCCCGACAGTAGTCAAGTCCGGGTTTCGCGATCCGATGCGGCAACAGGTCCGCTTTTTCCAGACTCTCGCTCTGCAGTTCCGTCGTCAAACCCAAGCCGGGGCCGGGGCCGTGGGCGGCGGCGGCGATGGCGGCAAGAATACCTGTACGGAGTATGTGTCATGTGGATGACTAAGAGAGATCCCGAAAATGCTCTGTCTGACTGACCGAGCACGATCAATATGGCACCGCTAACCTCGTCGAGAGCGATGGCACGGTAAGTGAGTAAGAAGATCGAAAGATCAGTAAAATATATATATATATACAGGAATCGAAAGGGCACAACAAGCAATAACAAAAGCAGGCCAAGGGGCGAAGAAGCAGCAGTTCGAAAGGGCAGATCTGGGGAAGGGCATGGCGATGTGAAGAGTGCACAGCCACAGGCTCACAGCCACAAATCGCGGGGTAATTGCAGCACAGCCAACCCCGCTCCTAGACAAACTCGGGCCAAAGAGTCACAAAGGCCGCCCAATACTAGGCTTATCACAACGCATTCGTAAGACGAACGGTGCCTCGCTACAGTAACACCAACTCATGGCCCCATTGAGATTCGATTTTGAACTTTGAACAACATCGCGTTCTCTAACGCTGATGCGCTCATTTTACCTCTATTTGCTGCCAGATTGGCTGGCAAGCGGCCGCCAGTAACTTTGTGACAGAACCTGGGATACCCTCGCTTTAGTAAAACCGACCCGATACATTCATTACTCGCCAAGAGGCATAGTCGGGCCAGGATTGCCCTACAAGGGATAGATACCACTCGTTTATATAGATCTACTGCAGGCCCAGCAGATCACTCTAAGCAATACAACCACACTTATCCCCATTCGTTATGCCGCTGCTGACCATACTGAAGATCTGTCACTTTGCCTCTAGAACCAGCCCAGGCGTAACACCCAAGAACAGCCCACATGATGCTTAAGCTATTTGTTTCGGTTGACATAGGTTTCTCTGGACGGTCTCTTCGTCGCGGTGTCGTCTCTTCAGCTCCACACAGAATTAAAAACAGGGCTTCTAAGAGAACAGAAAACGGCTTCACATCGCAGTTGATCCGGGGGCCAGATGTTGCGCTGGCTGGTTAAGGCAACGTCGAAACTGGCTTACACACATGATCGCTTCCTAGGTTAACGACTAATTGCCGGCACGACTAGCTGTTCTGAGTATCGAGATGAGCGCTCCATTACTAGCGGAGACCCTGAGATCGAGCATCTGACCGTGGCACCACACAATGATGAGTATGAAGCAAGTTTAGGCCCGAAAGTGTAAAAGATATTCTTGCCGTTTAAGCACACAGGATAGATAAAAGCGTCTTCGTTGGCTACTACTATACAGTATATATGTAAACATCTCCTCGTCTGGATCGTACGTCGCTCTCACCTTGATAATCATTATCTTCAGCGAAAATGACAACTTTTCGGAACCATGTCTTCACCGCGTTGGTTGTCAACACTCTCTTGATGGTTCACACTGTGCTTGGTCAACTCAACTGTGACTTGTTACATCCGAGTGGTCTTCAATGGGACGTGTTTTACGGTCGGGACTACAATGTTGTATCTGAATTCTGTAACCAGCAAGAACGGGACGAAGCAAATGCTTTGAGTTGGAAGGTGGATATCAACGGCAACAGACAGCAGCCAGCAATGGAGGAACGCAGCCCGCCGGTCACTCCGAATACCTACAAAGACTACGAAGTGGACCTCAAATGGACGCCACACAAGGGTTTTGTCTCTGGTTCATGTTCCAAGAGCTGCTCGAGGACATACCAGGAAATAGCTCAGAGTCACTGTAAGCCCACGGAAGATATGATCTTTTCCCCTCATGTTATGATTGACATTTATCAAAAGGTGGTCATGCGGGCGGTGAGAGCAACGTGATGGCTAAAAACGGGTCTTGGGACATTGGTTGTGGGCAGTATTCGTGGTTCGTTACCCAACCGGACCACTCCTCACCGACTATCTCGTATGAGCCAAGTCGCCCTATTCGTACCGAAGATTCGTCCTCCAGAATTGCAACGGAGACGGTAATGTGGTACAGTAGCTTGTCGCCCTGATCCTCAAGATAGCACACAGCCAAGTCGGTTGTGGCTGCCAGATTCTTTCTGACCAGGCAGGCTCGTCCAACGTTCGGAATGTCGAAAACCCAGGAGGAGAACTGCAATGGTGCACACCCAGGCCGACACTGGGACGTACAGGGGCGTCCGTTCCCATCGCATAGAGACCCACATGTGTATAGCCTTAGGTAGCGCTCATTGACAAACAGTCCGTGATCATGGCCCATAACGGTGGGCCACCACTCTCACAAACACTCTCAGTACCAATGCTTGTTTGTTGCACTCTCCCCCTTCTTTCCCTAGTTACTGCGTTATGGCAAGCAAGCCTACGCTTAGAGGGAATCTGGTGTCGAAATCACGGGTGTCGATATGCCGATTTGTGAGCCCTTGCGTATAGACAGGTTCGAGATTGTTTTCGAAGTTTTACTTGAGGGTTCAAGATCTGCGGATGTTTGTGGATCCTCTTGCTGATAAACAGAGATCCTCGCATGGCGTCAGTGTTGCTACGACACGGTGCACAGCTGGAAGTGGCAGTTTCGCGGAGAGTCGTAGCCACGACACTACGCCTGGCCGAGGCCACCAATTATCGGGGGTTGGTCACTGTGCTGACAAGAGAGCCTAAGCTTCTAACCGTACTCCAAGCTTTGTATGCTCACTGCTTCCACGCGCCGCTCAAAAGCAGTGATTCTACTGCTTCCTTGTTTCTTCGAGAGTTGCCACGGGCATTCGTTCGTCTTGTAACGGAGATGCTCAAGCAAACCATCAACTTGACTTCAAAATGATAAAGCTGCATGCAAGAGGAAACCCACACAGCGGGCTGATTATCTCCGGTCTGTTCTCCTACTTAAGGAATACGGAATGGCTGCGAAAGATGAGATGAGGGAACGACCAGGGACACGATTTTGAACATGGTGGTTCCTACTGTCATAGAGCGAGTCATCTGTATCGAAGCCACGGTAGCAGAGCCCGGGGGGTTGTAGAATGACTCAGTGCCGATAATGTGTCCCAAACGTGTTGCGTGGCTCACGGTGTTGGTATAGATGAGTGCCAAGTTGGTAATGCAGTCATTCCGCTATCATCCAGAACCGGCTTTCACCGGGGTCATTCTAGCAGTGTCTTAACATGAGCGCCCATTTGAGGGGAGGCCGCCTTCACGACAACCCGGCACGGCTAGTTGTCCACGCAGTACCATGTTGCCGTAAGCGACCATGCTTGCATTTATTAGCCTATGAAAGACCTTGTATCAGGGCAGAGCGTTGGAGTGGCGTTTGATACGATGTTCAGCAGCGCGCTCATCTGCTTGCTCATCGTGCATCAACGGCGACAGGGCCTGGAGCATGCGTCCGATCGCGTCTCAAGACTTAACGGGGTACAAATAAAGACAGTTTGGTCCCTAATAGGCGTAATCACTGAGCTAAGCGGTAGGGATGGAACGGCATAAATGATGTGCAAAGCGGCGGTGAATCTCCAGATCTATAAGAAAGCCAAAACCCGCCACACAACTTCATGCGTTTCTCTTCTTTCTCTATCATTCACAGCATTAACCCGAACTCGAAGATGACTGTCATTGACCTTACCAACGAAAGCGAGGACGAGGTCGGGGTCGAGATCGAGGTCGAGGGCGAGGAGCTTTCGTACTTTTGTTCTTGGTGTTATGCAACCCTCCAAGAGAATATCTTGCTTTCTGGTTGTTCATGCGTTTGTTCCCCACGCCCGGACTCAAGGCTTGACTAAACAAATGCTCAGGTCATTTGTCCGACATGCTGCAACAACTACCGAGAATACAACGGGACCGTCGAAGTGTACTGTTCTAAACAAAACCACTCGCGCCATGGAGGTCAGCAGGTTCGAAAGATCTACGAGTTGGCCTGCGCCATTTGCCAAGAAGATAGCCTACACAAGCCTCTACAAGCCATTTCGTGCGGTAAGTCTAATCCCGTTACTCGACACCAAGGTTCTGCAGGCTTATTTGGTTCCAAGGTCACGTATTCCACACCGAATGTCTTCAACCCCTTGGGCCAGAACTCGCAAAGATGTGTCCTTACAGATGTGGTAAAGGAAAAAGTTGCCTTGTGGCTCCTACCAGTCGGTTGGAGAATCATGACGGCAGTATAAAAAGAAGAAAGTTCTTAACAAGCGAGTATCATAATCGGAGACTGATGAAGAAACGAAGAGAGGAACGGAGTAGGCATATCCAGAAGATATTGGATGACGAAGAGGAGGAATTGAAGGAGTGGAAAGCTCGGACCATGGCAACATTACGCGATCTAGAGCGGCGACTTGCTATTGCACAGGAATCTTTCTGCAAGGGCACGCTTGAAAACAGGACGTTTGCCACAAGTCTCCTATGACGATACGTGTATCCTAATTCATATATTAATAGTTGCTTTCAACCTTGATTTCTCTTCTGCAATTAGCTGCGTAGAGTATTCTTGTTCTCTGACATGGTCTTAATAAAAGAATATCTACTGCTTACGTGCTGCATGTCTTCACCCGCTCCTGCTTGTACCGCTATAACCCTAGTATCGGCGTTTAAAGAATTGGCCTTCGTCCGGCTTAACGCTTCCTTCTCTGCAGGTGCGCCAATACGGAGAGGAATTCCAATTCTGAAAGCGTCCTGCTGAGAGGTATGAAAAGCCGCATATAGGCTAAAGTCGTGAAAACTGCATTGCTTGATCTTGCGATGGAAGATCTTCGTAGTTTTCCTCGCCACCGATACGGCAGTTGATAAGTTGCAAGCCACTGGCCGCCACGCCACCGACACTGTCTCGGGGAGAATACTTTGTTCACATTGTCTATGAGCAAAATGCTGTGAGGAACCAGACCAAAGCAGGGCTTGCAGAGAAGGAGTAGTAAGCAAGTGGAAAGAGCAGGTGCTATAAGTTTCTGATGAGTTCACAGGGCGCTCTGATGCTTCAGAATGGCCGCCCACCAACGACGACAAACTTCGCGTTTTCGGTCTACTATATCCACTGCGGTTAGGCATCAAAATGCACTGGCGGAAAATTTCAACGAGAAGGTCTTATCTGCTTCTTAGTGGGGTCTGTAGTACTGCATAATACAATTCTGGCCAATGCTGCATGCTTTCCTTTATCAGATGGTTCGATAGGTAGTTGAGGTCCCTGATCGAACAATTGACAGAGTCAAACCTCAGACTCTGTCTACAATCGTTACCCCAGGCAACCCAACGGGCTGGCCTTTACTGTCATCCACACAGCTACAGCTGCCGTTACCATGAAAAGTGATCCGGATACTAGGCCGAGAAGAGCAGCATACTGCCAGGCATGTCCAGCTGTAAACCAAAAAACTAGGCCAATAACCAACTCGAATAACATAAAGTCGAGAAAGAAGATCGGCACCCATGCCATTGCTCGACGCATACGGGTGGGCTTGTGGCTGCTCTGGAACTCGAACGAAAGCATGATCGTTATCATTGCTGTAAAGACTGCCGTGATGACTGAGCTGACGAGGAGGCACGTTGAGACATTGTTCAAAACCGAGGCGGTTGTTGCCGATCTATCAAGCAACATAATCATGGTAGCACTGCCAGAAACGGCAGATGCGAGGATGACGGTTGGGTACAGACTCTTCAGACGGTCACTCTCTGCAATCTCTGCGTCGAATTAGCAATCCGACGGACCGGAAACATTCATAGTGGTGCACTTGCCATGGGATGAGACGTGGTTCTTGGTCTCTATTGGGGAAGTCATTACTGGGAAGGTTGCCGGTTTAGTTTGAAATTTAGAATGTGCACCCTAAGATAAAGAGCATCTGAGGAAAGATGATGAACCTCATGACTACACGTATGCGCCGATTGCGCAACCTTATTTAACTACTGCTTTGTACTGTTGATAATCCACCATCATGGTGCTCGTCCATTTCTTGCTCTTTGGCCGCTTCAAGATATGTACGACAATATCTGTGGCCTGTAGATGGGGCCGCATTTACGTACAGCCAAATGTAGCTGCTCTTTCTCAAGATTTGGACATGTGGGTCAAAAATGGATGTTCCAAGCCAGGGGCAAGCAGGGAGCAGACCTCCAAAGAAACATCAGAGAACAGACTAGAGGAACCCAACTTGCGCCTACACGAGGTGGGAGCGCCTGCCTCACATCGACAACTAAAGCACGGAAATCCGCAACGAGAAGGCAGATAAGGTGGAGTAAGCAGGAAAAGGAGACATCACTTGTAATCAGCTTAAATTGCTCTTCCGACATCGTCGCTGGGCGTAATCAAAAATTTCTGTGTGTCTGTGTGTGTGTGTGTGTGTGTGTGTGCGGTCCGGGAACGAATCACCCGGCACATGCGGCGTGTGCCCAGCTCGCTTCCTGTCCGATGTTTTCCCAGATGGGTTTACATCAATCCACATAAATTGAATGTACTCTCAATAAAACGGCCGGCAGGCGCGCGCCTGTTTCGGCCACGAAGGATGTCCCAATAATGCGCGATGAATGTTCCACACGAACCAGGCGAATCGCCACTGCAGATGCTGTAGCTCGAACACAGCCAAAGAGCCGATCGTATCTTCGCCGAGACAACGAACTGGGTTATGGAATGCCATGCAAGACTCGGAGACGAGGAAGGCTCACCGCTCACTGCCAATGTTGCCGGCCTAGAGCTCGGGATACCGATGCCTTAAAAGTTTACAAGTTGCACTCGCCAGGAGTAACACTCACGCTCCGATTGGCGGTCACGAAGTAGCCGGTGACTTCGCGTTATATCTCAAAAACTTGCCCAAATGGCCACTTCTGCCGTGAAGTCAGGTTCCGCGGGGCCTGTCTGCCAATCGCCTCCTAATGAGCACTCGAGAGATTCAGATTGCAATCATGCATCAGTGGTTCGCGCTGGCTTGGCCCTGGCCAACGCATGGGTTGGTTGGTTGGTTGGTTGGTAGATTTAACGTCTCGAGCGACAAGAGACGTGCCGGGCGCAATGCCGTCATGGTCTATGCTAATCTAAACTATGTTACAGGGCTACGTCTTCACCTAACGCTCCTGTTCAGCCGCTCCAAGATGAAGCAGATCTTCTAACCTGGCCAGAATTCTCTTGTCCTCCATGCTTTTCCCGGGTCGCTTCGTCTATGAGGAAGGCACTTCGGATAGTGCTAGGAAAAACCACAAGGGGGAAAAACCTAGCACGGTCGGTCGTGATGTCGTTCTGCGCCTTCGTTCTCCCCGCTTTGCATTGGAGCGAAGCTAGGAAGGCGTACAGCGAGTCGGCTCCCAGCCGATGGCGATGCAGGAGCACGCTGTAATCGCTCGCCGTTACTGCCTGAACAAGTCAGGCTCTGGCGGGAGCGGGAGTTTTCAAGACCTTCAAGCATAAGGTCTGGCACAGAGACAGGAAGTGGAATTCCTGTGGTGCCGGGGCTTTGGTGTGCGGACAAGGGCAATTCGAGCACCTTGTCTGAGTGGAGGCCACGCGCGGTGGGCAAAGCGCGCCGCAGGCTAGCGGACGCGCGGATTCGGCGAGGGCGAGAGTGACCTTCAAAGCTTCTAAACTCTCGCCCTACTTCACTTTCGGGGGAGTCTCGTCGTGTTTGGTGATGTGAGAGGAGTAGGGGAGAAAAGTGCTGTGGTGGTGTTGAGGGACGAGTCCGAGAGTGAAGACGGAAATGATGAGACCCGTTAGGGGTACGGGCCGAAGCCCTGCAAAAACCTAACAAATCTTAACAGTAGTTGCCAAGAAAAATTTTTTACAGGAGAAGGTTGGCCAACGCATGGGAGCAACGAGTTTCGCACGTGGTGTCGGAAAACGCTCAGTGCACAGACCACCTAGCGGTGCTCTCACAGCCGACAGGATGGGTTAAACAACATCACGTCCATCGACCACGCCCTCCAGGTCGTCACCCCAGCTGACCGTAATCCGCCACCCTGGCCTCACCGTAGCATGAACGGCGAAGATGTGTGGCGATGATCCATAATTAGCGGCGCCCCCAGGTCGCCGCAGCGGTATCAACTTCCCATGTGTTGAATGTCCGGCCTTTTGTTTACGGACTCGGGCAAAGTTATGAGCCCCGTCCTGGCCCTCAGGAGAGCCTTCGTGCCGGCCATGTTAGCTGGCTGCGGCATACGGCACGCATGGGCGTGCTGTCGCGGGTGCCGCTAGCGCTGACCCCCCAGGTGATTACGAAGTCCGCATTTGACGCTGGACCAGTGAAGGCGATTACTGGATATATGGACTGCTCCTCTTTGCTTAATAGCTACTTGTTTTTCTACCAACTCATAGTCGCGGTGGGTTTCTGGCACCATAAGCCGGCCTCACATTTCGGCTTCCTCGACTCTGAACCGTTGCTCGGACTTCCCTAACTGCTTTGACACCTAGCCGGATCTGGCGGATATGCCCGTTGTCAAGGTCTCCCTTCCGTCTTGCAAGTCGAATCTGCTTGGACACTTGCCAAAAGAAGCGGTGAATCTTTTGTGTGTTCCTTGCAGTCCGGAAAACGGGCGCAACAGCAGCACTTGGCGTCTCCTGGGTTTTCGTCGCATGGCCAGGGGCTTCATCGTTGCTTTCCGCTGTATTTTCCATCACCGCGTCGACTCTTGCCTTCTCTACCTCCCCACTTTCCCAATCAGGCATGGTTGTGCTTGGCCGTCCTTCCTGCCCGCTGTTGTCGGCTGGTCCAGAAGTTGGCCGGCAGCCGCCGTCCATGAGATCAAAGCGACTCGTCGTCTCGGCTTCCATCTCAAACAGATCATGCATGCCAACCTCAAGGAACCCGATGAAGGAGTCCTCCTCGCCCGCGTTAGTCTCAGCCGCCGGGTCGGTGTCAACCATGGCGAAGTCCTCCGTCATGCGATTTTCGCTGAACAGCGCTGTTTCTGTGGCTATCTCATGTTGTGTCGGGTTCACCGGATCTTCGTCCAAATGGGCGTCGTCTTGTCGGGCGTCCGACGCGATGCCGCAGATATCAGCGACACCATTGTCATTGGCCTCGATCTCGTGAGGAGCATCCGAGTCTTCGTTCGCGACTTCATTCGCGTCTGCGACTTCGGCTGCACTGGCATCGCTCTCTCCTGTTACACTGCCTGTAAGCTCCCTCACTTTGTTGTCGCTTGCCTCCACCGTAGTTTGACTGGGCTTGGGTGCGGTGGTCTCCCCCCGTCGAAGGCGTGTGACCCGACGTTGCCCTCCAATTCCTTGCATGCCGTTGGCGAGTTCCGCTAGCTGGTCCAGACTGACGTCAGTTCGAACCGTCCGAACCTCAAGAGACTAGTCGGTTGCCAAGACTCACAAACTGGTTCACGTCAGGAATACTTTGGCCTTGCGGGACGTAAACAGCCCCGTCTAATTTTCTATAGGTTGGATTGAAATGGACGACGGCCGAAAACACTTGGGCCCCCAGGCCCAGCTGCAGGGCTTTGCGTTTCAAGCTTCCCCCACATTTTCGGACCTTCTCTTTCGCTTTTTTGTCGTACGTGACGACGATCTCGTCCGACGCCACAGGGGCCATGGCTTCGTGACTTTGAGTGGTTCGAACAGAATCTAGGTACGAATATGATGACCCATCACGGTGTCGGTCGAGACTGCATGCCGTGATGTGACCGCACCGCCCTCAAATATGACTTCTCTCGGACGAAGCCATTACGGGCTCTGTGGTACGGTGTGATGGAGCCGGTTTGAGCGCTCATCACCGATTTACTCCCCTTGCAGCTCGTACGTCGCAGCGCTTTGTTGATGTTGAGCCGGTTTTTGCTCTGCCAACCGCAAGCCAAACAGCTGAAAGTGGCTTTTTACTCGGTTTCCGATCCTTGCATTCTGGGAATCAATTCATCGCAGCCGTTTGTCTTGCATGATGAATTTCGCGTACCTCTCAGCAAGAACAGCCACAAGTGGCTGTGGTGGAAACTTTTCCACGTCAACAATTAGAAGCCGCTATTGGACTCAGTTACATTGTAGCAGATCGTCGGGAGCGAAGATACGGTATACACCAACGAAGCGCGGATGCCAAAAGCTGGAAGAGATATCTCAGCCAGAACTGCTCCGACCTATTGCATGTCGACGCTGGCCACTCGATTGGCCTCGCTACTCGGGTTGTCACCGAACGTTTTCTGCTTACGCAAGGGGAAGTGATGAACGCGACCCCATCGCATTCTTCCGGATGTATTGGCCCAAGAGACAGGCTTCGAGCGGTCTTTCGGACGATGACTGAATTGCAAGCAGTTCCCATTCGCTTGCAAACGACCATTTCTAACTTTCCATCGTCATATCAACCCGCTTATGCCACTCCTCTGATGAGCCCAATTAGCCTGAACAGTAGTGATTAGGGCTTCACAAGTTCGAGCTCGATATTGCCGAAGGGATGGTGAGGAAGCTCGTCCGCAAGGCACATAGAGAATTACAACTCCGAAATGACACAGGCCCATCAGAGACTCCGACATGATAGAGTTGCACGATCCTCGGCGTAACAAACGATGACTTATCTGAATACTTGAACCGTTTGCATTTCGGGAGGCACAATAAGACCACGCTAGCGCGTGGCTCTAGGCTGTTGACCCATGCCACAGAATGAGAAGGGACGGCTCAAGGAGAGAGGGAACATCAGTTGGGCGCACCGGCCATGTACCTATTATACACCCGATGATCGTCATATCTCCTCAGCAAGAACCGAGGTTTAGGCCTTACATAAGGTAGGACGCGACTGTTTACAGGTCTGGCGTCAACGACCTCGATGCCCTGCCTCTCTCTGTTGGAGACTGGAGACCGAAGTGAACAAGTTTTCATGACAAGATAGTATCGACAAGAAAAAATATGGTAGCGAAGACGTTGCTCGGCTTTGGCCGACGTCATTCGCCCGCTCCGTTCCATAGACGCCTATTGTTACACAGCATGAATAATGGAGGTATGGAACATGAGAAAGTTTCCTGTTGCCTCACGATACCGGAGTAGTGATAGCGCCCGCCTGTCTTGGGAATCCAAGATTGCTCTCAATTTCAACCTGTTCCAGGCTTTGTTCATGATCAGAAACCCATCAACCGCTTTCGCCAACCCACACCTGGGGCAAAGCTGATTCGTCGGTTGAAACCTAGCAAGTAATAGGGTGCAAGCTGGACGACTGTGACGCTAATTCATCATCACGCCTTTGACATATGTGGTGGCTGTGGAAACGACCTCTTCAGCGCTCCGAAGTACAGGAAGGTCACTTGAACCTATTCCAGAAGATCACACTCACCAGTCAAATCGTTGTGCAGGCTGGTCCATCTAATGTACGGGATGAATGGTCCGGAAGGAGCTTGAGGGGTAACAACACTCAGGGGTAAATGCCATTGACTAACAGTATGACGAACTAGGAGTTTGCATGGGGTTGTTGGGTACCAGGATTGTCAACTCTTGTCACGGGGGTTCAGTCGATTCCACATAGATACCTTTGTAGCTTGTTGCGTTCGCGTGGAATAGGGGAAAGGAGCATATATATAAAGCCCACGAATCGATCGACGTGAGGCCTCGCAGAACGATCATCAACACCAACAGCGGAACGAAGAACCACTCCAATAAGAAACATGTGTATTGCCGGCATTGATACTAAGAACAAAGACGAAGGACGCGGAGCTTATGATACCACTGGCGTTCCGAAGCCGCCGCCCCATCCAAAGCCTAGATAACGGATGACGAGGTTAGTCCTGTCGAAAGCATTACAACCCGTTTAGTCTAACACCGTGAAGTATAAGTCAGGCAAAGGTGCCAAAGCACAGAGACAAAGGGAACATCGATATCGATATGTGTGGATCATCCGCAGGAAAATCAAGTCGCTAGAGGGAGGGAACTTCAATCCAAATATCGGCAGCTATTCTTCCTAGGATATTGTAATCATCAATCATTTAATTCTTCATCAAACATTCAAACAGGCTGGTAACGTCTCTGGGGAACGCTTCGTGAACTACCTTTCACATGTGTTATCTGGTCGGTTCGTCTGTATGTTTGGTTGGCGCAGTGCATTGTCTCCTATCCGCGTGTGGCTTGTTGTGCTACCGTTGTGGTATCTTTTCATAACTGAAGGAGCCTATCTGAGTGATTAAGAGAAGCTAGCGAAGAAGCAAGTGAAGCTTTGGGAAGTCGAATCTTGAAAGCGGCACCTTTTTCCAGCATAAATCCCATGCAAACAGATGTGACACAGAAGTCTTGTCGGGCCCTCAGAGACAGGCTTTCATGTCCTTTCTTGCGGAAAGTCATGATACGTGCTTAATGAAAACATCTTCTACCGCTTTCTCTAAGTGGAAAACCCAGCAGTGGACGTGAACCAGATCTCACCCGTGCTTTCATTTCTCATCAGCGCCACCCCGAATCACCCGGCCGTCGTGTCCCGGCCACCAGGAAGAGCAAGGCTGGTCTAACGAAGACGGTCCCAAAGCGAGATGCTCAGAAAGAAAGCAGCAAAGATTGCAAAGCGACTACAGCTGGCGCCATGCGAAGCGGTTGCGCTGACGGGGATAGTCGCGGTGGTGTGCACTGTTGGTTTGTGGTATGTCCAAGACGGTTCGACGTTGCCACCAGATGTCGTTGTCGTAAGACTGGTCATTGCGCTAGCGTTCGATGATTCGTGGTCGAAACTAGCATTCCAGAACCGATGGCTTGATATCAAGGCGCTGGGTAGTGCGGTTGTATGTGCTGCCGTCGTGGTGGACGCATCGCCCTCGGTGGCCCACGTGCATATTCGAGGAAGCTCAGCTACGGTTTCTGATGGCGGCTGGGAGGTACTGACTCTCGGAGCAGCAGCAGTGTAGACATTGGCAACCGCCCAGATCTCCATTGCAATAGAATCCGATTTCGTTCAACGCACAAGTGAGGCTGGAAAGTAATCCTTCAACCGACCTGTTATATATGGCATTCATTTCCCGAAGCCAGAAATGGCTCCGAAACCTACAGCTGTATCCATGGTGCACAAAAGCACGTTTCTGTTTGTCTCGAAACTTGACGGCGATGAGAGAGAGCGCTGCCACATGTGGCTCATTTTGGCATGCTGTTATATGCAGCCCTGATGTCGCGAGACATCGACCCCTTCGCCATTGCGAGCTTGCAACATCAAAAATGACAGTGTTATTCCCGCAAGACCCAGCTCCCGTCCATTTCGGGCGAACAATGGCTGATGTTTACGAGGACGTTTTGTTCTCCCCTGGTGCGACAAGCCATTCTTCCTCAGCAGCACAATCACAAAGCCTGCCCGGCACCGATGCGTATCAACTCAGACTGAAAGAAGCGAACAGCTTTGTGGCCAACAGCGCCAGAAACAATCCGAAGTCGCCGTTTCGCCCGGAGAGCAAGTTTTCCGTAGTGGCTACACCGTCGGCGCCAAGCCTGACAGTATGCCTTCGAGACTTGGAGGTGACGAAGGGATTTGGGTGGTCAGTCTTTTGGGGGTCAGAGTAGACACGGAATTGGCGGAGCGAGTGAAACATTGCGAAAGCTCTTGGCTATTCTTTTGATCAACGTCATCGCTATCACGGATGCATAGTGTCAGCCGACAACATGGGGGCCTCCGGGGAGCTGATATATTCTACCATACATCCGAGTAACTTGTGCACTAGTTAGAATATTGCCGAGCGTGTGGTGATGATTTGATTCGAAGCCGGACAGCTTCGGTTTTTGTATTTTGTCTATAACCATGTTGTTCTTCATCTATGACATGCCGCCACACGTGATGATGCTTTTGACATGAGTGACATCATAACAACTTTGCTTCATAATACGGTCTACATCGATGGCTCGCGGACCTTCAATTCGGCGACCACTGAAATACAGGTGGACAACCCCAAACGCCAGGATAGACACCTATCATACGACCATCGTCGGCCACAAAATAGTACGCCATCCTACCATTGACAAATTCCATGACAAGTTTACCATTCGTCACCCAGCCGAACGTAGCGCCGGGTGTGATTGATTCACACTGCATGACGTTGCGACGGTCACCTTTCCTCAGGCTCTGACGGCTGGCAAGCAGTCAGTCCCTTAATCTATGGAAACTATGATGTCAGACACGTACCGCGGACCACGTAGCCGTAGCCCTGGGGGGTTTTCTTTCTTGTTTCGGGCGGAAGGCGGCGATTCCAGACGGGCTGATCTGTCGCATGAGTCCAGTTCGACTTCGGGGGTTATTGCCATGAACCTGCTGATGGCTTGGGCTGCGATCAAAACTCACTCTTCGGCGCAGAGTCTTGCATCTTCACGCAGGTCTTAGTTTCGTGAGGAGCGATGTCCAATGCACACCACGTAATAGTGATGTTGGGCACCAAAGGTTGTCACTGATTTTCTGGCTCGGAATGTTTCGAGTCTGTTCCAGGTATACTTTGCTATGATGGGTTTGCTGTGGAACGGATGTGCTTATAACATGACCAGAAGTCGGACTTCGATCCTTCTCACTGCGTGGTTGCACTGTTGCCAGTCTGACTGGGTGTGCCGAACAGGGCCAAAAGAAGCTTTTGGGGTACGCAATATAGCCGGTTTGGGATGGGTGTTGTGTATGGCGCAAAGTCCGTTGCCGGACACGAATTGCGTTACGGCGTTTTCCTATGGCGGTTGATGGGTGAAAGGGCCCTTTTGAGAGACTTCCTGGATATGAGAGCCATTTGCTGCTTTCTGAATCAACGCTTCGACGACGGACAACCTTTTAAATACCATGCTGTCATGATGAGATGCTCTCTCGCTCTGCTTCAGCATCCGGAAAGTACTTGGTTGGCAGGTTGTCTTGTTCTGACTATTCGTTTCGCACGTAGCTGGACGAAAGCCTCGCCTCACGCAATGGAACATCTGGACCAACACTCATCAGACTTACTGATCGATTCCAATCCGTATTCTTTGGACTTGGAAGAGACGACTGCCTCTTCTGATTCATGGTCGTCTGGCGTGAACACGCCATCTTCCAGCGGCAACAGTCTCGCCGAGCGAGGTGTCACACCAACACAGGATGTGCCAATGCATGATGAGCTGTCTTACCTGGAATACGACTATCCAGATCCATCCGAGTCTCCCTCGGCTTGGAGAGCCCTCGACGGCAGCAGTGAGACCACCGACTTGACACTTGCCTCATCGGGAGATTGGCATGGGTATCAGGAACAACAAGAGGCCGATAGGACAGATTTGGTACCACTTGCAAGGACCCATCACTGAATGTAACTACTCTGACATGCCCGATAGAACGATTTCATCTTCCATGTTCTAGTGCGTACGCCAGAGCGCTTGTTCAGACGGGAGGTGTCCACGGATGCTTGGCACCAGCATCAACTCGATTGTGGGCGGAAGACTCAAGCGTTACACCATGCCCTCACGAGTTCTACGAACCTATTTCTACGAGACTCGATCGGAGACACGATCCTGCATACACTGGCAGGCGATTTTGGGTTGCCGAACTTGTCTGCGGAAACCGAGGGTTACGACATTCTCCAGCGGCTCTTCGACATTGGGCCAGACGGCTTCGGGCCGTCAGTGAAGTCCTGTTGTCTATCTATGATCGATTCGCAAAATGACGGGTATCACATGACCGACGGAGCCCCGGCGGAACCGTTCATGCACACGCCTCTTGGGGTCGCAATTCTATACAACAACCTCGCCTGCGCTGAGCTTCTGCTCCAGCACGGGGCTGGTCCAAACATCCCAGGGGAGTGGGGACAGCGTCCGCTGTTCTTTGCCTATCGGAACAACAGCGAAGAAGCAGTCAAACTGCTGACCGCCTACGGAGCTTGCCTTTGACGAATTCCGGCTTTTGGCCAGACGCAACGCCTAATGCAAAGAACGCCAGTCTCACGCGATTGATCAATAGGGATCGACGTGTGTTGTAGGTGGGGAAGTCTATTGTGATTTTTGCGGCGAGGCAGGCAGGCCAATCGGCCGACAAGGTGCCGACGATTTTTACCAAAGACACATTGCATGCACTTCACAAAGCTGCAGCGCCAAATCTCGCGAGTGTCTGATTGCTTGTCGGCATTGGCAACCGCAGCAGTAGATACCGGATCTCCACTTTTATGAAGGGTTCTAGAATGTCCGTCCCTCTTGCGCTGAGATTGGCGCTGTTTTGGCCCCAACCTTTGCCTGTTGGGGGGCATGACGCCAATACCCGAGAGAACAGGCCCTCTTTGCGCCAGTTCCGACGCTTGAGATCTGGTCCTTTCCAGGCTTCGCCCAACCATGCATCCCCTCGTTCCTGGGTTGGTAGGGGTCTTCGAGCACTGGCGTTTGTGCACGGGAGGCAGCAAGTGAACTGATGCGCCGGAAACCGCTCCTGCCCCAGCGGCGGGATACGGCCAACAACAGCTTGCTGCGAGCCCGTCGCCGTTTCTTGTCGGGTCCACCACCGTTCCCTTGCGACATCCCATGGGAGGGAGACCTTGCCATGAATGTTCGGTGCCAAAGAGCCAGAAGCTCCTTTCGTTGGTGACCCACGGCATCATGGCTGTTCATACTCCAAGCCACGTATAAAGGCACGGAAATAAAAGCCAAGTGAAGCAGATTTGATCTACAGGTCCTGCTACTGTTCGTTCACACCCATACAGCTTTGATCACTGCTTCGGATCCCTGCGACCACAACAATCGGCCACCCCGTATTTTTCCCTTCCTCGTTACAATGGAAAGAAACAGGGCAGACACACTTGAAACAGACGTCATCATTGTTGGCGCAGGCTTCAGCGGTTGTTATTCACTGTTCAAGATTCGACAGGCGGGGTACTCGGCCAAGATTCTTGAACGTGGACACGACTTTGGGGGCGTTTGGCACTTCAATCGGTATCCCGGAGCCAGGGTCGATTCCGACACGCCCTCCTACCAGTTCAGCCTGTCCGAAGTCTGGGCCGACTTCCACTTTACCGAGCGGTTTCCCGGGCACGAAGAAATCCGCAGATATTTTCACCACGTCGATGCCACTCTCGGCTTGCGCAAGGATACGATTTTCGACGCCCGAGTGGACGAGGTCAAGTACGACCCCGCGGGCAGACGCTGGCATTTCCGCACGACAAAGGGTCTGTGCGCGACCTCCAAGTACGCAATCTTCGCATGCGGCCCGATGACCAAACCGTACATGCCTCGTTTTCCAAACCAGGACATGTTCGGTGGGCCCGTCATCCATCCGTCCGCATGGCCCAGCGACCTCCAGCTTACGGGCAAGAAGATTGGTGTCATCGGGCAGGGAGCGTCCGGTCTGCAGATCGTACAGGAGCTTGCTAAAGTGGACTGCCAGCTCACAGTCTTCGTTCGGAACCCCTGCATCGCGATCCCCATGCACCAAAGGCAGCTGTCGAACCGAGAGTCGGAAGAGATGAAAAACTATTACGACGCCATATTCACCAAGGCCAAGTTCGGCTCGTCTTCAGCGCTGCCCTACAATCACAATACCGATCTGCTACACTGCACGACTGAGGCAGAACGGGCCGGCCTGTTTGAGCGACTGTGGAACAGGGGTGGCCTCGGTCTCACACAGTCGAACTATCGCGACATCGCCTTTGACAAGACGGCCAACGCATGCCTGTACGACTTCTGGGCCCGCAAAACGAGAAGCCGGATGACGGACCCCGAGAAGAGGGACATCGTCGCGCCTCTGGATCAGTTCGAATGGTTCGGAGCGACACGCGTCAATCTTGAGATGGACTACTACGAGATGCTGGATCGACCGAATGTCAAACTGGTCGATCTCAAGAAGACACCGATCCAGTATTTCGACAGGCAGGCGATTGTCACCAAGACCCCAGACGCCTCCATACACTACGATATGGACATCGTCATCATGGCCACCGGCTACGATACGTTGACGGGTAGCCTTCTTGACATGAACATCCACGACAAGCACGGCGTCCGGCTCCGGGACGCTTGGAAGAGCGGCATCAGCACGTATCTTGGCATGATGGTTCCCAATATGCCAAACGCATTCATGCTGTACGGGCCGCAAGGGCCGACAACGCAAACCAACGCACCGCCCTTCATTGAGCTTCAGGTTGACTGGGTGATAAGCCTCCTCGAGCGGATGCGCGAAGACGGCCTGCGTTCGATCGAGCCATCGGAAGAGTCTTGCCGCTCGTGGAAAAGTCTGGTAATGGATGCCTTCGAGTCGACTCTTTTTCGCGACAGCACTGCGTGGTGGACTGGCGCGAACATCCCGCACAAGAACATTGAACCGCTTGTCTTTCTAGGCGGGGTTCAGCAATGGAGACATCTGTGTAGTCGTTCGCTAGATGACTGGGCAAGTTTTGTCGTATCCTAGTAGCCAGGGCTGGGTTGGGTTTCGCGGTCTGGTCTGGAAGGCGTGGGAAGCTTGAGTTCGCCGTATTGGGCACTTTTCAATGTCTACTGTCTACTCTTCACATATGACGTTGTGAGATCTCGATGAGTCCCGCAGTGAGTCCGATGATCAAGGGGTTTGAGACGGGCCGTGGTCAACCAAGTTTTCATTCCCCTCTCCCCTCTGTAATGCTTTTTCTTCCATAGAGTCTTTGCGCCAAGCATGCGCCAAATATCTTACAGACTCATTTCGCCTAGCTACTCCTTTCCCTTCCGCGGCTTTCCTCTCCTTAAATTGGCATGCCCCGAAAGAACACTGGCATGAAACAGTCGCAGCCATAGATAAGGCCAGGTTTCTACGCACGTCTCCCCCCAGAAAATCGCAGTCCACCGGCGTCACCCTGTATCCCGATGGTTCTTGTACAATTGGTGAGAAAAGGTGAGGGAGACGTAATGATCGAAGGCCGTTGAGAGTCTTAGCATATATCGACAAGTGACGAGCCGCCAAGCCACGCGAGAAGCAATTCAACTATCTTCGATGTTCGCTGCCAGTCGTATACTGGACGTGATAGCTGATACGTTAAGCTTTTACAAGACAAAGAAGTCGACGTCCTAGCCAAGATCCCACAGAAGATATCTTTCCTTCAGCGACAATTCTGACTCGTGCCATGAGGGGTAAGCCCTGGGGGCGGCGGACCATGGAGTTCCCACCAGGGTGGTTCCTGCTGAGGGACATCCTGACCTTTGTCAGACCTGAATCGATGGCGGATGGTCAAGTGTTACGACATACTTTGGGGTTGTTGCTGGCAGCCCTGAAGCCTTTTGTGACTTTCTTGAGTGGGGTAACTGTGGTAACGATCAGAATGCTTCAGATCACACACAACAATGGTCTCGACGCACGTAAAGTCTTTAACCGGGAGATGATCACTTCGACGGTTGCTGTGACCCGGTCAACCCAGGGAGCAGTCGTCGGGATCTTGCAGCGGAGGCCGGCCATTGCAGAATGCCACCCATGCAAGAGTGATATAATTAGCACTGATAAAACGAGAGAAGTACGCTAGTAAAGGACAATTGGCTGCGTGGTTTTGAAAGAAGATGGCAAGGGGGAGAAACTGGCGGGCGACAGCCTGTGTGTGCAACGGTGGATTTATACTATCAAGTCCTGGCAGACTCTCTTCTAGACGGTCACACGGGTCAGGCAGACTGGATTTATACCAGAACGAGGGTGGTTTGATCATGAATGAGCCAATGAACACGACTGCCGTCATAACGAAGATGGAGCGCAAAAAGTGTGACGAGTCGCATGGCAGTGGCAAGCTACTCCTTGGAAGGCTATTGGTCGTCGTCTATCTTTTGGCTGTGACGGGCTATGGACTGCAGCAGGCTTCCTTGGAAGATGCATGATTTTGGGGCAATCCACACCCTCCAGGCTCAACTTCGACAACTGGGAAGACACCTACAAGGAATGACATGGTTGAATGGAGGAAGTGCTGAGGAAGAAGTCGATACGCTTGTGGAAGAGGCATTTCCGAGGCAAGATTTTACCAAGTGACAGCAGCTCTCCATTCCACCTTCAGAAGCATATGGTGCACTGTAGTAATTATCGTCGAAAGGAAAACAGCCTACCAACTTACCGGGGTGTCTAGAAGAGCACCCTACATGTGACTGGCTGGTTGTATGTTGAATCGTGGCTGAATGGAAGCAGGCAGTTTGGTTTCTTGTTGTTTCCCTTTCGCTGTATCTTTCCTGCTACGCGGAAACTATCGAATTGCGAGTTCACTCGTTGAGCAGTTTGTAGCCGCATCCAAATGTGGTTTGAGTCATCTATAGACACATGTGTACGTGCGCGTGCTATGCACTTTCGCCACGTTGAGGATAAGCGTCAGCTTTGTACTTGCTATGTACCGTATAGTTCAAAGGGAAACAACCAAAGTCACGAATGGCTAAGCCGCAGCACAAGCATCGCGTCGTTACGACAGGATGGGCCACGACGACTTGACTCCGTTTCAACGCTCTGCTTCCTCAAGACCTCGGCCTGCCAAAGAAGTTGGATAAACGAGCAGAAAACGTAAAGGCACCTATGTGCTCTTCTGGAGTGCAATAGTGACTTTTCGATTGTTTGAGGCCATGTGTTGCCGAAATACACCGCCGTGGACGGACTGCTGGGAGAGGGGTCAGCTAGCGGTAAAACCGTCTTTCCAAATAAGCAGCTGATTCTGGCTACGGGATGGCAACGGCTTCTCACCACCAGCTTTGTGCTCGTGTGAATATGCCGCAATGATATTGCCTTCCTAGAAAAGAACGCAGTGTCTAGGACGAGATGATCGATTTGAGCTTCGAAAACCAACTTGCATCAAAATGAACGTGCCTCAGCATACACCAAACGCCAGAGCTGACAATCTTACCGCAAGGCTCGTTGCAATCATCATACACGAGATGACTGTATGCATCTCACGCTGGCGCGACTATGCCATCTCGAAAGACGCCCAACTTCAGCAACTTCACATAGAGAACCAGCAATACAAGGCACGCATCGAAGCGCAATGTCAGACCATTCACGCGCAAGACGAGCGTATCAAGCACTTGGAGCTCGAGATGTTTTCTACCGAGATGTCTCCTATGGAGCTGTCATGCGGTACCGTGTCGCCGGCAGCGTTTTCAATGTCGCTACAAGGCTCGAAGACACCCGATTCGGTTGTAGACTTGCAGGCAGGCTTTGTGGGCGAAACTTTTGGGGATTCCCTGCAGGAGACGTATGGTCAAGCATCCGACGATGGTAATGCAAGCATTAGGGACGACGTTTTTGCTCCGCTGCTGGCGTTGGCAATGACCGCAGCAGAGGACACAACCGGGCGGACTGCTGAAGCAAAGGAGTCACCACAGACCGAGAGCAATGGCCCGATGAAGAGGCATATGGAAGAGGTAGATTTTGCTTCGAAACGGGTTCGTCATATGTGACTGAAGGACCTTGGAACATCCATAGCTCCTCTCGACAGTCCCCATAGGTACTAGTGATAATTACAACTTGGCAATTCAGAACAACGACAGTTCATCACAAGACGGACCAAGAAACAACACAAGTGCACCTGAGAATGTCCGTAAAGTTCCCTACGTAGTCAAATTGCGCAAGCCGTGGCACTACATAGAAGGTATCCAGAGCTCTGGTGAGTGTGCCAACGAGGGCGCGGTATGAGCTTACCGCTGAACACAACCATAGGGGGTTCCTTCCGGTTCTTTACGGTCAAGAGTGGACGCCCTATTCATGTAGGCTTTGACTTGAAAGTGATCGATTGCTACCTTCATATGGCTCGCGCTCCTACGCATCCTCCAGGCTTTGCTAGGCTTTGTAGAATGTATGCCAATATTCGCTCACGAGGCTTTTCGCATTCTCTAGATTGCCTTCCGGCTCCATGGTCGCGTCCCACTGGATCTTGTAGTAAGCCAGGCCGTCCACCTGTTTCCTCCCGATGACTTTTCCCGACCAGTGCTCCAGAGTAGGGTCAAACTGATTTGACAGTTTTCTTCTGGATTCAGGATAGCCGTGGCAAGTGTTCCAAGCAATGATGCCGGGTAGCATGTGTTGGAGTTTATCTTCGGATTCCCAGGTTGGTTTCCAAACCACGTGGAAATAGACTGCATCATGAACAACGCTATGGCTTTGGATATGTTTCACTTGCCACTCGGTCATGGATGCGTCATTATCGCTGCTGCTTTGGTCAACTGATTGTCTTTCCATGGCGGATGGCGTTTGGAGCCGTGAGCAGGTCGTCGGTCGGTGTATCCAGAGAGTGAAACGTAGTACAGTAGGCGCCGGTTGTGACTTGAAAAACCGGCAGTGAAAGATGGCTTGGCGTTGCAGTTCGAAGAGAATGTGGCTGTTCTTGTAGGAAGTACTGGGCATGTTTCAACAGGCAGAAATAGTCTAATGTGCTCCTTGAAGTCTCACGTGGCTGCAGTGATTGGTCCGCTCCCATACGAGTCATGAAGCCAAGGTGCTTGATGACAAGGGCGAGCGAGTAGGTACCAGCTTACAACCCACAAAGCTCCAAAAACAGACACACACACGCTTGGGATCTGTAGGTACACTTCCGGCCGAAATCAGTTTCTGGTCCATGATTAGAGTTCCTTTTGGCGCAGCCAGTTGTGGCTGCGTTTGCTGGCATGACGTGGTACAGGAAGGTCAGTATGCAGCACTCGCCAGAAGCTGACACTGTTCCCTTGTGGAAGCCAGTAACCACTGAAGAATCGTCCTGCTAGCTGGGTTGGAATATGCCAAGAGCCAATTGATGCTTTTTGTAGAAGTTTTGTCAATCACGTAGCAAATGGTTCTGTGTTTCGTCACATACCCAGTGAGCGAGAAGACCCATAAGCCACGATAATGAATTATATCCCCAAATTGACAAATCGGAAGCCGACTCCAGACTCAGTTGCATATTTTGTATAGTGCACTGCTCGTTGGAGTCGCGACCGAAATGGATCTCCGGTTCATGATCCGGGAACTCTTCCAACACAGCCATATCTGGTTGTGGCAGGGGTTCTACGTTCGTCACGTTTCTGTTCAACGGGTAGATCCATTAGTAGCTGCCACACATGCAATCCCAAAACTTAAGAGCCGGAGGCCGATGCTGGTCGCGATATGCTCACAACTAACCATCTTCATCACCGTCATCTTCTTCACCACCATCCCCCGACCGCATGATGACTAAGCGACAGGTTTGACGGCGCCTGCTTGGATGCAAGCTCTTGTGAGATACTCAGTCAATCGATGAGCTCTTGATATCCTGAGCGTCCGTCGCTTGGGTGGCACCGGATGCAACCAGAGCATCCCATAACCTACCGTATCTGGCAGAGCATGCCGCCAAAAATCAGAGGTGAACGGGACTATATGTAAGAAACAGAGCTAGATCACACGCGCACGTAGCTGGCGCTCAATGAAGGCTACATATGGTACGCTGACTTCCTCTCCCCACACAAAATTGCACGGTGACTCTTCAGTGCCTGCAAGAAAGGTCCACGATACAACGTGAACTGAGAAATCATTGCACGCTAGTAGACAGCAATAGAGGCTACGAGTTCCTCAAATCGCGCTTCGGGAATGCCTCCGACATTTTCCGCACTTACGACAACCTACACGACGTCGATATGAGATCTGATTTCCTCCGACATCTCCTTCTCGAAGCCGAAGGTGAGGTCCACACTGAGGCCGACCGATTGACTTATGGATTCCATCCCATCTGCGACACAACACCCGCCCGGTCATAGGCACCGAGTATGACCAGCGTGATGGTAGGCCATGGGAAGACTTACCTCATCCGTTGCAGTTTGCCCAGTATACGATTGCCTCAGCACCTGGACATCCCGTGCTTCATAAAATGGCAGCTCGCGTAGTTACGTCCGTGAAGGATCTGGCGCGTCGTTACGGGTTCCGGGAGATCGAGCTCAGGCCCACGAGCTACGTCATAATTAGAGCTAGTTTATGAACCGCACTGGTCCTGCAGCATGGACAGATGGGGTGTTTGGGTATTTACAATCCATCAATCCAGATTTGACGGGTCAACGTCGCATATCTGAGGATTTTTCACAAACAGTGCTTTGAGTTGTTGCAGAGTATTACTTCCGGTTAACATCATGTTCGCCTTTATAGAACCTCCAACAACGTGAAGGACACGGTCTCCCTTCGGCGACAATGAAAGACACCGGAGATGAGGCTCATATGCAACCATGAAATACGATGATTATCACGCAGTAGCCTCTGGCGTCTCATATTCTGCATTCCGCGACAACCAAACAGCAGAGGGTCGAATCAATCCACGACATGAGTCCAGCAATCGCCATTTATCCCAGCAACAATGGATTCACTGTGCTGAATGTCGCATGCAAGAATGAAAGTCACGATACAAGTCGAGAATCTTGCATCGAGGATAAGGAAGCCCTGTGGCAGAGTCGGGTCAATTGGGGTGCGCAAACTGGTCATGATCAGGAAAGCCTACTGGTCCTGCTTGGAACGAATGGCCCCACATTTGACCGGAGATACCAGCCCGGGCGCGCCGATGAGCACCGGGCGCCGAACTCCAGAGCTCAGCCAGTTGACAGACACGGAGACTGCGCCACTGAATCGTGGGTTCAATCCATGCTCACTCTGTGGCAGCGAGACGGAATATTGACACCACAGCCAGGAGTGTGTTTTCTAGTCCATGTTAAGCAGGAAATCAGTGTCACAAAACGAACCCTTCCGTTGCGAGAGTGAACCGATGCTTCTGATTGGGCCGTGCCCCCCGCGCCAGACTCCGCGCTTCACTCCAAAAGCAGCGCATTTTCGGGGATGCGCTAGATCCCTGTTGGCAGAAGGCCTGTCTGGACAGCTGCTCAGCCCGATAAATAGCTTGGCTAGCCGCCTGTTTCTTTCGTTTTTATCCAACGCCCTGCATCTGACGCTTCTCATCCTCTCACGCACGAAACACAGATTCCCCTACACAATGCACATCACTTATCTCCCCCGATCTGGCTAGGACTGTGTTTGTCAACTGCTACCTGCTGAATGAACATGCCAAATACAGTAGGGCTGGCGACCGCTATCAACATCTGTCACAGAGATAACCATCAGAGACATAGATTCAGGAATCATATTGCAAATAGCAACAGAAAGGAGACGGGCTACTGTGTCATCCTTCCGAGCACCCTTTTACTCATTTGCTCCTATTCTCAACACTTCCTTCGCCAGGCAGAGGCCCCCATAGCAAATCGATGTAATTCGTGATCTTGTCCACTTGACCCTCGAGATGTGTAATCCTACCAAGGTAAGAACGTGTCTGAAAAGTGTCCTTGGCCAAGGTGACTCACCGCTTCATTTGGCTGCTCATTTGTTGTCCTGCTACTTCTGTGACTTGTTCTAGTCGGCCACCGACTGCATGCAATCGGCCCGCGAAATCATTACTGTTGTCATAAGTATTTTCCTATGTCCCCTGCGGTTGTGCTTACATGGGAAAAGAGTTTGGCCGCGCAGTAGGTGTCTTGGGATTCGTCTGGTAGCTAGTTTGCAGTTAGTCATTAAGCAGAACTAGGATTGGCCCGTATGACTTGCCTTGAGTGCCCTGCTGTTGGATCTCCAATGCATTGTACCGGTAGATCAGCGATGTCAAATGTTTCAGACGGCAGGGTTAGCATGTCCGAAATGGTGAACTGAGTATCCGTAGTCGGCGAGCTACTGATGAGGCATCGATGGCCGGTTCTTCGGGGGGCGTCTAGCGAGATGTTGGCCTGTTCAGGATGAACTACAGTGGACGATTGTCCCTGGGCCCGTTGGCTTTGACATGGAAAATAGCCTGCCAGCTGACGCGTCGGCTGGGACGGACATTGGGACATTTTAATTCAAGAGCCGATGGCTAAAAAGTGAAATGGTGAAAAGTTCTTGGGGCAAAGATGGTTGCTGTCTGATGCAGACATGGTCAGTACAGATTCAAGACGGCTCAGGGGCATTTATAGCCATTGGGACAGCGGGAATCCGGTGTCTTGCAGCCCTGATCCGGCGCTGCGGAAAGCAGGACGGCAAAAAATAGGGTTGTTCGTGCTTGCATTATGGAGTGGCCGGAAGGACTTCCATTCAGCGGAAAGAAGAGACTGGTGGTAAGTCGCAACGGGCTCAAAAGATGTGTTTGACCGCGCACCTACCGCAGAATCCTTTCCGTACTGCCAAACTGAGCACGACGGTCTCGCGATCCACTCCGTCGCTGAGGCGCAACCGCGGACTTAGAGCCTTATCGCCGACAGGGGTGTGCTTCCCAGACAGCCAACCTGATACCGGCAGTCACATCCATTCTGCTTGACGGCTTTTCTGTATGTGCGATACCCTGAAGCATCCTTACAGGTACTCACTTTACTGCGTGGTTGGTAGCAAGATATGACACATTGAAACGTTGTTGCCGATGTCTCTCGAAAGCGAGCGTGAGGCATACAGCCTGGGATGAATCGGAGTTGGCAGTGGGATGAGGGCGAACATAAGCCTGATTCAAGCAGGAAAACCCTTTCGAGAGGCACCCGGGCTCATGGCTCATGACTCGAGACCTGGCTAGCCTCTCTGTTGGGCGGTGATCTTGCCGCGAAGGGATAAGTGCGAAAGGCGGCTCTGAATTTCGAACACTGCTCGCCCGCCCTCCGCCTCAGAGAGCCCGTGCTTGATTTGATCCCGGCCCTTGTTATTTGCAACCGGATTTGAGCCATATTGCCATCCACTTTCGATGGCCCATTGAACCAACAACATCACACCATCTATCTGTTGGACCAACTCAATGGCAATGTTCCCAAAGGGCTGCAATTCCCACAAGAATGGCCAAGCCGGTATAGAGTTGACAAAAATGATGTCAGTCATTTGACAGTTCAATAGTGGATCGAAAATTTTAGCCAAGGGCGACCTAGCTAACCAAGGGCCCTGTTTTCCAGGGGTTCTTGCTTAGAACCAACAGCAAAAAGATTATTTACGTCGTTCTCGACCCTGCCACAGAAAGTCGTGTCGATTGGCTTGCTCTCGGTAACGCCAAGTTAACCTGACTACAATACTTGCTGTTGGTTTCTGGGAGTATCTGAGTGAGCGATGAAGGAGGAGCTGAGAAGGTCGGGGGTCGAAACGACAGAAACATGACAGAAACCACCTAGGTTTTCTGTTGACTAGTAGTACTTCCTGGCTTGCTCATTCTCGGTGCCCTGTCAAGTCTTGTCCACTCACTAACCCGGACCATGTCGAACGTTTTGCATCGACAACAACGCCGTTGGTGCCAGGCTCTGTTGCATCTTCCGATTTGCTCATTCTTCTGCCATTTCCTTTTATGTTTCTGTTGCTGACATCAGTACAAAAAAGGCTGGACATCATTTCCGTTGGTTCATAAAAACACCGACTTGGAGTATTATAAACAAGACGCTACCGACAAGCTGTCCTGCTCCGATGTGCCCTCGTCACGTTTTTTATGCGCTCTCAAGCTCCTTCTCCCTTCATGGTAGAGGGTAACGCAATGGACATCAATGTCTACTACGATCTCAAAAAACCTGCACCTTCGACCGACCACCGTCACGGGTCAAAAACAATGACCACCGTTTCCTTAACAGACTACTCAAGTAGTAAACCACTCTCTCTGCCTTGTGCGACTGACATTGTCGCCGGCAGGCTAGGAGGTAAGAGAGCTTCTACTCTCAACGGTAGGAAACGACGAAACGACTCACGCATCAAGGCTTCCGTTCGGACATGTCTCCGTGTCCTCCATCCTTCTCACCCAAGCGTTCTCAGGTCAACCTACCACGCCTGCGCGAATTGGACGACATTTTCCCTCCGGCTGAACGGTTAAACCCAATAACCTACTCACCTCATCCCATCGGACTTTGTGAAAGCTTTCCCAGATCCGCCACGCTCTCCTCTGAGGCCCAAAGATCCATGCCACTGGCGACGTACGGATACTACAGCGGTCCTTCTCTCTCTAAAGCGACCTCGCAATACCGGCATGGGGCTCAAGACTTGTCATTGGTCCTCGGAGGCTTTCCTCCCGACTGGCTTCCCGTAAGCCTCCACACTGGCGCAACGGCCTCGCGCCGGCCCCGCCGCTCATCAAGCCGCCCCCACTGCAACGTGAGGTATACCCCGGAACAAGTCAGTTGTATTTATTACCTTCGCAACACATGCGGTCTATCATGGAAAGAGGTCACGGAAAAGTACGATTTCGCCTTCCCTGGGGACGCCGAGCAAGGGCACAAACGTGGGGCCCAAGGCCTCCAGGGCGTCTATTATCGCAAAGCCAAGCGGATGCAGCAGCCGGACAGAAAAAATGCAAGGAAGCCCCGAGCAACAGCCGGGGCTAGCTCTGTTACTGTCCGATTTGCTTTAACACATAGAACATGTCCATAGTCATACGCAAATTGAATCTGAACGTTCCCTCTCCCAAAGTGACCACTAAGCAGATCATCCACCACCTGCATTAATTACGGCATCTAGATTCATCTGACAACACAACACAAACTCTGCTCAGCCTGGTTGAAAGGGTTGGTTGGCCGCAGGTTGAAAGTTCCTGGTGCCGAGCGCCACTTCGCTAGATCAAATCGCAGACCCTGAAAACGCTGGATCCAGGCTCTCATCTCAGTGAGCCAAGGCCTTGTTCGGCTTCGGTCCCCCTTTCCCCGCGGTAAACAGGGCCATCTCAGTTAAGCCAAAGACTGCTAGGATCAGGAGTTCGTCTGAATGCGATGGTGGGAATGTCCCTCTAGTGCAGGAGGCGAGGCGGGATGTGGGAGATTCGAGCTGAAATCTTGTTCTACCTGTCCTCTTTGAGGTAGCGGTTCCGACGGCACAGCATCAACGCTTGCTTGTTTGGTAGTTCATGAAGCCACCTGCTGTCACCAGTAAGGTCACGGCGCCGCCTGCACCGGCGATCACCTTGACTTCCTTGAGGCTCTGAAATGGCACCCCGCACCAACCTGTCGAGGGTCGTCCCCCTGACACGAGTGCCACAATATATTATGCAGTCCACCGCGACAGGCGCTGTGTTGGAACTAGAATATAACATTCAGGCGACTAAACAAGATCAGCACTTTTCATTGCGCTCGTGTTTGCGGCCCCGCTTCTGGTTGAACCACCACCGAACCCTCCTGACTCGCGCGCGCAATTTCTTCCGTCTTTCCGCCGTGCCCTTGTGCCTGTAGGCTTGCACATCTTGTCGGGGCGCACGGGCTGGCGGGAAACCGCACGGGCGCCAACTCCGAGGTTGGACCGTTTGTCAGTCTGTTGCCCAAACCATCGGCCCCTAGTCAATTGTGTGCAGTCGTTGTTGCTGACTGAGTGTGACATGCGGGCTGAGCGAACGGCAAGACGCACCATCTTGTTCCAACAGCGACGGTTGTCTGCGAAGCCGGAATATCGTTTCCTTTCTGAGAAAGAAAAAAAAAACGACCAGCATTGTTCCAGCCGGCTGGTAACAAATGCGATTGGCCTGCTTAAGATCTGCTTCTGCTTCCTGGATCATGGCACGACATCGTGCCGTATTAAAGAGTAAAGGCATCGTCTCGGTCGCATGGACAATGACAAGACCGTACACGCCAACTTTTCTCGTTGTTAGCGGCAGACTACTTCGTATGATCCATCCTTTTTGACACCGCCGATCTGTCTTAAAGTTTCAAGAGTGACATCATGCGTCCATTTCGGCAACGTCCTAGACGGCTTGGCCAATCACAGCGCCAGCATCAAACAGCCCGAAGTCAGGGCCAGAATCGTGGAGCCATTCCTACAACACAATTGGTCCAAGCCATCGAACTGGTCCAAGCCCTCCAACGGCGCAAAGACCTTTCCCGTGAGAGCGTCGACTGGCCGAAGAGTATCATCCAAAAACCGCAGATACCATCAACATCAGAACGCCTGCACGATTCCAATGGCCCACAAGACCAAGACCAAAATCACCGCGGATTTCAGGACTTCGAGTAAGCGTCCGTGTTGGGAGCTCGTTTCTCACTGAACGCCGAGAAAAGGCTGACAATTCTAGCTCCATGTCAATGTCTCCGGCGTCCCAAGAGCCTCCCGACGTTTGGTTTTGCTATATCATGGCTGTCGAAAATGCTCTTGCCAAGATAGAAAAGGAGAACGAGAATCATTCCAAAGCCAATACATTGTTGTATGTTGAGCAATTACATCGCCAGAATGACGCGGCCTGACATCTTGCGTAGACTTGACCAGTTGGAATCCAAGTTGACCGCACTGCTTGCAGCGGTCGTTGCAGCGGTCGAAGACACCGCGGCCCTGACGCCAATTTGGGATGGAATGGCCGAATGGGACCAAAAGCCGCAATGAAAGCAATGCATGCATCCAACTGATGTTTCTTCGTTTGTTGTATTTTGAGCTGGGACGCGGTATTGCGTTTACAAGGTTGTTTTCGTTAAGGAATTCCTAATGCTCAAGAACTACGACAGAAAACCCGTGCAACAAAGAAACACGGATTCGCATGGCGTGTTGTGAGGCCGAGACTCCGTGTGAACAATCAAGCAGGGCACATGCCGACTTCCAATCGTTTTCTGTTACCTTTCGTCTTTGCCAAGCCGGCAGATCCTGGTCTTGTTGTTGAGCGTGTTGCGAAAATGACGGCTTGCCCATTTCCCGCTCGTATTGAATCAAGTATCCCCGTATTTCGGCGTCCACACATCCGCATGATTTGGCCATGAGCCTGAAACTTGTGGATAATAAGGTTTACGCCGTTACCGTACTGTCGGGTCGGACCAGGGGCGTGCGCAAGTGCCCCTCCTGCCTCTCCATACAAGTATTGCCGGAAGAGAAAACTCGACCACAAGCGAGGTGGGTCGCATGCTTGGGACGCAAGGGGTCTCGCAGGGTCTAACGTACATGGCCATGTCACGGCAACCAGCCCGGTCTTTCAATTTCGGACGGAAGGAGGTTCGATAATGGCGGGTGGCTGGAGTCGCAAGCAAAGGCCGACGACTTTTGACCGAGAACGCAAGCCTGGCAGGGCTGGAAGTCAACGGAACCATTTTTCATGGGTGACGCAGGACTTCATCGAGCCAGTACTTTACAAGGGTCGCCCTCTCCCGAAATGGCAGGTGACAACAAGACACATACCCTGTAGGGTCTTGCATACGTCAATAGTCACGTGGACGCACCCCCAACAAGCTGGTCCCTGAACATCGGCAGCATTGCCAGAAAGTCTAGAACCGTTTGCACCGATCAACGCCAAGGTACCAAGCCGATCCATGCTATTTCCAGGACCGAATTCGGGTCCCGCGGTATGAAAGACCCACGAGAGCGTCAATAGCTCCGGACGAGCCTGCTTGTGCAGGAAAATCCCCCCTTGCGTTCTGACGCCGGGTGCTTTCAAAGATGTAGGCAAAAAGGTGATTCAGAGTTGACCTTGTCTAGGAGGCCAGTCGCGTCTTGGCTCCTCCCGGACCCCTCGACTGAAAGGTCTGTTGGTTCAATCCACAGCACGACTTACCACCAAACAGTTGGATGTCTACACTCCTTTGCCTTTCTTGTCGTTGCCAGAGATCTCCCTTTCGCGTCGCATCCCTAGCAAGCTCTTGAGCGCCTCACGAGGAACGCCGACTACATGAATTAAAGCAACAAGCGGTATCGCCATTTCGTTTGGTCGATGTAGTCGTCCTCAACACAGAGTCCAATAGAATCAATTGTGTTACTGAATAGTTTGCCTCAACCACTGTGTCGCCTACTCACGATCTATCCCACGTCTGATGATGGCGACCTGACCAGACCGAGAAGTATTCCCGTCTATCGCTGCATTCGGCGTAACTGTAGTGCCCCGATCAACATCGTTGAGTGCGTCGTACTTTCCATAGGATGTGTATGGCGAAATGGAGAAGATTGACGATGCTACAGAGAGAAATAATGAACCAAAACGCGGTCATGATGCAGATGAAGGTTCAGATACAGATGTGTGTAATCGAGGCCCTCAAAAAACACAATACGCAAGGAGATGGCTGGCTGGCAGAACTGATGGAATGGGTAGCTGACAAGCTGGCTAAGACTTACTGTCGGGGACCTATCGGGCACACCTAGACTGTGGCCAGAGAACGTCACGCCAAACGAAAACACCTCGCGGAGTAAGCCGCTTTCCAGCTAAAAACGCATGGCATGATTGGTAGTCCAGACGATTGACAGACGATCGACAGACGATCGAGTCAGGCCTTGACTGTGGGCTCCACAGACAATAATGGACCACGTTCTCGGCTTGGGCCATGCAGCGCAGCCGCCAAAGCAAATAAAGCAAATCGGCCCTCATATTTGTTAATTTGCCTCATCGCCGCTAGATCCTTGCTTATTTGGCCCTGTTGATAAATCCATCAAATTAAAGGCACGTGACTGCTTGTATTGCCTGATTAGGAAACAACTGAAGCTAATCACAGGTCTCTAGAGATGTCACGGATGAACTACAAATCCATCGATCCCTGACATTGGTAGAACCCCTCTCTTCAGCCAGTTCTTCGTCAGCTGCAGTCGCTCTATACTCTCTGCCTTCATCGAGAGTCTCTGCGACGTCAGCGTTAGTTTCGCTGCACTGAAGGCTCGCTCACAGTCTGACGCCATGGCTGGGATCGCAAAGACGTCAAGGGCTAATTTACTCAACCGAGGGTACTGAGCCTGACGATCTAGCCACCATCGCGCAGGGTCATCTGTCTCCTCTGGGGCTTGCCTGAGGTACGAGTTAAGCTCGTCAGACGTCGCCCTTGCTTCCTGACTACGACGACTTCTCAGCCACTGTCTGAAGTGGCTGTCTTCTTGGGAAGATGGGGCTAATGAGGAGGCTGACGAGGACGTTAGTGATACGACTGACACATCGTCATCCTTATACCACTTATTGAAGAAGCGCTCCAGCCCCTTTTCCGCACTCCGTACCCATGCCTCTTGGCCATCTCTACCCCATACTTCCTTGAGGTAATTGAAGCCAAAGTAGGGATGGAGAATAATTGAAGCAGCAAAGAGGGGTGACTCAGCAAGAGCTGAGTAATACTTATTCAGCTTCTGCCAAGCCAGCTCAATAGAGGTCCGAAGATTCACCTGGTACCCCTTCCGAAGACGACGGAACTGCGAAGTGGCTTCAGCCCTTCGCCGGGCCCAGTCAACCTCCACGTGATCCGGAAGAGAGCTCTCGTCGAAGGATCGCCGAGCTGAAGACCTCAGACTACGACTGTTGCGAGTAGGGAGTGGCCGGTCCTCCTCCTCCTCATCTTCCTCATCCTCCTGTACAAAAATAGGAGCAATCTCGTGATTGTAGTAATTCTTCCACTCCTCGAGGTGTTCAAGGATATACTCCATGCCAGTAATCACCTCCCAAAGGCGTCCATGACCGTCTCCCTTGCCCCATCCCTCCGTTCGTTTTGTCTGGAAAAAGAGGGGCTCCAGGAGGCTCTTGACCTCAACGAGAACAAGCCAATCCTCATCCGTTAAGTGATCAGAGATAGGAATTTGGAGGGATTCCTCCTCGTCGTTGAGACCTGAAAGGTAAGCCCGGATCTCATGCCTCTTCTCGACTGCCCTGTCGATCATTAAGTAGGTCGAATTCCACCTGGTATCATTGTTGAGGATCAACTGTAGCTCTGACGAGCTTCTGTTGAAGAGACAGTAATCAGAACCACCATCGACCTCCTTTGCGACCTTCTTGAAGCGTTCTGACCGTTGTGGAGAGGCGCGGATGAATCTCACGATGTTCCGAAGCTTGCCCACAGGCCCGGTCTTCCTCCAAAGTTTGAGATCTTCCTCATCGCGATGGACTGTCTGGTAGAATTCCGACTCGGCCTCGAAGGTCTCGAAGTCGCTGCCGAAGAGGAGGGACTTGGCCACAAGATTGAGGATGTGACCGTAACAGCGCATTCGATGTGCCTTGCAGTCTCGTGAAGTCATCCTGGGGTTTATCCGTGGGTAGAAGGAGGCCAAGCAAGTGTCGTTATTCGTAGCGTTGTCGCAGATCACTACTCCCATACGGCTGGCTAAGCCCCAATTCCTCACAGTATCTTCGAGGGTGGTCGCAAGGTTGACACCAGAGTGGTTTCCTTGTTGCTGAGTGAAGGCGAGGAGGCGCGATTGGTGCTTCCCCTTCGAGTCAAGGAAGTGAGAAGTGACAGCCATAAAAGCATAAATATTCGGCGATGTCCATAGGTCGAAAGAGAGATGAATCCTTGTAGAGGCTTCGCGGAGTTCAGCCTTGACTGTTGCTCTGCCTCGACTCCATATAGTCTCAAGGTGGTCAGCCATTGAGGTTTTACCCCATGGCACCTGAGCGAATAGATCGACGTTGTGGAAGCGAAGGAGGCGCTGGAGGAAGGTATCGTCGAAGTGGTTGAAAGGAAGGTCTTGACCAACAATCGTAGCAAGGGCGAGATCCCTAATAATAGCGACCTTCGATCGAGGGATACTCGAAGTGGTGAGGCGGGGACGTTGCGAGGGGGTTGGTGTGGCTGTCTCGTCGGAAGAGGGGTCATCCCTGTGCCCATCAATGGGGTCACAAGGGCTAATATGATGGACCCTTTATGAGATTAGTAAGTTGTGAATAGCTTCACGACAATAAAGACTTACCGACGTAGATGCTCTTGAGCAGAGCTGGTGGCGACTGCGGAGAAGAATTCGGGCCGCCCCTTGTCATCACATCGTTGGCAACACCAGTAGGCTGGCCCAGCTTCGTTGTTGCGACTGAGTTCGACAAGGAAGATTCCATAAGCCCGTACCCAAGTTGTACGGCCTCTTCCACCCTTACGGGCCAGCTGCTCCTCAATGACGAATCGCCGATTCCCCCATAGGATAGGTTGAAGGTCGGAGATGGAGGGATTCGAAGGGAGGGTGGCGGCGCGACTGGTAGCAACTTGCGCTGAGACCCTAGCTGGTGGCTGTCCTAATCTGGTAAGGGCAGTCGCAGTGAGAGGTTCTGACATCTACGAATAGCCTCATCAGTAGACTGTACGGTAGACAGAAAGAAACATTACCTTGCATGTATGGCAGAGGTGGTAACAGCAACAGGTAGTGACCACAAGGGGATCAAGTAGGAGCTGGGAAGGTAAGGTTGGATAAAGCTAATAATAGAAATACAGCTATTCAAATGGGAAAAACGAACGCCTTATATCGTCAGCGAAGGTTAAGGAAAGAAATTACCGATCAGTAAAGGGATGAAGGGGCTGGTGGGTGAAGTATGGAGGGTTAGGTATATGACAGAGGGAGACTGAAATCCAGCACGCTCATTGGTCAAAGCACCTTAGTCATAAGTCAAATCAGTCAATCCAAATCGGGGGGGTTGGCTTACTTATTTGGGTGGTCTGAATAGCTTCATTTGCTTGACTTAGTTGGACTTTGCGTTGTTGGCGTTGCTTTGGCGGCTGCGCTGGGGCCATGGTCTGCATCGAGACCGGTGTGGGTCTGTATGAGTTCGAAGGACGTCAAGCCAGTTGTGGATCGCATCGTAGAGAGCGACTTTCGGCTGGATCCGCAAGCCACCAGGAGCCAGATCTGGCTTTAGGTCATGATGCCACCTTATGCGAAGTGATAGAGGACGGTGAAATGGAAGCAGGTCTAGAACATCACGTAGAAAACACCATCCGCTGGAGGTGCTGGAGATGCCGCAGACACACTGGATCAACTTTTGGATGTGACGAAACTGAAGATGACTTTATACCGGATTAGCGCCGCATGTGGGAGCAACGCGATGGTATCGTGGGATAAGGAGTCAGTTTGAAGCTCCAAGAAGGCGTGATAGACACATTCACTGCGAGACGATTTCAGATGAACGAAACCATGGCCGGCGCATCATCAGAAAAGACGACCTGCCTGTACGACAAGAGGGCCAAGGACAAGGTCCGAAAATCCGGTGGCAGCGCCAAAAGGAAAGCGGTTCAGTTAGGCGAAGAGGCCCGTGTGTTTTCGGCTGTCGTCCACTTCAACCCAACATATGGACGGCTAGACGGGGCCATACATGTCCCCGAAGGCCAACACATTCCCGATGTGAACGGATTTGTAAGCTCTAGCGGAAACCCACCCTTGGAGACAGCAAGAGCTGATGCGAATCCGAACTAGTTGGCGGAACTCCTGAACGGCTTGCACAGCAAGAGTCGAAGACGCGACCCACAGCGGGCCCAGATGCGCCATCAGCCCGCACAGGACACACAAGGAGGCGGCAGCATGGAGATCGACGCCGCAGACGTCTCCCGCTACGTCGCTGCCGACAGTAACTCCGTTGCTTCGGCCGGCAATCCGAAAGCCGGTCATGGCGGTACTCTCACAGTAACAAAAGACAGCGACAATGAGATGCAGCGTAACAGGGGTATGGGAAGCGATTCGGCCGTCCGGGGTGCGAGCCGGGCTGTTGGAAGCCACGAAATGCCCGATGGCGCCGTTGCTGATGGTGTAAGTGGACATGATACAGTCGGTAGGCAGGACATCTTTGAGATGGAGGAGGCTGGAGACAAAGTGCAGACCGGACGATCCAAGGACGTCTCTCATTGGCAAGTGGTGATTGCAAAGAATGCGGAGGCCCCAAATGCACAAGTGGCACGTGCTGGTTCCGCCAGATCCCAAGCGCGTATAGTGCAACGGTTTTTGAGACAAGTGTCTCTGCGCATGCGGCTTGCAACCCGACAGGAACGGCTTCCGCTACACCGGATCGCGCACCAAGGCAGATGGAGAAGTACATCGTAGCTTATTTAAAGGCGTCGAATCCTAACACATAGTGTGCCGGGCGAATCGTTTTGTTTTTGAATTCGAATAGGTTTCTCATGATGCAGTGGGATGATGATCAGCTAGGCCCTCTACCCATGTAGTTACTTTTTCTTTTTCCTTTTCCATGGGAGATCGTCCAGTGCGTGCCGCGAGGCGGCAGAACGCGTTGGCCAGTTCTTCCCAAAGAAAAATCATTGCACGATATATCGCCCGTAGAATGTAGCATCATCACTAGACAGCGACTATAGAGTAGGGTGTATTGGGTAATCCTTGTGGTTTCTATCAACCTTGTTGTGTCATTCTCAGAGGTCGAAGACAGGACCGACGCGGGGGCGGCAGCCGCCTGTTCTTAGGCCGATGTGTTTCGGCGGCCGTGCACCTCCGTGTACCCGGTTTTTTCGGCGCAATCGAAGCAATAAAACAAGTTGTATCCAATCCGGACCATGTTCGCGTCTTCGAGGTCGTCAGTTGAGGTGAGCTCGGCCTCCTTGCGACAACGCAAACAACGAAGCTTGATAACCGTAGGCATAGACATGACGGAGACTGGTGAATGCATGTCTGTGGGGGTGATGAGTGCTTTGACTGGGAGATATAGCTTCTTCTCTGCACGCGCTGTCTGTCAATCTTTTCACAGCCAGAAACAGCCATAATCTGCTGCTCGAATCTCCAGTAGTGGCTGCGACCACCCACGACCCTGGTTTGGAGCATTATGACAGCGCGAACAGGCCGGCAAGGGGATTGCTATACTTGACAACGTCCATTGACGGCTCCGGCCACCAGCTTCAACCCTAGATACAGCGCCAGTCGGCATTAACAGTCATTTGCTCAAAGCAAGACACTGTGTGGAGCATGATCGGAGACTTTGCGAGTCCGAAGAGGAAGCTGTGCACATTTGCTCCGAACTTCAGCTTTCTGTAAGGGCCGATCCAGTACTGCTTCGGAGATATGGTATCCAACGTGGAGATCCGCATACGTACATGGACGACCCGAACGTGACTGTTCGATTGCTATGGAAGCGGTTCTGGATCTTGTCTCGTGGAAAATCAAGCTGCGAACCAGATATGAGCCTCGTGGGTAGGGCACGCGGTGGAGCAAGCAGTCCCCGCTGCGTGGCTGTAAGCAGCTCCTGCTGAAAGTCAGAATCGGGTCCAAACATAACGCCAGTCATCTAGAACGTAGTCGGCCATTGCAAGCGACCAGTCAGTGGGGCGTGCCGCTCGCAGCAAGTATGGCTTCCTTCATAGCAGCTTCTCAATGTCCAAAGCGAGAAACAGCCGCGGTGTGTTTTCCCAGACTCCCAGTGGTGGCATTCCTTGGTTTCTGGGCGATCGACAAAGCCAGATTGCTCGGAGACAGTGCGGGCGAGCAAAAAGTAGTTGTGGCTCTGCCTCATCCTCCGTTTGTGGCGCTAGGAGCCGTCTTGCGCGACACTAAGCCCCACAAATCGGCACACACGGTTGATCTTCACCGGCGACAAACATTATGCGGAGCAATTCCGGAATCCCGTGAGTGGCCTCAAGAGAAGAAAGGACGCAATGCCATGCCCAAGCCAAATAACCCCATCGAACAGTTGGCATGGGGGTTTTGGCAAAGGAATATTTTTCGTGAAGTATGATATCTGAGCGACCACCGCCATCACCAGACATTTAAGGCCTGCGCATTGGCCGGTTGGGCCCAAGCCCAATCACAAATATTGCGTTGAGGGAGCTAGCTCCTGCAACTTCAAGCGAGACCCGGCAGACAGCCGCCCCCACGCGTCGCAGCCACGCCTCTACTTTCTGTTGTGGGCTCCAAAGGCCCCCAACTACAGAAGCACGCTCACATATCATACATTGATCATGAATCATCTGCAAAACAGCTTGGCTGGTGTTATGGGACTAAAACCGAATCTTGTATTGTAACTTGGACCTTTCAGCGAGAGAAGAATCAGAAAGCCTGCTGCTTGGTTGTGTCTGTCACAGCCCACTGGTTGTCCGCGGCACGACTCTCTGGGCAGACTACGGTTTGCATGCCGCCATCTCCGATCGTGTTTTCAGCCTTGCAGCTGGTGTTTTGGTAGATAGTACCACGCGTGTAGAAATTTTGTACAACTCCAAAAATCCCTCACATCAAGTCCGATCCTACACTTCCACACCTGCAAAACATTGCGCGTAGCGCTCACCGGCGCTCGCACTCAAACATTGTCACGTCTCTGCACTGGCTCTACCTTGATCAAAGATAGGTTCCCAGGCGGCACCACGTGGAGGTTGCAGAGTCCGAATTTCGCCGCCCCCTTCACCTGGTGGCATCGCTGGCTAGTAACAGCGGAAAAGCAAGAACAACATGCAGAACCGGTGCGGCGGCATCGCTGGCTAGTAACAGCAGGAAAGCAAAGAACAACATGCAGAACCGGTGCGGCGGCATCGCTGGCTAGTAACAGCGGGAAAGCAAAGAACATCGTGCAGAACCGTTGCAGCGGCATGCAGAACCGGTGCGGCGGCATCGCTGGCTAGTAACAGCGGAAAAGCAGAAAACGAGGTGCAGAACCGTTGCAGCGGCATGCAGAACCGGTGCGGCGGCATCGCTGGAGAGCATCAGCGGGAAAGCAAGAACAACATGCAGAACCGTTGCGGCGGCATCGCTGGAGAGCATCAGCGGGAAAGCAAAACGTGCAGAAAACCGTTGCGGCGGCATCGCTCGAGGGCGGGAAAGCAAAAACGTGCAGAGATCCGTTGCGGCGGCATCGCTCGAAGGCGGGAAAGCAAAAAACGACATCGCTAGTGGCAACGTTGACAAAGCGTCAACGGCATCTCAGCAGATGGGGGCCAGAGGCCCAGCCCAACAGGAAATTTCCTTAATCCAAGTCGGACATGATGCCCCTACTTATATTTTTCTTACGCCCCTCTTTCTCCAGCCGCTCGCAAGGCTTCAATGTGAGGAGGCTGGTCGGCCCCTGTAAAGCTGACGTCACCAACCTACGGTCAGTCCTTGCGTTAACAAACATTCTTGGCTCTTGGTCAAAAGCAGATTGGCGCCCGCAGATCCAGCGCCGAGCTGGGGCGGGACGCAAATTATCAAACTCGATGTCACCGAATGAGCAAACGGTCGCATTTGGCCCTGGATGGACCAGGTCTAGATCAGGCGACAAGTTTGTGGAATCACCGGGGTGTCGGGGCTGGACTCGATGGAGGAAGAGAGGCAAGACCGGGGGGAGCGTCTTTTGGACCCTAGCTTTCATGCCGTCGTTTGAAGTGGGTCCTCCACGTTCGCGGTCTTTCGCTGCGCCGACGCGTGCAACCCCAATTGAAGCTTCTGCGACGAGACTGTCGCACCGGTTTTCCCCCATTCGACGGCAGTAGTGCTGTATCTCAATGAGAAGAGATTGCTGTTGACGTGTTGTATGTATCACTCGTCCTAACGCGTAGTGTGGGCGTGCTAAAACTGTCAAATTGAGAGGTAATCGTAGTCAACTGGTTGATGTACTTGTTTTAACTCGCTCGATCTGCGCGTGTGCTACGAAGAGCCCGAACAGGGGCTTGGCTCGCGGGGAGCTTTTTGTGGCTCTGTAAGCCCCGCGCCGCCAGGGTACCGAGACTACGTGTAAATCATATGGGCATCAATCTGACGAAAACCGAAACACAATCTTTGGCTGACGTTAGAGCGCTCTGTGGTCTTGCACAGAGATAGTGTCCGTGTCCAGATCGCGGACCAGCGTACTCATTACGTACATTTCCTGAGTGCGTATTCTCAGATCCCACATGACATCTTCCAAAAGTGTCATTTCAGCGTCATTAATGTCATCGTCTGTGAAATAAGACAAACACATCCTGGCCGTCAAGCCGATCCAGAATCGCGTTTCGTATGTGTCGTCTTCAAGATATTTCCGAGCAAGGATGATTGCCGCCAAGACCCGAAGACGCCGGCCCATCTCAGTCATCGGAGTCTTTTGCCCCCGGTGTGCAGCCCGCTCTAGGTAGATCAGACCGCCGCAGAATACAGCTCCGCTTATGTCGGCCCATAACAGCAGATGGCGCAGAAAGGCTTCCAAACCTGAGGGGAAGTTCCATATATCAGCGTTGACGGGCAGAATCCGTGCGAGGAAGCGCTCGACCACGCTATGAATACTACGTGGGGGAAGAGGGCGACGACAGAATTCTTCGAACCGCTCGACGTCCGCTGGTGTGTTCGGGATCGGGGCGGAGACAGCTGCTTGGTGATGGTCAACGGCGGCGTGAACACCAGACTGCAGCCATGATTGGCAAGGAACTATCGCGGAACGATACATTGGCGTTCTGCATGCCTAATGGCTGTCAAACATACGCGGTTGTGGGAGAAAGGGTTATGACAGTAGTTGGTTGGGCGACTGACCCTACTTAACGCTAGTTGTTAAGCCAGAAGTAGATCCCTCCAAGGTACTTAAACGGACCATGACCAGACAAGTGCTGCAGCAACGATGGAACCTCGTCGCACGTCAAGCGTTTACTCCGACACCTTCGAGCTCGATGACCTGCTGCTGAGGCTCACGAAGCAGGCTGATGAACAGTATGACACCGCTATGCCCCTGCTACTCCAGGAGAACATGACTCTCTATCGCGAGCTTACGGCGACGCGTCACCTGTGGAGGACCATGCTTGGCCTCGTGCGGGACCTTTTCGAGTTGGCAGATCAGCTGCATGAGTTGCTGAGGATGACGAGGTCGACATTGGAGCAGGAAAGAATGAGCTATCTGGCAAATTGCACCGCATTCTAGATTGTCAAAGCCCTATGAACCTTTTGGGCGGTCCGATCCACGCGCGCCTAGCAACGATGCATGTTCCCCTATACGTGGTTACGAACAACTCTTTGAAATAGAGATGCGCGCCCGAAGAACCAGCTCATTTCTACATAGAGTGCAAACATCAGTTCGAGACATGCTGGAATAGGCAGTCGCAGGGGGAAAATCTACCGGAATAGACCAGAGCCTGTTCATGATTCTAAAGTGCTTGTTTTCATGCTTTTGAACGGTGTATAAGCTTCGGGGGTTTTCCTCTGGGCCGACTTTTGCTCCTGTTTAAGTCGTCGATCATTCGTTTCGCTGATGCTGTTCTCCGTTCTTCAGTTCTCTCAAGGTATTGTACGTGTAGCTGAAGACGATGACGGGCGACGGCTTCCCCCTCCCCGATACGCTATTGACGATTAAGTCGAAACCTATGCGGTCTCTAGATATGACGAGATGGTGCTGGAAAAACGACAAAGAGATAGAGTGGCGGTGGTTTCTCCTAGCGAAAGTCTTTTCGTGGCTGTTGTTAGCCGGCTACATCGTCTTCACGTCCACGTTCGCGTCACTGGGGCGGTCGTAAGTTCTGGCAAGCATGGGTAGGGTTGGACAGACAGTCCCTCACTGGGTCAACAACTGTCTGATCGCTCTTGCGTCTATAACTTCAGGCGTGGCATCCATCGATCTGGCATGGTTGTGCTTCAGGTGGCGCGCGAACTATGTCTGGGTGTATCGTCATATCACCGTGCAAGAGGCTCTGTTCGACCAGGTTCCGTGAGAGTCGTCGTTCACAAGAACACAGTCCTACGTTGGTGAACGCGCTGATTGGATTTCTGTCTACTATTCTCAACATTTACACCGTTTACGGAGGCCAATGGTCGGCAACGTCGATAGCTACTGCAACAGTGACGGGCTGGTGGCTTGTCGTCTCGTGTGTTCCATGTGTGGTGTATCAATGTTTGCTGAACGGTCCACGTCGCAAGATGGAATGATGCATCCGGGGAGTTTATTGAGCGTCTTGTTCGCTTACACTCCCTTCGTAATCGATTGGGCGCCGGGCTAGTAGCTTGTGGCAATCGCTATTGGTGCAAGCACATCGGTGGGATTCATATGCTAGTTTCGTTGACTCATTCGGTAACCAAAACGCGCATCGCTTCGTCGTTTACTGATCATGATTCTATTCGGATAAGTGAAGATAGTTCATGCCTTATTCTGCTTTTTGCGACACAACTCAAGTCTATCAGCAGCAAGGTTCCCAAATTTTCACTGCGTGCCACGTGATTAAGCACCTTACAGTTGGATGTGTCTACAAAATCACCTCAGAAAGTGGAATGCAGACATTCACCGATGTGCAACTTGATTTTTGCGCCTATCGAAGTGAACACCATGCGCACAGTAGCCACTACTCGGGTTGAGAAGCCTAGCTGGATAGCTGATCGTGTGATACAGAGTCGTCTCTCTTCCGTCGCTAGTTTTGGAGCTGATATCCTACCTGCAAGCCTGCGCAATTGCCGAAATCTGCTTCCAGCAAGTCTACTTATACACAATCGAAAGGCCGTGAGATCGCCACATGAGCAGGAGCAGACGGTCAAATAAACATCATGAAACCTAACCGAAAGACCCAAATCGCCATCTTTCCGGCTCATCGTAACGTTGAAAACACTACTGTATCAGATCATAGGGTATACTCTGCGACCGATACGCCGGCAACGAACGATAACCTGCACATCGCATCACAGCCAGAGAAGAAAAAAGTGGACGCCACGTTTACGGACTCGGCACAGAATATCTTCCGCTCGCAGAAAACCCATTCCTCGGCCCGGACGTCAGACATCGAATGGAACTCGCCTTGGAAACATTACCAGGAGGAGTTCCAGCTACACGATCTCGGGGGCAGCCTGACAGTGGCGGTAAGACAGGGAACGCAAGTCCACGTCAGAAAGCTAGCTCTGCTGGAGTCGAAAGACGCTCTGTCAAAGTTCAGAAGGCTCCGCCACCAGAACATTATCGAGTTTATCCACGCGTACATGACAGACCCCTATCTACACGCCGTGTTCGAGCCCACGACGTTCAGCCTCTATCACTTGGCGAAGTGCCCGAAATATCCTGACGAAGCCCAGCTGGGTGCCATCGTTAGTCAGGTAAGTGACGGGAGGCAAGCATTTGCGGATCAAGAGTGACGTGTGCTGCGTTGTAGGTCGTGGACGGCCTCAGCTATCTAGAGGCCGAAGGCTTTGAACATCCCACGCTCGACAGCCGCAACATGTTGGTGACCGATGCGGGAGTAGTGAAGATTGGCAAGTACATCTGTAGCAGCTGGAGAGACGGAAGGCTGATGCTGTTGGGCTGTTGATCCGACGTCTAACATGGAGCAGCGAACCAAGAGCTTTGCCAGTCGCTGAAGGGTCACAGCCAGCACCACATTGAGACCGTAAGCCGCCTTGTTCAGTTTCTCATGCAAAAGTATTGCAAGGAGACGCCAGGTATCGACGACCTTGACCGCTGGCCTCCCGACTCGGACGGGTTTACCTTCCTAGTTGCAATCGATTCGGCGTCGTCAATCGACGAGTTGCAAAACGTTAGTAGTACCCGACGTTTGGTATTTGCACCCCCGTGGTCGCGTTTCTCACTGGTACCTGCAGCATCCGCTCATGAAACATCGCGACACCGACTGTCTCCTTGGTCTACTCAGCCTGGCACGTGTGTCAGTTTTCCCGAGAGAGTATAGCTGCAAGACCTAGGCAACGCCGGCGCCGAATCGAGCTTCTATCAGCCATTTTCTGCTCCGTAACAGATAACCCTACGTATTCTTTCCTACTAGACTTTTAGGCTTCTAGTTTTCAAACATTCATTCTTTTAGTCTCGTTCTTCCATGGAACACACGCAAGATCAATTTACGTGCCCTTCTGCCACCCTGACCACGACTTCGTCATGGATTGGGTCACCACCTTGTATGCAATCTGCCTTGCAGGCATGACTGCAGGTCTCGTTCTTGTGAACGTCTTGTCTCGCACAAGCAGAGCTCGAAGACGGCTCGCGCATCTCCTCGAAAAGCACTTGCTCTATCGACTTCTAGTCCATCGTCATTCTTTATTCGGTCCTTGGAATGTCGTGTCCTTGTTGCTTCCAATAGTGTACATGGGCGTGAACGCGTTCTGCCTGGCATTCCGGCCGTCAACCTTTCTCTCCCGCTCGGGGAACCTGGCCCTCCTCAACACACTCCCACTATTTGCCAGTCCCTGCTTAGACTTTACGGCAGACATACTGGCTATACCTTTTCGTCACTACGCGGCGATGCACAGGTGGCAGGGTCGCGTAGCAGCGATGCTTCTTGCGGCCCACATCGTCAGTGCCATGCAGAACGACAAGTATCAGGTCCAGGTCCCGGATGGCGTCAACGACCTTCTCCTGTTAATTGTAATGGAGGCCCTTTCTTGTCACCCGCTCGTGGACTTATGACTTCTGACCTCTTCTCGTAGGGTTCAATCGCAATGGTGGCAGCGGCGACAATCTCTTTTCCACCCTTTTTCCGCCGTCGCATCTACGAGCTTTGTCTGAGGACCCACCAGGCACTTGCTGCGTTGGCAGCGGTGGGGATCGCGCTGCACTTGCTATCGATTGCTGGCCGGTTTAGGCTGTGGGTGTGCATCTACCTCGCTGTGACGACACTGGCAGTCTTGGTCCAGGGCTGCTTGATGGCGTTTCGCAACAAGGCTATGGGACAAACGTTTGGAAGAGCCTACATCGACCACGTTACGGGAACCGTGCAGGTCTCAATCAAGCTGTCAAGGCCACTCAAGTTCCAGGCGGGCCAGTACCTGCTGTTGTGGATCCCGAGAGTCCGACTGTTTGAGTGCCACCCCTTTGTTGTGACTTCGTGGGCGGAAGCGGAACAAAGCATCGTCGATCTCTTCATCAAGCCCCGCCGAGGATTCACTTCCAGCCTGGTCCGATATTCTCACGGGCACGTCGTGCCCCGATTGGCCCTCCTCTCTGGGCCACACGGCGTCAGCGTGCCGGTGTGGGACTATGAGGCGGTACTCATGGTGGCTACAGACCACGGGATTTCTGCCCAGGCTCCGTATCTGAAGAAGCTCGTGTACGGCTACAACCACTGCAGAGGCCGCACGAGGCAGATACACCTTATTTGGCAGGTAACCAATCTTGGTAGGTCAAAGGAAGCTGCGAGCTCAAGGTACCATTTGCGTACTGACTATGAAGTATAACAGGGATCGTACATGCGGCCGAGTCAATCCTGAATCCTATACTGAACGATGACACGCTCGACGATGGCTATGTACGCACATATGAGTCCCCTCCTGAGCATTGGCCGACATTACTGACTGAGCTGAAAACAGATTCTCGAGATTTCCATTTACTATGACATGCGGGGACAAGGAATGTCCGTCGGAGATCTCAAGATGCTGATCCCGGGTTGCACCAGCGACGAGCTGATAACCAAGAGCGCTTCGACGCATGTCCTGAGCGCTTCTGATGTCGAACGACTGGTTACCAAGCATCTTTACGGTGGCACCGGTCGGTCACACGGTAAGCCGACTCGTGTGAGGGATTTCGGGACGAGAGCGCGACTTTACGTTGGCAGTCCCGATCTTGCGGCAGGCCTGTGGAAGGAGGCATCACGCATCTTCGAACGCACAGTGCAAGAAGCAGTTGGAAAAATGGGAGACATGTTGATTCTTGGTAAGAACTGTTTCTGCGGTGGCGATTCTTTTCTCACCAGCGCCGTAGTATCCGCCGCAAACGAAACACGGGACGCGCTTTGCGACCTTGCGGGAGGTTTCCTGATTGAACAAAACCACCCTCTGTACGACGAGTATCGGAAAGGACAAGCTATCCGCGAGTACCTTGAGACCAATGTCTGGCTGCGGGAGCTTGATTATCAGCCGGCGGACTGATGCACCTGAATGTTCACTTGGTCAAACTGCGAGCACGTTCCCGATAACTACTTTCAGTACGACTGTTAGGTATCGTCCCATGATTCAAGAAAAGACATGGCCAATTTTTACACCAGCAATTTGATCATCTTCCATTCGTGCCTCTTATATGTGCAGCGCGCGTGGACAACTGGCAGTTGATTGCCATAGGCTATGCCATATCGGCGCTTACCTGATTCATGGTTGGACGACCGGATCTCTCCACCGAAGGCCAATATCCATTGGCCAACAGAGCTGTGTCTACGGGACAAGGGCTAGGCGAGAGAAGCAGGCGCCAAACAGCTGTGGGACTGGCTGGGTCTCTGGCAGCTTGCCAGTGAGCCACTTCCGGCTGTGTTCATCTGAATTTGTCCCATTTCTATCTAGGTTCATTTCTGGCAATGTCCGGATTCTAGCTCTATTAACTAGCTGGTTCATAAGTGCATCGTGACTAGAAACGTGATCTGGGGGCCACATAAGCCACAGCGCCACAACAGCAGTATGAAAAACATGAAGTAAAAAGTTTGAAAAACCCCTTTGCGCCTTTTGTTGCGCACGAAAGAACCCACACCGTAGGTCGCCCTCCTCTGAATCCTGTCCGCTTTGCAAAGAAGCCTTCTCAATAGGTATTCTATTTCCTGTAAACCCAGCTTCTGATGTTGTCGGGGCAGACATCGTCTGGAAGTTCCGCAAAGAATGCAGTAATAGTTTTTCCACTTTTCCACGTGGTTTCTGGGGATGCATAGCTGAAACCTAAGTCTCGCGCGGGCATCGCCAAGTCGTGTGTAGACATGAACATAGACCGTGGGATGCCATTCTCTGCTTCGACGAAAACATGGGGTGAAACGCTTATCTCTCCTTCGCCAGAGCCCGGACGTAGAATGCCGTCAATATGAAGATGGATGGTCGTATTGGCTGTAGACATCCTGAACACAGATTTCCTCAACTCCAGCTCGCCGCTATCTGTCAACGAGCTGCTCAGCGCCTTTCTCAGCTCGGCGCGTACATGTTCGTCTGGAAATCGACCCGACATCTGTTGTTTGTTGTGACCAAGTGCAAGGAGCAAGTGAAAGTCTTCGGCTGTCTCTCCCGCAAGGATGTTTTTGAGATCGATGCCGATCAGGAACAGAAAGAGACCCTTGCTGGAGACCATCTTGAGGGAGGGCATCGGTCTCAAAGATGAGATTACTCATCGTAAGCCAGTCGCCACTGGTGTTGCTTGTAGTTGGGGTCATAGCTGTACTGTCTTCGATAGGTTTGGTAGTGTCTCAACGGTACACTACGTTGGCCTACCCCGAGTGTATAAGCATATTTGTGTCATCACTGAGAAAGCCGAGGCTGGTTCTGTTGAAAGAAAGCGCCCAAAACTGCAGTTCTGGCGCAAATGGCACGTCTCTTTTGGTTCTGCAAACCCCCACCGAAGTCAAAAGTGCGCGCATAGAGCAAACATCTCAAACAAAGCAGAGTCTGGGCCACTTCAATGGCTTTATCTAAGGTTACGGATATGCAACAGAGCATGTGTCCACGCTGTCGAAAATCCGAAATCAACTTCTGGGAAGGCGTCCGCATAGGGATATATTTCGAACTGGCAGGGGTCATGCTCTCAGCTCGCAAGTCTAGACTCCGTTATGGGTTCGCCTACTAACGAGGCTCATTCCGTCGCGATTTTGACTCCTGCGAGAATAAAGTCGGAAGCATAATAAAGCGCTGTTCAACCGCCGCGCCTCGATTGGAGTCAGCTCTGGCTCTAGCAAAGGAAGTGGCTTCTCTCTGCTCCTTGCGTTTTGTGTTCAGATCATGACGTGCTGTTCAGAGCGCGCCAAAATATTTGGCACTCGCTCGCTCAATTCCCACCTCAGTGACAAATTTGAATGAGGCCCAAGCCGCATTCCAGAAAGTCTACGCAACCATCAATTAACCATCTTATCTCCTTAAGCAATGCCATCAATCGTTGGTGATTCAGTTGGCGGCAGATCCAGAGAGCGAGTAAACAGCCTCCTTCGACGAGCGCTGGAAAATGCCCACCGTCGCGCTCGAGCAGACCCTCGCCTGCCTCCCCAGACAGAACTCCCCAGCCACGCAGAAGCTTGCGAACCGCCAGTCAGACTCGAAACGAGAGATCATCACGTGTCTTCTAGCATGTGCGAAGGAAAGACTCCATTGTTTTCGCTTCTGGACTCCTGCGAGCAGGACCACTGCAAGTAATGCGTCTTTCGTCAAAAAAAAGAGTGGCATCTGTGTGGGATCATGTTGGATGTTGAGCAGCCTCGTTGCTCGACAGATGGCGACGACACGGACAGGCATAGCATAGCAGTGAGGAAGCAAAGGTTGTTCATGCAAGGGCGGGCTCAGACGACCAGCGAAATTCCAAGTACGATTTCTATTGCAGTAACCTTGCTTGACCTAGCCCTTAACATATAAGATACCGAGAATGGTCCCGGTACCGGTTAATGCTTTTACAAGGAAAACAAGCAATACAAACCCTGCTGTCGTTCAAGAAAGTTACTCAAGAGTCATGGGTCCGTCTCTTCACAATCAAAGAGACCCAACTCCGATTGAATCCTTCTGACTGGATCGTCCCAGTCTACCTCATCTGAGGTTAAGATGAACAATCTTTCCAGTCGCTTTTGTGCGTCGTCCAAGATCTGCAATTGATGGTTGAGCCTCTGGATGCTCGAACCGATGCGATCGATGACCGGTTGCAATTCATTCGCTGTAATTCTCCACTGTGATGTGTCTATGGTATGTCTTTCGCTGCTTTCGTGTTGCTCGGCTGAGCCCGCAGCTTGGCAGTTTACGAGAGTCGTAAGCTTGTTTCTCGAATGACTTGCAGAGCGTACCCGCTCAGCCGAGATGCCGAGGCGAGCCAATGCCTTCTCTAGAGCCTGCTGACTGACCACCATGGGAGCGTCATTCTCGATCTCTGATGGACGGATGTCCGTATTGCGGCACACGAAATGTTTCAGGCGATCGAAGTTCGTGCCGCTCAGCCCACCCCCTCCTGAAGTGAATACAATCGTGATGTTGAGAGAAACGACGCCATGAATGTCCATTCTGGCTAGATGCATTACTATATGCCTTGCTTGGAGAGCAGCGAGGTACAGTGCGACGACGTTCAAAAATGGCGGGAGGGCGGACTGATGAAATACTGCGCTCGGTGGCGTATCTATGGCACCCTCCTCGACACGATCCTTGTCCGATAAGCAGGTTAAATGCGCCGCTCGCCTGGTTTGTCTTCTCAACAGCCATGAGAGGCTTGAAGTTCACTCGACAGGCGACGTCCAATTGTATGGGAAGCAGCCTTCTGTATGTGTATTTACTCTTGAGACGTGACTGCAGCGGCATATGACTGTGAGCAAGAAGCCAACCTCGCCATACACCTCTGAACCGACTACAAGAATAAATGTGCATCTCTTCTACCGGCTCACTACTGCTTCTGTCGTAAATGGCTGAATTGATGAGAAAAGAAAGCCGCATTTTATCATTCGGAACGCTTCCAACCCGCCGATCCCCTTTCTAGGTGAAGATCTGGAAGAGGGCCAACGCACACATAACCAAACTTGCCGCCAAATCGCCAATAGATGCCCCAAAAACATTTCCCTTGCTTGCTTCGACACCGAGCAGGTCCGCGACAGCTTGAGACGTTGTATGCAGCGAGATCGCAAAACCTGTCACTACCGCGAAGAGCACGACAGCAACAACGTTCAACCCAAACGAGACAAAGCTGAGTAGTCTAAACTTGAGGCCGGCAAGCAAGAGTATAGTCGAAACTAACACCAGCCCGAGCCCGGCGGAAAGAACGGTTTCCAAGTTCGGGCATTTGTCCACCAGCCCTTGCAACTTTTCGATCTCCTGGGGTGAAGGGAGGAACGGGGAAAGGTCTTGGACCAGACGAAGGGCAGAGCCAGGGATGGCGGTGCATCGAGAATCCACACATGCGTACTTTGTTCCCACGGACACGCTTGACGGCAGACTCGCGGCCACCAAAGACTCTCCCGACGCGACTGCGGCGGTGACCACGCTGGACGCCACACTCTTCACCGCCGTGGCAATAGACCCAATCACATCGGGAACCTGGACGAAACGTCGTGCTCGTTCGTGCAGCTTTGCTACTGTTAGCCACGGTTTCTCATGCTGACGGGGCACGCACCATAATCTGCACTATGCCCTTTTTCTCGTTCGCTTCATCTTGCAGAACCCTGACGGTTAATGCAAGTATCACTACCGCCAAGATGACGTGGAGGGCTGTCACTATCTTGGATATCATTGTGATAAAGACGGCCAATAGACTTGTGTGGGCGGTCTAGAAAAGTCAACCGGAGACCGATAAGAAAAGAGCGCATAAATAGTGTGACAAGTACGGCCCGTCATTTCCTTCAACGTACACAGGTGCGCAGATATCTAACGCTGGAGCTACTTCTGACGGCACCGGGTACACCGCAAAGTATACAACGTCAAGATGCGTTCATCGCTGCAGCTGGTTGTGGATTCTCTTGCTGGCGGGGGGCAAGGCAGGGTGGAGGCTACGTCTATACAATATGTGACATTCACCCGAGAAGGCCGAAACAGACTCCCCATGCAGGAGTCATGGGTAGTTGACAGTGTGACCTTGAATGACGATCCAAAGGTTGGGAAGGCTACGACACAGCAGGAACTCTGGACTTGGCCCAACACCAGCCAAGCTGTGGTAAATGGGCTTGGAGTGCAGTGGCAGTCTCAGCGTTTCTCTGTCGCAAGCCCGGTTCAGCCACGACCGAAATCGGTTTCCGGCTCTTGGCCTTTGGGAACGCATCCATCGCCGCTGTTTGTTGATCTTTCTGGCTGATAAGAGATGCTGTGAAATATTCGGCCACCTGCTACAAGGTTGACGCTACCGTCTCCAGAAATCAATAAACGGCTTTGAGTATGATCCAACCTGGCAAGTAGGGAGGTATCAGCTGTTTGTGGCTTCACTACAAAGTAACGTTAGCTTCCGGCGATTACTGCACTTTGACCTCCGCGTACCATGTCAGCGAGAGTAGCCATGAATGGCTGCGGCGATAACGCTTCTGGAACCAAGAGACGGAAACGGATACTGGTAGCGGCTGTATTGCAAGTACCATGTATGCCATCGCTCAACGAATCACGAACGGCCAGGATGAAGAAGAACTGTGAGCCGCAGCCCACCAATCGACTTTCACGAGGCCGCATCTACCACGTCAATGATGGTGATCATTATGAAGTCTCTTCTAACACAAATAGTACAATACATCATGCGCCATAAGCGGCCGTCTGAGGTGCTTGTTTTGTATTGTGACATATCCGGCCCAGCTCGCAAACGACTATTCGTGTACTCTAGCCAGGGCCCCACCTGGAGATTGAAATGGCTGCCCGCGGATCGAGGCTTGTGTAAGCAGCGAACTCGGGCTCCATGAACTCTTGGTAGGCCTTCAGGTGATAGTTATCAATCATCAATCGGTCGTTTGGGAGGCTACCTTGGACCAAAGCTGCGCATAGTCCTTTCGCAGCTTCTACATAGCTTGATAGGTTGTTGTACGTATTATCGAGCCGCTCACGGACTTGCTCGAGCTGGTCCTGCCGCTCTTGTGTGTTCATACGCTCCAAATGTGCCTTTTCCGGCACAACACAAAGAAGCACATACTGAGCGGGCCCCCAGTCGTGGCGCAGCTGGCAGATATCGTGCCAGATTTTAAACCGTGTCTGGAGAGTTTTCATTTGCATGGGCATGCTGACCTTTTGGCCACTACCGAGACGGGACATCTGCCTGTAAAACAGCACGCCACTGTAGCGACGATAGAACTCGCTCTTGAAGCCGTTCTTGATGGCAGACCATATCACTGACAGTTCAGTGCTTTCTGACAAGCGAGAGCTTCGGTAGAAAGCCACGGCCTCGCTCAACATGTCAAGAATGGTCTTGCACTGCATGGGCATTTTTGGCGGCATCCTGGGCATCCTCATGTCGAAGACCCGACCGCTGCGCAGCAAGGTGGACTTCGCGCGACTGGGCGCGGTTAACTGCGAGGACGACAATGGATTGTGCGGGGCTCGTGGCGACACAATCGTTCCGGTGTCAGACGTTCGTTCTCTTGACGAGGGGTACTCCTCAGCCGATGGAGAAGACTGGCTTGCTGGCTCAGGCGAGGCACCGAACGTGAAATCGCCGCCTTCTTCCATGTCTGCTGTGAAGGTCGAGGCTGCCGGGGTGAGATCGTTGCCTTCGGATATAAAAGCTTCATCAAAGAAGAGAGAATTCTCCGCTTGCGCTTCCTGAATCCGGATGGAGATATCAGAATCCTTCACGTTCAGGCTTTTCACCAACAGCTCTATAAATAGTCGTGCTCTCGCATCCCGGAGGAAGGTGCTGTCGGCACGCTGCATCGGCACACCTCCACCGGCCAGCATTCGCATACCCAAAAGCATCAACACCCCTGAGTCTTCTAGACGCGCCGCGAGGGCAGGATGGGAGAAGCGAATCAAACGACGAGGAAACATGACTTGTAGCTGCTGTTCTAGTTTTGAGCCGTCTTCGACGCGCATTCCGTACACTTGCACGCAATCTGTGTAAGCAATAGCGGCAAACCAGGTTCCATTATAAATGCATGGAATGAATGTTGTGGCATCCGGCGTGCCTAAAAGCCCTGCTTGGTTCTCGATGGTGCCGGATGTAATGGAGATGGGATCTCTAAAGTGGAAAGATGGGTAGGATGATCGTAGTAGCTGGAGATAACCGGCGACTACGTCGAGATCTACGTGATCATCTCGGGCAAGACGCCACAACGATGGAGTGACTCCTTGTTCTGCGTTATGAACAGAACAGCCCACAGTCTGCATATAGTTGATCCATTCGTTGGTGACATGGAATGGCATGCTCTCTTGCTTGAAGAAATCTTCCCTTGGTGGGAACTCTACGGCTGTCCCTTCTGTGTCGTGGCAAAACGCCAGCGGGTAGCGACTTCGAACGAGCCGCAAAGCGCATTGCAACATCTCCATCGTTGCAGAGGAGAAAGGGTGTGTAGAAAGACGATGGAAGACTTCGTACTCGTCCATATTGAACTGGATGCACAGCGAGGCCTCGGGTCAATTCCTCAGAAGTGTGAAGGGGTTTTGTATTGGGGCGTTTGAGCTGTCTGCAAACTGGGGTTGCAAGGGCTCGCTCTGAGAATATTTGCAGATCTGCGGACATGACGGGTACATTCTAGCTGAAATTGGCTCTTGGCTTAGGGACACAAAATGAAGCGCAGTTTTCGTCTCCTATCAATAGTGGCGGTGAAGAATGACAGTTTAAAGAAAACAAGCAGGCTACAGTGCGAATGGTGTCGAAGGGTGGATCTATAACGGCAGTTCTGGCAACCATTAGCCGCAAGGACGGGGCGGCATAAGTCGACCGTCGATCGAGAAGCCAATAACTGGACTCAAATCACTTCACCTTTATGGCCAGAGGCTGTAGATGAATTTGATGCCTGGGTGCCCACAATGCTTATACGGCCGAAGGTGGGTTTCGAAGCAGGTGCCTTTACATGAATCCTAATTAGCTATATAAAGACAGCGTCGTCTTCCAAGCGCAGCCCTAGAACTAGTGCAGTGCCTTTTTTCGGTACACGTCGTGAAAAATCTTTTTTACCAGTGAATCCACTTCTTGAAATGCATCGCCAGCAATCTTTCCATGTTGATGAGCCAAAAGATGGTGGTATCGACCGAGACTCAATAGTCGAGTGGAAACCTTCGAGACGCCAGCTCTCCATCATGGCAACACTGGCCTTGCTATCGCTTATGGTTGCTCTCGACGCCTGTGTCATTGTCACCTCGTTGCATGTCAGTTGTATTTTCAGGGCAACGTCCGTCACATACCAAGCTTACAGTCGCAGGCTATCATCGAGGACCTCGGGCTCAGCACATACGACGGCTTCTGGATCGGCACGGCTTACCTGCTGGCCAACGCCGTGATGATGCCTTTCATCGCCGACCTTAGCCATGTGTTTGGTCGACGGCCGTGCTTGACTGTTTCCGTCGCTTCCTTCGCTCTCGGCACCATATTCTGCTGCGTGTCCAACTCGATCGGCTTGATGCTGGTTGGGCGATCTTTTCAGGGCGTCGGCGGTGCTGGTATCATCGTCTTGTGCTTGGTCATTTTCACCGATATTGTTCCATTGCGATTGCGGCCGAAGTGGTACGGTCTAGTGTGAGCAGATCCTGGCGAACTCTCTTTTTTTTGCTCCGGTCCGCTAACATGCAGGTCATCCACAGTCTGGGGGCGTGGGCGTTGGGCAACTGTGTCGGCCCTATACTGGGCGGCGTCATTGCCCAGAACACATCTTGGCGTTGGATTTTCTACATCATGTTTCCGTTCTGCGCCGCCGGCTTGGTTCTCGTGCCTTGGCTAGTCAACACCGAGCCACCAGCTGCTGCGATAAGAGAGAAACTGACGAAGATGGACTGGCTCGGTAACGCCCTGTTCGTCGGCTCGGCAACGTTGTTATTGGTGGCTGTCTCTTGGGGCGGCTTGCGCTACAGTTGGAGGAGCGTCGGCAGTCTCCTGCCTCTGTTTCTCGGTGCGGTTGGCATGGTCTGCACCATGATTTACGAGTCACGCTTCGCAACGTATCCGTTCCTGCGTCGGCGACTTTTCCAAACCGCCAGCTCTATCGCAACGTATGCTTGCGGCACAATCCAGGGGCTTGTGGTACGGTTGACATGGCATCGCGTGTGCGCGAGATAGAGTGCTAACGATGATCACAGATGTACGGGCAGCTGTACTACGTGCCTCTTTATTTCACGGATGTCCGGAGCTTCACGCCGGTCCAGACTGGCATCGCACTTTTCCCGGTGATGTTTACGCTGGTGCCGGCGTCCATCATCACCGGCCGACTCGTGACAAAAACGAACAACTACCGATATCCGATCTGGGTTGGCTGGACGCTGGCCAGTATTGCATCCGGTCTGATGCTGCTCTGGGACGCCGACACGCCAGCGAACGTATGGGCACCAACGCTCGTTCTGCTTGGCCTCGGCCACGGCGCCATTCTAAACGCGCAAAACATGGCCTCGCATGCCATCTGCAACGAAGGCGACGAGGGCATTGCCGCCGCAATGTATGCTTTTCTCAGACAGTTTGGCATGGCACTCGGGGTCGGCGTTGGCGGCTCCACCTTCCAGAATGTCATGCTGCTCAAGCTGGAGAGATACGGGTTGTCGGCCGTCGACGCACACGGAGGTACCGACGCTGTCGCAGCCATTTTGAGCGCTTCCAGCGATCCCGAGCTGCGGCCCAAGATCTTGGATGCGTACGTCTACGGCTTGCGAGGCGTCTACGGCCTGTACGTTGGCATGTCAGGAGCGGCGCTTTTGATGAGCCTCTCGATCAGAGGCGTGTCAATGAACAAAGGTCTTCAGTCCGAACGTGGGATACATGTTGAGGAGACGGGGCATGGAGGAGTCCAGCAAGCACAGGATTGAACGTGCTTCCAATCCGGCGTTTTCGCCTACGCCTATAGTGCTAGAAGGCCATCGTGAAGCAAATGCTAGGATTGTAAACATCACAAACAACTCTTAAGTACCAAGCACCTCTGTACGATCTGGAGATGAAATAAAAATGGCAATCGTGTGAAGAACGATGCGCGGTTGTGGGGGAAGCTGCACGCACAGATTCCAAGTAGGTGCTTCTTCGGTGCCATCGTGGGTTTCTGGCTTCGTAGAACTGGGCTATTGACGTTGCTACCTGCCATGCGTTCTACTGGCGGCCGTCGGAATGAGGAAGCGCCCCATCAAAATAAGTCGGAGCATAGCCCGATGACTTTAAGGTGACACATGCGCCGGGACGGGGCATCCTTTCACACTGTCTCCATACCCCATGGCAAGGTATACGCATTTGGAAATGTTGACGTATACGATTGGCTTCCGGCGAGCTGAGTCAGCCGTCCAGACATCCACATCGTGTGACGGGCCACTTTGACCAATAGAACGGCAGAATTCCAACCGCAACGGACCGCAAGCCACTGATCAAGGGTCGCATTGGCAAACAAGTGTTAGGTCTCCAGTTCCGCAGTGTCATACCCGCCGCACTTGATTTTATGATTAGATTACTGTGATACATGCCCAGAGACTTAGGACGCGCGCCAACAACATCCCCCAATGACAAGCCGCAACAGGACGTGTAATAGACATCGCAGAAGGCAACAAACGGATTAATTTAAGTATGCGACAGGCTATTCTGCTGCCTGCCTATCGTCTTAGCTGCCATGATCACCAGAAATATGTCGCTACGCCGTAAAACGCAGTTCGTCAATGCGGGGCGCAAGGAGCAATAAGTAGATCGAAACGAGTTCCTCACTCGCTGCTTTTCTCCTGAAGCTCAAATCTGGGCGCTCGAAGCGCACCAACACCCCTTAAGTAGAAAGCTCACGAATCACAATGTCAAACCCCAACCAGCTGACTTGCTCTGTGTTTACCACATCCCCATGAAAGGCTTGGTGGCCACAGAACAAAATGCCACTGTCGTTCCCGACTACGTCATCTGAGAAACGTCAGTTGTTTGCAACCACACGGTAGATTGTGCATTCTACTTAGGTCTATGCCGTGATCAGCATGGTATCGGCTGCCGCCTGAGGCCTTCGTGCTGCACTTGTAATTGGCCCACGATGTCGTCGAGTTGTCGGACGAACAGGAGTCAGCGGACCGGGAAAAGTATCCCCTTAGAAGTGATGAGTGCTTTGCCACAGTGTGTCGGAGAAATACCCACTCGTCTTGCGCCATCAAATTACCGTCAACATTCACCAGGCAATGATTCAGATCAAGGACTGACCAGCGCCAGGTGCCTGTTGTGGTCCTGCAGTACGCGGCCATCTTGTTCTTTTCGCTCTTGAGGGTACCCCAGTCAACGCAAGAAGATAGAAAACCGCGGGGTTGGAGGGGGGTCTCTCTTCCCATAAGCTGGGCCGCCGTCCGCTCTCCTCTTGCGTGTCCCAAGAGACTGCATACAATAGCCAAGCGGCTCAGAACTTTGGTAATTGAAAAGGCCATCTCACGCACAATGATTGACTTTTTGGCGAAGACAGCCGCATCTGCGTCAGAGACGGCAACGTCTTTATACATTGAAGATCAGCCAACATTGGCCGTGACAATGAGCACGGCGGATATGTGCTACATAACAGCGGACTTGCCATGCGCCGTCTGCGTCCGCGCAATAGGTCCTAAAGCCAGTAAGATACATGAACCACCGTGAAGTCAAATCCGGCTTTTTTCTGCTGAATATTGAGCTAAGCCGAAGCGCGTCTAGGTGCGTGAGGCCGGGAAGCCAAACCTGGATTTTGTGTCAATGTATAAAAACACTATGGCTAGTGTCTGTCAACTCTTTTTGCCACACTTCAATGCACCTTCTTTGCAATGACACCAGTCGAAGTTGGCATTATCGGAGGACTCGCAGGCATACTGTTTCTTCTGACTGTGTTGTTATGCAGCGTTTGCAGCATCAGGAGAGAACAAAAGCGCGGTCATCCCACGGCCTATGCTGTGAGTCGTGCCACAGTCGGGCCCACATCGCATAACCCTGATTATTACTAGATATCTTGATTCCCTGGGGTATAGCACTTGGCAGGACCGGATACCGCGTGGGGGTGCACGGATCTGGCGTCGTCTGAAGTGGTCTGGGCTATCAAGCTTTATTTGCGAAGCTAAGGGTATGAGTCGTGATGATTCTTATTAATCAGCCTTAGGCTGCACTGCATAAACGAGATACACAGCCCTTGACCTGTGTTGCATGTATGAGGTCGAGCCGCCTTGAGTGTGGGCACTGGACTGCAGACGTGTGAAGCGCACATGACGGTTTTTGGCACTCCAAAACCCTCCACCCACGGAGCCGGCACAAGTATAACACTGCTCTTCCCCCTTTGACCAAAACCTAACTTTTACTACAGGATCAGCCATCTCAATCACCAACTTCACCTTCAATCACTTTTAACTATGGATGCAGATGTGGCTACGTAGCTAATGCACCTAACACGCTTACCAAAGTCTTATATGAGGCTTGACGACGTCCTGCTTGACCTTGACGAAGCAGAAGATATAGTAAACGCGATGCAGGCCGTCATGATAGATATTCCTAGTGATTGGACCTGGCCTGACCATAAGATTCATCTTGCAAGCCGGTAAGCCAGTGGAGATGATAACGAAGACAAAGAGGAGCGACAGCGTTATCCCAGCGAGAGCGAACAAGAATATACCAGCAGGATGCAAAGAATGGCAGCTTGGCCACAATTGGAAGCTGGTCTGCAGGCCCGATGGCTAAGATGCGCCATCATTACGACTCAAGCACTTAATTATCTCTAACGATGTAAAGAAGAAGAACATTTGTTGCGGGGTAAATCTGGCGACTACTACTATTACTATAACCCCAAAAATTTTTACGAGTACACGTGGATGTGCCTGAATCAAGGCCACGGTCTAAGATCTTGGAAATCCTTGCCGAAAATGCCTTCGGCATCACACTACAGTGATGGGACTTGGTACTGCTCTAATTCAATCATCATGGTTAAAGAAACGGTGATGCGGTGGCATAAGGGTGCCAATTTGAGCCGTTTAATTCCTGTTTTGACTTTGGACGACGTTTGGCCAATTTCCGCGGGTACATCGAAGGCGATGGACAAAGAATCTAGAGCAAAGCCAAAGACAAGGCGCAGCAGGAGAAGGAAATGGGTCGCTAGGCAGACACATGTAAGCAATGGGGCCGCGATTACCCCCACTGCAGGAACCACCCTGCTTTAGTAAGCAAGAACATGTATCTGGGCTTAATCAGGGCAGCCTGCTTGCGAGGGAGAGGACAACTTCACGGAGGCGCAGGCCTAACTCTTCCGACAGATTCGCAGAATAGCGCGAATACCTTAATAATCTTCTCTTTTCTCAAGACTCTTTTTCACACACTTGGTTGCTATTCTCTGCCCATAACAGCATGCTTGAGTTGCCGCACAGTTGTTATGAGCCAAGCGGGGATAGAAATGCAAAAGACGAAAATCGCGTCTATTGCTTAGAGCCTGCTGTACGCAGTAGGGTTGTTAGATTGAAAGTGGCTTGTATTATCAAACGGTGATCCAACGCAAGGCCGCTTATAAAGTCGGGGTCGCTGAGAAAGCCGGTCACGGTCGCGTGGAAAGTAGAGGCGGTCAATCTAGGCAGAATCGATTTACACCGCAAGGTGCAGCGAGGCAGCACGAAAGAACGGTAAGGAAAGCAGTAGAGCAAACTATGTACAGCTGTGAGCATACTGTACTGTAAGCCGCTTCCTCTTACAGTATTCAACACTCCGTAAGATTATAAGCGTGTCCCACATATTGTTAACTTGACTGGTATGTACACTAGAAAGCACTGTTGGCGATGTGGCAGGGGTTACCATGTTCGCAATGTTCCTTACCAGCAAGAAGATCTATAAATACCTGCGATGAATTCCTTTCCCAAAGTCAAGAACCCCAAATCAGTTCCAGTGGCGCCTGCATTATTCTAACCTGGGACCTGTCTATATTTCTGGTCTTTCCGTCGTCATCATTCTTGACTGCCTTGTCTCCCACCCACCAGCGACTCATCCAGTAGTGACTCCCACCACCAAGACCAAAATGACCATACCGAGACAGCGTAACGGTTTTATCGCCCCCTGCAAGATTCTGCTGTACGCTAACTTATCCCCTGTAGCATCCACGGCCCTTGTGCGACTAAATCACTTGTACCCGACAATCCTTCTCGCATGCGCTGTTTTGGGTGCCAACACCATGGCTGTCTTATCGAGTGTCCCTCCAACAACCACATCGATGCTGGCTTGTTTTTCGAGGTTTCTGCTGGTCACTTCTGCCATCACAACAGCCTTCACCGCAATCATAACGATTGTGCTCTCGTTCGTGTTCCATTCCCACCGTGGCAGTTGGGTCGTGGCCTGGATCCCGGTTTTTTCCCTCGAATGCGCGTCTCTACAGCTGATCATCGGGATGTTGTTATGGTTTATGGCTGCCAATGCGTGGCAGTTGGCTTTTATTCTCGCCCTCTGGTCTGGATTCCTATTTTTGGTAACCGTGGGCACAGCTGGATGGATTGCCGCGGGGACGGACTCATTCATTTTCTCCGGTATCCGGTAAGGAAGTCGTTGGTGGAATGGCAAATCGTGTTTCCATCACATCCGGCATAAAGTGGGACTGTCATGTAACCTGGGTGTATGCGTCGATACGCAAGACATGATTAATTAGTACAGTCACAACCAAAGCCGGGTTCTAGCCCTTGGTTTGATTGAGTAATTCTTTTGACGCCGCAGTTCCTGGCTGCTCCTGCTGACATACTACGCAAAGACGAGCGTGCAAGTCTGACCCTACTTCTTCGTGAAAGCCAGAACCAGCTTCATCTCCACTTTTGTCGCCCAGTCGAATTATACCAAGAGCCGATTATTGCATCTTAGAGAAGGCACCGTCAACCATGCAGCAGGGGTTCCATATTCTATGACATTACTGTGCTTACCAGCGGGAAAGCCCATATATAGTTGCAGTTGTTCAATCCCCAAAAGCGAAGAGCTGGAAACTGTTTTCGGTTGCAACGGTAGAATGCTGCTGAAGATTGCCATGAGAAGAAAGGACCTATTCGTTCGACACCGTCATCATCACCGTTACAGTATGTGTCATGACAAGAACCTATGCCCAGGTCAAGAACACCATAGTCGCCTCAGACCTTTCCATATAGCAGACTTTTCTCGGACAAAGAAAGTCGAGCGAATGAAGCTTGGCTGTGGCACTGAAAGAACCCAAGACTGTAGCTGCTTTTCGATCGCCTGAGCCTATTTGTAGTACTGTGTCCCAGCCATCGTTGGGACGCCAAGGCTGCTCGTTCTATCTGTCCTTTCCCTGACGCTGCCTCGTTTTTCCTATTCATCCCCACTATCCGGGTAGTCATAGGATTGCACATTGAAGTGTTTGACGACTAGAGGAGCGTTTTTCCCCTCACTCATGATAACAGCGGACTCCCCAAACTCGGAGACGCTGGTTGCGAGTGTGTTGAGCGAGCTGATGACACCCTTCTGGCGTATGCTAAACAAGATAAGGCAGGATAGACCCCTGATGTCGTGTTTTTTGTATCCTGTAAGTTGGGAATGCAGATCTGACTGATTTTCGTTAATAGTGGCTTCGCCGAATTGAGCAACGTTCACCTACCCAGACTAGCCAATAAGGATTATCTTTGCATTTCACCCTCCTGAGAATTTCTAGCGATAGGCAATACGATGCAGCTGCAATTTGACTCGGCCTGATACCAATGAACCTCTCATCGAGCACGGTACTCGCAGCTAAATATTTCGCCAGATGAAGAACGTCTGGTCTCGTTCCATCGAGGCTGGCTATGTAACCCAAGAAGGAGAAAGGAGTTGGTGTCCAAAGAGTGTAGTTCAGGTTCTTAAGCAACTGCGCTTCGATATGTGGTATATCCTCTTCATCATAGTAGTAGTGGTACGAGGGCTGAAGGTCAAATGCGGAAGGAGGGTGTTCCGTGCTGCTGTTGTATTGAAATGCTACTGCCAAGATGATTGCGCCAAGAAACCCTAGATGGTTTGTTGCGGCCTTCTTACAGAGGAACCGGTCTAACCAGTTGACCGCCAAAAAGACTGTCTCGAACGAGGTTTCGAGCCGTTTGCAGTATAGTAGAAAACGCTTGACGAGCTTTCTACGATCACCCCAGTCACGGTAAGGATGGAGTGTGATATAATTGCCAAAAGGTAACGTGTTGGTCTAGCCAGTTAGCTATTGCAATTTAGTCGTGAACGTGTTCATATCTTGCCTCTAACTTAACCAGGTCGGCAAACGCTTTCTCGTCATTTCGGCTGGAAGAAATCGAATTCATAGTGTCTCTCAAGAGGACAGGATTCTCAAAGATAGCCACGTTCGAACGTTGAAAACATGGACTGAGACTGAAGAGTGATTTATGTCTATTTAATGAAGTACCACGCGGCCTGAACGAGCTCCGTTGCGCACTATGAAGCAATCAGCTCTAAGATCCATTTGTGGTTAGGTCCGAAAGCTGCCCTCGTAAGGCGCACATCTATGCAGCAAGCGAACAGCATACACGTCCTAGAAACTGCTGTGATTACGTATGTACGAACTCCTCTGGTGAGAAGCAAGAATCGAAGGCAGCTGTCAAATGCCCGTCTCGGTGCACCCATGCGGAGAGCTTCAGCTGGATAGATACCCTGCCCTAGCGGCATAAGCTAATATAAGTAAGAAAGATGCCGGCTGTCGGTTACTCGCGAAATCCGCAAAATACAAATCCATGTTTAAGTATCAATGACTTCCCAAAATTTGACAAAGAAACAGAAAACAGCAGTGGTGGACTTTATATCATCCCTATTCTCATGCCCCGAAGCAAAAAGAAACGGATTCGCCCTCCTTGGTAAGGATCTCGAGGGTCTGCTCAAAAACGGCAACGCGCCAAGCTACGTGGCTCTGCGGTCTTTGGAGTTCTCGGACAATCATTCACATTACGAACTGCACGAATGCCTCACGAGTCCGGATCAGAAGTTCGACCGCAACAGCAAAGAATACCGCATTGGCGATGTGGCCATCAACATCTCGGGATGCCTCACCAACCATGGCGCTACACAAGTCACCGGCTTCGACAGGCTATTCCATCTCAGCAATTCCGTTTTGACAACAACGGCTCTCGTATACATGGACGAGAGGCTGTCGGTGCAAACGTTGGAGATAAAAGATCACGGGTGTTTGTGGAAGTCGACATATCAAGTGCCGCTGCAACTCAGCTCCTCCCGTGTGTCGGAAGGCCATCTTCACTGGGAAGTCACTCTAATCAAGCCACAAGAGACAGTAGAGGATGAGGGAGAAAGCTTTGAAGATATGAAACGTGTCATGGAAACCGGCGAATTGGACCCGCGAGTCTACAGGATTTGTGAATCCATTCGTGGTTTAAAATAAAATAGACGAAGTGAGCAAATGGGAAATCAAATATGATGAACCTGCACGAATCCGGCGTGTGGTGGCACTCATAGCGTAACTACACAACCATGTGGGTAAAGATGTCTTCAGATCCTGTAAAGAAGCATTTTTATTACTACATACGGTATAACGAACCAACTGAACAGCGACGCGTAGTAGATGGTCGTTTCAAGCGATAGAACCACGCGTCAGGGCTGACAAGCCTGTCTTCGGCATCCATAGTATCCCATTGAAGCCATGCCACTCCTTGGCCAGACTCGTTGATTGTGAAGTAGAAAGATGTTGTTTACGCCGTAGTGATGCTGTCGGGACCACTCACCACACGCCAGGACGAGTCTGATGGTTGAAGGTTGTCTTGTTGAGAACGGCAGGCAGACCAGAAACGGCGTTCGTGTTCGCATCCTTACTGTCTCATTTCATACACTATGGCGCGCAAAGCCTCCTCTGTCCTATGCTGATGATGGCTGAGGCTCACCCGCTGATCAACGCAGGCGTTCTGCTCAGCCGAGAAGCTCATCAGAACCATGTTGATCAACTGCAGATTACCTTCTGCTTTGGCAACTTGGGCCTGGAACTCTGGTGTTTGAACTTTTCGTCTGTTGTTTCGTGCCTCTAACATCGCTTGTTGAACAGTATTATACTGCGCGACCCATTCATGGCTTGATGATGCGGCGGACATGTTGTGTTTCTGTCGATCGTATGAGATATAGATAAACCGTTGAGCTTCGAGCAGGGAACTACAGATGTCAAGTCGTGTATCGTATGGCGACCACACTTTTGTAGGAGCCAAAGCAATGCTGTCTATACATACACACAGGACGAATTTCAACAGTGGTACCGATTTGGCTGTCGAGTGCTTAAATTGGCCTCCGCAAGAGCCTCGCTCACCTGAGACTACGGAAAAAAGACGAGCATGGTGTTCTGTACGTACATACTGCAGTAGTGCACATTAGTACTGATAATCATCCGCCTTTGCGTGGTCGGCGTCACTTGTGGCTTTCTGATCACTAAGAGCCAGTGAAAATGAAGCAACAATCGGCTAGTACAATGCAGTCAACTGCCGGCCAGTATCTCTCACAGGCCTCAGTCCGTGACTGGTGCTATGCGAGCTCTGCAACGCAGCATTCTGTCTCCTGTGCGAGTCCGCAAACGTCACATCAGACACAGCACTATCTCGCCTGAAATGCCTCGGCCATTTCTGTCGCTCGGTGCGCTCCTTCCAATGCAGCCTCGTCCTCCTCTTCCATAGATGGCGATGGAGCTCTGATCCTCTCATAGGGTGCAACTGACTGACGCGCTGCGGTCTTCTTCGGATATTCCACGTACACATGTCACGTTCCTGCTTCTGCCTTCATGGAATCGGTTTCCGCTGCCGCCGTTCCTGGCATCGATCAAAAGCCATTTCAAGATTACGCGAAGACAGCAACCTTTCCTCGTGAGCAAAAGAAAAAGTATTTAAGCCCGAGAAACACGATACCCCTCATAGCCTCCAAGTCTTGGTAGGTTGTGCAACCTCGCAAGGAACATGGAACCCCTACGCAGAAGCCGGCGGATCCAAGGCCTCCAACACAAAGAAGCCGCCCAAACGCCGGAAGTCGCGAAAGCCCCAGCTGCTCCAATTCGGAAGGCCAGGAAGACGTATGTCAGAAGACAACAGAAAGTGGCTGAGGACATGCAAAGAGACATGCAAAAATACTCTGAAGACGTGCAGCTGGTCATCGCCCAGATGGCGCAGCGTGTTGAACAGAACGAAGCCGACGCGCAAGCCTACAGAAGTCTGTCAAAGAAAGCCGCATCAAACGGAGGAGATGATGATGAGTCGGAGGCAGACGACATGTCCATCGATGAGAGCGACGGCGAAGTAGGAGGAAACGTCAAGAAAGAAGCACAAGATGAGGGCCTCTTCGTCTCCCAGAGCACGGGGGGAACCACCCTTCTTGTCGCAAACGATGATGAGGATGATGAGGATGATGAAGCCAGCTTAATCAAGTGGAAGGACATGTCCGGACACTTCGGATACGATGAAACGGAAGAGAATACCAAGTACTATGGGTTTCTCTGCGCAGGATTAAACCGATTCTACGATGTCATAGGTCGGGGACCACGCAACGCTGAAAAGCTGGAACTTGTCCCATCACACAGGGCCGGAGAAAAGAAATCGCCCGAGAATCTCACCGCGAATAGGAAAGTTCTTCAAGATGGAAAGGGAGACAAAATCAGAGTGGACGGCGTCAAGGTGCGAGTGGATATACAAGGCGTCGCTTGGGTCGCATCCGAATGCCCTGAAGACCCGATCGCCCTGATGGATCCACGATATTGGGAAAAAATAAACTCTGAAAAGGACTCCAACAGCCAAAAGCGACCTAAGACGTTCCCCTTCACCTCGATCAAGTTGAAATGGGTGACTACACATGACGACGGCAAAACAACTGTCGAGAAGACCTTTGAGACAAGGTCCACAGTGCGCTCAATTTACGGCATACAGCCCAAGGCCGCTCCACGGACCTACGAGATTGGCAATCGAGTCGTTCTTAAAGAGGGAACGATGCTGCCGGCTGCAGATTTTGCAATATTTGCTGCAGCCATCATCTCGTGGGACCGTCACGAGAAGTGGAAAAATGACCCTAGCACAGGAAAGGACCGTAGTCCTACTCCGGATGAAGACCTCCGGACCACGACAACCACCATGCGCGGTCCGAAACGAGGAGCCAGAAAATGAAGAGACGGCCGCGACTCAAAAAGGCCGGAATGTACTTGATGAAGCTTGGTTTCTCGTTAGATGCAACTCATTCTCAGTCAGCTGATTTTTTTGTGTCTTTGTTTTCGTTGCTGTAGCTCGTTAGTCACGGTAGAATTGATTCAAAGTGCGAGACTGCGTTTCCAAACTTACAGCAGCTATGTCTAGCCGATCATGTGAACCAAATTCTAGCCGTGCGTAGACTACCGGAATGACTGAACGCTGCTTCGAGTGCTGAAGCATCGACATAGATCACGTATCACGTATGAGTGCAACGGCTCAAATGCATTTGAATCATCGGTCGTTGTTGACCACTCACTCGACACCGACGCGCTGATTATTGCCCTACTTCATGGACATTTGTCTGCTACCGCTTATGACACGTGTAGCTGTAGACTAACCATGAAGAAAAAGAAAAAAGAAACAAAAAAACAGCCTTGAGCGAGCGAGCATACAGATTCCGCGAGGTCGGGGTGGTCTATCATGGATCATAGTTTTAATGTAGCAGCTAGTCCGCAGGTTATGCTATAGAAACTCTATGTGACGGCGAGTCGAGAAGTTGCTCTAGAGTCCGCCATGACTTGAAGCCGTTCGGAGATGGGAACCATTTTGCCAGTTACAAATGAAACCAGGTTCGTGGACGCAACACGCCGGAACATCCAGCCTTGGTTTGGGATAGAAAGCCTAATGGTTTCATCATTCACCAAGTCAAGGCGGCTAAGTGCAAAGATGATGAAGGCCTGTCATTCGTCTCGTGCATTTCGTGCGTATCTCGAGTTGAAAGACCATACTGCGAGAACCTGACCATGCCTATATCTACCTAGGAATGGATGCACACATTCCTAGGTGGACCACCGTCTTCAATGCTTCCTGTCTACTTCGCGACAACGAGCTTTCCGTCGTACATTCTACTTTTTCGAAATCCAAGTTCTGTTGTGGTCGGGGCAAACATCCGCCGACAGATCTACAACAAGTCCATCGACCGAGTTCCCATCCTCCGACCCGGTCTTTGAGCACGTCCAACAAAACTCCAATTGATCGGCGGGCTTCGATATATCGTGCGTGGACAAAAACGCGGTTTCTGGGTGCCCCCCTTCGTTTGTGGCGAAAGCCTCTGAAGAAACGCACATCTCTCCTTCGGCGGCGCCGGGGTGAAGAAGGCCGTGCAAATGCAAGTGAACTGTGGTACCATCTGCATCGATCTTCAACACGGCTTTCGTCTCGTCAATTTTATCGCCATCTCTCAACGAGGTCTTCAGCGAAACCATCAACTCATCTCCGGCCGCAAGTGTCTTCGGGAACCGCTCCGACAATCTCTCTTTGCCGTGTGCAAGTGTAAGAAGCAAGTGGAAATCGCGTCCGGGTTTCCCATCGAGAATGTCATATAGGTCGATGCCGATCAGGAACAGAAAGAGACCGTTGCTGGAGAGCGTTCTGAGATAGGTTTCGTTCGCGAAGATGAGCTGCTTCATCTTCAGCCAGTCCTCGCTGGCTTTGCTGTCGTTGCTCGCAGTTGGGGTGGCCATGGTTGTTGATACGATGATTTGGTTGTTCTTGGAGCTTCAGCAGTAGGAGCCGTCGGCCGATCACCGGTTTATAACTACCTCTGCGTGATGGTGGAAGAAGCTGAAACGGATGAAGCTGAAACTGACTTTGCGAAGCGCAGCTTAATCAGGCGGTCTGATGATTTACTTACACGCGATGAAAAATTCGGCGCAAAAAGTCATTTTTCGGCTGTTAAGTCATTGGTGGAGCCTTTGCAACAGAGCCAGCATCGAACCCGACAAACGACGATTTGAACCGGCTCTGAAAATCATAATAAATAATAATAATGGTGGATTACCAGTAAGGCCTTTACATCTTAACTATGATAGCGGCTGCCCTTCCAGTGCTTGGCAAGTACAGCTGTAAGCTGCTATCCTATGTTAGCCAAGACCCCACACCACCACTACAAAAGATGTTCGGTTTGGAATCTGGCGAAGCCCGTTACGCCTTTTACTTTAGATAGATGTCTGTCGATAGATAGATTGCTTGTGTTGCTCCGAAATTGGTTGTTGTCTGACGAGACAGTCGAAGCACATTTCAGCTTACAAGCTACGTAGAGTACAATATGTTATACATAACAGAGCCCTTTCGAATTACGGCCGTCAGGCTTCAAAATCTCGGAATCATTCCCCTATGATACATCCTACATAGTAATGGATTACTCGAACGAAAATCCGTCTCATTTAGAGTGGGCTACCGACCAGGAGAGATTGACTGATCGGATGACCCTGGCCTCCATCATCCGAAAATACTGCACATCATTCAATGAATTCGTTGCCAAGATGAACGGACTACACTTGCAGGGTGAATCGAGAGGAGACTTGGGCACGCTCGCTCTAGCCCTCAATGACGCCCCAGAGAAATACCGAACAGAAGCTCTTCAGCAAATGCGGGAACGGGCACCCAACGTATACTCAAAGGTTATTGATATGATTTCCGAGATCCACATCCACAGGAAGACTCTCGATCCTAAGCAGCTATTCCCTTGCGTCGCCACGGATAAGTTCGCAGAAACCTTATCCGAAAGTACAAAGAAGTGTATGTACTGTGGGGAAGAATTCCTTGAGGGATATAACATGATCTGGAAACCTTGTGGGGAGCATACCTTGCATCAAGCCTGCTGGTCCAAGATTCAGGAGACGGAAGCTTTTGATTTCCCGTCTATCTGCTGGTGTCGCTGTGTGCCGTCGAAGTTCAAAAGCAGATGAGAGATGCTGTACTTTAAGCGGTTAGAACAACGAACCCATCAAAGGAGCTCTACTTCTTTAACCGGTCATCTGCATTTCACCGTATGGACTTTCAGTTGTGTCCAGGTACTACGAGTCCAACGTCATATAGCTTGTCGAAACGAACATATTCAAGTACCTGTTGGTCTTGAATCCCCAGAGTGAAACCCTGGAAGCCGGCTTCGAGGCCTTTAGAGACGCTCAGCACTTCGTTGGTGATAGGTGTGGCGATCTAGGTTTTGTGGGGACGGTCACGAGCGTCGCATGGGCGCTTTTTACCAGCCATAGAGATCCTCTTATAGCGTTGGTGTTGCTACGACATGGTGCACGCTGGAAGTAACTGTTTTAGAGATTGGCAGCTACGATAATACGCCTGGTCGCGCCTGGCCGAGAGAACCGACTGTTGGGGTTCGGTCACTGTACTGTCAAGAGAGCCTAGGAACTTGACTTACCACAAATTTTACACAGTCACCGCTTCCACGCGTCGCCCAAGGGGAAAAAAAGCCCTACTGCTAACTTGTTTTGTCGAGAGTCACCACGGGCAGTCGTTCGTCTCGCAATCATCAGTTTGACAAGCACCGATATTTTGGAAACAATAGAGTCACAAGCAAGAGGACCCACATAACGGGCCCAATCATCTTGGGTCTCATCTCCTCATTAAGGGATCCGGAATGGCTGCAAAGGATGAGGCCAGGGAACGATGTGGGACACGGTTTGAAGCAGCCCTCACTGTCATATAGCGAGTCATCGTGGCCGAAGCCGTTGCAATCGAGCTTAGTGGATTGCATAACGGCCCGGTGCCGATAATTTGTCCCAAACGTGTTACATGGCGTATGTTGATGTAGATGAGTGCGGAGTCGTTAATACAGCATCACGTTTTATACTTATCCGGAACCAGCTTTCACCTGTATGTTTCTGGCTGATTTGAGGGTAGACTGCCATTCTGATAAGCTGACGCGGCCAGTCGTACGCGCAGTACCACGTTGTAGTTAGCAGTCATGCTTACATTTATCGGTCAGTCTTCAGGTTCCTTTGACGTCGTTAGCGACGTCGCCTCACACCGAAAGCCCTCCACCTTCTACATACAGTACAGTAGACCGCGTCCAAGACATACATTATCGGCTCTGCACATAGGTCCAAATCAACACGCCGGCATGCCAATAAGTCAATCCGGGGCTATTTCTGCCTCTGTGGTGATTTCTTTTCGTTCGACGGGCGATTCTGGCTCCTGGATGCTGTGACGAATCGTGACCCCCGCAGGCTTTTCACACAGCTCCACCTCGTTCTTGGCTAGGATCGTTTCCAATGCTCCAACGCTGTGGAGATGTCGTTCTGGGCCATCGGTCCAGATCTCCTGGCGTTCCAGCCACTCCACTCACCACATCTGGAAGTGTCGGTACGTATCCGCGGGACAGGCCGATTCACAACCGGATGTTGGTCCAGAATGGTGGCCGAAGCACGAGTCAATCCTCAACTCCATTTCTGGATCAGTGTGCGTTGTGCGCGTTGCGTCCAAATGAGCTCCAATTCGCAACCAACATGACTTGCGGCCACAACGGCCGATTGTTCTCCCAACTGCGTCGACTACTTAGGACATCCCAATCCAACAGTTGCAAGGCGTTTCCAGAATGAGTCCTGCCCCATAGCCGCGCTGGTTGTCGCTTCTGCCCTGCTCCTCCCACAGTGCCCTTCTTAATACTTCCGCCTTCGACGATGTATCAGCCTCAAACAGGGAGGGTTCCGCCTAGAGTGTCGCGCCAGATACCTCGCCAGACTCCGTACTTGCTGCGCAATGCGCGCGTGCCCTACAAAAGTGGCTACCAACAAGCTGCTGGTGGCGATGTGAGAGTACAGAGACAAGGTCCGGTCACGTCCGCGGCGCAAGGCAAAAACAGCCCCAACAGCAGTTCCATCAACCCCCAAATGCTGTCAGCGTCCTCCATGTCAGGAAACCGTACCTTCCCCAATCGTTCCATGCTTACCGAACACTTCCAGAACAAGCTCTCGAAAAGTCTCTGAGACGCAAGAAGACAATTCTGAATTGAGGTATCTCCATTTCGCGAGCCATGTTCATGTTCAAGTTTATGCTGAACTCGCTCGCCAATGTCTAAACGCGGCTTAGGACTTACATCTCCGACGGATTCAGCGCCCTCCAACAGGCCCTGTTTGACCTCACAGAGCAGTATGTTTACTTGCAAAGCTGTTGCCATTAGCGATATATGGTAACGGTTGACATGTTTGTAGAATCGGCCATCTGTCTGCTAGGATGGAAGATTACCACAAGATACTCGAGTCAGCTGGAGCACTAGTCGTGCCGGAGGGCTTGGAGACGGATGACCTGGACCTGGAAGGCATGGCCAATCTCGTCAACTACTAGCCACGAGACGCAATCGAGCCGAGCTTAAGGGGATGGGGACGTCTGCCATACGACCGGCTCCAGGCACCTGTCCATGTCGATCAATGGAAATTGAGAAGAGGATTGACCTACCATGTGCGGCTGCCTCTCCGTATGCAAAGCCAGGGCATTTTGGACGTCGAGCCTGCTGGCGACGGGGCCTCCATGCTGCCGCAGACACTCTGACACTCAATAGGGTGCTGATTCTCGGTGACCAAGTAGCAAGGATTTCGCAGCATTGACACGGTAGCGCCACGATAGATTGAATTGATATGCCCTGTATTGCCCGTCATGGGCCCACCAAATCTGATTCGCCGTTCGCCTACGTGCTCCCAAGGACGGCATACGGATATATAAGCAGGACGTGGTCGACAACGACCAGCAGTCCCTCGACACCTCGTCATCATACCTCTTTCTCGTTTCACATCACACCTTCCATCAATACAGAAATAGTCATGCTGGACAGACTCCCACCTGAGCTTGTTGTCATGATATTCGAGGCTTGTAGCGACCGCCGAACGCAGGTGCGGTTCTCGTCATGCCTCCGGACGTTTCGGCATGCCTTGACAGCGCGAATCTACCGGCGGAATGTTCAATCAGAGGGCTGCTCCGCTGCTCTGTGGGCGGTTCTGCGCTGTCACAGACACGATGCCGTTCTACGTATAGTCGAAGCATCGGTTCATGCCGGAATGGACGTCTGGGCCTTACAGTTCAGCGTCACTGTGAAAGACATCTTCCCCCGGCGATATATATCAAGGATACCACGACAACTACACCTATCGGCTGCCAGGCTTTCATTGTTTGCCGCCGCTGTCCTCAGGCGGAAAGACAGACTTGTCATGGCTCTTCTTGACGCACAAGGCCCTGCAGGGCTGCACAGGGAAAGGTTGCTAGCTCCAGAAATCACGACGTATCTGGACAGATTGACGAGAGACCGATCACGTTCTGGGTGTCATCCCACGGCTCTCCACGTGGCCTCGGCCACTGGTCTTGATGAGGTTGTCAAGCGGATGCTCAAGGAGACGCCAGCAAAGGTGGCTTCGCTGGACGCGCATGGCCGCACACCACTCTGCTACGCGATACGGTGTCCGCTTACAACGGATTCAACCATCAAATTACTTCTTAACAGCAGCGCCGACGCAAACGTGGAGATCACATCGAACGGCAGCACGGTCTCACTCTTGACATACTGTTGCAGGGAGGGTCTCTTTGCTTTTGCCTCGAGTCTCCTGGAATGTGGGGGTAGAGGCGACCTACAACAGCTTCTTCGACTTACTCTCCTGGCTTCGTTAACGTCGCTTCAGGGAAGGACAAGGTCGCAGAAGACGGTCTTGATCGAGAAACTCGTCGAACGTGGAGCCAATCCGAACGGTATGGTGCGAGCATTGGACGCAGAAATGGGTGAAAGGCCCCTTCTGTTGGATGTGGCATTGACGTCGGCTTCCGCAACAAAACACCTCCTCGCCGTCACAGGCGTAGATGTCAACATTCAAGATTCTTCTGGGCGGACAGCTCTGAGTTGGTTATTGTTGCAGAATCACGGGGATCACAAGACGGCTGCATTACTCCTGAAGTGCGGGGCGAAGCTGCAGCCGCGTTCACTTGACTGGATCTTACAAAACACAACATTCTGGTCGCTTCAGGGGCTCATGATGATGCTGTCACGACACGAGAATACCTTCGACCTGTTTCGACTCGTTTACCATCACTGCGTCTGGCATACAGAAAAGAACGATGCGATGATGTCGTTCTTGACATCAGTTGCCCCACAGTCCGCAGCACTGGCACGAATGTCTAACGGGGACATCAGCGACATTCGAAGGGGAAACATCGGGCCTTTGTTGTCCTGTTTTGAGTTTGGACAGCTGCCTTTAGGCTATTTCGGCAAGAGCGAGAGAGGGGGAACGTCGCATTTGCCGTAGAGTCATTTACAAGCCATACAACGAGATCAGGGTTAGGCTCATCAGTAGCAGTGAGAAGGCTTTCTTCGTAGTTCGGGGAGAGAACAACAGTTTTGATTATATCTTGTAGATAAAAGAAGTGAACCAGATGCCACCGGATGAATGTGCGACGCAAAATCCCCATCGCTTGTTGTTTAGACATGGGCACCAGCGGCATCACGTGCCGATTCAGGTGGTCAAGTCAAACATCAGGTTTCACTACGCAATTGTGTGGAGGGACCGAACCCCTTTTCTGCCGTGGTAACATACTCCTGAGCCAGAGGGAGACACATCCGATGCTCGCTGCCGCTCGTCGCCAAATGTGAAGCCTCGTCAGTATCAGAGGAGCACAACCACTTCGCAGCGGGTTTTCCATTCCAGGATAGACGACGGCGCTTCCTTGGCGGCTGCATGCCGGTGTTCGCTGGCTGTTCATCTTCGTGCGCGACGCGCTCAGTCCTCGGCGGATTTCTCCCAGCTTCCAATACCGCTAGCGCTATCTCATCCGCCACCTCACCAAGCTTCTGATGACCATGACACAATTGCCCGCGCGATATGCATCATGCGACTCCCAGGCTATATCTAGATCTATATATATATAGATCTATAGATATATTATAGATATATATATATATAGATCTATATCCATTAGATGTTTGCTTATGCTTCTCAACCTCAAGAACGTGCCATAGGTTCTTATCGGCCATGGCACCTGTTCGTTTGCCCTTCTCCCCATCCCAATATGAGAAAAGATGCTGGTCGGCGCATTTTTGGATATGCGCTTCAGGCACCCATGTCGGAGTGCCGTTCTTCCAGCGCACTCGCATTTGAAATAAGGTTTCGGTCCGGGGGTCTCGACGGTGACCAATGATTCTGTCAAAGGGGAACAGCTCGTGTGCCTTGATGTGCGCATCCGCGTTGTCTGTCGTGTTAACGGCAGACTGAAGTCGGGCCACGTCCGTCCGCATAGGCGAAATATCGTCTGCTTGATCACCAATAGCCATTTTGACAGTCGCTATGTTAAGATTAGCAGCGGTCCAAAAACCGTGGAGGAGGGAATTGACCTGGCGTATCTTCTTTGGTAGGCACGCTTGCTTTGTCAAGAACACGAGGCTCCTGCGGCTGATCAGCGAAAGTCGTTGCGTCAACATAAGCGCGTGCGGCAACGCATGAGGAGTCGGTTGCCGTTTTCGCCATGTCAAGTATCGTGTTGTCGTGCTTGGACTGCGGCCCCTGGTTAGGACTGGCCACGTTGGACTGGGCGGATGGCGTCATGGCGGCAGAGCCATGATGAACGTCAGTCAAGCTGCCTTTGATTTTCCAAAAGAAGGTCTTGACAAACGCAAGAAGACCAGGCCGCCGGCTGGCGGGGTTGGCAGCAGCTCTCTCGGTCTCGGTGACGGGTGGTTTGGAATGGACCACAGACGTACCGGCAGCCCACAAGGGTTTTACAGGGACGTCGACAGTGCCTGGTGATTCAGCTTTGGTGTCAACGTCACAATCCGTGATCTCGTTCTCGCACACCAGCTGCGTTTGGACAGGTTGCTGAGGCGTGATCGGTTGCGTCGTCTTCGTTGGGGGGATCTGTCGCTCGACCATGGTTCCTGTTAGGTCAACTGCCTACCAGCCGTTGACTCTATTTTGCGCCGTTGATCATGCGGTTCGTAGTCTCGGTCTTGCGTCTCCCTGATGATGAGACAAACATCTGCATATGGGAGTTGTGGTGCAAACGAGACGCAGTAGGACTTCACCAGTGGCTCGGCGGCTACGACCTGAGGTGAAGAGAGCACGCAACGGCTGGGTCTTGCGGCGCTGTAGGGGTCTGGCATCGTGGCGCGGGCTACCGGTGGCCCCGCGAGCTGTTCTGCGCAGGAGCCAGTTGGGACCCCGCATGCTCTGTACATGGGCTAATTTTGCACGAAGCCGGAACTGACTCCGTCTGCACGGACCAGTCGATTAACCAAAAACGATGGACGCTTTTCTGTGCGGCCAAACGACAGGGCGTCTAGGCCCTCCAAGGCTTTTGTTGCTCTGCGTGAACGAACGAGCCTGGGCGAGCCTGGGCCCTTCGGTCAGGCTCTCGGCGACAAGTGGCTGCCAGGAGCAGTGTCCATGCCTGTCGTTTCGAGCCCCACCCAACTTCAAATTACCATGCAAAGAACACCGGCCGAACGTGCCCGGGTCATCGGACGCAAGCTCATGGATTTCGCCGCAGCTCGGTTCGGTGCTCCGAGCAGGTCGAGGCAGCCAACTGCACCACAATAGAAAAGGTTCAGTAAGAGGCTTCAATAGGAACAAATCATTTCCCGCTAATTCCGGGTCGGCATTGTACAGTTACACGCCTGCGGTGACCGACTGTAGGCAGCGCAATAATGCCTACTCTCTCTTGATCCATCTCGGCTTTAGTTGTGTTCGCTTATTTTGTATGCCCTGACCCAGAACTGGGACTGCAAAAAGATGCCATAGTTCAATGACTTCCACGGCTTCGTAGGGTCACACAAAACCAACTCGTACCTCCGCAGCAACTGCTTCCAGCGTTAGTAGAATTACCATCTTCGCGAAAGTCATTCACCGGGACACGGCAGCAACGTACCTCAACAAAAACTTTCTGAAGCTCCATCATCGCCACGTTTCTGCCCAAACATTTCCATTTCCCATGCCCAAACATTTCCATTTCCCATGCCCAAACACGAGCTCCAGCGTTGTTTCCATCAACCTCGACCGCTCCGCATCCGCCTCGAGCCATCGATCCGAGTTCCCTCGGGCAAGTAGACACCCTTGAAAGTGTCGCCGCCTTTGGGAACCTCTTTTGACATCTGACCCACGACGGCTGGGAAAATCCGTAAGCCTTCCTTGATGACAGCTTGCAGGTATCTCATCTTTCGCGCTTCCGCTTCTGTCACGACGGGCCAGGACGGCTGTGCTTCTTCGATTTCCGCGCAAAGAGCCGTGAGCACGCGTCGGTTGGTGATGATGTGAAGCAGTGTAGCCCGTATCGCAGTGGCCGTCGTGTCCGACCCAGCTAGTCTGTTAGGGGAGGTCAGCGGGGTCTTTGAGGAGCAACGCGGGGAGAAACTCAATGAGTCGCACATCTGCATGAGAATCTCCGACGACGCCTCTTCCTGTGTTAGCCCGTGTGCCACGAACGAACCAAGCATATCCTGTTTTGTTTTCTTGCTCGGCCCAAAGCGTTCGCTCGCAATTTCTCTCGCCATCCTACCAATGGTCATCAGCAATGATGCTCTTCGGGAACGTGCAATCGAGACTGCGCGCAAATACACGACACAAATGGCCAACCCTTGATCAGTACAAGGCATGAGAAAAACCCACCGGATCAGCTTCCTAAGGCCTTTGGTATCACTTTCCGAAGGTAACAACCGCCGGAGCAAAGGCCATGATAGCATGGTCAGCAGCCAGGGCAGGACGGCCGCAACGACGATGTTCGGCATGTTCTGTTCCGTCGTGTGGATGTAGTCGTGAACATCCGAATCAGACGTCAGATCGCCGAACGGTTGGCCGAATGCGAGGTCAGGGATGACGTCGAGGGTGAAATACTGCGTCTTCAAGCCAAAGTCAAACAGTTTGTTCTCGGAAGCATATGTATCAATCAGACCCATGAAGCGAAGAACGCTGTCGTCTATCTTGGCTTCGAGATTGATGACTTCTTTGCCAGAATACTACGCGAGAAGTATCAGTGCTCCATTAGTCGAGCCATTCAGCACAGTGAAGTATTTAACCCACCCCTCCCGCCATCTAAGATCGAAGCTTGGTATGCGTTGCATCGTCCCGGGTGGATAGCACGTTGTCGTGCCGAGGATCCAGCCTCATAGCGTTGTACCAGTCTGAACGCGTGTATTGTGTGCGCACACCGAGCATGTGCCTCATGAGGTCCGGATCGCTCGTCACAACATAGGACCGACCCGAACAAGAGAACCTGTGAGATTCTTCAGCGACTTTCATGAAGGGGGTGTTAAAGCCTTCGCATATACCATATTGCTGGTTTGCCTCATAGAACTTCAGGTGCATGTTGCCGCTGTATACCGCTCGCAGAAGCCACCATGGAGAGAAGCCCGCGCAGGGAGGGCCGCGTATGTGTCGCAGCCTTACGTACTGACGAGCGATGAGTGTAACGGCGTACAAGACTGGACCCACGTCGAGAGAGCCGTATAAACGGCGCCATGCCACATCGTGCAGTCGGTCTTGTGGTTGTGCCAGTTGCGTGAGACGTGGATGGGTGGCAGGGAGTGCTTGGCTCTCGTGTCGGAGACCTGGACAACAAGCGAAGGCTCAGCGGATAGTGTTTTGCGGCGTTGACGTTGCAGATTTGATGCGGACGGGAGTCAACAAATAGTCCGTAATGGCACGGTGTATGTGAGGAACCAGGTGTATGTGACGAACCATTGAGTGGGCGCCAGTTGTGGCTTTGTAGAACGCGACTGGATCAGCCGCTTTTGGACGCACGCAGGCCAACTCCACTCCAACATGGTGTGTGAGAGGTAAGTGCTGCAGAGTGCGATACATTCGTTGTGGCGAATTTTGGCTCTCTGCATGCTTGACATTTTCGGACCCATTTCCAGCCGTTCAAGCGTCCCCGATTGGGAGGCCATCAGGCCAAGTCAGCCCAGGGCAGCATGTTGAAGCAGCACCCGACACCGCAACCACTGCATTGCGTGCCAATGCTGCATGGAGAGAGAGCAGGGAACAAACCAAAAACCAAAAACTAAAAGACCTCCTTTACCAAATACATACAGTACGTGCGTGTCCCATAACTGTCTCCTTTCCAGCTTCGTTACGCTTTCATGACCTCGAGACACAAAATGGCTGCCAGTTCTCCATACACCGCGCCATTTCTGGATCTTTTCATCGTCGGTATAAATACGCAAACACAGCTCGCCGGCGTCCGCTTTTCTAGCAGCCCGACGCAGATTCATCCCCTCACTACGCTGTAACAATGGGCTGCAATCCCTCAAGGCCTTCGGACAGTTCACAACTGGACCTGGGCCATGGCCCATCCATCCACTATCCGCTAACCATCACCCGTCCGCCCCGTTACTCCTTCAACGGACACAACGAAGCGTGTCGTGTGCTGCGGCTATGGGAGGCTCGAGGTGGAAAGTCTCGCAGCTTCACGTATGTTGTCTACGTCATCGGCAACAACCTGCTCGACAAGTCGCAAGCGCTGGCTCAGGCGAGAGTACTGGCCCACATGCAACAGCTAGCGTCCATTCATGGACTTGTAGTTTTGGTCAAATGTCTCGATTATCTGTCCGACAACGACGATGATCCGAATGTTGCAGAGGAAAAACAACTGTATCTGGACATGCTAGCGGCCACATCTAAAGCAGACGTCATCCGTAGGTGGGACGAAAGACCGGCGCCAGCTGCTCATCAAGACTTCGAAGAGACCGCAACCGCTGAGCAGCGGATAAGCGCCGTCATCGATAAGGTCCGATGGAACAGGGATATAGGCGATGTAGATGTCAAAATCCAGATCGAGCCCGAGGTTGTTGCCGCTCTTTCCCGGTTTGCGAAAAGCTGGAAGCTGGGCGAGTTCCTGGAATTGCACGATCAGATTATGAGCGAGCCCCCGACCGTAATCGCCGCTGGCATATCGAAGTTGCAGGCCCAGTTCATTCTGCAAGCCCAAGTTGCGCAAGCGAGCCTGACCAGTGACAACGGAGCGACGCCGACTGTCGCCATCAGCTTTGTGCCTGACGAGATTCCCAACGTAACGCTCATCAACATCAAAAAGCAGCTCAAGTCGGTCTTCGTTCCGCTGGCGAAACGCGTGAAAGAGTCCGAAAAGTCCCTGCGTCAAGACCTTTATACCATGCAGCTGGTCTCTCTCGGGACCACCCATAGCAAGGGCGGCCAGCAGTGGAGAGAACTGGATGACCTCGGGCAGGCCGGCATGGATATCATTGACCATCTGCACTTGGACTCGGCCCAGATGCTACTGCGCGGTCCGGGTCCGCTACTCGGCCAAAAATTGTTGCTAGGATCCGTCGACCCCGTCATTGACCGAGGTAGAGCAAAGGGAGGGCAGGAGGCGGACCTGTATGGCTCAGGAGGTTCTCAAGTGATGCGCGAAGATATGGACGCTTGCGTTTGCCAAAAGCCTGGCATTGCACCTGGCCCTGAGTATGTCCAGCTGAGCCAAGATGGCTAAGGCCGAGGCGACACGAGGCAACCGTCAAGGAGTGGGATAATGTGGTTTGTCCAGCTGCTCGTCAAGGAATGGTACTCTTTGGAGCGGGAAGAGAACGGAAACAATGTTGCGTCGCCATACTAGCAGTGTGGGAGGAGCGTGGGCAATCACGAGCTACAAAGGCCTGTGATGTACTTGCTGGATGTCTTCTCGGGGTCTTTTCGACTGTCCATCGCAAATCTGCGCAAGCTTTTGCACCCATAGACCATGAATGCTGTGTGAATCTATCGCATTACTGTACCTCTCAAGACCCTGATAGCACGACAACGTGTTGTTGACCAATATCGGACGTCTTGCAACGCCGGAAAGGAATCCTGTTCGTCGCCTGCTGAGTGATGAGACCCAGACACCGGCCTTGAAGCCCAGCCTTCGGTCGTTTGTGGCTTCGCCAGCCACGATACCTACGGCGAGAGCCAGAACCGCCGCTTTGGTTGTCACAGGAAATGCACGCCTCATTCTGGCCCTTTACAAGTGGGGAGTTGCTATCCCCTGATAAGAGGGGTGTAGAGGTCAAAGCGCAACTTGTCGACAGTCAAATTCAAAAACGGCTCTGGACCATTTCATTTCCCATCCCCACTACAACGAAAAACAGGAACCACTTTTGCCGCGACAACGTATACGAAGGCGTGGGTTTCGGGGTGCCAAAATCATGCCCTCAAAATGCAAGCGGCCGAGTATGACGACACGTACTGTCCTGACGCTGCGTGCGAGCCAGAAACTGCTCTTCTGATATTTGTTGCTTTTGTCATCCGCCGTAGGAACTGGCGATGCTGCATCTCCTCCATACGTGACATCGCAGTACTAGCACATGGCTTCCGATAGAGAAAGCGAACGTTAACATATCTACATGACTACTGTATATATTGGCTCTCTCCAGACCTCACGTGAATCCAATGCAGGAAAGAAGATCATCAGCAGACTACCACCAGACCACAGAGACCAGAGCGCAGTAGGATCTACATCATCCAAAGTGTCAACGCCCGTTGTCGGAACAAACATGTCTTTCAATCTTTCCTTGGCCAGTGCGACCATGCGCGCTGTCGTGTACCATGGCACTCCCTTCGAAATGACCGTTCAAGACGTCGCCAAGCCAACAATCCTCAACGAAACCGATGTCGTTGTGCGGGTGACAACCTCGGCCGTGTGCGGATCCGACTTGCACATCTATCGTGGCTACATGGGCGGTGCCGTGCCATGGACAATGGGCCACGAGGCCGTCGGCTACATCTCGGAGGTTGGCGATGCTGTGTCTTCCTTCGCCGTCGGGGACTATGTCATTATTCCCGACACTGTGTCCCCGGATCAGCTGGAGATGGAGCCGACGTCGAAGGAGTATTTTGGCTTTGGTAACAGTCAGATGGGACTTGGTGGGCTCCAAGGTGCGAGCAGCCCTGCCGAACAACTCCTCTCGGCGCGCGAGATCGCAATGTGCTAACAACTGGATACGTAGCTGAGTATGCGAGGGTCCCTTTTGCCGACACCAACTTGATCCCTATCCCTCTGACCCACGAAACCGCCAACTCGACGATCGAGCATGACTACCTCACTGTATCGGACATCTTCGCCACGGGGTGGGCCGGAATCGACTACAGCGGCTTCCAGCCCGGTGATTCCGTCGCCGTCTTCGGGGCGGGTCCCGTCGGGCTGCTTTCTGCTTACTCGGCCATCTTGCGTGGTGCTTCCAAGGTCTACGTTGTCGACCACGTCGAGGAGCGCCTCGAGCTTGCCGCTTCCATCGGGGCCATCCCGATCAACTTCGCTAAGAACGATCCCGTCGCCCAAATCTTGGCGCGCGAACCGCGCGGGGTGATGCGGACCGTCGACTGTGTTGGTATGGAGGCTCTGGACACCAGCCTCGAGATGGACGAGAGCGTTGTCGTGCAGCAGATGGTTGACGTGGTGCATTTTGGCGGAGGCATCGGTCAGCTGGGCGTTTACAAGTCTCAGGAGAGCTCACCTGGTGCGCCGTACGGTAGCACCATGTCGCCCACGATACCTTTTCCCATCTCGACCTTTTTTGCCAAGGGGCTGAGCTTCCGGACGGGAGCTGTAGATCCAAAGAAGTACGCTCCCCTGCTGATCGACCTCATCAACAGCGGTAAAGCCCACCCCAGCTTCGTGATCAGTGCCGTTGTTGGCATTGAAGCTGTGCCAGAGTACTACAGCCGCTTCAATGCCAAGAAGGAGACGAAGGTAGCCATCTACTTGGCGGAGTAAGACAGCATGGGTAGGTACGTGAAGGTTGGATTATGTATGTAAGCAGCATCGCGCGCTTCGACAAAATTCATACGCATTCCTTCACAGGCGTATAACCTCCATTGAGACGAGCGTCACATTGTAACGTAGAATGACCAACCACAGGGTCTGACACAGCGATTTGCTTGTAACGGGAGAAGCCGGATGAAGGCTTACGTCCAGTTCCTGTGGTCGCATACACAATGAACAATCGACTTCTAGGGATATCCCAAAAAAACGCGACGAAGGCATTTCTTCTAATTGGGGCTCTTTGCTTTGAATGTAACGTTTCATTAACCATCTACGCAGCAGGTCAGGGGGTGGGGTGTTGGCGCCGCTTACTGCTGCTTGCGTGCCGTCACACAAATACCGAAGAGTTTGGCCTGTGCAGCATTCAAGTGCTAATCTGATAGGCGCACGCCGCAGAGATCACCCTGTTTATCATTTTGGCCATACTTGACTCAGCAAGGTGGATCCGACGGTACCCAACCTGTAACGGCACAATCGGTATATGATCCGACGGATGATCGAATCGATCGAGGAAGGAGAATGGCACAGTGGTACTATAAAGGAAGAAACAGTCCCCTTCTGTGATAGGACGGACTAGAGCATGAACCTATTGAGCACCAATTAGACCAAAGGGAAGATGAAGGGAATCGCCCGTGAGGTCAATCAATACCTTTATGTCTGTTCCGCCAGCCGCCTCCATCGCTTCTGTTGCGGCTGGCATTCGGGAAGATGGTGGTAGTGTTGGCCGGGGTTTCAAGGAACTCGGTATAGGATACATAGCCGATAGGTTTACCGTGGCACTCTCCCTGACCAATGCTCGCTGTTGGTGTCTCCGCTGCTGAGCGAGTGCGATCAGAAGGGACAGGATATATGGATCCTCTAGTTCATTCGGTGGTCGGAGCCGACGTTGCAGCTTCTGTCGAATACGTGTATTCGGCATGTCAAATCGCTTGCCTATATAGGGCTTGATTGACTTGTCGCGGCGGACACGCAAAGCCTGGAGATCGAGGTATGCAAGAACGAGGACAGGTATGCCGGACGACGAAGGACACTCGAAGAGGCCGTCGGTTCCAAGAACACAGACGTCGCGCTGGTTAAACCGAAATGATACGCCAGGCCTACAAAGGAGGTACTATCAGCTAAGATATTCGCACGCATAGCCACAAGGGGTACTTGCCCTTTGCGGATCATGCCGTAGGTCTGGAGCAAACGCCAAACCGTAGAAGTCTTGAAATCCGGAGTGCTTGCGCAGCGTAAACTCTCGACCGCAGAACAGACGGCTGTGTCGTCAGCTCCGGCACAAGGCCGCCCGGTGAGCGCGGTAGTGCCATCTTCGGGGCGGTCAGAGTGATGGCTAGGATACGGCCTTCTCCGTGGCTGCCGAGCATCTTTCTTTGCGCGTGGCAGGCGTCGAGTTTTCTCGTGGACAAAACTACAGCCCAAGAGGTCGAGCTGTCGGGAGGTCCAATGCAATGGGTTGACAAATAGCCTTTCTCCGCTGTGCTTGCGAATGATGCCATTAATTGAAGACCAGTGAGGTAGCCGGCTGGCGGTGTCGAATTGCGGTGTCGGGTGGCTTGTTATGGCGATGCAATGTCGCTTTGTCAGGTGACTCGGATTGGCATTGCAGGCCGGTCGCTTCGATCTCAAAGTAGGTACCAGCAAATGCGCGTCGTCGGTTCCTCTAACCGTCACCATCTTCCTGGAGGAATTCCATGGGGCGGTTCGTCGTTGTTTTTAGGCACTTTAAGCCCAGGTCGCAGCAGGTGGCTCATTACGTCATTCGCTAGAACCACAGCATCGCGGATAAATCTCTACCCGATCCGACTGCCATGCCCACCTCCGACCGCAGCTGCTGCACAGTGGTGTGAGCAGGAGCTATGACACCATACTGGCCATAATACCGCTCTTACTGTGTTAACTGAAGATGGAATACAAACCATACTGCGCTCGCACTTCTGAAGACTTGAGAATCGCGTCGAAGCAACATGGCGACAAAAGTGTCATCTGGCAACTCGACCGCGACGACCTTGTTAGCTCGGCGAGCCGATGGAACCTACGCCACATCATCGCCTACCGGCTGCTCGTCCAGCCCGAAGCCGTCTTTCTACCGATACTCGCAACTAATCATGCTTTACGATGCCCCATTTGCAGTGCTGAGGACAGGCCTCTGACCCAAAAGCTCAACCCTGTAGAGACCCAGAACCTCACAGGAGAGAACCCTCGAGATCTCAGGATGATGACCGAAAGCGACCTCATGCGCCTGCCGGAAGGGTTTTTCTGGGCTGCGCTGGCGCGAGCGATCAGACCCGAGATCACCGATGAGGACAGGGTATATCCCCAGCGGGAAAGAAAGCCGGTTCGGCGAGAGGGCTACATGAACTCAGCGATGGCGATAGTCGGTTCATCCTCGCCGCCGCCGCCGCCATCCTCGTCCGAGTTTGAGGTCGAGGTGGAAGGATTGGACCAGGACGAGCACGAAGATCGGCGTAGTAAGCCCGAAGAAGTGACAGTTCACCTGGTTACCGCTTTCTTGCAGTTTGCATTGAACCTTTGCCTTTGCCAGCATACCGTCGGCATAATCACTGATTCTGAGGTGCGAACTCGGGTTGAGCGGAGGAAAACAAAAACCTTCATCAGCGGAATGATCCCGGTCGCGGCTGAGGATGACGGTGGCATCTGTCAGCTGCGTCGCCGGGCGCTGGGGTGGGAGATGAGCCATCCGTATTTGGCAATACTCGAAGCCAAGAGGGCATTTAGATATATTAGTGTTGATGACAAGACAGGTCGTCGTCTTCCAGTCGTCTCCAACGAGACTCTGGCCCAGTATCTTGGCGAAGCGGTCGTAACATGGAAAGAGAACCAACCGTTGCTGTCTCACGGGTAAGCCAAGTTAATCTGCTAGTCTCGTTTGGTTAATGGTGATTTGACCGGACTGGGCCGTCATAGCGTTTTTCTCATCGCAGCAACCAGCACCTTTGTGCGCCTTGTACATTTCACTTTCGGTCGCGACTACGCAGAGTACCTCGATGCTCCAGATGAGGAAAGCCAACTTAAAATTGTCGGCAACGAAGATAAGGACGCAACCGTCCAGATGCAAAGCACGAGGTGGTTCGATTTGGAATCTAGCGATGAAAGGAGAGCTGCCTTTTGTCACATACTCGCGCTCCTTAGATGGCACGAAGACAGGGACGCCTCGGTCCGCCAGGATGATGAAAGATCCGATACAGAAAGCGACGACAGCGACGACTCAATGAATTCCAACAATGATGGTAAACTGCCCTGACAGTGTCGTGAGCAGTCTAGAGTAATTAAAGTTGACAGCTCGTTTCCTGCCTCAAGAACTATGACTCGTTGGCGCCGCATCTGTTTACTTAATGATTACTATGTCCATCTGTCGGAATCCCAGAGCCTGTCGAATTCACTTTCAATTTCATCTCAATTCCTCTGTATAGACCACTTTGTTAAACCAGTTTGATTCATGTTTGTTCCATCTTCGCAGGTACCGTGGCCGTGAACCATGACATGGCTGAGACATAACCATACGTGCTCCTAAAAAGTCCTAAGACTATAGTACCACCAATAGGCACCAGATCTGCCCTGTTAAGAATGTCCCTTTTTATTGCGTTGATGAAAGTAGTCGAGTAATCGAGTCACGATGATCGCGCATCGTAGCCATCGAGCCTAGGGATCAGCTTTCACTCGTTGTCAGGTGGCCATTTCCCGCATCCTATCAGAATATTCTTCTTCGCTCTCGCTGGGATGACTCTGTCTTCAAGCCTCATGAAAGGCTTTGATAGGCGGGTTGACATTGATGGATAGTTGATAATTGAGCTGGCTAATGACAATATGTATTTCTTACCTCGAAAGGAAAGAGCAGTGATCATGTAACTTGATAGTTACTTCTGAGGGTGGATACAACCAATCAACCTTGGATCGAAAGTTGATAACTAGTCGCTAAAGCTAACGGGAAGCCACCTGTCTAACACCGATCAGTAGCTAGCAGCATGTCAAATTGAAGGAAGTCCAGAAGTCTATATTACCAGAGCCATCAAATCTTGTTTGAAAGTTTAGATTGGTCTGCGTCGTCCACTTCGATGCGTTGTAGCTGATTGAGCAGGTATCGATGAATGAGGCATAAGATGCAAGATACGAATAGCCACCAAGCCGTTACCGTTGCTGTGACGATCGCCGTTGTGGACCACTCGCCGCCGTGGACGGTATAGAGATTGAGCAGAGTGGAAAAGAACCCCATCAGGGAATTCACCAGCGTGGGACTGATTATAAGCGGCGTCTAACATGGGGGCCGCAGGACTCACATTATGATTTGCTGGTTTACCCAAATGTAGTTCGTGCGCCACTTGAACCATAACCAGGCAAGGCCGATGGACGCACTGCCCGAGAGTATGGACGCAAGAGAGATCAAGAAATCATTCAGTCCCCTCGACACTATGTATCCGACCACACCCATGCTTTCGAGGGCCCTCGACCGCCGTAAGGATGCAAACGTGGAAGGGAAGACGATGTAGCCCGCGAGCAACAGCCATGAAAAGATCTTGGCGAGCAGCGACCACCACCAGTCGATGTCTTTGTCGTTTTCCAAGACCATCTGGTCATACCTGGAGATAGTGAGCTGTGTCGGTCGTTTCCTTAGCTCATTACTGATTGGCATGATTGTTTTCGTTTCCCCTCGCTGTGACAATACAGTGCAGTAGTTACTATAAAGTGAGTACGGACAGGCAGATTCTCAGACGTATTTATTTTCTCTCGGAGCCGTTTTAGGAGCAAGCCACCCGAACCTGCATCTCGATATGCATTTTGTGGCTGAGTACTGTGCCACTCTCAACGTGCACAACAAGAGGCATGGATGCAAAATGCTACGTAAGTTTTAACCTTAGGTAAGCGTCTCAATATCAAGTATTGGCTCCGATTTGGCTTCACTTCAGGCTCCAATCATGACTAAGGAGTTCGCACTATAGTCGATCTTCAACTACTTGTTGTGAACCGTCTGCTCAATGGTAATCTGGACACTCTTCTATGGGAAGCATGGTTGGATCAAGCAAATAGAAGCGCCAGACATGTGCAATCGCCCAGTCGTCAAACGGAAACACGTTCACAGAGGCTACGTCCGTCTCAAAAAGTACATTGAAGAGATGGTTATAATCGGGTTCAGTATGTACTGGGAACGCTTGCATAGCAGCGTTCTTTCTACGCTCCGCTCCGCTATGCCGATACCAGCTATATCTCATGGAAACCCTTAAACTAGGCCATCAAATCTTGCTAGGCTTCAATCGCCAACTGGTCCTGACCATGCGCAAATGTGGCCTTGCTGCACTGGATGATACAATGTGATGAGGAAGGGTTCCGATGGATGCGTTCCAGCGTCAGCCCCCCACTTCGCAGAAGATGAGCCCACCCCACCGCCGTCCGCTCCTTCCCACCGACAGCTAGCATGAGCATGTCCATGGCAGTAGACTCGGGTTTCGGAGGCCACTCGACGACGTGTTCGGCTATCAGCAGGGTACTATCCGCCGTCATGGCTTTAGAGATATGCTGTAGAATGCCTCGGGCAATGTGGTCGTTATAGTCATGAAGACAATGGCGAATGTAATAAACTAGGGCCCCTTGTTACGTGTTAGTTCTCACAGCGCTGTCGAGGCCAGAATGCTAGCATACCTTGGACCGGCTGCTCCTTGTGCATGTCGATAGACATTAGTTTCAATCCCGGTAGATTACCCACTTCTTCGACCCTCGAAATGACAGGCTCTTTGTCCTGCAGCACACAACGCTCCAGCGATAGACCAATGCTCCCGCAGATGGCCTGAACCGCATGACCGCTGCCACCACCGACATCGACCAACAGTACCCTGTCGTTGTTGGCCTTGGCCGATGCTCCGGCAATCCACGAGAAGTCATACACGCCGATGATCGGCGCCAAGCGATCTAACGCCGTCATTGCCCGCATGAACTCCTCCTTTTTGCCCTGATCATTGTAAATGTCCCACATGTCATTTCCCTGCATCGCCTTCGTGAAGGTAAATGGGCTAGGGCTGAGGCCGTCCGGCTCGTTTCGCCCGTTGCTTTCAAAGTACCGGATCATGTCGCAACCAGACAATCCGTACTCCATCCTAGAAAAGTCAGTCAAAGCCAGCATCGCCATCGAAAAGATTCATACACGACTTGGTCCAAGTCTCCGTATGGGTTGCCGGGAAGGAAGATCTTCGACTTTGCAGAGTGCGCAACTCGATCAGGCCCGGCTTCTCCCAGGACACCGGTGGATATGAGCATACGTGAGACCCGCACTGAGAGGTCAACAACAGTTTTGCAGAGCATTGAGGCTAGGCGGTGTCACTTACTGAGGAGAGAAAGATCGACGCTCACCTGGTCGCTCAGTTGCGCGTAGGATACGGATTGTCCGATTGGAATGTGTTCAAAGACGTGCCAGTGAACGAAGAGCTTGATAGCAGCCATCTCGTTACTTTGGACGATGTGCAACAGCCACTGGTCCTGGGGCTGTGCAACAAGGTTGCGAATGTTCCCCGTCAGGTTGAGAATCCTGGACTGGAGGGAAACCTCTTGGGCTTGGCCCATGTTGCCACGGAGCGTATATTCCGTGATTGCTCCCAGCAGGTTTGTTCCCAGCTGTCGAAGGTCGTGGCAGTTCTCAAGTGACCTAAAAGCATCCATTGCTGCGTCTAGAAGGTGGTTCAACGTAAAAGAAAGTGACGAATGCGGCGACGAAGGCACACGGTCTGGAAGTTGATTGGTCTGGAAGTTGATTGAACGCTGAAGTTCAATATGCGCAAGATTGTGTGTATGCTTAACTTGCGGCAAGACGGTTTTTGATGAGGACACACTTGACTACGAACGCCCTTTGCAAAGTATGTACTATAGATGTAGGGAAGACAGCCCGAAGTCTCAGTAGCACTACTTTCTTTTGGCGTAGAGCCAAAATCTGCTGTATACCTGCCTACCTAGACCGACTGGGAGCCGCGCACCTCAATACCCACTCAGCGGTGTGGGTCCAGCCGTCAGTAGATACGCGGTTTTCGGCTGTTCAGAAGCCCAAAAAGACTTCGGCGCGAATACCGAGCACAGCAATTGCTTCGCCATGGTGATCAACTTATGGCTCCCAGGGGAAATCGTGGATCCCCAGACCTGACTGCATACGAACAAGGGGGGGGGGGGGGGGGGGGGGGGGGGGGGGGTGTACGCACCATGCAGGCTTTAAATCCTTGCTTGCGGCCAGGCTTAACCCCCTGCCATCAACTAAGCTAAGCACAATCTTCTTTTAGCAAATGCTCGTGCGCAGTGGCAGGAACTAGCATGCAGTTCTCAGACAGCGCGTCAGACTTCATTCAAGCTGCGTGCCACTTTGGCTTCTGATGAACGCTAGACTTGAGTGAATTACACAATGTACAGCCACAGCGTGGAAAGGGTGAAAGCTATTGACATTTACTAGTGGGCCCCTGTGCGATGTTCCTTTCTCTGTCGACAAAGCCTTCAGGCCATCCATTTCAACCCTATGCTACTACTGAAGATGTCGGCATCTTACGTCCCCAAACCTTCTTGAACCAAAACCACGGGTGCGTTGTTTTCGAGGCCATTTCCGTTTGCAAGGCGGCATTGTAACCCTCGATTTGCTGCAAACTCCAACCAAGCGAGGTGCCTGGGCGCATAATAAACCCCAAGGCGTCCGTCTCCATTACTGCTTGCGCACACTGGCCCAGCTGTCTTTGCTTTACATCTTCTGGCCACGCACCGATTGGTATCTGGGATTCAATGTCAGACTTCGCTTGCAAATTGTAATCTTGCAATGCCCACCTTGCAGTTGAACTCCTGAAGGTTATCGAACCCTGCCTCCTCCATGGCCTGTCTCTGTGTGCCGTCTCGCACTACAGAAAATGTTGGGCCAGTTTTTTTGCCATATTGGTCGAAAATTTTCGGCCATTGATACCAGGCACTTCTTTCGTTCACTGTGCCGTCATTACTCTCGATCAGAAACGATGGCTCCGAACTCTCAAGAACCCCGCCCGGTCTTAAACAGCGGTAAGCCTCCTTCATCGTGGATTTCCAATTACGAACAGAGCCGGTGAGGAATCGCATGTGAACGTAGTCGAGGGAGTTGTCATCGAATGTCCATCGTTCGTTGAAGTCGTCAATATGGCTAGAAGAGGAGTCAGTTTCAACTTATGTACACAGGCGGCAGGCAGGGTGGAGATGGCGAAATTGAGAAATAGGCTGGACCGACAAATGTACGTTCGGCGGAACATATATAGGCTGAATCGGTGACAAATCGACTCCAATCACGAAGACGTGCGGGTAGGTTTCACCAACTTCACTGATGTGCTGATGTTAGCAACGCTTTTGCAGAATCATCGCTCGAGACGGCCATACATAGCCCAGGTGCCTGTTCCCGTTCCAACGTCTAAAATCTTCTGTGACAATATAAGCATATATGCAAGGTGACCTGGTTGGCAGCAGAAATACCTGAGCATTCTTCGGGAGTTCGGCATGGAAAAGTCTGCCACCGGAAGCTTCACAAAAGACAGCGTGGCTGACAGAACCTCGTTAGTAACAAGCTTGCTTTTTGGTTTCATGTCTGCCCATTCTCACCAAACTTCCATTGCGTCACGCTGCGGACCGTCATGCGGAGCCCTAAGGGAAAGCGTCAGTACTCAGTTGTTTCGTGCCGTTTAGCTCCACGTACCAGTAAGTAGAACCAAACCGATCGCTGTGATAAATCCTGCCATGACAGTCTTCATAATCCAAAATGCTGGACGTCATCGACTTGGTTGAGCCTTGTTCGTCATCGAGGCCTGAATCGAATTCGTTGTCTTGCAAATCTGCCTAGGTAGGTTTTCTATCAGTGCTACCAATGCGACATTTGGAAAGAGAGATCTTACTCTAGGTGGAGTTGCAGGAAGCGTTTGTTCCGTAAAGGAGGTCGAAAACACGTGGCTAGGTTGCGTTGCCTCTGGCTCGTCCACAGCCACTGGGGATGGCGCAGTCGACTCGGAGGGTGCATTGGTCATGTTCAAAAGCAGTAGAAGAACTGAGATATTCCAAAGATAACTTTCAGTCACGTCTGATCGGAAATTCACGCTCTTTATATATCCGGGCACGGGTGGCGCAGATGTCGAGTTGGTCGTTGGATCAGCTAGGTAAAGGGGATCAGTGTACTGGTAATATTACCACACTACCTTGCAACTAACTATGGGGCCTCTGCAAAGATTGAAGAGTAATCACCTTCGTCAGGTTCGGAGACGCTTACAAGGCTGAAACCGGCTGCATGGGTGATTCATGGCAAAGAACATCAACGCAAATCACCGTTTGTGAGAGGCTGGGCCTTGACGTTTCGAAAGAAGGTACTGGTGGGGTAGTCATTATCACGACGTAGAAGTGAACCATTGCATGATGGATATCGAGAGTGTTCGAGTTCTCGTCGAGATTTACGCCATCCTGATTCTACCAGGAGATTCTCCCGAGCCTGACCCGAAGAGCTCTCAGTCTCATAAACCGCCATCGCGTGGTCCGAGAGAAACAGTGCGTGGCCCTTCATGTAAACCCCCCAGCCCCTCCCCCCCTTCCCCCCCCCGTATGGCCAAGACTTCCACGCTAACGCTGAACCGACTATTCAGCGACCCATGGTCCCCAGGCATCAATCACGACGAGGGTGTGCACACAGATCCATATCATGCCAAGAGAGTATGTCAGCAACCAATCCGAGAGGAGGATTGGATTCAGGGGATTCTAGTAAGGGTAAATCTGAAGATAACAGTAGCCCGCTGGTGTAAACGTCTAGCATCTGTTCCGTGTTTCCATGAAAAAAGTTCCCATTAGAAATTCAGACAGTTCAGCTACCGCGGTGCAGGCTTTTTGCAGTGTGACTCGAGACGTATGAGCCTGGACGGGGGCACAACGTTGCTGTGATCAGCCACCGTTAGTTAGTCCTGACAGAATTAACTTTGGACTGACTTACTCACCAGCTCATGATCCGTAGCGAAGGCATTGCAAGAGCCTCTGATTCAGACCGAGATGTATACCCGTCAACCGACCTCATCGAGAATGCGGCCGCTCTCGTCAAGACTGCTTCTCCACCAGCCTTGCCTCCGAGTCCAGCATCGCCGCGTGAACCGTAAATACCATGGCAAATTGCAGCGTGGTAGCCATCATGCTGTACAGTGACCAAAAGCACCACAGGCCTGATGAAAGCCAGATACCACGCATTAAGTTATGTGCATATCTAGGAATTCCACTCCGATCAGTGTCAGACCGCAGAGAAGCGTCTCCGCGACCAGAAACGGTCACAAAAGCGCTTAGCTTGTGGATCATTATCGCAGCAGCAGCTACATGCCAGTGCTTGGCAAGGAGACCAAAAGTAATGATAACGATGTAGGCGGCGTGAAATCGAATGAAATTATGCCTGATGCGCTGTTGCAGGTCTTTGAAGGATCTTGGGAGAGTAAGGTAGTTGGGGTTAACAAGGTCGAATAGGGGACTACTAGCTGAATTCTCGAGTACGCGAGCGACGTAAGGCCAATAGTTTTCCCTCAACACAGAAAGAATGACCCGAAGGTCTTCGAGAGATAGCATGTCAAGCTAGGCGTAAAGTGGGATAATTCGCTTGGAAAATCCAACTTGCAGAATGTTGAAAGATATAGGTTATGATCGTAAAAAAGTGCCCCGCTACCGCGCCGGTTCTTGCCGCTATTACTAACTTCAAAGCACGATATGTTCTCTGTACTCCGAATTTAGCATTCTGTGTGAAACAGCAGATGTCAAGTTTGGGAACGATGCTAAGAGTGGCGAAGGAGATTACGGTACAGTGGGGTGGGAACTGACAAGGTCATTCTCTTAGTTAGGTATAAAGCCAGAATCATCTCAGTCCCAACGTACACAATGAAGAAGCGGCTATGAATGTATCCCGCAGGCGTTCCATTTGGGGTTCCTGTCTCTAATGGCTGTGAGAACTCAAGAACTGACGTAAACAGGCCTTTATCTCGTCTGATAGGCTGATACCGGGACTCGCCCCGTTGTGTGTCACTGTACGCTGGGCTATTAACGGAGCTGCCTCCACCTCTGGATCCCCCTGCGTGAGCATGTCAGGGCTGGAGCATTTAAGTGATCAACAGCAGAATATGGCTTTTTTGCAGCACTCCTGTTTCTGCTTCAACGAGAATCAACACAGCATAAGTAACGCCTAAGATCTCACCCAGCGCTCAGTTTCCCCTCAAGCGAGGGTCGAGCCGTTACCTACAGAGTGTCAGTTGAACCGATGCTATTTCTAACCGAGAGCTACTGAGACTCTCGCATTACTTCCTACTTACCAACGTCATGGCACAGCCACGCCCCCTACTCGTCGTAATTGGGGCTGGCAGCATGGGACTTTGCATCGCCCGTCGACTTGGCTCATCGCACCATATCCTTATTGGAGACTATTCGCCCGCTGCTCTGTCCGAAGCCAAGGGCTCGCTCGGCCCCGCCGGCCATCTCATAACAACAAAGAATATCGATGTTTCTTCCGAGACATCGGTCGCCTCCTTCGCGAAGACAGCCGCCGAGCTCGGTCCTATCAAGACCGTCATTCTTACGGCCGGTGTATCCAGCGCCGCAAACGACACCCAGCTGATCTACGCCACTAACCTTACTGGCACCGCTCTCGTTCTTGACAGCTTTCTTCCCCTGATGCCTCCTGGAAGCTCCCTGACCATCATAGCCTCGGTTGCCGGTCACCTGCTCCCTCCCAACCCGGGCTTGGAGACTCATCTGGCAACAGGCCCGACAGCTTCCCTCATCACGCACCACGAACTGGACCACGATATGGACTCTAGCCATGCTTATGGTGTCTCGAAGCTTGGTTGCATCGTCCGTGCTCAGTACAAGGCTGCTGAGTGGGGACGCAAAGGAGTGCGAATCAACACCGTTAGCCCCGGGGCCATCGAGACGCCTATGCTTGGTCAAGTTCTGCAATCGGAGCAGGGACCCTTTGCGCAAAGCATGATCAACAATACTCCGCTTGGCAGGACGGGGACGTCTGATGAGATCGCCGGGATCGTTGCGTTTCTGGCCGGGCCGGACGCAGGGTTTATCACTGGAGCGGACCTAGTCATCGATGGTGGCGCCTTGTCGGCACATCGATGGCCTGGAGCCGTCGCGGAATCGAAGCACGTGGTTCCATCATCAGATGGGCACGAGTGATAGACCAAGGTTCGGATACATAGTCAGGGGCGGAGCTTTCCAAGTTTCAGCAGGTGTTAGATTGCTCTCTGCAGCCTTGCTGTCGATGATATCATTGATGCGTGGCTGTTTTAGTCGACGTCCTTGGTCCTTGGTCCTTACACAGCACATGTGCACGATTGTCTCTTAGAGTGTCTCTACTCCTACTGTACTCATAGTTGATCCGCACGCTTTCACAGATCTCATGGCTAGCCTTCTTGATGCAGGAAAGACGGCCGACAACAAATAGCAGAATTAAGCCAAAATATTGCCCATTAGCGGCCCCTATCATTCACTCATCAGTAATGTGACACATTCTTTGACATCATGTGAGACTACTGAGTGAAGCTTTGAGCTCAAGATGCTTCTGGACAGTGTGGCCGTGACCCCATGATCATTGCGGCATGTTTGAGGGCCACTCAGTTCTGAGCACACGTTTCTTCCCCTACAAACAGACGCACCAAGTGTGTGGACCCGCTTCACATGGTGTCACCGCCGAAAGAAGCCACTCCGTAAGCCTCCGTTTGTGGAGCTTGATAATGCTCAAGCTGGCGAGCAGGGCCGGAAATGGGGATTTCAGGTACAGCGATATATTTTGCCTGCTTGCTACATAGCACTGTCGTCAAGTCTTGTGGGCTCGGCCCATGGCGGAAGCGAGCGGACACCGCCACAACTAGAGGGATGGGAAGCGAAAGATGCGACTCTCTCGCTTCATTGTGCTCCTCGCCATGTGCACAATCGCAGTGAAAGTGGATTTTCGGAGCTCGACCTAGAGTGACGAAGGCTAGGAGTCGGAACAGGATCCTGCGGACAGGATACATGGTGAAGTGAGGCGCTCGCTATGTGGCTAGGAAAGTGACTACAAAGAAAGAGGCTCTCAAGATAGAATTGCAGCGGCGTCGAAAGTCAATTTCTGGGTCACGGATTTCCAATGTAACACCTCGGATCTGGAAATGGACTCTGCAGACGGGGACGTAGCAGAGCAGTCAGAGTCGTTGTCGGATAGTGGAGAACGCCTTCTATGAAAGGCCAGAACCTGGTCCTGCAGAAGCTGGACATGGATTGTACAGATAGAACACTTGGTAGAGCAAGAAAGCTCCTTGTTACATGGCTAGGAAGACTCTTGACCAAACGTCAGAAATGACTTCCGCATCAATGTCGCAGGTGCGGTGAAACTGGCTTTCCAGGCCATGGCTTTCCAATATATCAATAGGAGCCGGAAATGGGTCTTTGCGGGGACCACACACGGCACAGCAAAGTGCTCGCTGTGTAGCTTGGATGACTCATCTTGGGATCTTGGGAGCCCAAACAGGCTCCCAGCATGTTCCGGACTTTCCACTGCAACAATCGGAAGCCAGATATAGATCTTGCAGTCACCGTAAGCAGTAGAGGAAGAAAGCTCCTTGTTGCGTGGCTGGGAAGACCAGCCGGAACCAGTTCCCGGCAAGAGTCAGATATGAGCGTGTAGACAGGGGAGGTCGTGAAACAAGGAGGACCCTTGTTGCATGGCTGGGGACGTGGCTGGGGACGTGGCTGGGGACGTGGCTGGGGACATCCTCCACCAAAGGCCAGAACTGGCACCTGCCTCATCGTTGCGGCGACGTTGGAACTGGATCTCTAGGTCGCGGCATCCATTTCTACACGACAGGGCGAGAGCCCAGTCGCGTGGCTGGGCAGATCGTCTCGCAAAGGCACCTAAAGCCGGAATCGAAAAGTGAGAAATGGCCTTCCAAAAGAACCAGATTTGGATATTGCAAGCAGGGGACATGACTCAGCATGCAAGATCCTTGTCGTGTGGCTGGGGACAATCTCGCTCCAGACTCAGCCGGTTGAAGGGAGCTGGAAATGGATTTTGCGGACAGTGAATAGCGACTAACAAGAGTCAAATCCAACTTTTTCAACATGGTAAATGGGGTGGTCGGTAAGGTCCTTGGTGTGTGGCTAGGAGGACGGGCCAAAACTGGCTTCTGGTAAGAGCCAGATACGGATGCTCAAGACAGGGGATCTATGTGAGCAAGTGAGATGCTGGCTGGGAGGGCCCTGCCCCAGTCGCCAGAAGCGACCACCGACAACGTGGTCGCAGCGGCATTGCATACTAACTTCTGGGTCTCGACTCTCCAGTACCGTGGATGAAGCCAGATACGGATCTCAAGAAAAAGCCATATATCGGGACAAGCAGTATCCTTCATACAAGCTTGAGAATTCCTACTCCCGAGAGTCGAAACCGGCTCCTAGAAGGAGTCTGGTGTAGGTTTTGCGGAAGGGCGATGTGCTGGTGCATGCAAGCTTCCTGTTGCGGGCTGGGGGTGCCTACTCCCAAAAGGCAGAAGAGGCTCTTGGTAGCATGTAATTGCTCTGGCGTCAAAAGTTGATTTCAGAGCTCCCAGCCTTGGTAACTGCAGGATGAACCGGAAATGGATCCTGCGGACAGGGTATGAGGTGGAAAGAAGTACCATGTAATACACACACACACACACAATTTATTACGCCCGGCGGCAGAGCCGAGAGGGCAACTAAAGCTGATTACATGTACGTTTCTGACTTTGTGTCCTGGTCTCCTTGTAGCCCATACTGTTTCCACTTCCTGCTTCCTCCTCCATTTCTGGCTTCTCGCTACGGATTCCCGCGGTTTAGTGTTAATTAGCATGCCATCTTGAAGCCTATTCTCCAAGTGTTCAACGTCCTATCTACGGCGGCTGAAGCGGTGCCTGCTGTCCATGGCACGGGTTGATGATTTGGTTAGGGTTATGTCGGTTTGAATGTGTTAGGTATCCTCCACTTCCGCCTTTCATCTCTCGTCTAGCCGGCCTGTCGCCAGCGCGAAGCGTATCGTCGCTCGAACTGCTTGCATGTTTGGCGTCCATTTATCGTCATCCGATGCGCTCTTGCCTCCAAGGTAGAAGGATATGTTGCTTCTCTGTGTTTCTGTGCATTGGAGCATCTCTGCCCGATGTGTCGTCCACTTTGTGCATCGGAAGAGGAAGTGCTCAACTGTCTCTGCCGCCTGGCCGCAAACACATATGTGTGAGGGCATTACGTCGATTCGATGCAAATAGTAGTTCAATCTTGCCATTCCGGTCCTGAGCTGTGCCAGAGTGGTCGCTTCTTTCCACGTAAGCTCGTCATATAGCTGGCGCGTGTGCTTTCCTGGCAGCGCTTTGTCGACTCTTTTAGAGAATCGTCCGACCTTTTCAGGCAATGCGCGTTCTTGTGACACTTGTGACCGTGCTACGTTGAGCGTCGTTGACTTCATCATTGGAAACTGTACCTGCGGGGTGGCGCCGTCTTTGGTCGCTTCGCGCGCTTGTGTTTTTGCTTGCTTAAGCAGTTTGTCTTCCTCACTTGCTGCCAACCACTGTACTGTGATGATGTTGTTGTCCTCGCGAAGTTCTTCCACCGAATCGTACACACTACGAATGTACGCCTGTCCAGATTGCTGGTGAGGCCGTTTGAGAGAGAGTACCGCCCCTTTATTGCTCGTCACCACTGTGATCCTCTCGTCCGCGACTCCTCGCAATGACCTCCGCAACGTGTACGCTATTGCTGCCAGTTCTGCGCTGTAGGGATTCTGCTCGGTCCTCGGGCCCAGAGTGAAGGAGAACGGCTGCAACTCGGGGTCGTCTCGCAGCACCGACCGTTTCTGAACGACTCCGCCGACACCTACTATTTCCCTTCTCACTGAGCTGCTGACCGCCACACGGACTGTACTGGCTGTCCCTGTCGCTCTTGTCTCTTCTTCACCGATTATGACCTCTAGTCTGTCTTCCCATGGTAAGAGCGTAAGCGGGTTGATGGTCTCGACCCTTTCCATCGGTATGTCCTTCAGAGCCTCAGCCACTTGGAAGAGCGGCGAGCGGTAGGAATTCCGAAATTTTCGCATTTTGGACGTCATCCCGCGGACTGGATTCGTTTCTGGTAAAGTGTGGATGTCCGTCCACATCTTGACTGCTTTCCTCCAGAACCGTTCTTTAGCTGTGAGAATGTGAGCCTCGGCTTCTGCCACATTTGTCGCGACCGTGAGAAAAGTGCCGATAATCGCTTTCGCCGATACTCTCTGTATTCTGTTGATGGGTCCTATGAGCTTGTCCTTATACCGGTGCATCCAGACGTTCGACGCGTAGTCCACCACCGGTGCGACTGTTGCTGTAAACAGCTGTCGCGCCGTCGCTGGGGACAGGCCCCTGAGTCGCTGGAGTTCAAGTGCTGCCTTGAGGCCCTTTGACGACGCTCTTGCTATGTGTTCCTTGTACTTGAGTCGAGTGTCCATGATGACTCCTAGGATCTTGGTGTGATTCTTCGGCTCAACGGGCCGTCCTTTGATGATGTACGGTTCCGGGTCGGACTTGTGGTCATTGCGGGTAAAGTGGATGATGGCCGTCTTCTCGGCCTCGAACGTCGCGCCGCTCCTCCTTTCCCAGTCGATTGCGTCTCGTATGATCGATTCGATGCCTTTGCGGTTATCTTGAGCCGTCTTCCCCGTGACCCAAGCTGTAAAGTCGTCGACAAAGGCCATCGCTCCTCCGTTGCTGTCAATGCGTCTCTGCACTAGATCCGCGTTGAAGAAGAGGAACAGTATCGGGGACAACGGTGACCCTTGAGGTAAGCCTGCCTGGGGTAGGATCCGAGACTCCGACGACTGCCCGTTGATCTGGATCGTTGCTGTGCGGTCAGAACAAAAAGCCGATACCCATCGAAGCAGGTCGTCCGGAATGCCTCGTGCTTTCATTCTCTGGATCAGTCTCTCCTTGCACACTCCATTGTACGCTCCTTTCACGTCAAAGCTGACGAGGCTGAGCACACGATGGCCTCGCCATGCCGTGTAGATCTGCTCTTGGAGGAGCAAGAGCGCTTGCTCGGCCGATCGTTGTTTCCTCGCTCCGAAGTGATTCGTCGGTAACAGCCCATAGAATTCGACTGCATGTGATATCCTCTCCGCCACTACCGACTCCAGGACCTTACCCAGTGTGGCCAGCAGTGAAATCGGTCGCCATGCCTTTGCCAGCGTGTAGTTGTCCTTGCCCGGTTTCTTAAGCGGTATGATCTTCGCATGTCTCCACTGGTGAGGCAACGTTCCACCTTCCAGAGATGTTCGGAAAATCGACAGCACCCATTGCTGCACGGCCGGCCATATCTGCTTCCACACCACCGCCGGAAGCCCGTCCTCGCCGGGCGCCTTCCAAGACTTTGTCGCAAACAGTTGCCGTTCCACTTCTTCCATCGTAATGGGAGGCATGTCTATGGCTGCTCTCTGCGGTCTGTCACCCTCGTCTTCAATGTCGTCTGGCAGGGCAGGGAAGAAGGTGGTAAGTAGCTCCTCCGCTTGCTCTGTGTTGTTCGTCGTCGTCGTTTTATCCGGCCTGACGAGCTGCGGCACTCTGCCGAACGCCTCCTCGTCACCTGCTTTCAAGTATCGGGCAGCCTTCCAAATATTGTCGTTGTCCGCCAGAAACTCCTTCCAGTGCTTTCTCTTTTGTTGCCGGATCGCGTCGTGGTACTGTTTTGCAGCGGCCTTTGCCTTTTCCTCTAGATTTGCCCTGGCTATCCCCGCCCGTCTCTCGGCACGGGCCCGGTTCCTCCAATACGAATAGATGCGGCGAAGCTGTGTCAAGTCGGTCGTCCACCACCGCTTCGAGTACGGCGATGGTTTGGCCTTCGGTGTCAGGGCATGAATCGCTTCCATCACCACCAACATGAGTTTGTCTGTCTTCTCCTGCACTGTTCCTTGGCAGAGTGTCGTCTCCAGTGTGCTCGTGATCCTAGCATTAATCTCCCTCCAGGGCGCGTTCTTGAAGAGTAAGCGCTCCCGTGGTGCCGGTTCAGGCATCGAAATGTCGAAAATCGTCTCAATAGCCCTATGATCCGATCCATGTTCTGTCTCATGTATCGCGCATTTGACCACTGCATTCGTCGGTTCCTCGGATGCCAGGACAAGGTCAATAGTCGACTGGTGTTCTCCTCTCTGCCACGTCTTTGTGCCACGCGGTAGCAAACTGCTTAGGCTGAACTCGTTCATGAGGTCGATAATCGCGTCCGCCTCCCCCTGTCTGACCATTGATATCTCATCTCCTCCCCAGAGCTGGTCGTGTCGGTTGAAGTCGCCAGCAATGACCACGTCCACCAATCTATCCGCCCGCTGTCTCACGTCCAACACTATCCGTCGCAGGTCGTCGCATATGCTCCGCAGAGCATGCCTTTCACCTCCTGGAACGTACACCGATGCCACTACTACCACCCGTTCTTCGAGCCGAACAACAGCCGCCGTCACGTCGGGCGACTCTACCCGTAACTGTTCCGCCTCTACCTCCTCGTTCACCCACAGCATGCTCCTAATCGCCCATCTGCCCTCCCTACACGTCGACGGGACCATCTTCGTCCACCCCTGATGCCCCATAGGAGTCGTCAGGAGGCGACCGTTGATAATCCTCGCCTGTGGCTCCTGTATGGCCAGTACCGTCGCATCCCGACTCGCTTTGTCGTTCATCAAGCTTTCATGAATCTCGCCGCGCTTCATCACATTAAGTTGGATCATTCGGAAACTTTTACTCATGACGAACGGGGAAGAGTCTCCTGCAGTTTCTGCTGAACGATTCGTGTGGTCCTCCGCACGGGACGCACTTCGGGATCGTCGCACTGCACTCGTGGTGGCCATGCCCTTCAGCGGCACATCTCGCGCATACCTTGGGCTTGTTGCACTGGTAGGCCTTGTGGTCGGTGATCTCTTGGCAGTTGTAGCACTGCTTCGGTCGTTCTCTGCGCTCGAAGGGCCTGGTGTAACCAGATTCTCCTCCCGCGTGGAAAAAGCCTTCGTTGAGCAGCCTACGTGCATCCGCCGCTTTCCCAAGGTACACCACCATTGAACCGTATGCCTTCGCGACGCTCTTATCGCTGAGCCACGCCATCTTCACAATCGATGCGTCGTTCTCTCGGCCAAACGCCTCTGCAGCTCCGTCCCGAATATTTCCGCCGTCGTCAAGCACCGCCGTTCGATTCACGCTGTCCACTCGGATGGGATAAATGTCGTCTCGAAGGACTCGGGTGCCACGTGCTAAGTTTGCTTCGATCACTTGCTTCACCATTGTATGCTCTTCTTCGGTTCTGCAGGCAATCCTAACGCGATGCGCGTTCCTTGGGTCCTTGGTCACCGCTCGGCACCGCCAGGTCGCGTCTCCTCCTTCCTTGGCGCGCATCTGATTCTCTACCATCGTCCGAATCGACCCGACTGATGTCTGATCAATCGCTTCGCTTTCAGCATGAGACGTGTCAATTGTGCAGTACAGGGTGTCGGAAAAGTTGGAGGGCGTCGTGTTGAAAGATGACAGCGTTCGGAGGTTAGTTGGTTGAGAAGACGGGGCCGATCGCGCTGCGTCGGCGTACGATAGAGGTGGGGAATGCGTCGCGTTCGCCGCCATCGTCTCGAGTTGTTCGCGGACCAGCTTCAGTTCTTCGCGGGACTGCTTCAGTTCTTCGCGGGACTGCTTCAGTTCTTCGTTCATCCGCTTTGTGGTGTCGTCTAGTTTCAAGCTCAAATCGCGTATGGTCTCTTCCTGCCGTTCGAGTGCTTCCCTCAGCCATTGGGATTCCGTGCGGGATTCAACCAGCAACTCCAAGGCTTTCTGAAGCATCGCCCTACCATCATTACTTCCGCTGCTCCCACCCCCGCTGCTGCTTCTTCGAGTGTCGCTCGTTCGCTCCGTACTTCCTTCGGTAGAGATTGATCGCGTCGCGGTCCGGATCGTTCTCTTCGGTTGCTGCGCTGTCTCTTCCTCCTGTCGAGTCGCGGTACGGATTTTGATGGTCGGCTTCACTGCTCGAATCGGGCGTTTTGCCGTCGAATTGGGGCCGTCATCCGGGTCCACCACAATCTCCGCCTCAATTGGATCCGCCATGATGGGAGACTAAGACACCCTCCACGCCACCAATCTTATCCACTCAATAAATCAACAACGCAACGATTTGAAAAGAGTAACGTGAATGATAAGCGAGTGAGACAGACAAGCGAGTGAGACACAAAATTGCGCCGATGAGATAAACTGGCTTCCATATCAACATCAACTGCATCAATTCAACTCAAACTACTCATAATCCTTATCTTCAGATATCTCTTCAATAAACTGGCATGTTCGTGCATTGTGTCCTAGGTTACCACAGACGCCACACCGTCGCTGACCTGTCTCGGCCCTCAGTTTGCGACCACTAGTACGACGCATTTCATCCTGAACCTGCGCAGTCACATCTTTCTGTGACTGTATATCTGCTGCGTCAGCTACCGTAAGACTTCCTCCGTGTTGTAGGCGTGTTTTCTTGGTTCTCCGTCGTCGACTGAGTTGGTTATTCTCATCTCTAAGAATCTGTACCTCAGACCTAAGTAAGGCTACTTGATGCATGATGCCTCTTGTACCTTTAGAAAGTCGTTCAACAGCCTCGAAAATAGAGGTTGGAGAGCTGCTTTGGTGACGAGCAATCCGACTCTTGATAAAGTTGGACTGAGAGGTTGCCTCTACTGGGTTGTTTGGTGTCCTTGAAACCCAAGGCGGAGGTGTCTGAGGTAGTGATACTGGAGGCGTTGGAGTGTGTAGCCGGATATCCAGCTTTGATAGGACGCTTTCTGCACTCAGGGGAACAAGCCCAGCTCCTCTAAAACCCCCTTGGATGTTTTTTTCAGTCATCCCTTGACTAAACGCTTTGCGATATGCAGGAAAGAAGTCCTCCTTTGAGATGTGGGTTACGCCCCGCCGCATCTTATCCTCAATTTGTTGCCCATACGCCGTCTTTAGCGGGCTAAAGCACCCAACGTCAAGGGGCTGGAGTAGATGAGACGAGTGAGGCGGCATACAAAGTGTCACGATCTTGTTTGCCTTGCAATATATCTCAAAGTCTGTTGAGTGGTGACTTTCGTGCCCATCGACGACGAGGAGGCGATATTGGCCTCTCAAACGTGCTTTCGTATGACGATCAAAGTGTTGTATCCAATCTAGGCCTCTTTCATTTGTTTTCCATCCGTTTTCAGACGTTGCAATCACCCAGTCGTCCGGGAAACTTGACTCAGTATACCAGGTTGAGAGGTGATATTGGCCTGCAACGATGATGTACGGCGGGACGTTGTAGCCTTGCGAGTCGATGGCCTGAATCACTGTAACCCATTCTCGATTACCAGGCTGCGCCATTTTTGTGTTTGAACGCCTTTCAGCACTTGTCACAACCATTCCAGATGCAATCTGGCCCATCATAAAGCCAGTCTCATCAAAGTTGTAGATATCAGACTCGTCAATACCATACTTCGCGATTGTGTTCTCCACAAGAGCGAACCAGCCGCGAATAGCCTCTGGGTCCTCGCATTGGGCTCTCTTGTAGTCGTACTTCCGAAAAAACCGCGTCCGCAATTGTGGTTGTCGTTTGACGAAGTTTAAGGCCCAGCGCTTCCCAACCGGAGGCGCGTCGCGATCAGCAAGCAGTCGATCAGCCATTTCTTCCACACCACGGATCCGGGGAGGGAATGATCGGGCATCTAGATCGAGAATGTAATCAACTAACGTCTGCTCTTCTAGCAAAGTAAGATTCCTCGAGTTCGGTACCCTGTCGCTTCGAGATGTAGAGCCCTTCAATCGTCGACTCAATGTTGCATGGCTGACCGAGTAGATCGTAGCTGCAGCCCGTGCACTAAGCTCTGGATTGATTCTGATAGCTTGAAGGGCCAGCTGTATGCCTGACTCATTGCTTCTGCATGCCATGATGTGTTGTGGAAGAAACGTGTCCATTTGTGTTGAAGCATCATCGGCGCAGTTTTGTGTCTCACTCGCTTGTCTGTCTCACTCGCTTATCATTCACGTTATTCCAGCACAGGACAGTTCTGTCCTGGACTTCTACAGTTTCGCGATCACGAGACGGTATATGACGAACGTCAGGAGTATACATACAAGCTGATAATGTCCCCCCTACCTAGTTGACCTGATAGTGGGTCCCCTTCGATAGCCGGATAAAATGTATATTCCGTACCCGAACCAATCTCACGCTAACCCTACCTCGAATCCTAACCCACCCTATTACCCTAACCCGTAATCCTAGTTATCAGGCGGATCCACTGTCAGGTCGACTAGGCGGGGACAATATCAGCTTGTCTGATCACTCGAAAATGATCCCTATCGTGAAGCTCGTTAGTGCTGTGTATGTCATCGGTCAAAATGCCCAGCGAATTGCTGATGCAGCAGCCCAAAACTGTGTGTGGTGAGTGCCCAACTACCCCGCGACCTTGGCCGCGTGCGATGACGCAGTAGCATTGCTTTAACCACTGTTAACCAGCGGCGATACGCCTCTTGAGCTTGGACAGGCCGTGACTGAGCTTTCCAAATGCTAGACCCCAGCAGCAGGGATAAGCAGGCTGCTGCCCTGATAACGTGGCACCCTGCATAACCGCAATGGGAGCGACCGCAACGACCCCCGCACAGGATAATAATGACATTTGGCATCCGTCTCCCCTTACAGACATGCCGCTCGCTCAGCCCGTTGATCTCGAGAGAGGGGTTCCGCATAGGACTGGAGACCCGGAGTTGAGGGCCACGTTGTGGCCCAGCCTTCGTTTTGTGATGTGTGCTCGCTGCAATCCTTCCCAGGTATGTAGAGTCTGTGCAATCGGTGTGCCTACAAAACCTGACAGATAGGGACCTGTGGCTGGCTCCTTACAATGTGCTTGAACTCAGCAGGGGGCCAGGCAGATATCTCTAGCATGGTTGCGGGACTGAATGCCACTCAAATTATCGACAACAAGGACCGCTCGCATCTCGGTAGGAGTCCTTGGTAGGACTTTGAGTTGATTGCCGTTTTCCCAGCCGACCAACCCCCGTTCTACCCTCTGGCTATCCTCGTCTGGCCAAGCCGATAGTTATCTCGCTCCCCGACGGATACTATCTGGTCGGGTCGTTAATTTGGGTCTCGCCGTTGAGCAACATCTCTATCTCCAAAGTCTTTTACGACTTGAATGGATAGCGCCTGGAGGGCCTTACTGCGCACCACCTTGTGCGACGTCGAGAACATTGTCAGTCACCTCGCACACGTTGTCGGAACTGATGTCGTAACAGCTGCAACGGCGGTTGCTTTTTCGAGCGGGTTACAAGATGCGGCAGAAGGACCGACGGTTGGCTGGTCCTGGAACAGCTGGACTGTGCGCCTGGATTGCACGGAAATTAGGCAACCGATATGCCGATCAAGGGTTTCCTGTTAGCGAGTGGGCGCCTGGGATTCTACGGTGCAGGTACGCGGCCTACGGCAAAAACGCCAGCATCCTTGTAGTCGGGACGGAGCCCGGCTGAGATTCGCGGAGCATTTCAAACACGACGTCCCTCAGAAGGTGATATCGCTCACAAAAGCTAAAGTGTCCGACGGCGACTACTACACAGGGATTCAGTGCAATGTAGTGGTGAGTATGCGCAATATAGGAGACTATGGATCTGTCTGTCTACATGGAATATCAGCCGGGTTTCCGTCCGTTTTCGTCAAGTCTAGAAACTTTCCGCAAAGAACCGTACACTCATCCTTGTCCCCCAATACTGTCTTCATCTTGCTGAAATAACGAGTCGCCACGTCTTGTATCAAATCGAACTCCCCTTGTGCCAATCTGATCATCGCCATGTTTAAGGTGTTCTTCAGTGTGACAGGATCATGCTCTCCGAGTTGACGATAACTCGTTTCAACTGCTCCGGCCATCAAACTTGCCGCCTGCTCCCTTTTCTCCTGACTCTTGTCCCTTGTGGCCTGAAAATTGTATGTCATGGCCAGGTTGCCAGTTGATACGATTGTGAGACGATCATTCTCTCCCAAACGATCCCTCTGTGCCTGCAACACCAGCTTTCCCACCTGCTCTGCTTGATCCAGCTTCTCCTGGCGCAGGAGCACTACAGCATAATCAGATAAATCCTTGAGCGTAGTGCGATGGCCCATCCCTAGAGCATGAATGCTGTGTTCAATGAGACCCTCCCAAAGTTCCATTGCCTTTCCGAATTCGCCTGCCTGAAAGTACATCGAGGCGAGATTTCTCGTCGCAATGAGCGATTCGGGATGTTCCCGGCCGATTGTTGCAACCCTTTTCTGATGGATTTCCACCTGCAGTTGTGCCGCTTCCGAGTGTCGTTCGAGAGCCTCGAGATGGCGTGGCTTAGCAATAGAAGCGTAGCGAAGGCGTAGCCAGTCATCAACGCCACATGTCCATATCTACTTCGTGTCCCACCGCCCTGCAAGCCAACAAGTACCCTTCGAGATCCTTCCAAAGTGGGTTCCGTGGTGAATTGTGAAGCCAATCTCTGCAATGAGATTCAAGACGTTGATAGTGGCTCTCAGATTGCTCTGTCGGAGTGCTGCGAGCCAGGGGATCGAAGATATCAAAGGCTCGCCCAAAAACGTGACTAAATCCTGTGGAAGAACTACGTCCGGTCCAACCGTCTTGGATAATGCCAGTCAAAACCTCGGCGCCTTGTTCAACAACTCCATGACCGCCCGCCAGCGTTGCCCGAACTTTCTTGACCTCATCGTATGAGTTTGCAGAATTGAATGGATCGATCCCCGAAAGGATAAAATGTAGACAAGTCGCCAGGCCAAAATGATCCCTCCTTAGATCGTTTTTGTAATCCGGGTGCGAGCTGTCAATAGCAGACCCAAAGTCAAACAGTTTCAGGCGATTCGTGCTGTCGACACCCAGGTTCCGCACAGCAAGGTCACCATTTGCCCAACCCTGATTCTCCAGCCAACGTACTGCATCGAGTAGTTCCAAGGCCCAGCGTCGTCGGTCTGGTTCACTCGAGTGACACCATGCTGCTTCCAATGGTGTAAGCCGTTCCAGAAATAAGCAGTCAGCCTGCTCGGTTTCCAGTCTTCGAGTGATATTGAGATGCGGGTGGGTTTTCATGGTTTGGTAAACCGCTATTTCTTTTTCTAGAGAAACGAAACTTCTGAGGGCGAGATCTAGCAAGTAATGCGTGTTTGTGTCCTCGAGGACTGGGTACTGAAACGGCACTTTGACAACGATCTCTTGGTTGATGGCGTAGACAAGGCCTTGAGATGGTCCAATGCTGAGGCATTCACCGGGGCGATCTCTAAATGGGGTGATGATTTGCATGCCGTCTAGTGTTAAATGAAAGTCATGGAAATGGAATCATGTGGTGGCGAGGAAGGAGGCATAATCATTGACTCTCGGTCTCGGATATTTATATTTATGTTTCCTTGCCATCTCAGTTAGATAAATAAAGTGGGCATGCGCTACCCGGAGCGATAACTTTGCCTGATTGCATAAAGGAAGGATAACCTCTCTAGAAAAAATACGTGCGCAGCTAGCCACGTGCCCACCTAGCGTGGCCACTCCCGTCCTCCGGTAGAGTACTCTGTATATACCGGTTATGTGCTTGAGACGAAACGATACCCTGTCGTCAATTCTGCCCCTTCCCTGCCGCAACACAATCGTCGCACCACTTGTTGACCTTGTTGTCTGTGATTGAATGATTATATGATGGGTTTGAACACTTCGGGCCGCTGGGATAGAGATCACAGTGGTATATTTTCTCAACGCCGTCAGACTTATGGCCGCATTTTCGATAGACTGTCGCAGGCGCTGCCTTGGAACACATTTTTTTGTTCGGTAGGGAAATGGTCTAAATCGTATTAGCTGGGCTAGATTACTTTCCCAAATAATTATTCACCTGGGACTGTTTTTCCTGTTTATTGATGGCCGTAGTATCTCGAGTGTATCATGTTTGGAAGACATCTCTAGCTATAAATGATTTTAACACAACGTTAGATGATCTACTCCATTTACGCATTCACAGGCCGTCTTCAACACGCCTCCGTATCATGATGAATGTGACCAGTGCAGGGACTCTCGCTGGAAGACTTGCCAAATGGTGAGGTCCCGCTCTAATTGCAGGGGTATGGCGTCAATTCTGAACATCCAATTCGTACGATCTACGAAATTGCTAGGAGCCCCTCACCTGCCTGCGATTGCTACTTCGCAGGGATGCCGAGCCGCTCCAATAGGGGGGAAGCAGTCATCACACAGTAAGGCAAAGTATACGCAATGCGCCGCATGTTGACATAGGCCGTCGCTACTGTGCTTGGCGTGCATGTGGCGTTGCCTCCAGCTGCAGCCGGACCATCCTCCTTTTATCTGTACAGTACCTATTCTCTAAGCGGGGTTTTCCAGGTACCTACCTGTATCGCCTCGTTTGCAGGCTTACCAGGGCCGTCATTGCAAGTCACTGTCGCCAAGACCCGCTTAAGGTAATGTACCTGTATCCAACCTCCTTGTTCGAAAACACGCCATAGGTTGGCCAACCAAAGTCTCGGTCAGAGCCAACAGCCAGTTGCTTTGCCAATAGCGCCATGCCAAGCAAATCAGCAGCCGCAACAGACGACCTCTCGGCTCCGTCTTCCGTCCCGTTGGGAGATATATGCACTGAGCAGCAAATCAGGCCATTTGTCGGGGAAGTCTAGTTGGGCGACGAACGGCAGGGAGCCTCTCGAGGTGAAGCAAGATCTACTTCTTATCTTTCATCACAGAGAACGCTCGAGCAGCCTTGCGGATCATCCGATTGGATACCAATGGCTAAGGCAGGTTGCAGATCTACTAGCCGAAGGGCCTAGCCACACCCTGTCGTAGCAAACTCTTGGTTGTGTCAGACGTGCATGAATCAGAGAGGACGCGGTCGGTCTAATCAATCCAGAGGTGGGCAACTCGCTCATGGATTGTAACGGTTTCCGGTCCTCCGTGTTAACGGCTTGTCTGAAGTGAGGCCCGTCATGGACGTGAAATGGGGTGGCATCTTTGCCAAGACCACGTTCCGCTTTGGCGCGTAACGATGTGGTCGCCTCTTGTCGCCAAGGCGCCTGACATCCATATCAATGCAACTGTTGGTCGAGGCTTTACAGCAACAACAAGCCAATCAAATAATCGACAGGCAAGGAACAAACAACTATCTTGCAGCAGAGTCTTGGTTGCGCCGTACTTGAGCGTAATTTTGGCAAGCTTCTTAGTCGGGGATGATCGACCGGATACATTGGACCGGGTTTCCGAGGACTCGCTGGGCAGCTGGCTAGACGATGACGGCGAAGGAAGACTGTTCTGGTAGATACTGCCCTGCCTGGGCGTCGCATCGACATCCTGGACAATGGTATCTGCGGTCGCCTCGTATGTGTGACTTTTCTTGTGGCGCTTGGCCGTCACCGTCGAGGGGTCGTCTACCATGGTCCCGGGGGCAAGGGCAATAAAGGGGGAGAAAGGTTGTGCGTGTCGTTCATGCCATTTCGGGATTTGCGACATCCAGGCCGAAATGTCAACAGGTCTCGTCCACATTGAGTCAAGGGCAACGAACCGACACCCGTCGGCGAGCCGTCAGAAAGCCACGACGATGGGGGGACGCCTGTCAGGCACACTGAAACCATCAACCTTTTCAAGGAGGATGATCCTCCAGCCGAAAGCGAGTTCGCAAACGCACTACACACGTTCTCGACGACCCTTGACGAGGATTATAACAAGCTGATCGCAGCCGCCACGGCGTCCGGCCGCAGACTCGTGGATTCCGGCCGACTGGAAAGAGCTGAGTCGCTCCAGAATCTGATTCTCGCCGTCTATCGGGATTCGTTCGGCACCGGCAACAAGGAGACCCTGTGGGCAATGAGATTGAGGGGCAATCACAACGACGCCTTAGCGCTGATGAAGGAGGCCATCGAACAGGGCCATAACGTCTGGACCGAAGACGATCTCGACGCCAGGTATTTCATGCACGAAGTGGCACTTGAGTTGTTCCGGAGTATCGCGCAGGATTTTGAGCGCATCCTGGTCTTGGATAATGCTGAAACCCTAACTGTGATACATAACCTTGCCCCAGTGCGTATGAACCTGGGGACAGGAAGACTGCGGCGGTCCTGTTCGAGAAGGTATGGAAAACCAGGCGTCGTGTCCTTGGCGACGAGGATCCCCAGACAACACATTCCCTGGCGAGCCTTGCCAGTCTACGTCTTGAGCAGGGCATGCACCAGGACGCCATAAGCTTGCAGCGCGTTGTACCCGACAGCACACGCAAGAGATTCGGCGAGGCTCACCCTGATACCCTCTGGGCGAAGGCTCAACTCGCCAACACATCGCGATACACGGGCAACAACGACGAGGCCGGCACTCTATTTGCGCAGGTTTTGGAGAGCCGAGGGCAGGATTTCGACGAGGAAGGACCAGAGATGCTCAGCGCCATCAACGATTGCGCCAATTGGCTTCAAGACAGGGGCCATGCGGCTCGGGCGCAGCCGATGTTTGAAAAAATCTGGAAGTAGCCGCAGGTGCCCTCCCAATCGCCCTACCCCAAGGGTACAGCATCCGCATTGTAGACTCTTCATTCCCGAATGTCTCCCAAAGGATCGTGCACGAAGTGCCAACGAAGCGGCTCGAAGACGATCCATTGCGAGACCTCAGAAGCGGGTTCACGAGGGTCTACATTAAGAGCTTTTCAGACTGCAAAGATATGTGGACGCCTTTCGTGGGGAGAGTGTTTCCACAACTTGCACATGTTGGCGGCGTTACGGATAAAAACACTAAAGCGCTAGGAGGCGAAATTGAAGCAAGATTATTGGCAGATAGTGAAAGCCAATGGAGCCGGAGGCCAAAAAGGCATTAATGGCCCTGGCATCACTTCAGATTAAACTATACAGTATTGAGAAGCGAATGGTACTCACTATGACGCACAGGGATATGATGCCGCTGGCCCTTCAAAGGATGTGCGATGATGTTATGCGCATCGGAAATGGAAGACATATTTTGCCTGCTGATGCCAGAGACGAGGTACTTCTAATTACGGTGCCCTCTTCAAGTTTGACATTCGCTGACTCTTGCCACGATTGGCAGCTATCGCCCCTCGATATCCCCCCTGATGCATTTGCCGTTGCCTCAGACATTGGATTTACCACTTTCCTCATCTTATTCGCCTATACGCCTGGAAAACCCCATACGATCCAGTCCATCATATCTCAGTCGCCGCGGGCCACGGCGGACGGCTCCATCTCCTCCCCGCGGATCCATATCTTCCTGATTTTCCTCGTGACGGTGATGTCCTCGAGCGGGTTTCCCTCAACGAGCACCAGGTCGGCCCGAAGGCCATCCCGGACGATGCCGCGGTCGCTGAGCCGGAAGGCCGTGGCCGCTACGCATGTCGCCGAGCGGAGTACATTGAGCACGGGCATGCCGGCCTCGACCAGCAGGCGCAGCTCCTCGTGCAGGCTCTCGCCAAAGGGGATCCGGGACCCCGGGACCGGGTTCGCCGTCGTGCCGGCGCAGATAGTGACGCCGGCATTGTGGAGCGTGCGCACGCTCTGCTTCGCGTAATCATAGCTGCCGCCGGGCACGACGTCGGTGCGGGATTGCTCAACAGGGCCCTGATTTGCCGTGGTCTCATCGGGGCCTGGGAGGGAGGTGGTAGTAGTGTTGTTTGCGTTGGGGCCGATGGCAGACGCGCACTGTCGCATCATGGTGAGCGTCGGCACGAATATTACGTTCTTGGCCGCCATTTTGAGCGCCAGCACGGTGTCGATGGGGGCGTCTAGGGGCGCGTGAGCGAAGACGTCGAACCCGGCTCGCAGGGCGCGCTCGTATGACGCTTTGCAAGTGGTGCGGGCGATGATCAGCTTGCCGTGGGCGTGGGCGGCATCGGCGAGGGTCTTGAGAATGTCGTCGTCGAACGAGTCTGGGTCGACCGGGACCTTGATGAAGTCCGAGCGGTCCGGGCCGCTGGATCTCGACGAGACAAAGGCCTTGGCATCCTCGCGCGTCCGGATGACGTAGCCGTCCGGACTGCTGTACAGCTGCGGCTGGTAGCCTCGGGCAGGAGATGCTTCGGTACCGCAGGTGAGGAAGGTCGAGAGTCCCGTTCTGCCGGCGGCGTAGACGTGCATGGCCTGACATTGCTGGGTGGTGCTGCTCATGTCGAGGACGGTCGTGACGCCGTGGCTCGCATACGTGCCGAGGGCTGCGTTGGCGCCTTTGATATTGGCATAGACGTCTATGAGACCGGGTATAAGTGAGCAGCCTTGGCCATTAATGACAAAGTCAGAAGTCTCAGCGTCGGAGTCGTCAGCCATGTAGTTTTGAACGTTGCCGGCGGATCGCGTGAAGACAACATTGCCAGGTTTGAGAATGGCCTTGCTATCGAAGACGCTGACATTTTGTATCAATATTTTGACCATAACCCCGCCTGTTTCTTGTGCGCAGCTTTCTCGTAGGTAACTTCAGGGGTCAGTTGTGCTCTCAATTGAGCGGAACTTTCAGAAATCAGGTACAGGGTTGTTGTGTTTGGTTGTTGAGCGAATACATGGTTAGGTGATCCTAACAGGGCAGCACGACACACTATTTGATGTTGCAGATTTGGAATGACGATTGCAGAAGCCTAATGACATGTTCACAGACAACGCTTGAAACCGGCGTACGTACGCAACACCTACCCTACCGGTCACTGACAAAAGACTATGGGCCGAGGTGCCACACAATGACAGGTTGTCAGGTTACTGGAGAAGTCCGATGCAGGAAACAAAAAAGAACGTAGTGAAAACAAAATTTTGTACAGTCAAAAATCAGAGTCGCTCCTATCCTTACAGGGCATGTTCTAGTATTGGCCGAACATCAGAGGCTGGTCATGTCAATTTGGGGGAGGGGATGGGGCGATGTAGAGAAGTCGACGACAAGAAGTCTGGTAAGCCAATGGGAGAGTGAGACCGTCCGGAACCCTCCCCGTTCGGCCAACCATGTTAAAGCGTTGTGTATGTAGTTGGACATGTCCTCCAAGTTCTCAACGCTGGCGACAACTGTTGTTCTCGGCGGGGCGGCGTTTCAATTGGGTGGATGCATCGATGCCAAGTCTGTCATGTCATCTGACAGACGGATCGTCTCAAGTTCCACAAGCTGCAAACTGAGGCCGGGGTTTGGGTCGTGCATCAGAGAACTGTCAAGTCTTGACATGTACTTGTTGCTCCGTTGCTCTTCAAAGTCTGAAAGATGATTAATTCGCCAACATCCTTGCAAGGATGGTAAGCGCACTTGAGGAAAACAGTCGAAATTTGCTGTCGATTTCAAAAATATTGCCGGGTGCCGCACACGGCCTACGTCGGCCCGCCTGGCAGGGCCGACATTCCAGCCGCCAGCCCGCCGCGCTGCCCCTCATCACACTCCTCTACACCGCCGCCGTGCCGTTCACGCCGGTCGTCCAAGTCCTCGACATCGACGGGAGCTAGCTCTTCGACCGCATCCTCGCCAGCATCGGCATGCTCTCGGCGTGTTACTTCCAATGGCGCATCGCTGGACTAACATCGCCCCTTGCCGTTTTTCTTCCCGAATCTGGCGGAACCGGGATCCGAAACGGGCGGATCGAGCAGTCGGGGCCGAGCGCTGCGTGATCCAGGAGGAGGGATGTCTTATTAAGAAGCAGACTTGAAGGTTGGAAAGGAAGATGAATTCTTGCCGCGTTCTGTGCGCGCACCGAACCGGACAGGAAATTCATATAGGGATTGCTGATATTCGTGTACATCAACATTAAATCGTAAAAAACATGACAAGCCGCCTCTTGGCTATTGGGGCTCAAGACTCATTTGTTTCGCTTGTCTCACGGAGGTGGAGCTTCCGAAACCTCTACACCAGGTTCTCCGCATGCGCTACGAAAGGATCCGTCACGGCCAGGTCCAGATCCACGACCCAGTAGACAGGAACCTGGTCAGGGATCATGTGGTGCTTTCCCCGCAGCTCGAGATCCCTCCTGATCGCTCTCGTCTGCGGGATGTCCATCGCGCCCTTCTCGAGGGCCATGGACAGCAGGCTCAGCGTGATCCCCTTGGCCAATGGGAAGCCGGTGTACAGCGTCTGGTAGCATGCAATACATAGGCGCAGGTAGAACCGCCAGTCGGTCGCATGCCCAGGAACATTTGCCTCGGCGAGCATGGCGTTGGCGAGGTACAGCAGCGCCGAGTGCCAGAAGAAGGAGTATGACGACTCTGGGTGGTTGTGCCGGTAGAAGAGGACGATTCTCTTCAACTGTTTCACGGATGCCGCGTAAACAGCATCCGGGGTGGACTCTTCGGACGCGAAGTTAGGTAGTCGTTGCCGAGGAGCGCCGTTGTGCTGAAGAAGGGGCCGGAACAGGTCCATGATAGCCAAGTGGTGATAGATGCTGGAGATTGCAATCTGCGTTAGCCAAACACCCCAAAGCGGGTTAACCACCGGTAGCTAGGGCTTAATTACTGCAGTACCACGGCGTGATGTGTACACTGGTCCCCCTGAGCCAGCTCTAGGGGTAGGTTATCTGCCCACATCAGAAGCCGTCCGTAGGTCCCCTCGGCGAAGGCTAGAGAGACGGCTTTGGCGCACGCAGTCTGTTTCGGCCCGTACATTGTTTTGACCACGTCGTGAACTATCTGGCTGAGGCGGCAGTGCTCCTTGAGCAAGACTGCATTGTAGATCCGTCGTTTGTCTCCTATAGCTAAGGTGTTGGCGTCTCTCGCAGCATGTATGCTGTCGCCTGGCAGGGGTCCGAGGGGTGGGTGCTCAATTAAGCGCTGATGTAGCTGTATCGAGAAAGAGCTTTGTCGGGATCATTAGCTTATGTACTTCGTTGCCATGAGGCATTGCATGGATTTGAGAAACGCAATCTCCAGCAGCTGAATCCGAGAGCGGGAGAGACCCGCTGTGGAGAGGGCAAACCCCCTTTTGCGGAAAGGAACGAAAGAAAAAGGGGAGAGAACAGAACGACAACGGGGCAAGGTGGCAACGGGGAAAGATGATGAGGGGTAAACGGAACGAGTCCAGAGTACACTTCCATCAAATCGATGCTGACGTACGTGAGACAAGCGAATAGAACCCAAGAAATCTGAGACTTGGCCTTTCGATAGTTTGCGCTACTGTCGAGGTTGAGCCGTGAGTCGTGAGAAGGGCCGATGTTCAATAATTCAAGCCTTTTGGACATGTCCAAGAGGTCGTCGAGCAACTCGACATATTGCGCCCCCGCCCCGAGGGAGACTGAAGTCATCAACAAGTACTGCACCGCTGCCACAGTACAGATGCTTTCTTCGACTCGGGCCTCCTTGCTCCTCCTCCACAGTTCCTTTGCTTCCACGTAGAAGTAGTGGCCCACGACGGTGGCCTCGGGCTCGAATGCCGCGTATCCCTGCTACATGGCGGTGAGACTACACGTAAAGCAACTTTCATGAAGCGTTGTCAATGTTGAGGCTACTTACACAAGCCCAGGCGAATAGCCCGCTGACGAGAATCCGAGAGCAGAATTCGTTCTTACCGAGCAGCCCGTCCAGGAGTAGATCAACATCAATTAGGGGCATCATCGGATAGTCGGTCTCGAGATAGAGCTGAAGGACCGCAATGGAGAATTCGTTGGTAATGGGTACGTCCGTCCATTGTGTTATGTCGACACTCAGTAACCGATTATCGTACAGTGTCGATGGGTTGCGGGGCCCGACTCGGCCCGTCGAGTTTAAGCTATTCCGTCGGGGACGACGAGTGTAAGGCGAAAACGAGTCTGCAGTTCTAGAATCAGCGTTGTAAGTCAGCGGGAATCCTGTTCTTTTGGACGAAGGGACAAACGATGGCACAGACGGGATTAGAGGGTTGTCAGAGGGAAACAAGATAGGCTTCGTTGCCTGCGCTGCTCCAGGGACCCAAAAGAGAGCCAACATACTCAGTCGAGCCACTGTGACTCGCGCTCGAGAGAACCTCCCTCGGAAGCAACAGGAAGTCCAAGTCGAGTTTGGATGGCTGACACGAAGGCCAAGCAGGATAGGCAACGGGGTGCCTCATCATCAACTCGAATTCCAAGGAGGACTGGGTGGGTGGCAAGATTGCCCTGTTAAGCGCAGCTGACGACAGGCCGGCATCGTACCCCCGCAAAGCAGAGCATATGAGGGCTGGATCATTGCCGGTTCTCAGGAGCTGCAGACCCTCCAGAGCCTCGTCTTCGGGAACCCGCTTCAGGATTTCGAGCAAGTCGGCGGCGTCGGCATTGCCCAGAGACTCCTGCTTGTCCACGAGCTGGAAGCCGGCAGGGATGGCCTTCAGAATGGCGTTGGTGACCACTCTGTACTCACACTTGAGCCCGCGACGCAGGCATTGCGAGCAATCTGGCTGGCCGTCGCACTGTTCAAAAGGCTGTTTGTCAGTGTCGTCCTGTGCACGAGGCCGAGCCCAAGAGTTTTGGTCGGTTGGAGGTCTGGGGACGGGGCGAAAGCTTATGGAGTGATTAAGTGGTTTATATGCTTACGGCCTTCTTCTTGTCCCGGCAAAAATTGCAAGCCTTGGAGGTATAGGACCGGCGTCTCTTGCGTCCATTTGAGTTGCCATCGTCGCCGTCCGTGGGATTCGGCTCCTGGGGGGGTTGTTGGGCAGTTCGGGGAAGAAGCGGTCGCTGCCGGTGACCGTCCAGGGGCATTCGAGGGCGCTGGATGGTCGGTCAAGTATGGTATGTCGTCGGCACGGGATGAGCTGGGGAGTGTCTTGCAATTAGGATACTATTAACGACGCGTACCGAACGGAAGAAGATTTTGGCATTCGGAATAGTTGTTTGCCATGTTGCCGGTCGGTTTTGAGGACGAGAGGAAGATAATTATTAACATTCCGGAAGAAACAATCCGGCCGGAGTGTACTCCGACTCCTTTGCCACACCTTGAGACTAGTCGCACTAATGTCCTGGGAAGGGCCTCGGCCCCAGTGTTCAGGCTATACATGGTAAATAGGTAAGTGCTACTCGTGCCACGCCCCCACTTATTTGGTTTCGGATATCCCCTCACCCGCGTAAGCGGGTGCTCACTGCCCATACGTAAAAACCACCCATACGTAAATCTAATTATCACCACTTTCTTTTCCTTACAACCAACAACCACAACCATGGTCAAATTCGATAAAAAGGCAGAATCGCGTATGCAACAGGCCTTAGAAGCAATGGCCGTTGACCGGACGTTAAAAGCTCCAACGGCTGCAAAGTTATTCAATGTGCCACAATTTCAGCTATATCGTCGTCTCCAAGGCATTGGTCCTCTCAACAGTCGCCAACCATCACACACAAAGCTAACAACAGAGCAAGAGATAGCAATCTGCTCCTATATTGATCGCCTTGACCGTATGAGTCTTCGTGTACGTAAGGAGCTTGTACGCGACGCTGCAAATCTGCTCCTACGTGAGACTCATAGTGGCCCTGATCCTCCTACTGTTGGATTAACTGGGTATCTCGCTTCGTTAAGCGCCATGGATATCTGACGATCAAGGATAAAGTCCTTGATAGTCACCGGCAAGCCGCTGAAAACACTGAGAGTATTAGGGCCTACTTCCAGCTACTAAAAAGCACTCTTGATGAGTACGCTTTTCAGCCTGAAGATATCTGGAATATGGATGAGACAGGCTTCTGTATTGGGGTTGGCAAGGACCAGATGGTGATCACAAGGAAGAAACGGGAGCATTACTTTGGTATCCCAACTAATAGGGAGTCTGCTACTGCTGTTGAGGCTATCTCTGCTGCTGGCAGGGCGATTCCTGCGTTCCTTATACTTAGCGGTATCTGCCATATGAGTAGATGGTATGAGGTCAAAGAGATGGAAGAAGATACGCTTATCCCATCGAGTGCCAATTGGCAACAGGTACATGCCCTTGAGGGGAACTGACCACTCAGGAGACAGCCAAGACTTCTTCTAGCCAACCAAAAAGCCTAGATTATGGATACTTCTGTTGTCTATCTACTCTGACTATGAAAGAGGTACCAGCAATCATCCGAGTTACAAAGCGCTACTCCACACTGCAGGCACCCTGACCTCGTCTTCTTTCTGTGGGATCGTGAGTTTCCTGTGGTCTCGCCTAGTGCTCTTTTCTGTTGAGTACAAGCCACACAAGCCGAGGGATTTTTCCGCCTGTCCCTTACATGCTGTTCCGACGGAATAGAACTATTCCTTTTATCTGTCGCCCGTTGGGGCCGGCTGTATTTCCTTCCATTACTTAATGGCCCAAAGTGTTGAATTAGCTGGGCAGAAAGGGACCGCCGCCATTCATATTGAGAGTTGACTCGGGCCCACCCTGGCTCTCCCCAGCGTTGTAAAAGGAAACTATTCACAAGAACTACTTCCAGAAGAAAGTTCCACGCAAGGGATTGCCACCCACCGCGACGAACTGGTCGCCCATACTGGTTATAAGACCTCATTTGATCCCCTGTATCTACGCCATTCATATTGTGGTTATATTCGTCGATACAAAGTGGGATCGGGAGGTTCTTCCGGGCTTCGGCGCCAAAAACTTCCCGGGCGGCACGAGCTGCCGCAGAGGATTTGTTCGGTCGGCGTCGGCTTCGTATGATCTCTTCAGTACCACGAAAGACGGTTGTCAGGAAAAGGACGAGAGCGTTGTCCTTCCAGCTTAGTTGATTGATCTAGGGATATGTTAGATACTATGATTATGGCCTATTCTTTCACGTACCTGACCATCTTTCGTAAGGATACAGTGTATTTCCCCCCATGGGATATCCCTCCCTTCATCTTCTTTTTCATCAACAAGTAATCGATCGATTCCCCCATCCTTACGGCAGGTTCCCGTAGCCGCTATTGAGTTCAACCGCAACGCCTTGAAGAGCTTGACAGAGGCAAACAGATTATCAAGAAAAACGTGGTATTCAGCAACTGGCAGTAGCGTTAGTAGTGTGGTAACTACGCGTTGGGTTGGCGTAAGGCTAGTTTCATCCCTCTTCTTTTGGTGACGCTGTGGGCGCTGCTGTGGAACGAGCCCGTAGGGTCCCTTGCCGTGAACATGCCACAACCAACGTATGAAGTAACCAGACTGCGCCAAAGCCCATACTTTATAGCCAACCGGTGTAGGCTTTCCAGGTATTGTTGTTTTCTCAATTGAACGGCCTGTAAATCGAACCATTGCCTCATCAACCGTGAGGTTACTACCAGGTATGTAGAAAGAATCCCCTACTTCTTGTATATGGCTAGACCACTGGTTGACCTGCCTGTATACTTTAGGCATGAGGTCCTCACGAGGCTGGGCTTCGCTGCGGCGCCGTTTCTTCGTAGGCGGAGAGTCTGGCTGGCTAAAGTTGGCAGTATCGAAGATACATAGACGGCGTAATAAAATCTGGAAGCGGTTGCGTGATATAAAGCGAGTAAACAGATGAATGGGGTCTTCGCTATTTTGAGAGGTTGACCAATATTGCGATATCTTGCTCTCAACGTGTATTCCCATATAGATAAGAACACCTAGGAACAGGTAGACCTCGTCTACAGAGGTTGGCCTCCAGTTGCTGCTTCGAGAGTGTTGTTGAACAGGGCCTCGTACTGCGGCTTCATTGGTCCACTGTACCCACGTTTCAACTAGCCTCAAAGGCACATACTGCCGAAAAAGCTCTAAAGGGGTAGTAGATAGACCCCGTACTGTTGCGGCGCGGTAGGGCACGTCGAGGGGGTTAAATTGGCCCGGTGTGCCCCTTTCTAGCGGAGGCGATTCGTGTGGGCGTACAGTTGCGTTGTCACACCTCTCGGGCCTACATTGAGCTGTACAGGCGCTATCAAGATCTTCGGGAAGTACTGCGACGGTGATATGTGAAAGCGCTGACGCATCAGACGCATCAGAGTCGCTTGAGGACATCGCGACAGTTGCCCATCTGTAGAGATGTTAGTTGTGGTGGTGGACGCAGCTGGGAAAATATAGGGGTCGATGACGTACCGTCATGTATTCCCGCGGTGAGGGGGCAAAAGTGGGTCAAGAGTGGGCATCATGTACCTGTTGCCAATTGGCACCCGATGGGATAAGAAGTAGCTCCATAACCGTTTAGGAACAAATTAGTTATTCAGTCAATTAATCTATCTCTGTCCTTCTGTTCCGTACGAGGCGTCATTCTAGGTGATTACTCAAGCCAACATATATTTGGGTCATGATACAACCTTGCGTGAAGTGATATGATTCTTCTAAGTTACGAGACGCTGGCTATACTAACTCGAAGGGGGAAGGGGCAGAGGATAACCTCTTACGTAAGGCAGGACACGATGCCTAAGACCGGAGGTTGGGCTCCGCAGGTCCGTCTTCCAAACCTAGATAAACTCTTCTTTCTACAGAGCCTGGACTATTTATTAAAGTGGTCCTTCCCTACGGTAGGCGTCGGCCTCCGCGCATACGGCGGGTCCGGCAGCCCGCGGCAACGCGGCTCCACCCCTATTAATTATATTACGTAAAGTTTAGTCTAGCCTCAAGTTACAGATAGTAATGATAGTCAACTAATCAGGAATTACAGTCGCATAGAAACCCATCAGGAGGTAAGGAGAACACATGGAGATACAGTTCATAGTACAGGCGAGTCAGAGGCAATAGAGAGCGGGTTTATAACCGAGTAGGAATACCATCAATCAGTCAAAACAGTGCTAGCTAGCGGAAAAGCCAACGGGAGCGTACGATTGTGAGGCTTCAACGTCTAGAACTTGCCTAGCTACTATTTTACAATAGCTACCGTTACCCTTTACATACTAAATCCGTTTGCCTTTAACAGCGAGTCGATTGAATCCGTAATGTCCCGTAGCGCGAAGTCTGTTCGGTTGCCCGCCATCGAAGGGTTCATCCTGTTGTCATAGAACAACACACTCGAATAGATGCGATCACCAATATCCCGCGTACTAGTCTGACTAATAGCCACCGAGGCAGGTTCTAGCTTTCTGTCAATGCTCTCTATGAAGCCTACGAATTTTGCTGTTTCCCAGCCATCCGTCGAGCTGAACACAGAGACCCCAGTTGTATTCTTAACAAGAACATCTTCTGCCTGGAGTAGAACTCTTCCGCTGTATCTATGAGGCAGACTCAACGCAGCACCAGCGGTAAAATTGTGATAGTTAGTCTGTGTGATTACAACTGGTGAGCTATTACTACCCTGAAGAGTGAACCTGACGAGCTGGTGATTGGTGTTGTCGTTAGCGATGAGAGTATTATCGATACGAACCACTCCTCCGAATCCAAAAGGGCGCGGAGCAGCGGTTGGTTCGCGGATGTAGAAAGGTGAGACTTGGCCGCTGTGGTCAATGTGAAGGATACTGGATGGAAAGCCACCATTAACATAGAGGTCTCCAGAAAGGCCGTTATCAAGGTCAATAAACGCCCCGTATTGTCCCATAGTGGTAGCCGTTAGGTTAATCGTGTTGATTGCAAAGTTGTTTAGATCGACTTTAACGACAAAATTATCGCCGCTCACATCGCTTCCCGCTGTTAGGAAGAATTCGTCTGCCTCGACAACAGCAGACAGAACGTTATTTGTGGGGTCGAGAACGATCCCGGAGAGTCTTTTGTCAGAAGTTTCCAAGGCATTGTGGCTTATTCCTGGAAGGGAAACAATCCGCTGGATTGATGATTTGTAGGGGTCCCAGATGACGATACTGGCGTTATAAATCGCGCTGTAATGGAGGGGGGTTAGTCCAGAACTACTTATTGAATGTAATTGGACAACGTGCCTAAGATACAGAACGCAACGCTGATAATCCCACCGAAAGTAAGATGGGTAGAGTTGGAACTCGTTGCGAATAAAGATATCACCAGAAATTGGAGGGCATGTCGAAGTTGCGTAATTAAAAGCGGAGGCCGCTGAGATTAAGGATGCAACCAAAGAGAGAGGAAAAGAATGCTTCATTTTGAGCTTTTTGTTCGGCAGCTTTTAAATCATGGAGTAACAGCGGCACGCAGCAAAGGGAAAGATTGATGGGTGTTTCCTACCCTTTAAACTACAAATCCTGTCTCGGAGAAGTAGCAACCATAAGCTCCATTATTAGCCTTTTCAAGGTTTGAATCTAAAACACATAGATTTCGCAAATAGAGGGGAATCGTTTCGGAGAACCAAACCACTCACCCCCAAGAATGAAACGGAAAACTGAAAATAATGAAGAGGAAAAGCTGTTCTATCTCGCGCTTTCTCAAGGCAGGCTATCTCTTCGGATTGATAACTTGAGAGACAACGTAGACTGACTGCGCTGAAGCTCTCTATTGTCGCATCGGCAACTTATAGCTCGCTAACATGTCGGTTTGCAGTCTGATACATCCGAATGCTCCCCAACCGACGATCTATAATGATGGACAATCTATTATTGCGTTTCTTTGTTGCCAGACAGTGGAAGAAAGCCTGATGACTGAAAGCCAGCTGGCTGCATGCAGCGAGCGAATCCGTAGCCTCGATTCGCAAAGTCATACCCCGAGACGTTGGGGAGCTCCGTTGCATTGAAATCATCTGATAGAGTGTAAAGCTTTCCCGGCTATTCGGATTGCTGAACGAAGTAATGACCCTGGATGCGGCGGCCGGTTACTTGATTCTAACCCCTCCGTCGATTGTGATTGTCCGTAGCGTGAAACTCTCGTGTGCTCTGCTCGTGCTTGTGTATCGGTGGACCGCTGCATAAATTGCGCACGGTTCGCTGTCCTAGACTACCGTACTGGGATCCGGTAGCTCAGGCTGAATAGTGATTGGCCTGCTGGTGTCTTGATGCTGTATCGCAACCGATGTACTGTAAAGTAACTCGTGCTTGTCGAAGACAGCCGGAAGGTATGTCAAACACAGTTATATCATACCAACCTTACGGTATTCTATCACCCTACCTAGTCCCCGACTTTAACCTGTTTTGATAGTAGAGTTTTTCCCAATTTGTGACTCTAAATTAGGGTTTGACGTAAAATCGCCGACGGGGAATTGACTGAAACTTGCTCGGCGGTAGCCTCCGATCGTTATCCGCTAGTCGAGCTTACCGTGTGGTCCGCACACGCAGCTCCTCGAGACGTTTGTGTTTGAACCTCGCTCCGTTGGATGAAACATTGTCTACGGAGTTACACGTAACGTTGGAAACCCACTTCAAGGCCACCCAAAAAAATAGGAATTCAATAGTTAAGGGAATTGATAGAGCGGCGTCCGAAATTGATACAGCGGCGTCCACCTTACAGCGGCGTCCGCGTTCGTAGATTTGATTGGTCCAATTTTTTATTGTTAGTGCACTCAGATTCTGCCACTTCTTTTTGAAGTACTCAACTATCCCTCTTTACGATCTCCTTGACGCGAATCTGGCTCAAGGGAGCTTAATCCGTAAAGCACAACAGACCCGTATAATGTCCTCTACATCTGAATCTAGACGTAATCTACGTCGCCGAGCCAGACATAGTAGCTCTGATAACCAAAACTATCCTACAAAACGCCAACGCTCTCAAAATGACGACGTACCATCATCTCCCTCTTCAGACAGCAGCCGTCCTAGTGTCAGCCAATTCTACGGAGTTAACGATCCTCATGGGCAAAGCGACCTCGTTGATGAGCTCCCACCTGGGATAATGCAAGAAACACGGCCTCTCACATACCATCAGCCATATTACCCAGGAATAGAACCTAGACTCTACCTTGAACGCAGTTTTCCAAATGGAACACGCTCTCTCCAGCCTACTACTCTCCCCCGAATCTCGCCAGCGCGCAGCCCCCCCCCCCCCCCTGACGAAGAATCTCTTGAACCTACACTCTACCTTACGCGCCGTTTTCCAAGGGGGACACAGACTACCCAGCCTACCTCTCTCCCCCGAATCTCGCCAGAGCGCAGTCCCTCCCTTGCCCATGAAGAGTCTCAACAACCTACTCAGCCTACTACAGAACAGTTTAGTAACGTTTTTAAGCTTGTTGTGCAAGTTGTTGGGACTAACGAAAGGTTAACGGCTGCACTTCTCCAACAACACGAGCAAAGCCGTCTATGGCAAGAAACATGGGGTTCTCAAACAAACCCACCACCCTACTCACCTCCACGACGAAATCCTCCCTCAAGCCCATCATCTTTCCAAACTGCTGCTTCTCATCACGCCCAAAGCGACAAATCTTCCTCTCCTCCCTTGAACGAAATTCCGAACCCACCGATCCCCGGCGACCCAGAGCCAACAGCTAATGCTCTCTTCGATCGAGTCAATACTTTTGCAAAGGCCAATGGGTTTGGCATCGTAAGACGGAACAGACATATGTCTCGAGGAGGTCGGCTTATTCGGTATTCGTTCCAGTGTGATCGCTTTGGGGATCCAGGACCTCCGAAGGGTGCCGGCATTCGACGGCGCAAGTCTCGGAAGTGTGGCTGTAAATGGCAGGTCATTGCAGAGGCCCAAGAGGAGGCCACGTGGCTATTACGTTATCATCAAGACCCCCAGCACAGTCAACATAACCACGGCCCTAGCCTTGAAGCATCCGCACACCCTTCTCATCGCAGACTTACCCAGCCAGTCAAGGATGCTGTTGAAACTACAAGCCGACGGGTTGGGATTCGCGCACGTGATGTACGTGCTGTCGTCCAAGAGCAGTTCCCCAATTCATCGTTCACCCAGCGAGACATCTATAACGCTAGAGCTCGTGTGAACCGGGAGAAACTGGATGGATATTCACCAACTGCGGCGTTGATTAAGTTGTTGGATGAACAAGAGATCCCATACGTTGTTAAGTGGGCAGACGATGAACCTGACCGCCTTGTTGGGCTTGTTTGGACCTTTCCCTACTGTCTCCACATGTGGAAGCGGTTCCCTGAAGTGATCAGCTTCGACAACACGTACAACACCAACCGCTTCAAGCTCCCACTCTTCCAGGCTACTGGACAGACCTGCCTTGGGTCCGTCTACAACGCAGCATTCGGTCTTATCGACAACGAAAGACTGGAAGGCTTCCGGTTTCTCTCGGCAAGCATTCGCCAACTAATTGAACAACACTCAATTCGCCAGCCTACTGTCATCATCACAGACTATGACAAGCAGATGAAAGCTGCACTAGATGAGCAGTTTCCTGAGGTCCAGCAACAACTGTGCATCCACCACATCAACTCCAACGTTATGCTTAGGGCTAAGCAGAAGTGGGTTAAGGACCGCAGCTGCAATAGTGACAGTAGTGGGTCCGACGGTGAAGATCATCAGCCACCAACACAAGCAACAGCGGAGCTTAGCGACGAAGACCGCGCCTATATTGATACGCCGGTAGACGAAACCATCCCCCATACCTATCGCGGAGTCTTTATGATGTGGAAGCTTGTTGTTTTTGCCGAGAGTGAGCACTCTTTTGAGAATACCTGGACAAAGCTCTGCAAAGAGTTTAACGACCAGCGCCCAATCTTACAGTACCTCCATTCCACGTATTTACCTATAAGAGCACAGTGGGCCCGCTGCTTTATTCGGAAGTACCAGAACTTTGGTGTTCGAGTCACTTCTGGCACAGAGTCAAGCAACAACAACATCAAGGGCTACCTTCTGAATGGTCTTAGTCACCTGTATCGACTTGTCGACGTCATGCAGGACATGATCAGTGATCAGGAGCTACGCTTTAGACAGGCCTGTGCAGAGGATGAGGTGCTTACCGGTCGAGAGTATATGGGCACCCGCTTAGAGTACCTCGGTGAACTCCGGACCATGCTTTCCTCGAAGTGTCTCGCGTTGATTGGGAAGCAATACCGGCTTGCAAGAAAGGCAATGCCTTCTGGCAAGAGGCCATTCCCAGCCCCCCTGAGGGAGTGTGGTGATGACTGTTCTGTTTCGGTTGAGCTTGGTATCCCCTGCTGCCACAAGATCTACTCAAAGATGGCTGATTCGGCGACTTTCAGCAAGTGGGAAGTTCACCCCCGGTGGCGCCTTCGGGAGACATTTTCCTCTGATCCATACCGTCGAATCCTTGACCCAAAGATTGCGACTTCTCTCCGTGGCAGGCCAAAGAACACAGCACAGCCTGTTCCATCGCAGCTAGCTATATCTAAGGAACGCCAGCCAGCTAGTCAAACTAGCAGAGTCCGTACTAGCCAAGCGTCAGCTAGTCGTAAGCGGGCCCGCTCACTAGGAAGCCGGAATAAGTCAACATCAGCTAGGCTTACGCAGGAGGCAAGTCAGCCAAGTCAAAGGCAGGCTTCCACCTCGTCCCAGAGACAAACAAGGAGCCAGTCTAGTGCTCTTGGTAGAGGCAGAACTACAGGAGATCATGCAAGTGGTCGGCCGTTACAGCCCAGTATTCGGAGACGACGGTGTGATTGGGAAATGCTGTTTAGTGACGAGGGTGAGGATGAACATAAGCCTTTGCGACCACGTCGCTCAAAGCAGTAGCTAGTTAGTGGACAGTAAAAGAGAAGCAGCAATTTTTACAGCCATGGTTGTCGTGTCTGAGATCAATCAAACTAGATATAACTAGGTAGGCTGCACTTACAAATCTCAAAAGAGAATTGCCTGAAAGTGACTGTAGAAAATGACAGAAAAGGAAATGTTAGTGCAATTGCCCTCACCGCCTTTGAGGGAATGTACTGGAATTTGTAGCCAATCAAGTCTACGAACGCGGACGCCGCTGTAAGGTGGACGCCGCTGTATCAATTTCGGACGCCGCTCTATCAATTCCCTTGCAAATAAGATGTGGAGTCAATGTAGCTCACCCCTGGAGTATGAGAATCGATGTGTCTTTCCAAGAGGAAGAAATTTATGCTCATAACTGTACAGCCAAGGGAAAACAACAAGAAATCAAACTGTCTGCTTTCATTCAGCCACGGTTCAACATACAGCCAGCCAGTCACATGTAGGTAGGGTGCTCTCTTAGGCACTACGGTGAGTTGATTGTGATACTGTACTACATCACTTGATTCGGAAGGTGTCACGGGGAGCCATCGTCACTTGGTCAAATCTTGCCTCGGAAAGGCCTCTTCCACAAGCGTATCGACTTCTTCCTCATCACTTCCTTCATTCAACCATGTCATTCCTTGTAGGTGTCTTCCCAGTTGTTGAACTTGAGCCTGGAGGGTGTGGATTGCCCTAAAAGCATGCATCTTCCGAGGAAGCCTGCTGCAGCCCATAGCCCGTCACAGCCAAAGGATAGAAGACGACCAATCGCCTTCCAAGGAGTAACTTGCAACTACCATGCGACCCATCACAATTTTTGCGCTCCATCTTCGTTGTGACAACAGTAGTGATCATTGGCTCATTCATGATTAAACCACTCTCGTTCTGGTATCACTCCAGTCTGCCTGACCCGTGTGGCAGTCAAGAGAAGAGTCTGCTAGGACTTGATAGTATAAATCCACAGTTGGACACACAGGCTATCACCTCTGAGTTTGTCTCTCTTGCCGTCTTCTTTCAAAACTACGCAGCCCATTGTCCTTTTACCAGCGCACTTCTCTCATTCTACTCGTGCTAACTATATCACTCCCACAAGGTTGACATACTGCAATGACCGGCCTCCGCTACAAGAACTCGACGACCGCTCCCTGGGTTGATCGGGTCACAGCAACCGTTGGAGTGGTCGCCTCCTGGTTGAAGACTTTACGTGCGTCGAGACTATTGTTCTGTCAGATCGAAAGCATTCTGATCTTTACCACAGTTACCCCACTCAAGAAAGTCACAAAAGGCTTCAAGGCTGCCAATAACAGCCCCAAAGTAAGTGGTAACACTTTACCTTTTGCCATCGGTTCAGGTCTGACAAAGGTCAGGATGTCCCTCAGCAGGAACCCCCCTGGTGGGAACTCAATGGTCCGGCGCCTCCAGGGCTTACCCCTCATGGTACACGTCAGAACTTTCACTGAAGGAAATATGTCTTCTGTGGCATCCTTGACTAGGACGTCGACTTCCTTGTTGTTTACAAACTCAACGTTTCAGCTATCACGTACAATATACGACTGGCAGCGAACACGGAAGGCAGTTGAATCGCTTCTCGCGTGGCTTGGCGGCTCGTCACTTATCGATGCATACTAAGACTTCGACGACCTTCGATCATTGCTTCTCCCTCACCTTTTCTCACCAATTGTACAAACACCATCGGGATACCGAGCGAGAATTGTAGGCTGCGAATTTCTGGGGGGAGACGTGCGTAGAAACCTGGCCATGTCTATGGCTGCGGCTGTTTCATGCCAGTGTTCTTTCGGGGCACGTCAATTTAAGAAGAGGAAAGCCGCGGAAGGGGAACGATTGGCTAGACGAAGTGAGTCCGTAAAAAATTTGGCGCATACTTGGTGTAACGCCTGTATGGAATAAAAAAGTGTTACAGAGGGGAATGAAAGGCTTGTTGACCACAGCCCGTCTCCACAGCCCGTCTCCAAACCATTTGCTCACCGGATTCACTGCGGGACTCATCGAGATCTCACAAAGTCATATGTGGAGAGTAGACAGTAGACAGTAGAGATTAAAAAGTGTTCAACACGGCAAACTCAAGTTCCCCAGGCCTTTCGGACCAGACCGCGAAACCCAAACCAACCCTGGCTGCTAGGATACGACAAAACTGGCCCAGTCATCTAGCGAACGACTACACAGATGTCTCCATTGCTGAACCCCACCTAGAAAGACAAGCGGCTCAGTGTTCTTGTGCGGGATGTTCGCGCCAGTCCACCACGCAGTGCTGTCGCGAAAAAGCGTCGACTCGAAGGCATCCATTACGAGACTTCTCCACGAGCGGCAAGACTCTTCCGTTGGCTCAATCGAACGCAGGCCGTCTTCGCGCATCCGCTCCAGAAGGCTCACCACCCAGTCAACCTGAAGCTCAATGAAGGGCGGTGCGTTGGTTTGCGTTGTCGGCCCTTGTGGTCCGTACAGCATGAATGCGTTTGGCATATTGGGAACCATCATGCCAAGATACGTGCTGATGCCGCTCTTCCAAGCCTCCCGTAGCCGGACGCCGTGCTTGTCGTGGATGTTCATGTCAAGCAGGCTACCCGTCAAAGAGTCGTAGCCGGTGGCCATGATGACGACGTCCATATCGTGGTGTGTGGTGGCGTCTGGGGTCTTGGTCACAATCCCTTGCCTGTCAAAAGACTGGATCGGTGTCTTCTTGAGATCTACCAGTTTGACATTCGATCGATCTAGCATCTCGTAGTAGTCCATCTCAAGGTTGACGCGTGTCGCTCCGAACCATTCGAACTGATCCAGAGGCGCGACGATGTCCCTCTTCTCGGCGTCCGTCATCCGGCTTCTCGTTTTGCGAACCCAGAAGTCGTACAAGCATGCGTTGGCCGTCTTGTCAAACGCGATGTCGCGATAGTTCGATTGTGTGAGACCGAGGCCACCCCTATTCCACAGCCGCTCAAAGAGGCCGGCCCGTTCTGCTTCAGTCGTGCAGCGTAGCAAATCGGTATTGCGATTGTAGGGCAGCGCCGAAGACGAGCCGAACTTGGCCTCGGTAAATATGGCGTCGTAATAGTTTTTCATCTCTTCCGACTCTCGGTTCGACAGCTGTCTTTGGTGCATGGGGATCGCGATACAGGGGTTCCGAACGAAGACTGTGAGCTGGCAGTCCACTTTAGCAAGCTCCTGTACGATCTGCAGACCGGACGCTCCCTGCCCGATGACGCCAATCTTCCTACCCGTAAGCTGGAGATCGGTGGGCCATGCGGACGGATGGATGACGGGCCCACCGAACATGTCCTGGTTTGGAAAACGAGGCATGTACGGTTTGTTCATCGGGCCGCATGCGAAGATTGCGTACTTGGAGGTCGCGCACAGACCCTTTGTCGTGCGAAAATGCCAGCGTCTGCCCGCGGGGTCGTACTTGACCTCGTCCACTCGGGCGTCGAAAATCGTATCCTTGCGCAAGCCGAGAGTGGCATCGACATGATCAAAATATCTGCGGATTTCTTCGTGGCCGGGAAACCGCTCGGTAAAATGGAAGTCGGCCCAGACTTCGGACATGCTGAACTGGTAGGAGGGCGTGTCGGAATCGACCCTGGCGCCGGGATACCGATTGAAGTGCCAAACGCCCCCAAAGTCGTTTCCACGTTCAAGAATCTTGGCCGAGTACCCCGCCTGTCGAATCTTGAACAGGGAATAACAGCCGCTGAAGCCTGCGCCAACAATGATGACGTCTGTTTCAAGCGTGTCTGCCCTACTTCTTTCCATTGTAACGAGGAAGGGAGAAATACGGGGTGGCCGATTGCTGTAGTCGCAGGTATCCGAAGCAGTGATAAAAGCTGTATGGGTGTGAACGAACAGTAGCAGGATCTGTAGATCAATTTTGCTTCACTGGACTTCTATTTTCTTGCCTTTATACGTGGCTTGGTGTATGAACAGCCCATGATGTCGTGGGTCACCAACGAAAGCAGCTTCTGGCTCTTTGGCACCGAACATTCATGGCAAGGTCTCCCGTGGGATGTCGCAAGGGAACGGCGGTGGACCCAAGTAGAAGCGGCGACGTGCCATTTCGGACCATCACAGGGCTCGCAGCAAGCTGCTGTTGTTGGCCGTATCCCGCCGCTGGGGCAGGAGCAGTTTCCAGCGCATCAGTTCACTTGATGCCTCCCGTGCACAAACGTCAGTGTTCGAAGACCCCTACCAACCCAGGAGTGATGGGATGCATGGTTGGGCGAAGCCTGGAAAGGGCCAGATCAACTGCCCGCCATACACCCACTTTGAGAGGTCAATTAGCGGCCAGATCTCAAGCGTCGGAACTGGCGCAAAGAGGGCCTGTTTTCTCGGATGGTGGCGTCACGCCCCCCGATAGGGGCCAAAACAGCGCTAATCTCAGCGCAAGGGCGACAGACATTCTAGAACCGTTCATGAAAGTGGAGATCCGGTATCTACTGCGGCGAATGCCAATACCGACAAGTAATCAGACACTCGCGAAATCAGACACTCGCGAAATTTGGCGCTGCAGCTTTGTGAAGTGCATGCAATGTGTCTATGGTAACAAACGTCAGCACCTTGTTGGCCGGCGATTGGCCTGCCTGCTTCGCCGCAAAAATCACAATAGGCTTCCCTACCTACAACACAGCGATCCTTATCGATCAATTGTGTGAGACTGGCGTTCTTTGCATTAGGCGTTATGTCTGGCCAAAAGCCGGCTTCCGTCAAAGGCAAGCTCCGTAGGCGGTCAGCAGTTTGACTGCTTCTTCGCTGTTGTTCTGATAGGCAAAGAACAGCGGACGCTGTCCCCACTCCCCTGGGATGTTTGGACCAGCCCCGTGTTGAAGCAGGAGCTCGGCGCAGGCGAGGTTGTTGTATAGAATTGCGACCCCAAGAGGCGTGTGCATGAACGGTTCCGCCGGGGCTCCGTCGGTCATGCAATACCCGTCATTTTGCGAATCGATCATGGATAGACAGCAGGACTTCACTGACGGCCCGAAACCATCTGGCCCAATGTCGAAGAGCCGCTGGAGGATGTCGTACCCCTCGGTTTCCGCAGACAAGTTCGGCAACCCAAAATCGCCTGCCAGGGTATGCAGGATCGTGTCTCCGATCGAGTCTCGTAGAAATAGGTTCGTAGAACTCGTGAGGGCATGGTGTAACGCTTGCGTCTTCCGCCCACAATCGAGCTGATGCTGGTGCCACGCATCCGTGGACACCTCCCGTCTGAACAAGCGCTCTGGCGTACGCACTAGAACATGGAAGATGAAATCGTTCTATCGGGCATGTCAGAGTCATTACGTTCAGTGATGGGTCCTTGCAAGTGGTACCAAATCTGTCCTATCGGCTTCTTGTTGTTCTTGATACCCATGCCAATCTCCCGATGAGGCAAGTGTCAAGTCGGTAGTCTCACTGCTGCCGTCGAGGGCTCTCCAAGCCGAGGGAGACTCGGATGGATCTGGATATTCGTATTCCAGGTAAGAGAGCTCGTCCGTTGGCACATCTCGTGTTGGTGTGACACCCCGCTCGGCGAGACTGTTGCCGCTGGAAGATGGCGTGTTCACGCCGGACGACCATGAATCAGAAGAGACAGTCGTCTCTTCAAAGTCCAAAGAATACGGATTGGAATCGATCAGCAAGTCCAATGAGTGTTGGTCCAGATGCTCCATTGCGTTAGGCGAGGCTGTCGTCCAGCTACGGGCGAAACGAATAGTCTTGACAAGACAACCTGTCAATCAAGTACGTTCCTGATGCTGGAGCAGAGCGAGAGAGCATTTCATCATGACAGCATGATGTTTAAAAGTGTGTCCGTCGTCGAAGCGTTTATTCAGAAAGCAGCAAATGGCTCTCATATCCAGGGAGTCTCTCCAAAAGGACCTCTCACCCCATCAACCACCATCGGAAAACGCCACAACGCAATTCGCGTCCGGCAACGGAATTTGCGCGCTATACTGTACAGGACCTATCCTAAACCGGTGTGACGAAACGACAGTGCTTGGGTTTACTACCGTTGAGTCAGCGGGCCAAAAGGCACAATGTTCGGTCGAAAGACCGAACCCCAAGCTACTACATGACTGACCCGTGACAACCGGCTATCTTGCGGACCCCAAAAGCTTGTTTTGGCCCTGTTTGGCACACCCAGTCAGACTGGCAACAGTGCAGCCATGCAGTGAGAAGGATCGAAGCCAAATTTCGGGTAGTGTTATAAGTACATCCACAATGAAGTTGCCTAAAAAATTGTACATACACTCTGCTTGGTCCAAAGTGGAGTGGATGTAGTGGTTCCGAGCCTTGAGTAGAGGAGGCCTAGGTTGTTAACTGTGTCAAGTGTTGACGTGTGGTCTGGTCCCAATGCCTTCTCGTAGCCTTGAAGAGCCCGCTCGTACATCTCCTCGGCCTCCTTGAGTCGGCCTTGGATACTGTAGAGGAGGCCTAGGTTGTTAACTGTGTGAAGTGTTGACGTGTGGTCTGGTCCCAGTGCCTTCTCTTTGCCGTGAAGAGCCCGCTGGTACATCGCCTCGGCCTCCTTGAGTCGGCCCTGGTCTGCGTAGAGGTTGCCTAGATTGTTGACCGTCGAGAGTGTAGACGTGTGGTATGGTCCTAGTGCCTTCTCTTTGCCGTGAAGAGCCCGCGCGTACATCGCCTCGGCCTCCTTGAGTCGGCCCTGGTCGGAGTAGAGAACACCCAGATTGTTGATTGTGTCGAGTGTTGACGTGTGATCTGGTCCCAATGCCTTCTCTTTGCCTTGAAGAGCTCGGTCGTACATCGCCTCGGCCTCTTTGAATCGGCCCTGACGATAATAGAGAAAGCCTAGGTTGTTAACTGTGGAGAGTGCTGACGCGTGGTCTGGTCCCAGTGCCTTCTCGTAGCCTTGAAGAGCCCGCTCGTACATCTCCTCGGCCTCCTTGAGTCGGACTTGGATATTGTAGAGGAGGCCTAGGTTGTTGACCGTCGAGAGTGTAGACGTGTGGTATGGTCCTAGTGCCTTCTCTTTGCCGTGAAGAGCTCGGTCGTACATCGCCTCGGCCTCCTTGAGTCGGCCCTGGTCGGAGTAGAGAATACCCAGATTGTTGATTGTGTCGAGTGTTGACATGTGATGTAGTCCCAATGCCTTCTCGTAGCCTTGAAGAGCTCGGTCGTACATCTCCTCAGCCTCCTTGAGTCGACCCTGGCTTTTGCAGAGGAGGCCTAGGTTGTTGACCGTTGAGATTGTTGACGCGTGGTCTGGTCCCAGTGCCTTCTCGTAGCCTTGAAGAGCCCGCTCGTACATCTCCTCAGCCTTCTCGAGTCGGCTCTGACGATAGTAGAGAAAGCCTAGGTTGTTAACTGTGTCAAGTGTTGACGTGTGGTCTGGTCCCAGTGCCTTCTCGTAGCCTTGAAGAGCCCGCTCGTACATCTCCTCGGCCTCCTTGAGTCGGACTTGGATATTGTAGAGGAGGCCTAGGTTGTTGACCGTCGAGAGTGTAGACGTGTGGTATGGTCCTAGTGCCTTCTCTTTGCCGTGAAGAGCTCGGTCGTACATCTCCTCGGCCTCCTTGAGTCGGCCCTGGCGATAGTAGAGGTTGCCTAGATTGTTGATTGTGTCGAGTGTTGACGTGTGATGTGGTCCCAGTGCCTTCTCTTTGCCTTGAAGAGCTCGGTCGTACATCTCCTCAGCCTCCTTGAGTCGGACTTGGATATTGTAGAGGAGGCCTAGGTTGTTGACTGTTGAGAGTGTTGACGCGTGGTCTGGTCCCAATGCCTTCTCGTAGCCTTGAAGAGCCCGCTCGTACATCGTCTCGGCCTCCTTGAGTCGACCCTGGTCTGAGTAGAGAAGACCGAGATTGTTGACCGTGCCGAGTGTTGACGTGTGCTCTGGTCCCAGTGCCTTCTCGTAGCCTTGAAGAGCTCGGTCGTACATCTCCTCAGCCTCCTTGAGTCGACCCTGGCTTTTGCAGAGAAAGCCTAGGTTGTTGATTGTGTCGAGTGTTGACGTGTGATCTGGTCCCAATGCCTTCTCTTTGCCTTGAAGAGCCCGCTTGTACATCGCCTCGGCCTTCCCGAGTTGGCCCTGGTCGTAGTAGAGAATGCCTAGCCTATGCGACATCCATGTATCTTCTTCCTCCGCTGCATCTGTCGCTGTCCTTGTGGTACATCGGTCCGCGTGTTGTAAAAGTCGTCGTTGTACCATCCAATACTCTTGCTGCTCATTGCTTGGGATATGCAATGCTACACACCTCATCGCTGTCCAAGACATCTCCTCATCCACTCCCGTATTCAGCACATGTATCATCCACGCGTGGACGCATCCATGCACACTGTATCCCCTTGAGTCTTCTCCGGACTCCTTGTTAGGAGGGTCCGCCTCAACTAGTCCGTGTTCGCAAAGAACTCTCATCGCCGCGTGGAAGTTGATCTCGTCTTTTGTAATCTCTTGCAGCCAAATCGGCCCCCTCGGCCTTTCCTTCCGCAGAAGCTCATACCATAGATCCTCATTGTCGAAGTATGCCCACAGTTGAAGGAGCATAGCTGCGCCTCGACTTTGCTGCTGAATATTTCTGAATGAGATTTCCCACGTAGAATACAATGCTTGGTCGTAATCTAATAGTTGCGGGCTCTCTTTCTGTAAACGCAGCCATGATTCGTTATACAATTTGAGATACTTGGCACAGGTTGTCGATACTTGGTCAAGATAGGATCCGGCTGTCGAGAGGGCAAGCGGGAGACCGTCGAGTCGTCGCGCAAGCGTGCGAGCATCAGGGTCTGCTTATTACCTCAGTTCCTACTCTTACTCTTAGTTTGAGCAACTTACCTTGACTCAGATCGCTGCGGTTGGATGTTGATGTAAGTATTGCTAAGCTTTCATTGACGTCCCCTAACTTACTTAGTCGGATTAACTGCCCGAGTTTCACTGTAGAGGATCGGGTCGTAATGATGATGGCACCGTGGTCGGTTTTAGGAAGATATGGACGGATGTCGTACGCTTTTGCACCTGCTGCTTCAGCTTGGCTTGACTGGCCGGAGATAGTCGTATTCCCCTCCGCGATACATCTAACACTTTGATCCGTGCCTTGACGGCCACTGAATCTGACTTCATCGTAATTATCGTAGATAATAAGCCAGTGGTCGTTTCTCGGCTCGTCCAGCCATCGATTGACCGCTTCCGCAGTCTCATCGAGTTCTCGACTGGCCATGGCATTCTTTATATACGCCACAGCCGGGTGCTCGCGTAAGATTCGATGGGCTGCTTGTTGAAAGCTCTGCTTGAGTGATGTTTCGTCTCTTGCGTTAAGCCATAGTGTTGCTGAGTAGTCACTGCGATGCCGTTTTGTGTACTCTATCGACAACTGAGTTTTTCCCATGCCACCTAAACCGTACAACACGGCGGTGCGGCGCTCACCCGTCCATTTCAGCGCCTCGTGCAGACGTTCGAGTTCATCGCCTCTACCAACAAATTGATTCACGCTGGTGACTCCCATTATGGCGGGGACAAGTGAAAATGCGGCAGCAGTTGAAATAACCATAGTGCGTGTGCAAACAACTTGAAAGACGATTCTATTAGCACATGAAGCGTTTCTTATAGCTGCGAAGAATCTTCTACCGTACACCCAGTTTCAAGCATGGCTGCCCTGTAACGCGGCTAAGCGTGCCTGCAGTCCCGTATCAACCATAGATTCCAACCCGATAGAAATAGAAACAGCATTTAACTCACTTCTCTGCAGTGCTTTCTTGTACATGTCCTTGATGTTGCTTCGTACACGCTTGAGGTTATCTTGGTCTAATTCAGCTCCGCCAAATTTGCACACCGTGCTGTGGTCGGCTTTTAGCTCAACCACGTTTTCGCGATCGCCTGGCATGCCCAGCCGGGCGCTCTCTCTTGGAACAACCTGCGGCAAAGTGTCAGCAGGCACTACAAATAGGCACAGAAGCGCTTACATTGTCAAAACATCCCCAGAAGGAGACAATGTTATAATGCAAAAGCTGATGCCTCCAGTGCTCATGCATAATATCCGAGAAGATACTCCCTTGCTTCAATACTTCCAGCACATCATCGCCTTTCTGAAATCCTGTCGCTATGGCAACCTTGGCAGCCAAACTTCCAAAATTCACCAGCTTCTCGTCGCCGCCGTTGTGTGGCGTTGCGAAAAAGGCTAACCCGCTGGTGGCGTCCTTGATTGACAAGTAGTTGGGATTGTGGTGTGCGTTGATAAGTGCTTGCTTGATCAACAGCCCGCCCATACTGTGTCCCAAGAAGAGTATCGGTCTGGATTCAGCATCTTCCCGCTCTAACCGTATATCCTCAAGAAGATCGTTGGCTTTGTCAACAAATGTACTTCGGTCTTTACCGTAAACGGCGGTAGCGTTGTACTGGTAGAGGAAAATCCTCGAGTCGGGAACATGCTGGGGAAGGTCATCGCGGAGCCAGATGCGTCCTGCGGGCCCTGATGGGGTTCGCCAAGTATCCCATGCATGATCGTCATCTTTCTTGCTTCGGGGGTTTAGGCCGTGAACGGCAACGATGCTATGAGAGTTAACCAGGTTAAGAGAAAGGGCCATACGGCATACTCAATCTTGACTTCCCCATCATCGGCCTGATTGTGGTCAGGATAGAGCTGTCGCAGAGGCTAGAACAGAAATTAGCAAAAGTCGTACTTCTGCCTGGTGGTTCTTACCATCGTGTACGCGTCTTGTCTTGTCACTGGTCGTGGTCGTGACGTTTCACCTGGATCAATATCGGCTCGAGTATGAAAGAGAGGAACACCGCGTTCTCAGATTTATAGGAGAAACCATTGAGGAGATGAGGGGCTGTTGGCGTCAAAACCGGCGTGTGCGGCTGAGAAGCGCATCACTGGCAAGCATGTGGGAGACCTTCCCACAGGAGTGTCTCGGCCCGCGGCAAAGCCGAGACAGTGCCGCCCCGTATCCAGTACGGGCCATACGGTCGCGTCGTCCGAGTTTGCACCTTAAGCCGGCTGCAACGGCAATCCCGTCTCTGAGCCGACCGACATGCGCCTCCGTCCTCTCGAGCCACCGTGTCGTCTCCGCAGGTCTCTACTGCAGGGGCTACTACGCCGGCGATACCACTTCTTCTTTGACGCCCCAGGTACGAACTGGGAGTGTATCAAATTTACCGGCGATACCGCGTCCAAGTAACGGCCCAGGTACGAACTAGGAACGCAGCTCCCCCGCTGCCTTCTGGTCACGACCACGGCGCTACGGCCCACCGGAAACCCCAGGCGCAACCCCAGGTCCAGCTTCCCGTTACCGCGACTCGTCTCCGACTCGCAGCCGACCATGTCTTGCAGATCAGAGGCGCAGAGCAGCCGTCACGCCGGCACGACTACAAAGTACTCGCACTCTGTCCACTAACCCAACCTATGTCAGCCGTATGGTGTTCGATCGCGGTGCGCTGTGTCCTCAGAATCGGTCCGGCCGCTTCGCCTGTGCTCGAAGCTTAACAAGTCTGCTGACACCATATCGATCCGTTGGTCTTAACAACTTCCATTACGCTCGACCAGAGCACGTAGGCTTGTTCCGAGCCCTCGCCGGGAGACGCGCCGATGCCTCATGATGCTCGACTCGTCCGCCTCCCGAGCCCAGAGCCGGATGGGCCGGAGGGTGTCCTGTCTCTTCAACGACGTCAGCCAATGTCAAGTCGGATGGTTTTCTTACGCCAGTATCCCCCGTGTAGCTTGTTGGCTTCGGAAATGGCGTAGATGGTGCGGTGGTCGTTGATCGCGTAATCCGTTTGTAGGTTCGAAGGTGCCGATGGAAACTTTTCACAGCACCATCCAACCACGGTTTCTCGACCGCGCGCAGCGCACCGCGCCACCTCCCGCCCTTCCTACTGACACCGGACACCACGAGAAGTTCTGCCACATTGTCCTACTGCTCTTTCAAGCAGCATCCAGTGTGCTCACTGGAGGCTATCCCATCGAGTGCCAGATAGCTCCATTTTTGCCAAGGGCGGGGTAGAGCCAATAAGGGCTTCTAGACAGTGTGTCCAATAACCAAGTTATTTGACTTGCTTGGTTGAGGTTGCTCGATTACGTAACAACCAACCACAAGTAAGGTCCCTCCCGACCAACCAAAAGCAAGCCTTTTTAGCTTACTCGAGTTAACTTGAAGTTGCTCGACCGAGTTACCGTATTGGGAAAGTTGCCAAGATGTCTAACCTCAAATGGGCAAGCTTCGACTGTAGCGCACCCTGATTGGCCTATCATTCGATTGCGTTATGACGGACCAGTAGCATCTCCTTTTCTTTCTCCTCAAACCTTTCCGCAAAGCCAAGGTTGCCGATTTGGCCCAATAACCTGAGAAACGAACCAAACATGTCTTCACGCCCATTCTCTAAGCCACATGGAAGGCTCGAAAAAGCACCCCTCCTAGGACTCCTTCTGAGTCGCTCGGTCCCGCCCAGTCGAGCACTCCTAGCTCCACCTCAACTCAAACCAACGTGCCCAATGATAAGCCCTCTCCTTCAACGCTTTCTGACGAGAGAGGTGTGCTGGACGCCTCTCAGTGCCCTTTCCCTATCGACTGGGACAAGATCCGCTACAACAGGAAGCCAGTACCATCCATTCGATACCGCCAGCCGCATAAGCGCGCCATCAACTCCAAATCCCAGCCTTCAGCAATCTACAGGCACGGCGCACAACTTACCACGGACGGGGACAATAAGTTTTGGCTCTGCAAGTATTGCCATAGTAGTAGCCATCACGACGCTGCGCTGTTTGCCAGTGAGAGCACGACCAGCATCATTTACCACCTCAAACAGCAGCACAGACTGGAAGAATTTGGATACAAACCAACAGGATCCGATCCTTTCAGCATGGCGAAGAGGGCAGCAAGTCTCACGCAATACCTCGGAAGCCGGCGCGTGGTGTTCAACGACCTGAAATTCAAGGACGATTTTACTGACTGGGTGATTGACCTTGACCTCACATTTCGTCAGGCGACTCATCAGCGCACGAATGAGATTTTTATCAATTATCTGGAGGATATTGACAAGATCCTTCCCAAAAGCCCGTCTACTCTTAGCAGTTGGGTCAAGGAGAAGTGGGTTGGCGATGGCGGGAGACGCGTCTGGCTAAGGGCAAAGCTTCATGCCGCCAAAAGCAAGGTCTATATCTCGGTGGATGCATGGACATCCGAAGAAGGGACAAACTACCTTGCCATTGTTGCTCATTTTCTGGATGAAAAGCATAAGCTACAAACTGCTCTTCTGGACCTTCCCCCTCTGAAGGGTCCTCATTCCGGCGAGAACATTGCCAAAGTGTTGTCGTCCGTCCTCGATTTTTACGATATCTCACCGTTGATTGGCTTCTTCATGATGGACAACGCTACAATCAACGACGTATGCATTCAGGAGCTAGCAGAGCAGTACCCGACAATCAGACGCGAAGACCGCTTGCGGTGCGTCGGCCATATGCTAAATCTCATCGTCAAAGCTCTGCTCTTTGGAAAAGGAGTTAGCAAGCTGGAGCAACAGCTCCGCGGTGCATCTGACGACGAGCGGTTTGAGATATGGAGGAAGCAAAGCTGGATGAGTTTATGGCTAGGACTAATAAGGCAGACCTGGATGTCGAGGACCCTCTGGAGTGGTGGGTTCACCATGCACCTGACTACCCTGTGCTGTCGAAGATGGCGTTTGACTTGTTCAGTTGCCCAGCAATGAGCGCTGAGTGTGAGCGTGTCTTTTCACAGACCAAAAAGGTCATTACAGATGAACGGAATCGGCTCAGTTCGGACACTGTAGCAGCGATTGAATGCCAGAAGCACCTGCTTCGAAGCGGAATGGTAGCATAGCATACCACCAGAGCCAGGCAGGGAACGGAAAAGAGTCGAGTAACATCAACCAAGCAAGCAAAGCAAGCCGCTGTTACCGAGTAAACCAAGTCAAGCAAAGGGTTCGGTCAACCAAGTCAAGTAAAGGGTCCAAATTTTGCTTTACTTGGTTGTTGGACACACTGGCTGTCCATTGGGTGCAACGGAAGAGAAAATGCTCGACCGTCTCTATTGCTTGTCCGCATGCACATTGATCCGAGGCGGCCGCCCCGATCTGGTGCAGGTACCAGTTGAGCCTTGCCATCCCCGTCCGCAGCTGGGCTAGTATGCTGGCCTCCTTCCACGAAAATGAGTCGTACAGTTGCCGTGTGTGCTTTCCCGGCAGGGCAGCGTCAATCCTTTTCGAGAACTGTCCTACCCCTTCTGGTAACCTGCAGTACTTCTGTACTCTCCTCCATGCGTTTCTGAGTGTGGTTGAGTAGGCCCTGGTTGGCTTCTTCCTCGGCGTCTTCCCTTGTTGCGTACTCTCTTTCGCCGCTGCTTTCGCCTTCAGCTTGAGGTCGGACTCTACTTCTGCCGGAAGCCAGAAGAGTGTAACCTTATTGCCTTTACTTGTGAGCGTCTTGGCTGCCTCGTTTATGCGACGGATCTCTTGTTGGCCCGATTGCTGTCGTGGTCTTCCTGCTGCAAAGACGGCCGCTTTGTTGGTAGAGAAAACGTAGATAGCGAGGTAACGGACTCTCTTCGAGAGAGACTCCAGCACCGCTGCTATCGCCATGAGTTCCGCCGTATACGGGCTTTGCTCCGTTCTAGGGCCGACGGTGGTTGATGCTGTCGTCGTGCAGCCGCCTCTCCTGTGTGACAAAGGGAGCAGTACTGCTGTTCCGTAGCCCACGACTCCGTTTCTTCCCGAGCTGCCTGTTGCAGCCCTCACGGCCCACCCAGTCTGGGTCGCCTTGCTCGCCCTATCGCCGTCTTCTTCCACTATCGTATGAATTCGTCTTTCCCACGGTGGCTGTGGAAACGCTCCGATGGTCTCAAGCCTGTCCACTGGTAGGTCTCGGTATGCTGCGGCCATCTTCTGGAAAGGCGAGATGTGCCTCTTGAAGCTCCGAGGTCTGATGCGTCGCAGCGGGTGACTCATAGGCAGAGTCTGGCGACGCACCCAGAACTTGATTGCTTTCCTTTCGAATCGTTCCTGGGCTGACTGTATGCTTGCCTCTGCTTCAGCGACCGCTGTGGCCACTGTGTTGAAGGTTCCGATGATGGCTTGGGCTCCAATCCTCTGTACCCTGTTGATGACCCTCATCTGAGCTGTCCTGCACCTGTGTTTCCAGACGTTCGATGCGTAGTCCATTGTCGGTGCTACCGCCGCCACGAAGAGTTGCCTTGCCGTCGACGGAGATAGGCCCTTTAGTCGTCTGAGCTCCAGCACGGCTTCGAGGCCTTTCGACGCCGCTTCTGCCATATGTTGCTTGAAATGGAGTTTGGTATCCATGATTACGCCCAAAACCTTTACGCGGTCTTTGGGCCTGACTGTGTCTCCTTTGATGTCGAAGGTGGAGTACTCTTCCGGTTGTCGCCAGTTACGGGTGAAGTGTATGATGGCCGTCTTGTCTGCTTCGAAGGTCGCTCCGCTTCGTCGTTCCCAGTCGAGGGCTCGGTCAATGATGGCCTGGATCCCTCGTCGGTTCGCCTCTCGCGATGGTCCGGTGACCCATGCCGTATAGTCGTCTACAAATGCCAGCGATCCTCCGTTCTCATCGATTTGGTGCTGGACCAAATCGGCGTTGAAGAAAAGGAATAGGACAGGCGACAGCGGCGAACCCTGAGGTAAGCCCGCTTGGGGCAGAGAGCGAACCTCGGAGTCCTGGCCGTTGACCTGAATGCTTGCTGTCCGTTGCGAACAGAACGCATCCACCCACGCCACCAGCTTTTCCGGGATCCCTCTCGCCTTGAGTCTCTGAAGCAGTCTCTCCTTATACACCCCATTGTATGCGCCTTTGACGTCGAAGCTGACCAGGCTGAGGACCTTTCTCTTCCTCCATGCTCTGTAGATGTACTCTTGGAGCAGAACCAGAGCCTGCTCTGCCGATCGCTGCTTCCGAGCCCCGAAGTGGCTTGTAGGCAGGAGCCCGTATGTCTCGACAGCATGCGATATCCTCTCGGCCATCACCGACTCGAGCACCTTCCCCAGTGTCGACAACAGCGAGATCGGTCGCCAGGCCTTCGCGATGGTGTAGTCGTCCTTGTTCGGTTTCTTCAGCGGGATGATCTTTGCGTGTCTCCACTGCTTAGGCAGTTCTCCCGCCTCCACCGAGGCTTGGAACAGCGCGTGAACCCGATGTTTCACTGCGGGCCACGTCTGCTTCCACACGGCTACTGGCAGCCCGTCCTCTCCGGGTGCTTTCCACGATTTCGACGCGAACAGCTGTCTCTCCACCTCTTCTAACGTGATGTCGGGGAAGGGCACGGGCGGCCGTTGTGGACGTTGCCCCTCGTCGTCAATCCTATCCGGAAGCGGAGGAAAGAACGCAGTCAACAGTTCCTCCGCCTGTTCCCCGGTCTCTTCCGTCTTTGACCCGTCTGCTCTGGTAAGCTGGGGGATCTTGTCGAACGAGGCACCTTTGTCGGCGCCTAGATACTTGGCAGCCTTCCAGATGTTCGTATCGTCGGCCAGGAACTCATGCCAGTGGTGCTTCTTCTGTTGTCGGATCGCGTCGTGGTACTGCTTCGCCGCTGCCCGTGCTCGCTCCTCCAGATCCGGTGGACAGTGGCCGGCCCGTCTCTCCGCCCTCGCGCGGTTCCTCCAGAATGTGTGGATCCGGCGTAGCTGAGTGAGGTCGTCCGTCCACCACCTCTTTGCATATCTAGACGGTTTAGCTGTGGGTGTCAACGCCTCTACTGCTTCCACTACTGCCGACATGAGCCTGTCCGTCTGCTGCTGCACGGTACCTCCCGAAGGAACACGTTGTAGTGTGGTCTCAATACTGGCATTGATCGCCTTCCATGGAGCGTTCTTGAACAGAAGTCGGACCTTGCTGTCAGTGTTCGGCGTCACAATTTCAAACGCTGTCTCAATCGCTCGATGGTCTGAGCCATGGTCTGTCTCGTGCACCGCGCATCGTATCATCATCCGCGCCAACTCCTCCGACGCGATTGACAGGTCAATCGTCGTTGCCGCGTCGTTTTTATGCCACGTCTTCGTCCCTCTTGGCAGGAGGCTACTGAGGGAGAAGTCGCTCATCAGTCCGATGATCGGATCCGCCTCTCCCTGCCTGTTCGCGGAGATGTCGTCCCCTCCCCATAGTTGGTCATGCCGATTGAAGTCTCCAATGAGGACCACGTCCACCACCTCGCCCGTGCCGCTTCTGGCTCCCGAGATTGCCTGCCGTAACAGGGAACACGCCTGTCGAAGCATCTCAGGCTCTTGTGCCGGAACGTACACCGACACAACAAGCACTCGACGACCCGAGAGTCGAAGGATGGCTCCGGTCATGTCCGGTGACGGTATCGGCACTTGCTCCGCTTCGACCTCCTTGTTGACCCACAGCATACTCCTGATCCCCCATCGTCCCTCCTCTCTCCACGCCGTCGGAAGCATCCTCGTCCACCTACTATGCCGCATCGGCACTGTCAAAACCTTACCCTCTCTCTTCCACACCCATGGTTCCTGAACCGCTATGACTGTGAAGTCTCGCAGTTGCTCATCGTTCATCAGGCTTTCGTGCACTGCATCCTGTTTCCTTACATTCAGTTGGAGAATCTGAAAGTTTCTACTCATGGAGAGATGGGTAGAGCTTCGGACACTTCTTGCTGAAGGATTCGTGCGGACCACCGCAGGGAACACACTTCAGTACCGTCTCGCGACATTCCTTGTGGTGGTGGCCCTCCTTAGCACACCGCCCGCATACCAAGCGGTTCGGGCATCGGGACGCCTTGTGTGGGGCGATCTGCTGACATTGGAAGCACTGTTGTGGCTGAAACTGGGGTTTGAATATCCCCGTGGTTCCGGATTCTCCTCCCGCGTGGAAATAACCTTCCGAGATGAGCCTCCTGGCCTCACTGGCTTTGGTCAGGTAGACCGCCATCGATCCGTACGCTTTCGGGTTTTCCTTGTCGCTTAGCCACACGATCTTGGCGACGGTGGTTTCGTTTTCTCTGCTGAACTCCTCTGCTGCTTGGCTTCTGTACTTCCCTTTCTCCTCCCAGACTGCTGACCATCGCACGAAGTCTACCTTGATCGGGTACAGGTCGTCGTCCCGGACTCGCATACCCGGGGCGATCTTCGTCTCCGCGATTTGCTTGACCATCCGGTGTTCCGCGTCGTCTCGGCAGACGATTCTGATGAGACTCTCATTCCTTGGGTTCACTGTCACGGCCTGGCACCGCCATCCCGTGCGCCCGTCCGCACGCATCTCCTTCTCCACTGCCGCTCTGATCATGCCCGCGTTGGGCTTGTTGCCCTCTTCCGCTTCAACTTTGGAGGTGTCAATCGTGCAGTATAGAGTGTCGGTCACGTTGGGCGGTGTTGCGCCGGACGTACGCGTCCGTGCATCGCTGGTCTGGCCGGTTGGGGGGGTTCGGGCAACGGCGGCGTAGGATGGATTGGGATCGCTACGCGCCGAAGCCAGAGTCGCTAAGGCCTCGAGCTTTTCGTGCGTCCTCGTGTTATCGTCTTCAGCCTGTCCCTTCAACGCTTGCAGGTCGCCGCGGACCGTCCGCAGCTCGTCCTTGATTGATCCGAGTTCCTCGTTTGCCGTCCGAAGTTCGTCCGTGACGTGTCGAAGTTCGGCCTGGATATCCTTGTTGCGCAGCTCCGATTTCTTCCATGCGTCGAACACCACCTGGAGGGATGCATGCAGTTCCTTCATCTGCCTTCCCATGGCCAGGATCAGCGCTCTGTCGTCGTTCTCGGTCGCCTTGGCCCTTCCTCTCGCGGCTGACGCGCCCCTGGTGGTCGCCCTCCGCACCCCATTTCCTCCCAGATAGCTCGGTTCTGCGCTTCCATCGTCGGCAATCTCTCGGTTTCCTTCGTTCAGTTGGGCTTTGGTCGTCGGTCTGCGTATCCGTCGCGGTGGCCGCTCCGTTCCGCTGGCCTCCCCCGAGTCGGACGCGACGTTGATCGTGTCCGAGTCCGCCTGCATGTTTCACGACGGGACGCGCCGAAAGTGGGTCCACTAGCGCCGCGCCACGCGTCTCGATACCGCCCCTTCGCAAAACACCCAAATAATCCTCAACAGCAACAACAAAGATGAAAACAAGCTGATTTTCTCCCCTTCTCTGTGAGGATCGGTAGCCGTTCCTGATGTGATTACACACACACACAGAGTTTATTACGCCCTGGCTAAGCCATAAAGGGCTCTTACGTCTGATGTGATTACAGAGGGATTCGAAATCGGTTTCCATGTTTTTAGAACAGAAACTCTTCCGCGCACAGACATTTGTAGATCCACTTGCTGACAGGATACATACATGATGGGGCCCAGAGAGTACATTCAATGATGGACTCCACAGTAGAAGCAAGAAACTGCTTTAACACTGTGTTTGTGGGCCGGACCCTTGTCGCATAATCCAACATCCACAAACGGCGGTGATAATTAAGTACAATCTCGGTTTTGTGCCACTTGCTTATGTCCGCCTGACTGCACACACAGCTTGTACCTATGCATCCGTTTATTGATCACCTGTGTCCAAAGACAATGTTTCGTTCTGGCTTCAAGCCTGATGACGCTGGAACCATGGCGCCAAAATGGTTGAAAGCCCAATCCCGGGCTGTCACTGGCCATCGCTTCGGGTTCATCTGTGCTGGTCATAGGCTCCGAGAAACGAGGCGGGCTTGAAAATTATTAGCTGATCTCGGTTCTTTGCGTGGTGCGAGATATACTGTAGCAGCGACCCCACCTCTCCAGCCCCTCAGATTGTGATGCCAATCGATAATCGCAATTTCCACGTGTTACCGCCCTGCCTTTTGCGCTCGATCGTCTGGAGATCATCGTCCGAACGCTAATGAACGAAACGGCCCATCAACGAGATCAGACCGGGCCGAACCGAGACACGTCGTCATGTGGCCATAGCCTAAGCCCCGTTCCCGCCGTTGAGAATCTTATCATTCGGTCAGTGCCATTTACCAAGAGACACCCGTGTCGTCAATGAATCTAGATGGTAGTGGCCCCCAGGGCATACTCTCAAAAGGCCTCACGTCGCGCATGTTCCGAAACCAGCGAAATGCCTTGATTGCACCTGCAGAACAAGTCCTAGAGAGTCATGCGACTCGCAATACAGAGACCTCTTCTCAGCTATCGTTCTGATCGGCCATTGCAGCCGCGAGGGGCTGCCTTATCCTGCCATACACCTGGAAACCTCAATACCCACACCTCGAGCAACCAGCAGCCAATCACGCCACGACCAGTCAATTAGTGCTTATCCTGGATGGCGGTTAGTCCTGCAGGCTGCGACAATGCCACATACGTATGACCGACCCCTCACGGCAAGGCAGAGAACATGACTCTGTCCGCACCACACTTTCTCGACGAGGGCACAGAAGTCTTCACAAAACAAAATGTTGAACGCCACGTTCTCCGCCATGTTGCGCCTCCTCCCTTAGTCTTCAATCCACTGCTGTTCCTCCTGGGATCTGACATCGAGACTGACGCGATATGGCGAAGTCTGTCCCCGCCCGCGACTTTACCGTGGGCTGGGTCTGCGCTCTGCCCATCGAGCTGGCAGCCGCGGCCGAGATGATGGATGAGGAATTCGCCGACCTTCCGTCCCAGCCAGCTGATACCAACATCTACTCCTTCGGCCGCATCGGCGTCCACAATGTCGTCGCTGCCTGTCTACCCGCCGGCCAGATGGGCACGAACCAAGCAGCTACGGTCGCCAGCCAGATGAGAACCAGCTTCCCCTCGCTGCGGTTTGGCGTTCTCGTTGGCATCGGCGGTGGCGTCCCGAATCTCGACGACGACATCGACATCCGGCTCGGCGACATCGTGATCAGCCAGCCGTCAGGGCAGCATGGTGGAGTGATCCAGTATGACTTCGGCAAGACTGGGGCCGACGGTTGCATCGCTCGCACCGGTAGCCTCAATGCGCCACCAACTATTCTCCTCAACGCCCTAGCCAAGCTCCGCTCCAATGACCTTCGGCGCAAGACACAAGTCCTCAAGTACCTATCTCAGCTCTCTAGTCAGCCCGAGTTTGCGTCACCGGGCCCCGACAAAGACACCCTCTTTGATGCATCATCGCCGCACATCGGCAGAGCTACATGCGCGAAATGCCGCCCAGAAGACGTAGTAGACAGAGACGCACGCGCGACGACAAACCCAGTACTGTTCTTCGGCAACATTGCATCTGGGAACCAAGTGATGAAGGATGGTCAGACGCGCGACAGATACAGTCAGGAGCTGGGAGGTGTCTTGTGCTTCGAGATGGAGGCGGCCGGCCTGATGAACAATTTCCCTTGCATTGTCATCCGTGGCGTCTGCGACTATGCGGACGCGCACAAGAACAAGCGATGGCAACCATATGCAGCAGCGACGGCAGCGGCGTATGCGAAAGAGCTGCTACATGTCATTCCACCGTCGGTCTCGAATAGTCTAGATAGTTCACAGGATTGTAAGTAAAGTGCATAATGCATTGGCTAAGATCCTAATGCCTATTAGCCTGTCCAAAGCCCCATTTTATCGTCCCGTTTGGACGAAACGAAAACTTTGTCGGCCGAGACGAGGTGTTGGCGCAACTTCTCGACAGGGTCCCCCCGACTGCCAACAAAGACGCCTGCCAGAGGACTACAGTTGTGGGCCTCGGAGGAATTGGGAAGACACAGGTCGCCATCGAAGTCGCGTACCGCGTTCGCGATGCACATCCAGACTGCTCGGTGTTCTGGGTGCCAGCTGTAGACATAAGCATGTTTGAGAACGCATATCGCGAGATCGGCCGAAAACTTAAGGTTCAAGGCATCGACGACGAACAAGCAGACTTCAAAAACCTGGTCAAAGCTGCCTTAGAACAGGACGACGTTAGGAGCTGGCTTCTTATCATCGACAACGCGGACGACATGGACTTACTGTTTACAAGCTCGAAGCTGGCAACCTATCTCCCCTCTAGTCGTAATGGCTCTATCCTGCTAACAACGCGGAATCACAAGGCTGCAGCAAGATGGAATCGAGGTCAACCTGTGCGTCTACGGGAGATGGATACCATGGAAGCCACTGCGCTTCTACGCAAAGACTTGGACGAAAGCCAGTTCGGCGACAGTCAAAGCACGACACAATTGCTCGAGTACCTCACGTACCTGCCCTTAGCCATTCGCCAAGCATCTGCTTATCTGGCTGCGAACACGAACGTGACAGTTGCCAGGTATCTCGAGTACTGCAAGTCTAGTAACGGTACGCTGGTGAAGCTACTGAGCAGGGATTTCGACGACCAAGATCGATATGAGTCCATTCGAAACCCGGTGGCGACAACATGGCTGATCTCATTTGAACATATCTCGCGGGATAGCCCACTAGCTGCACAGTACCTCGGGTCCATCTGCTACCTCGCAGATAGAGACATTCCAAGAGACTTGCTGCCTCCTGGAGACGACAAGATGGATACCGACGAGGCGATTGGCACGTTGAAAGCCTACGCATTCATCCTGCAGCGTGGCGACGCGAACAGGTTCGACATCCATCGGCTGGTGCGCCTGGTAATGCGAAACTGGCTGGGGGATCAAGGGAAGCAAGAAGAGAGGGTGACAAAGACGATTCAAAGGCTTTCCCAGATGCTTGCTTGGCCAGATCACGGAAATAGAGATGTTTGGATGGCTTACTTACCACATGCGCAAGCAGCCGTGGAGGTACAGGACTGGTGCACAGACGATGAGGCGTCATGGGGTCTGCTGTCAATTACAGGAGAATGCTATGATCTGTTAGGGAAGTACAGCGAAGCAGAGCAGATGCATCGACAGGCAATGGAGCTTCAGAAGAAGGTGCTGGGACCAGAGAATCCCTCCACACTCGGCAGCATGAACAACCTGGCACTCGTGCTTGGAAGACAGGGGAAGTACGACGAGGCGGAGAAGATGCATCGAAAAGCTCTGAAGCTGAGTGTGAAGGTGCTGGGACCAGAGAATCCCGACACACTCATCAGCATGAACAACCTGGCAGAAGTGCTTCGAAGGCAGGGGAAGTACGACGAGGCAGAGCGGATGCATCGACAGACGCTGGAGCTGACGGAGAAGGTGCTGGGACCAGAGAATCCCGTGACACTCGGCAGCATGAACAACCTGGCAGAAGTGTTTCGAAGCCAGGGGAAGTACGACGAGGCGGAGCAGATGCATCGACAAACACTGGAGCTGAAGGAGAAGATGCTGGGACCAGAGCATCCCTCCACACTCGACAGCATGAACAACCTGGCAGAAGTGTTTCGAAGCCAGGGGAAGTACGACGAGGCGGAGCAGATGCATCGACAGACGCTGGAGCTGACGGAGAAGGTGCTGGGACCAGAGCATCCCGCGACACTCGACAGCATGAACAACCTGGCAGAAGTGTTTCGAAGCCAGAGGAAGTATGACGAGGTGGAGCAGATGCATCGACAAACACTGGAGCTGAAGGAGAAGGTGCTGGGACAAGAGCATCCGTCCACACTCGGCAGCATGAACAACCTAGCACTCGTACTTGAAAGCCAGGGGAAGCACGAAGAGGCAGAGCAGATGCATCGTCAGACACTTGAGCTAAGGGAGAAGGTGCTGGGACCAGAGAATCCCTCTACACTCGACAGCATGAACAACCTGGCACTCGTGCTTGAAAGTCAGGGGAAGCACGAAGAGGCAGAGCAGATGCATCGACAGACCCTGGAACTAAGGGAGAAGGTGCTGGGACTGGAGAACCCCTCCACACTCGACAGCATGAACAACCTTGCAGGAGTGCTTCGAAGCCAGGGGAAGTATGACGAGGCAGAGCAGATGCATCGACAAACACTGGAGCTGAAGGAGAAGGTGCTGGGACAAGAGCATCCGTCCACACTCGGCAGCATGAACAACCTGGCACTCGTGCTTGGAAGCCAGGGGAAGTACGACGAGGCAGAGAAGATGCATCGACAAACACTGGAGCTTCAGGAGAAGGTGCTGGGACCAGAGAATCCCGACACACTCATCAGCATGAACAACTTGGCACTCGTGCTTCGAAGCCAGAGGAAGTACAATAAGGCAGAGCAGATACTTCGAGAGGCACTAGAGCTGAGCGTGAAGGTGCTAGGACCAGAGAATCCCTCGACACTCAGCAACATGCACAGCTTGGCACGAGTGCTTCGGAGGCAGGGAAAGTACGACGAGGCAGAGCAGATGCATCGACAGGCACTGGAGCTGAAGGAGAAGGTGCTGGGACCAGAGAATCCCTCTACACTCGACAGCATGAACAACCTGGCACTCGTGCTTGAAAATCAGAGGAAGTACGACGAGGCAGAGCAGATGCATCGACAGACACTGGAGCTTAGGGAGAAGGTACTGGGTCCAGAGAACCCCTCCACACTCGGCAGCATGAACAACTTGGCACTCGTGCTTGAAAGTCAGGGGAAGTACGACGAGGCAGAGCAGATGCATCGACAGACACTGGAGCTTAGGGAGAAGGTACTGGGTCCAGAGAACCCCTCCACACTCACCAGCATGAACAACCTGGCACTCGTGCTTGAAAGTCAGGGGAAGTACGACGAGGCAGAGCAGTTACATCGACAGACACTGGAGTTGAGGGAGAAGGTGCTGGGACCAGAGAACCCCTCCACACTCGGCAGCATGAACAACCTGGCACTCGTGCTTGAAAGTCAGGGGAAGTACGACGAGGCAGAGCAGATGCATCGGCAAACACTGGAGCTTAGGGAGAAGGTGCTGGGACCAGAGAACCCCTCCACACTCACCAGTATGAACAACCTGGCACTCGTGCTTGAAAGTCAGGGGAAGTACGACGAGGCAGAGCAGTTACATCGACAGACACTGGAGCAAAGGGTTAAACATAGAGATATGTTCCACGTCAGCAGGAGCGCGGACAACTATAGGCCTCTTCAGCACCACGTGGGGTGGAAGAGACCACTGAGTTTTCTCAATATCTCCACACATAAGCCAAAGGAGCAGGTTATGGAATCAGTGTATCCTTTAAGTCTTAGAACAGAGCATAAGATCCACGATAGTCTAGAAGTTTGGACGGACTCTAGTTCTACGGCTTCGGTAGACTAAATCTGCTACAGTATTTGTCACGATATCCTTGTCCTCGTGATGTAAGTCGATTCTGCCTTGATGGACTCCACCCAGCTTTGTCATCGACCCCTGACTTTATAAGCGGTCTTGTGGTGCAATACACTTTGAGAATTCAAGCCACTTTTAACCTTACAACCCCATTGCATACGGCAGGCTCTCAGCAAGCATCACAATCTGAGGGGCTATCTGAAATCAGCGAAAGCGGCTGACCTTTTATGACGTGTGATCGGTGGGGCTGGAGAGATGTGTGCAATCAGGTGGAAATAAGCATGTGGCATAAAACCGATACCGCACTGAATTATCACCGCCATTTGTGGATGTTGAATTATGCAACATGGGTCCGACTACGAACACAGTGTAGAAGCAGATTCTTGCTTTGCTGCGGAGGTCATCAAGGAAGGTAATGTCGGGGCCCCATCATGTATCCTGTCAGCAAGTGGATCTACAAATGTCTGTGCGCGGAAGAATTTCTGTCCTAAGAACATGGAAACCGATTTCGAACCCATCTGTATGTAGGAAGGAAGCGGAGAATCGAAGATCTGAATACGCGCTGGATCCTATTATCATCTTTTGTCGTTGCTGTTGAGAGTTGTTTGGGTGTTTTGCGGAAGGGTGATACGGAAACGCGTGGCGCGGCACTAGTGGACCCACCTGCGGCGCGTCCCGTGTTGTGAAACATGGAGGCGGACACGATCAACGTCGCGTCCGACTCCGGGGAGGTTAGCGGAACGGAGCAGCGACTGCGACGGCCACGCAGACCAACGACCAGAGCCCGACTGAACAATGGAAACCGAGAGATTGCCGGCGATGGAACCGCAGACCCGAACGATGTGGCCGGAAACGGCGTGCCGAGGGCGACCACTAGAGGCGCCTCCGCCGCCAGCAGAAGGATCAAGGCGACCGAGGATGACGACAGAACACTGCTCCTAGCTATGGGAAAGCAGATGAAGGAGCTTCACGCATCCCTCCAGGTTGTTTTCGACGCCTGGAAGAAATCGGAGTTGCGAAACAAGGATATCCAGGCCGAGCTTCGACAAGCCACAACCGAACTTCGGACGGCGAACGAGGAACTCCGGTCAATCAAGGACGAGCTGCAGACGGTCCGCGGCGACCTACAAGCGTTGAAGCAGAAAGTTGAGGACGATAACACGAATACACGCGAAAAGCTTGAGGCAGTCATGACTCTGGCTTCGGCGCGAAGCAGCCCCAGTCCGTCGTATGCCGCCGTTGCCCGAACCGTCCCAGGCAGCCAAGCCAGCGATGCACAGACCCGTACGTCTGGCGCAACACTGCCCAATGCGACCGACACTCTGTACTGCACGATCGACACCTCGCGAGTTGAAGCGGAAAATGGAAACAAGCCCAACGCGGGCATGATCAGAGCGGCAGTGGAGAAGGAGATGCGTGCGGACGGGCGCACGGGATGGCGGTGCCAGGCCGTGACAGTGAACCCAAGGAATGAGAGTCTCATCAGAATCGTCTGCCGAGACGACGCGGAACACCGGATGGTCAAGCAAATCGCGGAGACGAAGATCGCCCCGGGTATGCGAGTCCGGGACGACGACCTGTACCCGATCAAGGTAGACTTCGTGCGATGGTCAGCAGTCTGGGAGGAGAAAGGGAAGTACAGAAGCCAAGCAGCAGAGGAGTTCAGCAGAGAAAACGAAACCACCGTCGCCAAGATCGTGTGGCTAAGCGACAAGGAAAACCCGAAAGCGTACGGATCGATGGCGGTCTACCTGACCAAAGCCAGTGAGGCCAGGAGGCTCATCTCGGAAGGTTATTTCCACGCGGGAGGAGAATCCGGAACCACGGGGATATTCAAACCCCAGTTTCAGCCACAACAGTGCTTCCAATGTCAGCAGATCGCCCCACACAAGGCGTCCCGATGCCCGAACCGCTTGGTATGCGGGCGGTGTGCTAAGGAGGGCCACCACCACAAGGAATGTCGCGAGACGGTACTGAAGTGTGTTCCCTGCGGTGGTCCGCACGAATCCTTCAGCAAGAAGTGTCCGAAGCTCTACCCATCTCTCCATGAGTAGAAACTTTCAGATTCTCCAACTGAATGTAAGGAAACAGGATGCAGTGCACGAAAGCCTGATGAACGATGAGCAACTGCGAGACTTCACAGTCATAGCGGTTCAGGAACCATGGGTGTGGAAGAGAGAGGGTAAGGTTTTGACAGTGCCGATGCGGCATAGTAGGTGGACGAGGATGCTTCCGACGGCGTGGAGAGAGGAGGGACGATGGGGGATCAGGAGTATGCTGTGGGTCAACAAGGAGGTCGAAGCGGAGCAAGTGCCGATACCGTCACCGGACATGACCGGAGCCATCCTTCGACTCTCGGGTCGTCGAGTGCTTGTTGTGTCGGTGTACGTTCCGGCACAAGAGCCTGAGATGCTTCGACAGGCGTGTTCCCTGTTACGGCAGGCAATCTCGGGAGCCAGAAGCGGCACGGGCGAGGTGGTGGACGTGGTCCTCATTGGAGACTTCAATCGGCATGACCAACTATGGGGAGGGGACGACATCTCCGCGAACAGGCAGGGAGAGGCGGATCCGATCATCGGACTGATGAGCGACTTCTCCCTCAGTAGCCTCCTGCCAAGAGGGACGAAGACGTGGCATAAAAACGACGCGGCAACGACGATTGACCTGTCAATCGCGTCGGAGGAGTTGGCGCGGATGATGATACGATGCGCGGTGCACGAGACAGACCATGGCTCAGACCATCGAGCGATTGAGACAGCGTTTGAAATTGTGACGCCGAACACTGACAGCAAGGTCCGACTTCTGTTCAAGAACGCTCCATGGAAGGCGATCAATGCCAGTATTGAGACCACACTACAACGTGTTCCTTCGGGAGGTACCGTGCAGCAGCAGACGGACAGGCTCATGTCGGCAGTAGTGGAAGCAGTAGAGGCGTTGACACCCACAGCTAAACCGTCTAGATATGCAAAGAGGTGGTGGACGGACGACCTCACTCAGCTACGCCGGATCCACACATTCTGGAGGAACCGCGCGAGGGCGGAGAGACGGGCCGGCCACTGTCCACCGGATCTGGAGGAGCGAGCACGGGCAGCGGCGAAGCAGTACCACGACGCGATCCGACAACAGAAGAAGCACCACTGGCATGAGTTCCTGGCCGACGATACGAACATCTGGAAGGCTGCCAAGTATCTAGGCGCCGACAAAGGTGCCTCGTTCGACAAGATCCCCCAGCTTACCAGAGCAGACGGGTCAAAGACGGAAGAGACCGGGGAACAGGCGGAGGAACTGTTGACTGCGTTCTTTCCTCCGCTTCCGGATAGGATTGACGACGAGGGGCAACGTCCACAACGGCCGCCCGTGCCCTTCCCCGACATCACGTTAGAAGAGGTGGAGAGACAGCTGTTCGCGTCGAAATCGTGGAAAGCACCCGGAGAGGACGGGCTGCCAGTAGCCGTGTGGAAGCAGACGTGGCCCGCAGTGAAACATCGGGTTCACGCGCTGTTCCAAGCCTCGGTGGAGGCGGGAGAACTGCCTAAGCAGTGGAGACACGCAAAGATCATCCCGCTGAAGAAACCGAACAAGGACGACTACACCATCGCGAAGGCCTGGCGACCGATCTCGCTGTTGTCGACACTGGGGAAGGTGCTCGAGTCGGTGATGGCCGAGAGGATATCGCATGCTGTCGAGACATACGGGCTCCTGCCTACAAGCCACTTCGGGGCTCGGAAGCAGCGATCGGCAGAGCAGGCTCTGGTTCTGCTCCAAGAGTACATCTACAGAGCATGGAGGAAGAGAAAGGTCCTCAGCCTGGTCAGCTTCGACGTCAAAGGCGCATACAATGGGGTGTATAAGGAGAGACTGCTTCAGAGACTCAAGGCGAGAGGGATCCCGGAAAAGCTGGTGGCGTGGGTGGATGCGTTCTGTTCGCAACGGACAGCAAGCATTCAGGTCAACGGCCAGGACTCCGAGGTTCGCTCTCTGCCCCAAGCGGGCTTACCTCAGGGTTCGCCGCTGTCGCCTGTCCTATTCCTTTTCTTCAACGCCGATTTGGTCCAGCACCAAATCGATGAGAACGGAGGATCGCTGGCATTTGTAGACGACTATACGGCATGGGTCACCGGACCATCGCGAGAGGCGAACCGACGAGGGATCCAGGCCATCATTGACCGAGCCCTCGACTGGGAACGACGAAGCGGAGCGACCTTCGAAGCAGACAAGACGGCCATCATACACTTCACCCGTAACTGGCGACAACCGGAAGAGTACTCCACCTTCGACATCAAAGGAGACACAGTCAGGCCCAAAGACCGCGTAAAGGTTTTGGGCGTAATCATGGATACCAAACTCCATTTCAAGCAACATATGGCAGAAGCGGCGTCGAAAGGCCTCGAAGCCGTGCTGGAGCTCAGACGACTAAAGGGCCTATCTCCGTCGACGGCAAGGCAACTCTTCGTGGCGGCGGTAGCACCGACAATGGACTACGCATCGAACGTCTGGAAACACAGGTGCAGGACAGCTCAGATGAGGGTCATCAACAGGGTACAGAGGATTGGAGCCCAAGCCATCATCGGAACCTTCAACACAGTGGCCACAGCGGTCGCTGAAGCAGAGGCAAGCATACAGTCAGCCCAGGAACGATTCGAAAGGAAAGCAATCAAGTTCTGGGTGCGTCGCCAGACTCTGCCTATGAGTCACCCGCTGCGACGCATCAGACCTCGGAGCTTCAAGAGGCACATCTCGCCTTTCCAGAAGATGGCCGCAGCATACCGAGACCTACCAGTGGACAGGCTTGAGACCATCGGAGCGTTTCCACAGCCACCGTGGGAAAGACGAATTCATACGATAGTGGAAGAAGACGGCGATAGGGCGAGCAAGGCGACCCAGACTGGGTGGGCCGTGAGGGCTGCAACAGGCAGCTCGGGAAGAAACGGAGTCGTGGGCTACGGAACAGCAGTACTGCTCCCTTTGTCACACAGGAGAGGCGGCTGCACGACGACAGCATCAACCACCGTCGGCCCTAGAACGGAGCAAAGCCCGTATACGGCGGAACTCATGGCGATAGCAGCGGTGCTGGAGTCTCTCTCGAAGAGAGTCCGTTACCTCGCTATCTACGTTTTCTCTACCAACAAAGCGGCCGTCTTTGCAGCAGGAAGACCACGACAGCAATCGGGCCAACAAGAGATCCGTCGCATAAACGAGGCAGCCAAGACGCTCACAAGTAAAGGCAATAAGGTTACACTCTTCTGGCTTCCGGCAGAAGTAGAGTCCGACCTCAAGCTGAAGGCGAAAGCAGCGGCGAAAGAGAGTACGCAACAAGGGAAGACGCCGAGGAAGAAGCCAACCAGGGCCTACTCAACCACACTCAGAAACGCATGGAGGAGAGTACAGAAGTACTGCAGGTTACCAGAAGGGGTAGGACAGTTCTCGAAAAGGATTGACGCTGCCCTGCCGGGAAAGCACACACGGCAACTGTACGACTCATTTTCGTGGAAGGAGGCCAGCATACTAGCCCAGCTGCGGACGGGGATGGCAAGGCTCAACTGGTACCTGCACCAGATCGGGGCGGCCGCCTCGGATCAATGTGCATGCGGACAAGCAGCAGAGACGGTTGAGCATTTTCTCTTCCGGTGCACCCAGTGGACAGCACAACGCGCACCGATGATCCAACGAACAGACACGCACCGAGGCAATCTATCATTTTACCTAGGCGGAAAGGCAGCTTCCGACCCCGACGATTGGTCGCCGTGTATGGAAGTTGTAAGAGAGACAGTAAAGTTTGCCATGGCAACGGGACGACTCGATATGCAGGTCAACTAAAGACGGGACGAGAGCGACGGATCATCACATACCCAATACAAACCACCGACTAACCCATACGCACCCTTGTGCCAGCCACCGACAGCAGGGCTCGCTTCAGCCGCCGAAGATAGGGACCTGAACACTTGGAGGAATTGGCTCCAAGATGGCCTGCTACTAACCCCACGAGAAACCGCAAAGTTTGGAGGGAGTAACCAAAGATGACACAGACGGAAATGGATCTTGCTTATGGGCTTATCTGAGACCAAGGTAAAAACTCAACAAGGAGAGCATGTAAGATAAACGTAAGAGCCCTTTATGGCTTAGCCAGGGCGTAATAAACTGTGTGTGTGTGTGTATGTAGGAAGGAGTAACCAAAGATGACGCAGACGGAAGGGGATTTCATATATGGGGCTTATTTTGAGACCAGGGTAAAAACTCAACAAGGGGAGCATGTAAGATAGACGTTAGAGCCCTTTATGGCTTAGCCAGGGCGTAATAAACTCTGTGTGTGTGTATCCGTCGTATCTGAGCTAGAATATTGCCTGATGCTCTTGTCTTATTGAACTCGGTGAGTACTTCGCTGCATCTGCAGCGCCAGAACAAGCTAATCAAGCCTTCAAGTACATCCAAAATTTCGAGCCAAGAAATAGCTGAGGATGAGTCCACAGATGACTCCCGAGCAAAACGTAGAGAGAACAGCACGAAGCGGGATGGTGATTTTAAGCCGAATTGTGGCGGCTTTTGGATCGTTCCAGAAATCCTCCACATCCAGCAGGCCTCCACAATCCATGCCCAACCATTGTTCTCCAGAGGGCAGCGTTTCTTTCTTGGATGTTTTGCTGAGATCGACATGTCGGATCTCGACCAAAATGCGCCGCCCGCCGCAAGATACGTTCCATAATCGCCCGGATGTCTGGCCTTGTCAGATTCAGATGTGGTATCGTGACTATCCTCGAACACTTACTATGTACGTTTGCGAAAAACGCATCTTGGATTAGATTCCAATGCCTCGGAGTTTGATGTTCGTGTGTGTTGCAAGCAGCGAAGTGAGCTCACTGCGTACTCATTGAATAGTGCTGTCTGTTGGGTGGGCTCTGTATGTACATACGTACGGTGGTGGACCAAAGATACTCTGTATTTGTGGCTATCTTTCTAAGTTTAAGGTGAAGGAGAGCGGGAGGATCTGGACACTTATAAGTACGGTGCCCAGGGACGAGAAACAGGGTCATGCGGGTGAATACTCAGGAAGAACTAGGGAAGGTCACGTGAAAATAAGGAAGGACCGACAACCGACAAGCGGTCCCAACATCGAGACCATAGGATATAAGGACATTCATTCCCAGTACATAAATCACCTTCCATAGCTCTTTAGCAATCAGCTGTGTGATTTAATCCCCCATAAGTGGCTCTTAGGTGATCCTTCTGTTGAGAAGCTAGACGAGCTGCTTACGCCTACTAAGTATACGATAAATCACCGTGTACCCAACAAGATTGCCAACAAAGCCAGCAAGAGCCTACAACACTGTTCTCGAGTACAGTATCAACCCCAGCCATCTGTTAGCAGAAAACACCACTGTCGGATACCTGACCGTAACATTTTGGCGAAAGTTAAACATAGGCCCACGGGAGGAGCAATTTACAATTCTCGGGGGTATTGATCAGCTCCGCAGTGTTTAAGCAGTATTGAATGCACTCCCTTTTTTGGCAAGAAACGCATGGCCTGAGTTTGGCCTGTCGATGTTTCGCTTGGGGTGGAACCAGGGAGGCGCCAAGCGTCGTAGGAAATGGCTGCTTATGGACTCCACGATAGCACCACGTTACCCTGACCCAAGATCTACGCAGAGAGCGCGGAACACGCGATGGAACAACACTCCAGCAAGCAACAGCATCGGAAGGACCCTCGGCGTCGTCGGCGGAAACTTAGTAACCACCATCGCGAGGCCGGGTTGTGAGAGAATGTGGACCGTCGGGTGGTCCATAGCATTGGCCATTCCTCTCTCATACCTTCGGACACCTTGGTGTCTAGCGCACCAGGCTACGAAGTGGTCTGCAGCTACAACTGGGCTACAACTGGGCAGCTGGTCAGGATGAGAAGATCCACATACCTGGTAAGATTGAAGCACCTGGGGAATGCATTACACATAATTAATCATCAGCAGGTTTCGCGGCGGTCTTCCAGAACGTCCTTCTGCCGGTTGCCGTCCCGAAAGATCGAGGCACCTTTTTCGTGGGCCAGAATGCGGCGCGCGTTTCTGAGTTCTCTTTCGCGCCGCTGTTGCGCGCTACAGCGTCACCAAACCCATCGTTTCGCTTTGATGACGTTGATATCTTGGCGAATCGGAACAGTCTCAGAAACCTCCTTGATTTCCCCGCGGGACGGCGTCAAGACGGTTATCGCGTCAATCTGCATCTAGTGCACTGAACTCTGGTCGTCGAGCGTTGCGAGAGGACCGCCCGCGAGCTGATAAGTGGATCCAAGAACTCCGGGTGGGGCAGGAACTTCGAGCGCATGGTTACGAAATACCCCCCTGGGTTAGAAGACAGTACGGCACATCACCGAGCTCTTCGATACCAGCTAGGTGATCTCGCATGCGTGGTGCGTTTTGAGGTAGACGCATGCTACGAGAAAATGGGGGAGACCTCGGAGTCTCTGGAAGGCGCAATGAGGCGGCTGGCAGTAGAAGACGGTCCTGGCGGAATCGCTGCTGCCCCCCGACCGCCAACGCAACCGCCGATGGCTCAAGCGACGGCGGCAGAGATCAAGACAGCAACCAAGCCCAAAAGCCCAAGCGCATATATGCCACAGCTCTGGTTCGGCAGAACGCCCTGGCTTATCATCGGACAGCACGCAAGCGGAACCTTTAACAGCTGAAGATCACCGATAGCGCAGCTCTGCTTACAAGCTGGGAGGAGAGGCACCAGGCCGACCTTCGCAAGCTGATCACGGTCTTGGCCCGACTACGCAAGGCCGTCACAGAGCATGGAGGCAGTCACTGCGTCGCGATATATAAGAAAACGGCAAAGACTCCAGAGATCAAAGTGTACTCTTCATGTATTGTAAAGAAGGCTGTGCCGGATGATTTAAGGCGCATGCTCTGGAATTCGCGATCAGCTGGCCCGCCCGCGTCTTGAGAATTATACATCCATGTCTCTGCGAATTTCCGGGAGTACTCACAGGCTTTCGCATGTTCTTCCGGAAAGCTACCACTATCTTAGCAGGGCGTTTCAGATGCTCGACACCTCTAAACTACGTGACATAAAGCTACTCGGCTGAAGCTTCTGCCTGGCTACCTCAATAGCTGACACGTCCAGACCACCGAACCTAGATGCGTCTCATTTTGCACCTCCGCAAGATTGATTGTATGACCCAGTGGGCTAGGTCGGGCAAATCACAGGTGCCGACGATGTGCCCGGAGACAAGGATAACAGCGGAGAGACACGGGATTGTAAAACAGCTTGTACCTTGGTCCGATAGGTGCACGCATACACTAAACAGGTCCCCATGAAGCTGCAGACGGCGGAGCAATCTTTCCTCGGACTCGCTCAGGAAACTACTGATAACGGTTTCGAAAACTCGGATCATGTCCCAATTGAAGACATGAACGTAGAAGATGATGGGTTGGTGCAATTCATGAAAGCGCTCTGTGTACCTGGCACCGCGCTCATGCTTCCGGATTGATGCATGTAGGCCAGGCCTGCTATGAACGGCGGTGATTTCGCCGAGAAAGGGGATGGAATCGATGCCAGCCGTCTGCAGGTTCGGCACAATTCGGAGTCCATACAGGAAGGACCACTATACGCATGGGCGCACTAGCTAGCCAGGGCTTCGAGAAGCCTGCAGCAGGTGAGGGCGTGCTGTCAGGTAGGCGAAGAGTCTCCGGCTCAACACGAAGTGCTGCCCTTGTTCGCTGCGTCACTTGTAATGATTGGGGCGGGAGATGAGCCCTTCGCATGTCTTCTTGCTCAGGCATTCTTGGCGCGCTTGACATAGACCCAAGGTCACCGCAGACGCGGCCTGTGTCGGAGATTCGACGGTGTTTCCCTCCGAAGTGTCGCCCACTGCAGATCATCCGACCTCCACCGGGTTTGCGTTGATAACACACCTTCCAACACAGCCATCTCTTCAAGCCCTTGTCCAATCAGCACCGAGCCCACCAAGGCAGGCCTGCCTGCGTCTTGTCATTCGATCGGCGGGTTAGACTTTTCACGCGGAGTGCACTTCGTACCGGCTTTCGTGATCTGAACGAGCCGGTTCTTCCGGTACGGACCAGGCCCCGAGCTCCTCCCTTGCGCCTCCTGGTGCAGGAACTTTAGGGATGACTTCTTTTTCCTCTGATAGCGCCAAGACCCCAATAGGAACAGTGAGGTTGGCAAAACGGCCCGACTGGCAGTAATGGACCCCCCAACCACCCCCACGATGAGTGCGTCACCAGGAACAGATCAAACACCCAACACTTCTTTGCTGCGCGTACCTTCCGTCATACCAAGCATCCCTAACCTGCAGTTTATTAAAAGAGAGGACGATCGATTGTGCATGTAATCCCAAAGTCACGCTGTCCCGGTTTCTTGAACCCAAGTTGGGGGTGCGGGATACGGGCAGTTGGTGGAGCGGGTCTTGGAATTCTGTCTAACTCCAAAACATCCCTCACTGCAAGTTCGATCCCTCACCGCGAAACTACGTAGGCCTCGCCAGGACTTGAAATCGCACGTCACGTCTCTGCACTGGCCCCTCAGAGGCGGCTTCCTAAGCCATTGCGGCTGCTTTCTTTCCTGCCGCGGCTGCCCTCCTTGCTGCCCTCTCTCCCGCCGCGGCTGCCCTCCTTCCCGCCGCGGCTGCCCTCCTTGCTGCCCTCTCTCCCGCCGCGGCTGCCCTCCTTCCCGCCGCGGCTGCCCTCCTTCCCGCCGCGGCTGCCCTCTCTCCCGCCGCGGCTGCCCTCCTTGCTGTCCTCTTTCCTGCTGCGACTGCCCTCTTTCCCGCGGCGATTGCTCCAAATGAGCGATTATTCCCTTCGATGTATTAGCCCATATATGTAAATTAAGCGGGCTATGTGTAACGACATGAGGGGGACTTGCCTTGATACTGCGTGATGATTACCGTTACCTCCCTTATGGTGATGCTACCGTAGCAGCTATGGTCAATTGTCAGAGCCATGGTGGTTGTCGACAAAATCAGCTGTGCTTCCAGGATTTGGAGGTAGTTACTATCATAACATAAATATTTAGGCTACACGCGAGCTTTATATTGCCTTCGGCACGGAAAATGGCTAATCCGCCGCGTTGTCATGGGGTCAAACGCCAATTCCGAACTCCAAAGAGGAGTAAAATTACACCTAGGTGCACCCATAGCCCCAGGATAAAGGAATGATGATAACGCGGATGATCCGACTGGTGTTCTCCTGAACCCTGCTTGCCCCTGATATTGAGAAAGCCAGCCCATATTGATGAGGATGCGTCGCTAATGTGGTTAATTGGTTGGGGGGGCTTCGACGTCTGCAAGCTGAAACCCAGTGGGAAGGTGGTGTTCCTGCGTGGCGCATATGCACGGTCGATTGAGGTAGGCCCTCTAACAGATGCACCTTGAGAGGACACCGGGAAGGGAGCCGGTTGCTACGCGTTTGATCACCACTTGAAAATGGCGAATCCACTAAGAAGAAGAGCGTCCCTCAGTGGCTCAATTGTACAGTGGCGCTGATGAGTGGTTCTATAAGTTTGCGCGCAAGATTGGCTATAACAGAAGATAGCCTGATGTCATGGCATTGTGTAGCACCAAGAAGGAAAGAGAAGATTGGGTGAGGATTGACGTCTCAGTTCACACCAAGTTGGCAAAACCCCAAACAAGAAACGGATCAGCGTTTAGGGGCACCCGTATTCCCTGTCAGTGCTTTGATTCTTCCTGCTTGCGATCATACTTATCTAAGTACATAGCCCTCACTTGTAAGGGTGAGCTTTCAGCCAGTTAAGTCGTTGTGGCGGGCTGCCTGTCGGTCGCGACTTAAGAATTGCCTTGTGTGGGTTGAGAACTTATCCTCTGTGTGTGTCATCCGTGATTACTCCTTTTAGCGTCAGCGGTTTCTCGTGGAATTACTGACTGGTCGTGTTTATGCCACTTCCTCCAATTGCCCAGCTTCCTATCTTCAGCAGCTGAAGTGGTTTCTGCCGTCGGTGGCACAAGAGTACGTATTGGGCAGTCGACGGTTCGTGTTGATGGTGTGACGATGTGCGTCCCTGGGCTTGTGTTCAGCTTTTTTGTGCATGGAGCCTCCCCATGGCCATCTCTAACTTGACCGTCTCACGAACAGCGCCCATGGCGATAGATCATCGGGGTTGTTGCCTCTGTACACATCGGTCTGGTAACCAGGCGCTTCGAAAGGGCTGATGGCTTAAATACGAGCTCTGCCTTCTGCCGGTCTGGGATCTGACGGGCCATCCGTATTGTTTTCTACAGTGCCGCGTGAGGAACTAGCGGTGGGTGTGCTTTCCCTCCATGCCGCTACTGCGACTGCTATTAGTAACGAGAGGGGTACGGTGGTGGAAGAAATATGCAAGAAATCGGGAACCAGAAGGCCAGTCTCCTTGACTTTGGCGAGATGGATAATTTTGGGAAAGTATCGCCCCCAGGTATAGTCCGTGGCGACCATGTTGGGGGTGTGCGCAGGTATCGGGGATGATGGAGAAGGTACTGGAGATAGAGAATATTTTTGCGGTGGTCATCTTCAGGCCGCGAATCTGGTGGGCTTCGTCCCACACGATGAGGCCAAAGATGTGCCGCCGCCCAAAACTCTCGCCTGTCGGCCGTTACGTACCGGCAGCTCAATCACTTCGGTTCAAAGCCTGCTCCAGCTCTTGCCGACGCTCACTCGCTGTTGGCCGACGACCAAAACAAGCTGGGTGGCGTCCATAGCCGGAGGCGTCATCATCAGGTGAACTATGGCGTTCTGGAGGAGCTTCAAGCCGTCTTCCTCCCACTCCACGTAAGTCTGGGAGATCCGCGTCTTGGTGGGCAAACCCGCCGCCGCAGTGCATTCGCACACAGCCCGCGCTGCTGCGACCTCCGCGCGTTTGGCACTTGCCACAACTCGCCAGTCGACGATCTTGACGGAATCGAATGTCTCGGTGGATTCGGGCTTGTTCGGCTCACCCAACGGCAGGTGGATGGTAACGGCACGACGGAAGTATGCCTTAGCATTCTTGACCGCCTGAGGTGCGACAGAGCTTGGGGACGCGATGAGCGTTGCGCCTTTGGGGAACTTCTGAAGGAACCGGGCTGTCAAGCCGCCTGTTTCCCAAGCGCACTGGATACCGAACGGTCGGCCCCGCAAGGGACAGCCGCGAGACTTGCCCCGGCCACGGTGCATCTCAGGGTGGGCTGCGGCGTGCAGTTGGCTGGTGTACGCCAGTCGACGTACGGCGATCGTGGCCTGGTAGGTGACGGTTTCCCCAACGCCCATGGGATGCACAAGCAAGGCGCCGAGGCGTCCGTCCGTGGCGGCCGGCTCGATCACACGCCGAACGTCGTCGAGTTGATGTGGTCGCAGTTTCCGCTTCGTGCTGGGAAGCTGGCGACAGTGCTCCGGATCCATGGTTTTGTGGTGTTCGTGGTGACCGGAGAAGTGGCACGTCCTGCACCAGCCGGCGGCGTCATCTGATGATTCCAAGAGGTCGTCGACCGACACCTCGGCAGCGTGCGTTGGCTGCTCCACAGGGGGGGCGCCAAGGAAGACAACGTCGTCATCGTATCGTCGTCGTTATTGTCGATGTCTTTGTCGCCTGGATCGTCGATTTTGTCTGCATCGTTGGTATCGTCGGATCACTCTAAGCAATACAACTACACTTATCCTCATTCATTATGCCACTGCTGACCATACTGAAGATCTGTCAGCTGCGTTGGTCAGGTCTGGAAGAACGGGACGCAGAATTGCAGCCAGAGCTCAGAGAAAGTCGAATTGATGAAAGTGCTCTACTGTGCAGATGTGTCCTAACTGTTAATTACATCCAACCCCAGGCCTAACCGCTGTGTTCCCCGCAGCGAAGCCCTCTAATCGATCTATCCCGTAAACTTGTCCTACATCGCCACTTGATAGCCCTTGATCCGGAAACTCGGAAATGAAGTCGCGTCATGCCCTGATCTCAAGCAATATCTTCAATGTCGTACTGCGGCGGCACGCTGAACTGCCTCATGAACTGATCGTGTTCCAGCCAATTGCCCGGCGACGCGAGGTGACAATCAAGCCAAAGACACCACTCCTTACGCCAGCTCGCGTTCCGCAAATTTCTTGGACAAAGCTTAGAAGTCGAAACCCTTCATGAAAATTTCCCTGGCACTCAGAAAAAGGTCAAGGACACACAAGCTCTTTCTATAACAGAACAGCTTCTGTAGAGCGTTGAGGCGCGCCATGGAGTACCAGTGACGTGAAACAGACTTCCATGCCTCGTGGGCCCCGAGGTAGCCTTCGATGGCTATTCTATGATTATCAGCAAGAGAGTCAATATGGGAGGGGATTTTGGAGCAACGCGAGCCAGAAGGATGTAGTTTCTCACCGGTAACGGTCCAGATGCCTAAGCCACACGATCCAGATATTCTTGAATGTCGGCACCGTCTCGTACAATAACGCCGTCATAGAATGTGCCAAGTAAATGAAAATTAACATATAATCGAGTGATGCTGGAAGGCGGTGGCGTAACAGCTTGAGGAACGAATGGATTCCGTGCCTCCACATCCTGGCTGGCATGTTGTACTTTCTCGCAAGCTGCCGAAGAGTTGGGCTGGCTGAAGGGTGCTGTGAAGCTAAGAGAAAGTCGTGATGTTCATGTATCAACGTGCAGTGTAAAGCAACAAGCGCCTGCCACTGTTCGTCGCCATACGGTATAGTTGTATTCATGGTTAACAACAGATTGTTGACAACCTCGATACATTTGTTTTCGACGATGACGAGCCCAGCGTATATACCCTTTACTTCGGCCACAAGCTGCTCTTGGCTAATGGGACGAGTTTCAGGCTGCTTTATCATGAATTCCGTGTTGTCGTACCGAGGACCCTGCGGTTCGAACGTCCGAGGTGGAACTGAAACCTCTCGAGTGTCGGCGACCTTCTCCCAGCTGCCCGAGAGCGCAGTGTACGGGGGCAGCGCATCGATCGACGGCCTTGACCGCCTGTCATATTCGGGGACGCTCTTGAGATGGGTCGTTCGGTGCGTTTGACCATCGATCTGTCTTTGTACCACAATAGACATTCTTATAGAACGTGTCATCGAATATCCGCATTGGAAGCCGATTCTCGCGTGGAAAACATACATGGGCTTCGCGAGACCGCTGGAACCTTCCGGTACACAGGAAGTTGGCACATCTGCTGATTATGCCGGCTGAATGCCATCGGGACGAACGTGGCATTTCGATGGTGTGGAGGTGTTTTCGCTTCGACAACAAATGTGAATAGGCGGAGAAATATTGCAGAAACTCGATAAGGAAGGATGGTGGAAAAATCATGTATGAGCCCGAAGCTGCAGTCCGTATTATTTAAGGATTTGCGATGCAGGCAGCTTGTGGGTGCAGAAGGCAACTAAAGGCGTCGTCAACATGGCTGCCTTTGGATGCCTTCGGATGCCATATTTCGCCATAATGGAGAGGGAGGCTGCAAATCCGCCAGGCAACCAGCTCATTTCAAGAGCCCGCCGCGGCGATCAAGCTACGGTGCGCTGCCGGCGAAGCGGGCCAGCAGTTGGCCCCGCGGCATGCGGAGTGACAGAATCCGTGCATGCTTCTATGCGAGTCATGGACATAACCCATCCAGAATGGTCTGACTGTACTTAAACAGGCCAGCCTGTCATTTCCACCTGGCCCTAGCTCTGTAACAGTTATTAGGATAGCATTAGGCCCACAAGCCTGTGGTGATTCCATCCACTCTTTAGTACGAATAGACACTCTTTTCTGCTCACTCATATATGCATATTCCGCTGGCCACCCTGACTAACCGTCACGGAGCTAGTACAAATGCATAGTATCCTTGTCATCAGCAGTGACGGTTTGTCAGGGTGGCCAGCGGAATATGCATATATGAGTGAGCAGAAAAGAGTGTCTATTCGTACTAAAGAGTGGATGGAATCACCACAGGCTTGTGGGCCTAATGCTATCCTAATAACTGTTACAGAGCTAGGGCCAGGTGGAAATGACAGGCTGGCCTGTTTAAGTACAGTCAGACCATTCTGGATGGGTTATGTCCATGACTCGCATAGAAGCATGCACGGATTCTGTCACACCCCCTCAGAGAGGCAACTTTTGAAGTTGTGTCTCTGGATAAAGCAAAGCTTTTGATAACTGAAGATTAGCGAGAGCGACAGAAAGTAGGGTAATGTAGTGTCGAAGACCCAAGATTGGGATTGCCCTTGATCAAGTCGTGTGGTGTTGTAACCACCTGCTATCTGGTCTGCAGATCATCCTACCCAAGCTTTCTATGCTGCCTGAGCTATCTCGGCTTCTCTGAGAGCCTTGACTTGTTGCTCAACGTTTGCCATACCTAGCTGGGCTAGAAATCGGCAGTGCTTCTGAGCTGGCAGTGCTTTGGTGAGTCCGTCTGCGACCATCTCATTGGTTTTGATCCAGTTGAAGTTGATGAGACCATCCCTGACTTCCTGACGAAGCCAAAGATTGTTGATATTGATATGACGAAGCTTGCTATTCACTTGAGGTCTATCGGCGGTGAGGAGTCTCAAGGTTGCTTGGTTGTCGCACTGGAGAGAGTAGTCACCATCAAGATCAAGCTGAAGTTGTTCGACTAGTCGGATAGTGGCCTTGTACTCTTTCGCAGCTTGAGTGAGAGCGACCAGCTCAGCCTCAGTACTCGAGGTAACAACGCGACGTTGCTTAGATGACCTCCAGCCGATAGGGCCACCAAACATCATCATCATATACCCTTGGGTGCTCTTGCGAGTGGCGAGGTCGTCAGCAAAGGAGGCATCTGAGGCACAGAAGAGAGTTCCTGGTCCTTGAGAGTTGTATTCAATCGCGAGATAACGAGTATGATCGAGGTAGTCAAGGCAAGCGTCGGCTGCCTTCTTGTGATTGGCTGATGGGTTGGTGAGGAATTCAGAGAGTCTAGATGAAGTTCTCGAGATGTCTGGTCTTCCAACGACTCCTGCATAGTTGAGGGATCCGATAAGTCGCTGGTAGTGTTGGATTTCTGCTGTAGTTGCTTGCTGATCGTTGGGAACAAGACTATCGACAGCCATTGGCGTCCCGGTTGGCTTCCTCCTCTTGTTGGCTCCGAATTCGTCGCAGATCTTGGCAATGTAGTTATCAAGGCTGAGCCAAAGTTTGCCAGCCTTGCGGTCTCTAATGACTCGTATGCCTAGGAAGATGTTCATTTCTCCCATGATCTTCATCTCGTAGATCTCCTGAAGTCCCTTGACGACGTGCTCGGCCATCTTTTCGTTTTTCTTACGATAGATCACCGCAATATCGTCAACAAAGAAGAAGACTAGGACTCCCTTACCAATAAGGATACAGTCGTCCTCATCAAGGGGAGCAAGTCCAAGTCTCTTGAGAGTGTCGGAGAGGCTCTTCTGCCACAAAAGAGGGCTTCTCCTCAGACCATAGAGTGCCTTGCGCAGGATAAGGCAGGATCCCGGCCTGCTGTAGCCCGGAGGGAACCAGACATAAACCAGTTCATCAAGGGTGGCGTTAGTGAAGGCATTTACAGCATCGAGCTGCATGGTCTCTAGGTTGAAACGAGCTACAAGGGCCATCACGCTGCGAAATGATCTTCCAGCAAGTGTCGATGCGTAGGTTTCCAGCCCATTGAGTTTCTGGAGGTCTCCTCTCACACAGATCCTTGCCTTGAATCGCTTGAGAAATCCATGCTTGTCGAACTTGTAGGTGTACACCCACTTGAGAGGAAGAATTCGATGGATGTTCTGATTGACGTCTTCTAGTCTGGTAAGCTCAAAGGTGCCCTTCTTCCAGACTGTTCGATATTCCACGTTCATTGCTGCCAGCCACTTAGGCCAGAACTTGTGCTCTTTTGCCTCGGAGTATTTCAGGGGAGGTGAAGAGAGGTCTCTGCGATGGATTTGACCTAGATCATGAGCGAAGTCGTCCCATCTATCCTTTCCCTTGGTTGAATCTGTCAACTGGAAGAAGGAAGATCTGATTGACAAAGATCTATCCTTAAGTCGGCGAGAGGATCTTGTAGCTGCCTCTGGTTGGTGATTGGTTTGACCAATTGGCGTTTCCCGATTGTAAATAGGGTTATTGCGACTTCCTCTTGGTCGTCCTTTTGGTCTCCCTGTCCCTATAATAGTAGGAGGTGGAGCATCCGAAGAATCAGCGACGTGGATTGTTGACTCAGCGGTCGTTGCTGAAGAAGATAATGATAAGGCGGAGGGCGAGCGATCCTGAGTTGCAGTCTCCGGAGTGGGTGACTCTTCATGGGTTGTTGAATCGGCAGCAGGAGGGTCCTGAATGAGAGGTTGATCTGAGTCTGAAGTTGTTTGTGGTGACAGCTGTTGAGTAACTGTCTCTTCTTCTGGGTCTGTATAGGTTAAAGTCTGCTCTTCCACCCCCTCAACTGAAGGAGTGTGTGACTCTTGAAGTTGTGCTCCTGGAGAGCCAGTAGGAGTAGGCAGTTGAGGCTTTCGCTGTTGGTCGAAGCACTGTTCCCTGGCATCCCTTGGTCCAACTGCAGCAGCTGAATGATGCCAGAGGTCTTCTTCATTCCACAGTCGTGAATCCATGGGGAGATCTTCACTCTGAGGATCAGGAAATGGAAGCTCTAGGATAGAGAAGATTCTCTCTAGCTCCGTTCGATGAAGGATACTGGTATCCTCCTGGCTGGGGTCGTATAGCTTCGTTTCGTCAAATGTGACATCTCTGGTCCTCATGACCTTGTTGATTGCTGGGACCCAGATGCGATAGATGTTGGTACTGTCATAACCACAGAGATACCCAACGTGGGCTCTAGGCTCGGTCTTGTTCGCCTTCTCTTCCCCTCTAAGGTATGTTGCAGTGAGAGGGTAGGCCTTACAGCCGTATCGTCGTAGATGGGCTAGTTGAGGGAGTTCAGCTCTCTGATGAGTAGTCCAGGGCCTAGAGTTGAGCCAAGCATTGATCAATCCCTCTGGGGTTTGCCAAGCGTGCCTCTTGCGAGGCATTCTGTTGCTGAGATAATTTGCAGCTCTCACAAGTTCAGGGGCTAGTTCCTCTGGGAATCGTGATTGATATCGTAGGGTTGATCGATTGCCTATAGAGAGGCATAGTTGTTGCTTCCGTTGAAGCTGAAGATCCTGGCCTTTGTGGCTGCAGGATTGGCGCTGGCCAAAGGAGACTGAGTAGTCCCAAGAGTTGCAACGCACTTGATCGATTGATGTTGTCTGAGTGACAAATCCTTGCCTCTTGGCTGAAGGGATCAATCAAGACGACAGTTGCTAGAGTCGACTGGGCTCATAACTGACGGTTTGTCAGGGTGGCCAGCGGAATATGCATATATGAGTGAGCAGAAAAGAGTGTCTATTCGTACTAAAGAGTGGATGGAATCACCACAGGCTTGTGGGCCTAATGCTATCCTAATAACTGTTACAGAGCTAGGGCCAGGTGGAAATGACAGGCTGGCCTGTTTAAGTACAGTCAGACCATTCTGGATGGGTTATGTCCATGACTCGCATAGAAGCATGCACGGATTCTGTCAAGCAGCCTGTTTGATTCTCTTTCAAGAAGGCTATGACCAATCCCGTTTCTGCCATCCGCCTTAGACATGGGCCTTCACCGTAGGATGGCTGATAACAAGCAACACGGGCTGGCAAGTAGCGGTGTTAACACACGACTCCACTTTGGTGAACAAGACTCACGTCAACAAAGCGTCGTCATCACAAGTTATGGCAGATACCAGCACTCACAGACGGCATTCACAGCTGCCGCCATTGCCACCTCCCATTTCGTCTGGAGGGTCTCGGGCGATTTCTACACCAACTGCTCGGCCGATCGGACAGTCACTTCGGCGACAGCAGGCATCTCGACAACCTGCCGGACCGCCGAATACCCCCGAACCCAGGGCTCTCCGGAAGACCAAAATCCGGCCGGCAACCCCTTTCTACAGTGTATCCCAGCACCTTGTCTGGCATGTCAGGTGGAGTGAAACCGTATTTCATTGTCACGTGTCAAGCCCTCTGACATCTTCGGCTACTGGACGAAAATCTGGTCGTGGATTGAGGCGGTCAGAGGCTGCACGGTGAGGGCGATCGGGATGCGATACATATTGTACGTAGTCGCAACTTGAGTTTCATCTTCGCAGTGGTGTGGCTTTGTCAACTTTTGAAATTGTTAGAGCAATAGTTCTTCAGCACTTTTCAAGCTTGTTGTCAAGTTACCGACTGAGTCAGAACCGGCTCCTGGCATTTGGCTGCAGCTGTGCGGAACGGCAGGGCGGATGAGTACTGTATGTAGGGCCTCGTTGCGTGGCTGGGGCTATTCACCATCTAGTCAAAATCGGCTCTTTGAAGTAACGAACCCCAGTTGTATGAAGGAAATCGGAGTTGGATGCCAACCTCGCGGACAGTAGGCACAGCCAAAGAAGGTCGTTGTTGCTTGGCTGGAAAGGCTCTCCCCTCCCCCCTCCCTCCCCAAGAGCCGAAACTGGCTCCTAGAAAAAGCTAGTTGTGAGTCCGACGGCCAGGCGATATGCTGATGCCTGCAAATTTCATATTGCTTGGGCTATGTGCACAACGTGGGTCCATCGTCTTCAGCGCCTATGGCAATAAATCTGCGAATCCGTAGTCAAGGGCTCTTACAGATGCGGCAGTTAAAACGTAGAAGTTTTCTGCTAGGAACTTTACACGAAAACCTCGACTACATATTTAACACCTCATATTCTTGTTGTCCCCAGGCTTGCGAGATGTCGTCAACAAATTGTGACTGGCAGGGCGATATGTGGGATGTTGCAAGCGAAAGCCGTCACGAAGCCATAGGCGCTAACATTCAACTTCACTATGAACGCGCGAAGGACCTCTGCCAAACAAGTGGTAAGCAAGCAATGGGAACCGCTTGTACAGACAACTTCTAGTCGAGCATAGGCTTGACGGTCGATGACATCCTCTCGCCCAACTTCTGGCGCTTTCACTTTGATAGTACGTCGCCCTCAATCGCGGATTCCTATTCGGTACTGAGCTCCTTTAGTGATCGCTGCTCGAGATATGACTGCATTCGTGATTGCGACGATTCATTTGAGCCTCTGTATCGGAATCATCGCCCGTTTCGCAAAAAAAGAGACCGTACTTAGCACATATTCTCAAAGACATGCGGCAGTTCAATGTTTGCGGTGAATTCATGTTGACCGAGATCGAGCATGGTCTCGACGCCAAGAACCTGGACACGACGGCAACACTGCTAGATGACGGATCGTTCTTGCTGCACACGCCGGCTTTCGGTGCCGCCAAAGCCATGCCACCAACTACTCCCTTGGCTGGCGTTCCTCGCACAGCAGTCGTCTTCGCCCAATTGCTGATCAACGGCAAGAGCAGAGGCGTCAAACCATTTATCGTGCCAATCAACGACTCAACCCGAATGAGTCCCGGGATTGTGTCGCGGGCCCTGCCTATCCGACCCGGTACAAAACCTCTAGACCATTTCATCACGATGTTCAACAACGTAAGACTTCCTACCAAAGCCCTGCTTGGTCCGTCCACAAAAGCCGAAGACGAGCGAGCAGAGTTTCCGGACCAGATTTGGCGCGTCTCCGTAGGAATCGCAACGGTGTACAGTAAGCGTCGACAGGTCGGAGTCGGGAACCGCGGACAAGTTGTGCCAATCATGACCTTTAGCACGCAGCAACGCCCCATCCTTAAAGCTCTCGCTTATGGAGAGGTCCTTCATGCCTATGCCCAGTGGACCGTCCGGGAATTTATGAAACTTGACAACGCCGTGGACGTCCGCAGAGGCCTTGCGACCGCTTTGAAGGCGCTCGTGGTGCGGTCATCTCGGTTACTTGTCGAGCTTGCAGAACGATGCGGGTGGCAGGGCTTGTTTGCCTACAACCAGATCAGTGAGCTGGCGTCCACTTTGCAAGGAAATTCGATTGCAGAGGGTGACAGCCTAGTCATCAGCATTCGTAGGTGTATTCTCTCTGACTTGTAGTCTTCTGGCTTACACGTGGGACAGGACTTGCGTCAGAACTCTTGGCGCAAAAATACTGCCTGCCTCGGCCAAGCGACCGAACGAGCCCGCTGGCCAAGTATGAAATCGGCTTTGTTCGAGGAGGTGTCGGAGAGGGTGGCCACGATGGCGGGCGGCCATCGGAGCGACAATTTCAACGCTACCGTCCTCCCACACTGCAGGGCGATGGTGGAGGCCATTGGGCAACGCATGGCTTACGAAGCAGCGCTGCACTCCGATACTGTCGCTCCGGAAGTGCTTGATCTCTTCGAGATATGCTGCATTCAGGAAGACCCCAGTTGGTATATCGAGCACTGCAATGACACCCGAACACGGATCTGGGAGACGGAAGAGAGGGCTTTCAAAATCATGCTGCCTTTGTTGCCAGGATTGGTGGATAAGGTCAACGCCGGAGACTATATCACTGCTCCCATCGTTGATGGCAAAACCCTGGAGACTTTCCTTTTGGGTTTGCCTACCTTTGGTAATGAAGAAAGGGCTATGAGAAAGCCGACCCCGGGACCGAAGCTTTGAAAATCAAGGAGAGAATGAGAGAAAAGAGCTTTGGGGTATGGATCAAGACTGTTAACCTCCTAGCTGGCTTTTGTGCTGTTGATGTTGAACAACTCAAACTTTCTGAAGCCAGACGCCTTATATTGAGGATGAAAGCCAAAGTTACAAGACCTGCCCGATAGGCTTGGGGTGGGCAGTCGTGTGGTTCAGTCACTTCAGCTTCATGACTTACATGTAACCTCAGTCCCAAGGAAGTTTACTAACGTTACTACATAGTATCACTATATTGCTTACCTCACAGGGTATCAGAGTATATCTGCACACTCCTTATACTGATTCGACTGTTGGATACGATATTTTGCTAGTAACAAGCGGTACCTTGACGCAAACACTCGTCCGGTGATAACGAACGGTTTCGGGTCGGACTTATAGTCGTTGCCGGAGCAGAAAGCCAATCCCAATCGAAGCGCATCGTTTGACATGCCTCGCGCTTTTGTCTTATGAACTAGACATCCCTTGCACACGCCGTGACACTTCATTGTCCTGGTCTTGTATGCACCGTGTTGAATGACGAGAGCGTTCGGATGTTGGTCGGATGGGAAAACGGGCTTAATCGCGCAGCATCGATGTATGGCAGAGGCGGCGAGTGTGTGGCGTTTGCCGCAATAGTTTCGAGTTGCTCGTGGACAAGCTCCAGTTCTTCACCCGTCTGCTTCGTGGTCTGGTCAGCTTCGAGCTCAAGTCGCGCATCATCTCTTCCTGCCGCATTGCCACCCCAATCTGCCGCTTGAGCGCCTCCGTCAGCCATCAGTACTCTGCGAGATTAATCAGGTAGATCCAACCCTTCTGCAGCATCGCCATGCCATCCTTGCTTCCGTCACCATCGCCGGCGCTTCGTCTTCTGTCGCTCGCTAGCTCGGCCGTGCCTTCAATCGATGCCGTTCGTGTTGTATTTTTGGGAGTTTTCCGGTGCCTGCGCTGTCTCTTCCCACTGTCGAATTACGGTTTCGCTTTGGCGCCAGAAAGGGGTGAAGGAAGAGGGGGCGAACGGTCCGCATGCGCCACAGTCCCCCTGTTGATCCGGCCATGACGGGAGCTACGACACACCACACACACCCGCCAGAATTTCCCAGGCGGCACTCACCTCAATAAAGAGGGCTTGCATAATACAGGTCAATTCTCTGTTGACCTCTATGCCGAGCCCTTACCTGTTAAGGTAGGAAATCGTCTAGGCTATTGTTGCTTGGCGTAGAATGTGAGTCGTCCGAGGCCAAGAGGAAGCAATTAATTTGGCTGCTGGGGTTTGACTATCGGTCAGCCATCCTTCTTCGGACGGTTAGCAAACATTTGAGGTGGGCGGCGCGCATCTGTTGAAGGGAGCTTTCTCTAATCCCCGCGCTGGATTCCGAAATAATTTTTATCGGTTCCATTTCAGGGCAACTGCGCGACGGACGGGCATTCCTTCTGCCAGCCCGTTACCAAGCAGTCCCCAGCGGTCTTGTCCGATCCATCACCGACCCGTCATCTCGCTTCAAAAAGCAGAAAGGCGGACAGTCATCAAGACTGGGGAATGAAACTTGCCTCAGGCGTCAACACCACTGCAATCCTGATGACAAAGACGTTCGCCGTTTTGACATTGCCCCGAAACAAAAGCGGTACTCACTGACATTCCCGTCCCGTTTCCACTTCTGTAATCTTCCTTTTTTCTTTTCCCAATCACGGATTGTCATCTCAGCTCAGTAGAAATCTGACAAACGTCCTGCACGAGCATGCGTCGCCATCTGCACCAAAATTTAGGATAAATGATTCCCGGCGAGACTGCCATCGTGCAATGAAGAGGATTCCGTTTCTCCTAGAAGAAACGCACAAGTCCAACCGTGGGTGAGGCCACAAGAGTAATCCTGGCGACAGCTCCTGCCATTGGCATTGGGAGAGAACTTGGACGACTCGTTAAAAGGCGTCACGCGCCCCGTCAGTACAGGTAGGGAGTCATTCAAGCCCGCAGACCCGGTCTAGACTTCTATACGTACCCCTAGGGTGCTGTTTTGCGAGAATTGGGCATGGGGCCGTAGAACCAAAGAAAGGAAAATCTCCATCGCAAAAGCTGTCCATCGAGGGGTGGAGCGACCGGGCCCATACCTGTCCTTTTTCCCCATGAGAAAGAGCGCGGCAACTTCCCTGTATTATCTCCTACCACCTTCTGGACTTCACGTATCTTCTTCCCATGCCACCAGTTAACCACACCCCCCTTCCCCCTCCCCCCCCAGGTCGCAACGCTCTAAGTGCTGCTTCTGTTCTGGCTGCTGCTCATCTGCATCCCACCTTTACCTTCTCCTCCCTTCCGTACTTCGTAACGAGACAACCTCTGAAGAAAACCACACCACGCTCGCCATCGCTATTCCTGCGCTTCAACCGGCAGGATGGTTTCCGCTCCCCCTGTCTTGGCCCTAGAAGCCGCCCTCAAGGCCATCCCAGACCATAGGGCTCCTGGCATTACAGGCACTCGCATTGCTGCCATGACCAGCATCTGTGTTGAAAACGTTCAGGTACGATACGATATTCGACACGCCGTCGCATCTTGAATCACCTGGTAAATTTGGCTAACCTTTGTTTTTTCCCTTCTGCAGTATGAGTCGGCCCTCGTCCAGAAGCTGTTCACCTACTTCATGATGGCAACTCCTCCTTATAAGCTCGGCTTTCTATATGTTGTAGACTCAGTGGTCCGCAAGTGGCTTGTGCAGGCTAGAAGCCGTCAGCAAGTCTGCGACGAGAATGCCGCAGATGGCACTTGCGGTGCTGGCGTGCATCGACTGACGGTGCTGATGCCTAACTTCATCGATGACCTACTTCGAGCTTTGCCCGACGGCCACAAGGTGTGTAGCAAGTTCTACAATATGAGGGTGTCCCCCGTCGCCATTTCCTACCCCGCGCTGTTTACAGCGGTATCGACGTTAAGTTGATTGCATACTACCTGGCAGGCTTTCACCCCTCTCAACATTCTCTCATACTTGGGAGGCAACAATGGGAGTAAGAGATTGTGGCACACTCACACACGTTGGCACTTGTCTGTTCTTGAAGTACAACTGAACTTAGCGAAACACTTACTGATACTGCTCTGCCTTCCGTAGGACAGGTTGCATAAGTTGATTGGAATTTGGCGCAAGGCCTCGACGTTCCCTAACGAGATGATAAAGTCATTCCAGAGCAAGCTGGATGCTATGCCTGCCCCCGTTCCAAGTATGTTATTTCTTTGTTCGAGTATCGGTTTCCATCTCTTTGCTCGCCAACTTCAAATTCCGTCTCATTCTAACTGATTTGACCGTTTAGGCCCAAACCCGGCCCGGTTTCCTCTGCCAGTGGCTCAGTCCCAGGGCCCGCCTACAAGGATACAGTTTTCAGACCAGCCTCGGATACCCCAGCTGCCTCGTCAGGTCGCCGGTGTCTCTCCTAACACCGCTCAGCAGATGGCGATGTTTCGGATAGCCCCCAGTTGGGGCACTACCGCCGACAGGTTTGCTGTCATGCTCACGTCCGTCAGCGGCAGCCATAACGGTGCTGCTCCCGTGGTATCTACTGCCCCCACAGCCTCCAGCCTTTCGATTCCGCCTGCTCCAGCCATCGCTGCGGCGCCGAATTACTACATTTCGGGACAGAGACATGGCGGCTCCGCTCAGCCCAACGGTAGCCTCAACCAGCATGGGTACGACAACCGCGCGCGGTCCCCGAGCCGACACCAGGGTCCCACTCGATCCGGATGGCCCAGCCACCGTGATAGTAGACGCAAAAGTCAAGGCAGCAAGCATCGTCAGCGTATTCTGCCGCCGAGCCGCGATGGCAGCCGCAGCAACGGCTCTCGTTACGGTTCAAACGACAAGCGGGTCGAATTCGACCGATCTCTTCCCGCCGGCCACATCAAAGGTCTTAGCCGAACCCTTCTGAGCAATAGCATGCAGCCCAGATAGGGTGGAGGCTTTGGTCCATGTGATGCTAGCGACTACAGCAATAACTCTAGACCCGTTGTGCCTGGTCTGGTCGTCGAGGCGCCCGACGTCGAAAATGGCGCCGGTGTGTCCCCAAAGGCCATCAGCCGCCGCATGTAGAGGGCAAAGAGCGGCAACGACGGTCCTCGCTCTACCCGTCGCAGACGCGATGCATGTCACGATGACCCTGGCCGCTGAGCCGTAGGCGCAACCGTGGGAACCGCTGTGGTAATTCTCTCGACGGTAAAAGGAACTCTGTCACCAACGCTCAGCCACTCCCGTAGCCATTTCCCTTGGGTATCGGCACCCTGCCCAACGGCATGCCGACCTACTCTCGGGCTTCATGTTCCCGGCCACAAAGGACAACTATTAATCGTTCGATTCTCCCACTTCCTTAAACTGTATATGGGATAGATATCGTTTACATTGAGCTATTGATCACGACGAGTGAGGGTCTCATCTCCTTATTATACCTTAAAGCCTAATGTCTGCAATAAGCGTGCGTCACAGACAAGCATGCATCACCAAACCGCGACCATGCGACCTTTCCATGAGAGTGACTCACCCGTAACGCCCTAGATTCGCCAAAATCAACCGGCGAGATCCTTATATAACATTTTTATGTCTATCTGACAGGTGCATGAGCTATGATCAGCTAGGATTACCGCAAATACCACACCGCCTTTGCTTCGCCTCAGTCCTCGTTGTACGATCAGCCTGTGATCTCCTCAAACCTCTGGAAGACAAAATGGCCTTGAATTAAAGCATGCCATTACTGAAGGGCCTCTTTCCAAGGAGGGAGAAGCTGGTCCCGGATTGGCTTTCGAAGTCAGTCAGCGGCCAGGGGTCCTGCTCAGCACAGGTCCTACGGCAGAATATCGCAAGGGTACCTGACTTGTAGGATATCACTGGATATCAGCCATCTAGCGCGGCTCGGCCGATCCGGCCAATTCGGGCCCGGGGTACCTACGGCCGACAGGGAGAGCTCACAACTACCAGCCTCAGCTCGGCTGCCAGCCCCTAGATAGCTTCCTCCCTTCCACACGCAGAAAAGGATAATAACAACAACAGTATTACAGTATCCCCTTCGTCACCCAAGTCGCCGTATACGGTATATCGAGTCCCCTGCGATTCCAACAGAAGGCAATCGGGGTGGGATGCTGACCTCGCGGACAGTGCACGCACACAGCCAAGCAAGGCCCTTGTTGCTTGGCTGGAAAGGCCCCCCAAAAGCCGAAACTGGCTCCTAGAAAGAGCTAGTTATGGGTCCGACAGACAGGCGATGTGCTGGTGCAGGCCAATTTCTTGTTGCTGGCTGGGATGTCCACTTCTAAAAGCCATAAAAGGCTTTCAGCAGTCCGTAGTTGCACCAGTGCCAAAGGTCGATTTTCGGTCTCCGCTATGAGAATCGCATGATGAGCCGGTATGTGGCGGAACAATCAGGATCCTTGTTGTAAGTTCAGGATGCCCACCTTTGGAGCCAGAAGCGGCTCGTAGCACGGGATTGCGGCGCCAGACGTCGGTCGACTTCCAAACTCGACTGCGGGAACCAAAAAGTGAAAAACAGACGCGGATTTGGAGGACAGGATGTTGCGAAGAAAGCAAGATCCTTGTTGCATGGCCGAGAACACTCGATCTTTACTCTACTGCTCAGCTTGTCTGCGGGGCATTCACCAATACTTGTGATAGGTAGACTGAGATGAGCGTCCAAACCCGATCTCGGGCGGGGCCGTAAAGTGATAGGCACTTGCACCCAAACCCGATGTCAGTTCTGAGCCGAGCCAAAACAAACGATTCAAATACACATGCACCATGGAAGCCAACACCGGCATATCTAGTCTACAGATACGCCTTGGACCTCCTACGAATGCAGCACGCAGTGCACCGAACGTATGCATGGAATGCCTCAATGTCAGGAGGAGCACGTATCGTCTGATCAGCAAAAACGCAACACATCGAGCAGGCGTTGCGAGACATGTTCGGCTCGGAAAGAAGACTCGTCGACTACTCGGCCGCCGACACGATGGGTGCCATGGTCGGGATGACGGTCGCCACCGTGCAAGATGCAAGCGCCTGCATCTTCACCAACTCCCCGCCCGCCGTACTGATTCCCGATGTGGACTGCGTACGTGCCTTTTGCCGCCCGAGTCTGCCCTATTCTCGGTGTGTCCACATTGCCTGTGCTTCTTACGTAGTTTCGCTCTATTCGTTCCCCAAATGGATCTTCGCTTGCTCCTCTGCACTCATGGCCGTTGCGTAGTTCCTGCCTGTGTTGATATTAATTTTCCGTCCAAATGCGTCCAAGAAAACATTCGTAAAACCGACACGATGGAGGTGGCAGGACTATTGATGCTGTGTCACCAGCCTTCGTGATAAGCCTCAGTGCTGACGCCCAGGCAGATTCTGATGGCTTTATGGGTTCTCAGCCTGCACGAGGCAGAATTGATTAACGAGCGGTACTCTCTGCGTATTTGGTATTGGAGAATGTACATTAGGCATCAACACATCATAGGTCAAATCGCAAATAATGAGGGGTCGGACCCGATTGCACACATCAGCGGCGATTTACGGCGTACCGTCTGATTGACCCAGCACCCCTCTGAGCGCTCTAGAATCTTAAGCCCAGCGGAGCCGGACCTGAATTGCTCACGTCCGCCGCTTACTTACCCACCCGCCTCAACCCAAACTGAAGCCACGATCGCCCATAGGTAACCAATGTAAGATGTACAATCCGAACACAAAGAGTCTGGCGATAACAACAAGAGCGCTGCAGCCAGCGTGAGTGGCAGGCTAAGTGAGCTTGCTGAGGTATTGTTTGATGTACGTGATCCATGCTCGTTCGGAAGCACCTCTCAATCCAGGCTGAATCCCCTAAGGGTGTTTACCACTGGCTGTAGTGAACAGCAGGCATTAATCCCAGATTGAACTGCATGCTGGCCTTTGACACGTCTCTTATTCTGGACACGCCTGGGTGCTTGGAAGTAGCTGGCTAAGCCTTACGTGATATGGCACATGCATTGAGTAACAGTGTTGCTAGGTACCTGTGATGAACGGCGCTGTCGCACTAACAAGGCACATGCGCCGATGGCCTGCAGGACCACAGCCCCAATCTTTGTAGCGCAAGCTGTCGTCTGGAATCCTTGCAGGAGACAAGCGGGCTGGAGCGCTTAAGGACGCCAGCTTTACTGCAGCCCGGTTGGTTGCAAGCCCTCTGGGCGCAGCCGTCGCCTGATTATGCGGGCTGGCAGGGCTGTGCGCAGTTTTACGTCTGCCGGCACAGTTCTGGGCTTAAAAGAGCGCACAGGTTCTCCTCACTACCGGCAGAGCCCCAGGTGCTGTGCACAATCGACGTTCATCATGGCGGAAGTTTTCGGTATTGTCACTGGCGCCTTGAGCGTTGCCGCCCTTTTCAACAACTGCGTGGATTGTTTCGAGTATATCCAACTGGGCCGCCGTTTCGGGCGTGACTACCAGATGTGCCAACTCAAGCTGGACGTGGCCCGGACGCGCCTCAGCAGATGGGGCGAGGTGGTCGATGTCAGCAAGAATGCCACTTTTAGCACGAATACGCCCGTCGAGCAGCCAGTCCAGCTCGCACAGTCGATCCTAGAAGAGATCATGGACCTCTTCCAGGCAGCATACAAAACGTCTCGTCGATACGAGAAGACCGCAAAGCCAGCGGAGCTGGACCTCTATGCGGAGAAGGACCTGACGCCGGTCTTCGGCAGGCTTCACGATCGGCTGAAGGGTCTTGCGCATCGGAGGCAGAATGACATAGGCCTGGCCAAGAAGACGGCCTGGGCGCTGTATGACGGACGAGAATTCGAAAGGACCATCGACCGAGTCACAGGCTTTGTCGACGATTTGGAGAAGCTATTTCCGGTGGAGGCTGCCTGCCGCCGCTTGGCAGTGATCGAAATTGAAGAGGTCGAGGACGAGCCAACCTTGGCAGTATTGAAGGAAGCGGCTCAGGACACCGACAAGGCATTGTTCGATGCTACTGCGCGGCAGGTGCTGACGATCGCCAGTCGAAATTTCGCCAAGGAAGTCAGAGGAGCCGGCAATGCAGACGTCCAGATTGGTAACCAATACAGCGAGGAGATGCTTCGTGGTGTTGCCATTGCGGAGCGGACCTCGAATTCAGCAGATGTAGTGGACGCGAAAGACGCAGCCCAGGTACAGATTGGAGGTCGGTTCGGCTTGCGGTTTTAGCGAACCACATCTTGCCCAGGCTGAAGGACGTTTAGTTCAGACGATTTTTGCCGTTCAGGTTGAACTAGAATGTGAACAATTGCGGAACCGTGGTACGGGAACCTCAGCTATGCTCGAAATTATTGAGTATCTCGACTCAATATCCATGACCCATCAGCCCTTATCACAACTGCCTCCAAACAGGCGGTTTCCAGGGGAAGTCCAAAGATAGCATACCTCAATTCTACTGGTGCGTTTATCGCTGTACACGCTTCCATGTTGTGGCTTAAGACGGCAGCTGACCCATCAGCCCGCGTTCGAGGGATCTCCCCGCCTTCTTCGATACGTCTTTTATTCCTGGGCAGCGTCAGGTAGTAGCACTCTCCCACACAGCAGTTTCACCGTCTTTAGTCTCATCTCCAGTGAATTTTCCCTGGCTGTCCGTCGCAACAAGTGGTTAACCAAGGTTCGTGTCAGCTACTAGGAGACACGAATACTGGATTTACAGTTAAACTAACGGATCGTATTAGCACAAGAGCCAATACATTTCACGAACAATGTCGAATGCAGTCCAGACCATAAACGCCAGAGACAAGTCGGAAGTCCATGTAGGTCCCAGGACCTACGTCCAATCGACCGAAGACAACTTTCTGGCCGACCTACGTGTTAGCGACCCGCGCCACGACAAGAAGCGCATCCAGGACACCAAGGGCGGTCTGCTCAAGGACTCCTACGTTTGGGTGCTCGACAACCCCGACTTCTGCCGATGGCGTGACGACCCGGTCCAGCGATTGCTTTGGGTCAAGGGCGACCCGGGCAAGGGCAAAACCATGCTCTTCTGCGGCATCATCGACGAGCTGGAAGCAACACGTCCTCCGGGGAGGGTCTTGTCCTACTTCTTCTGCCAAGCTACCGACGAGCGACTCAACACCGCGACGGCTGTACTACGCGGGTTGATCTTCATGCTTCTTGACCAAGACCCGGCCCTTGTTTCGCACATGAAGAAGAAGTACGATGTAGCCGGGAAGGCGCTTTTCGAGGACGCAAATGCATGGCAGGCGATGTCGGAGATCCTCACGAACATGCTCCACGATTCGAAGCTGCAAGGCGTCTGCCTCCTTGTCGATGCGTTAGACGAGTGCTCAACAGGTCTTGACCAGCTACTCGATCTAATTACAGAAACATCACAGTCAACCGGTGCGAAATGGCTCGTCTCAAGCCGCAACTGGTCGCGAATTGACGAACGGCTACGCACCGTAGCGCAGAGGCTATCGCTGGAGGTCAACGCGAAGTCAGTCTCAAAAGCTGTGACCAGCTACATCACGTTCAAGATGTCACAACTTATTCAACGTAAAGGCTACCGAGACGAAATCGCCAGCGAATTGAGTCAGTATTTGTTATCCAATGCGGACGGCACATTTCTCTGGGTCGCATTAGTTTGCCAAGAGCTCGAGAAGACACAGCACTGGAAAGCGTTACAGAAGATCAGGTCCTTCCCACCTGGACTTGATGCTTTCTATGAACGGATGATGCAACAAATTGATGGAGAAGAGGACGCCGAGCTCTGTAGGCAGATCCTTGCTCTCGTGGCGACGACGTATCGCCCACTTTCGCTCGCCGAGTGCACCACACTCATCGAGGAGTGCTGTGATCTGGCGGACGATCCTGAGTCGCTTCAGGATATCATCAACCTCTGCGGCTCGTTTCTCACCATTCGCGAGGACACAGTCTACTTTGCCCACCAGTCAGCCAAGGATTTCCTGCTCAACAAAGAATACACGGCATTTGACCAGATTCTACCTTCCGGTATCGCACACCAGCACCACATCATCTTCTCAAGGTCTTTAGAAATGTTATCTAGCACGCTCCGACGCGACATCTATCAGCTGAGCTCCCCTAGCGTCTGCATGCAGGATTTATCACCACCCGACCCCGATCCTTTGGCCTCTCTGAAGTACTCCTGTACACACTGGGTCGACCACCTTGAGCACTCGAATACTGCAGAAATTCTGGCGGGTAGTGACATGCAGGACAATGCCAGGGTTCACACTTTCCTTAAAAGACACTATCTCCACTGGCTAGAGGCTCAGAGTCTTTTGCAAGGCATGCCACAAGCAGTGGTATTAATGCAGAAACTCAAAACGTTAGTTGTAAGTCTGATAACACTTTGGTGCTTTAGGATATCATCTGACATTTTCACAGGCAGGCAAAGGAGGAACACAACTCGCAGAATTCATCCGAGATGCCCTTCGATTTGTCTTATCTTACAAACAATGTGTCGAAAGTTTTCCGTTGCAACTTTACATAGCTGCTCTGTTGTTTAGCCCTACCCTCAGCGTAGTGAGACGACTTTTTCAAGCAGAAGCACCATCCTGGATTACTGTGATGACAGAGATGGACACAAGTTGGAACGCATGTCTGCAGACACTGGAGGGCCACGGCGACTCGGTTAGCTCAGTGGCCTTCTCGCCAGATGGGCGCCAGCTTGCATCGGCCTCTAGCGACAAGACCGTCAAGCTCTGGGACACGGCCACAGGCCAGTGTCAGCGGACGCTAGAGGGCCACAGCAGCTTAGAAAACGCGTTCAACGTTACGATCCAGAGACCAGGTCCAGGGCCTGGTGAGCGGCATCATGTGCTCTCACAGCACGGCGTATGGATCCAGAATAGGTCTCGCAATATACTTTGGTTACCTCCGGAATACCGAGCGGAGTGTCACGCGGTGGAAGGGTCGATAATAGCTGTTGGATGTCAGTCGGGCCGTGTATTGCTTTTAAAGTTTGCATTAGAAAGTCAACAGCCGTAAACTACACGGCTATCTGTCTTTCTACTGGCTACTAAGTCATAATGCTACTCTCAGCATTATCTATAGATCTCATTGCTAATGCGTGACACAGGAAGGGTGGGGGAGAAGCTTTCATTTTATTCCTGACGAGAAGAGTCACAACATGTTCTAGATTCTCCTAGCATTCCTGTCCTTGTAAGAGGCTGCAAAACTACAAACAAGAAAGCTGCTGCTAGTAATCACCTATGCACCAACAGCTTTGCTGTTGCGCCCTCTCATTGTCACACCAGCTCTAATCAGTAGGATACTAAATAAGGATAAGTGTGTTAGATAGACGATATCGATTCGATGCAATACATCTGGGGTTCATTGATCAAAGAGTGGTTGTTGTGCTTGATTGAGGGATTCTTCCCATCCCGGTCGAAGCGGGGTTCTGTCTTGTATCTACCCGTTCTCACCGGTTGTTGCATATTACATTTATGCGAGTATTGTAGTTTTGACAGCCTTTTATCCGGACACAGGCGTGAATCTAACAAAGTGTGTTAGATAATCGATGTCGATTCGATGCAATACACCTGGGGTTCATTGATCAAAGAGTAATTGTTGTGCTTGATTGAGGGATTCTTCCCATCCCGGTCGAAGCGGGGTTCTGTCTTGTATCTACCCGTTCTCACCGGTTCTTGCATATTACAGTTATGCGGATAATCAAGTTTCTGCTGCCTTTTATCCGGACACAGGTGTCAATCTAACAGAATGGACGATCCCCTGATACTGGCATATCCTTGGCAGACTTAGTCATGATCGTGTAAGACCTTAAAGTCTGTTATTCGTGGTGCGACTATTGCTGTAACGAATGTGCTGGGTTAGGCCTGACAGGTTTAATGCGGGTCGGTACAAAGCTAACCGGTCTGGATGTAGCACTGTTGGCCACTCCACGCCAACCAGGGAAACACCGAGCAAGTAGCCCTGAGGTGGCCGAATTATTCCAGAACGAAATGAACAATAGTACGGGTGCGCCTGTAATGCTCTTCATGGGTAGCACTGGAGTTATCTTGTTGTCGCAGCTGTGACAACATGCTGGAGTGAATTTTGATTGCTTGGAGGACGCAAATCTGCAAGAGGCGTTCGGTAGATTCTATGATAGATGCAGCCCGAATCTCATCGGTATACGTCCCGTTGAGAGCGGTGAGAAGTGAGGAATGCAATGGTACTCGACTTAAACGGAGATGATATTACGGCAAGCAGCAGTAAGCCGTGTAGGCTGCACTGTCAACAGAATCCTTGTGGAGTTTTGGGCACGGGCCGTAGGAAACCAAGTCGATACGTGCAGCATGGTTATCTGAGATTTTTGGGCCCCCACTGCACGCGACTGCTTCCCTGGCGACACGAACCTCAATCTTTATTTTGGTGCGACTATCCGTCCTCCGGCAACAAACTTTGTAGCAAACTTCGCAAGACTCATCTTTCAACCGCGCAATGTCGGATCTGGAGTCAAAAATATCCGACCTGGAGGCAAAGCTCAGGCGAGTCACCCAGCTCGTATCGCAGGGCTCGGTGCCCACCAACGAAGGGACTCGACATCGGCAGCATGCGGGAAGCTCTGCCTTGAGGGCTGAGATGAAGAGCTTGCTAGCTCAGATTTCTACCGATCTACAAGAGGTTAAGAGAGAGGTTTCCCGCTCATCTCCAAGGAGCGCACGGCTAACACACACCACCTTCTTCAGTCGGTACCTCTGCGATTGTCCCTTCAACGCTGCCAGACTCCTCCTTAGCCATCCATAAACGAACCAACGATCTAGCCCCGGCAGTTCAATCGCCGGCCCAGTGTCTAGATCACCAATCTCAGTCTGCCGCTCCGGGCGAACAAGCGGAAGACGGCCCGCGCTCAGCAGAAAGTAACACAGACACCACGACATCGACGCCGCTTACAGACCCCATGGCCAACTTCAAAAGGCCATCTTCACCCACACACGAAGGTTCCGAGGCAGCCTCTGCAACGGCCTCAAGGACAAACTCTTCAGTCGAAGCCTCATCGCCTCCAGCCAGGACGAAGTTCAGTCTGGTGGTTGATGAGATGGGGCCAAGACTCATACCAAACATTCAAAGGATGCTGGCAGACGAAGAATTCAACGGCTACATCAGGGTCAAAGACATGGAACCAGTCAATTGGGATGCCCTAGCAAACAGACTCCGTAAACCAGAGTATCGGGAACAGCTCGCAGTTGAGTATTGTCCTGACTCGTCAATGGAAGGATGCTCGCGGCTGAGGCTAGCATCATCAGCGAGATTTCGGTTTCCAAAACTGTCAACGACACCACCCAAGCCTTCTACCGATGAAATCTGGAAATTTCTGGATAGGCTAGCCAACGCTCCCCCAAAAGGAAAGATACCCTAGTATGTTGGGCCCCCGCTAGCTTCCGACTTCATCTCGCTGCTCCACCCGGGAGAGGAATTTTCACGGTTCACGACCATTCCAGGTGGAAACTCGGATTACTGGCATGCTGGCTGTCTGTCATCAGGTACACCTTGGCATAAAGAAGATGCCAATTGGCGGTCGGTCAATATGGTCTGTTCCGGCTTGAAGTTGTGGGTCGTCATTCCGGCGCACTATACTGCCCCCTTCGAGGAGTTTGTTAAGCAGCATTGGAGGACGAACAACTGCGCGCAGTTTGTGCGTCACCTTTCGCTATTCATCGGCCCTACGACTCTCAGGGAGGCAGGCATCGAATTCAATGTTCACTGCGCTGGGCCCGGGGACATGATCGTCACGAACCCAGGCCAGTACCACATGGTCGCGAACTTCAGCGATTGCTTCGCCATGTCAATCAACTTCTTGCTTCCTGGGGAAACAGTCATCCTAGAGGATCTTGCCGTCTGTGAAAAATGCGGGCTGTTCTCTCTTGCTCACAAAGGATTTCGAGCAGTCTCCTGCCCGCTAACTGACGACGAAACGGAGAGGCTGCCGGTCAGCAGCATTCCAGAAAACGAAAAGCTACAGCCAAAGAAAAGGGCTGTGGTGCGACAAGCGGCGGGTCCTCTACGGCTAGGCAAAAAACAAAACCGCGCTCTAATGCCGTCTTCGGTTAACCCTGAGCTGGTCGAGGTTGAGGAGCAGATCAAAAAAGTCGACCCGCTGTGCAAAATTCCTTCTTTCAGCGGACAACCTCCAAGTTACGAGGTCTTCAAATTAGCCGCAGTCATCTACAGTCGGTTGGCCATTCGCCAGTTCTGCTCCCTCGTTCACAGTAGAAGAGACCTGGATACGGAAAACTTCCGAATGAACTCCTCGCAGGACATTCCCGCACGTGTCGGACAACGCCTTGGCAGAATCGAGGTCTTTCAGCGGAAGACTGCTCTTGGGCGCCTCTGCGCCCGACTTGAGATGTTCTATCTTGCGCAGGATATAGATAATTCGAAGGATGGTCGCATCAGGGCTGACCCAGCCGTCATCGAAAAGATCCTGAAGCAGGCCAGTTGCTCAAAGAGAACGCTTGAAAGGTATCGCAGCCAGGGGAACAAATGGAGACACCTTTGCGATGGTTACGAAGGGCTGTTATGCCTCGTTTTCCTCGACGGAGGAAATCCCTTCGGCATAAGCCCCGACAGCTACACAAGCCTGAGAGAAGCAGACGTACGTATGTTCCAACACCTCCTCAACAGCCCCTACGTCAGATCACTTTGTTTGGCTGCAAACGCCTTCCAACGGTCCTTGGACAGCAGATCATACGATGTCGAATTCCGCTGGGAAGCAGGAAACTGGTCCTTGGAGAAACTACCGGAAAACGACTTGCTCCCGCTTCTACAACCACTTCCTTCAGCCCATGAGAGTATTTTCGACCCAGACAAGTATCAAGACTGGCCACGTCCCCCGAGCTGGCCAGAGGAGTGGCCATGGCCGGCCGATCCGACAGCAATCCTAGGTGCGGATGACAAGAAGTGCGACTTCTGCGATGAAGAAAAATGCGACTGTACACGTAAGTCCACTAAACACAAACCGCGTATAAAGCGCTATGGCAAGAAAGGACGGGGATTACAGGCAGTTGCGTGCAGGCCAGGACAGACGGCATATCAGAAAAGCGATATTATCGGCTTTATTACGGGGAGTATCGCCCCGCCGGACACCTACCACGACTCCTGGACGCTGGATTTTGTGCGACCAGACCTAGCAGATGAGCCCGTGGTGTGTCAGATTCACTTCGCGGACGCAGGTAACTGTTTCCGGTTGCTGAACCACTCCTGCAATCCGTCCGCACGTTTTGTGCAGATGAGGGCGAGCGGGAGGTACTCAACCGCAGTGAAGGCCTCCAGAGACATTTACGACGGCGAGGAGATTACGGTTTCGTACGGGAGCAAATGGGCTGATGAACACTGTCTCTGCGAGGTGCATCAGAAGTGAGGTTTCGCATGCACGGACCACAAGACCCCAATGAGGGCCTTGTGGCCCGCGCACGCCTGACGACAACGCTGGACGAAGTGGACCAGAAAGATCTGATCTAGTTGGTTGCACAACGGCATTGTTTATATATGTAATTTGGCATCAGTGGTTTCTTCTCGAAAGCCGATTTTGTTTTTGTATGAAATCGATGCTGTCATGGGATTCATTATCTTGCCATTGTGCATTGTGGGTGCTCCACCTGTCATGAATATTGACTAACTCTGTGAAGTACCCCGGGTTTGTGAACACAGACACCTTCCAAAGCATGCTTGAGCCTTAATTTTGCGATCCAGATTCAATCTGACCATCACGTGGTTACTTGCAATCGACTGACTGGCGAGGATCTGATATTTTCAGTGTCTTTCAGCCATAGGCAGACTGCAAGGCTGGTTTGGATAACAGACCAGGCACGTAGATTTTTTGCAACTGAGTGGCACGCTCACAGGAGAGAAAAAGCCATCGGAATTCCATCACAGTACGCACGCAAATCTCGAGACCCGCGATTGACAGCATTCTGTATCAACAAAGAGCAGCGCCTGCCAGGGCCAACTCGATGGGCCAACTCGATGGGCCAACTCGATGGGCCAACGTCAGGATCATACTGTATCCATCTCCACGAAAACCTATGTCCATCAAGGTCACTCCTCAAGGCAGCTCCAATGCAACCTCTCAACAACCCGTTATCCTCGATGCCGCCGCGGGGCCTGACGGGCCTGCGGTCAGTGAGCTCGCCGTTGAGCAGTCGGGGCGTGATGTGGGCTTTCATATCCTCGTCGATTCGCCTGCGGACGATCCATGGATCCGCGGATGATCACTTTGGTGAAGCGCTCAACCTCAACCTCTGCTGCGATCGCAGCGGAGACCGCATAGTCATTATTAATATGAAAGCGGACTCTATCGTATTGGAGACGCTTGCCGGTCAGCAGGATAATGTTTCAGCAATTTCACGGTCAGTGTTAGAACTCAAGCCAAGCACGCCAAATTCCTGGACCCTGGATTGTATTCCGTCTTTGCAACAGCATCTGAGCTGCCCATCTTGGAACTTTCTATCCTTCCGCTCCAGTATGTTTCCGTCACAGCGGTCGAGGCACATGCTCGGGGCCGACAGAGTTCGAAAAGGGTGCTCGAGGCGTCTCAACCAATCAAGCCGGCCAAGAAAAGGAAGCTGGAGAACTCCAGCCTCAAACCTAGGGACAACATTGTCTTCCAGGCGGCTCCTGCCTCGGAACGGCGTGGGTGCTGGTGCTGTTGCTGTGCAAGGAGCAGTCGAGAAGCTGTGCCGTGTCGTTTCACGTGCCAGTCACTCGTTAGAGCAGCTAGAACCCAGCGCAAGAGCCAGTATCACCGAGCACCAAGACAACTACACTCTAGCATACTGCGAAATTATCACCAGTATTGGGTGGGCTCTGTATGTACATACGTACGGTGCCCAGAAACCTTACTCTCCCGATGTTATGCCGTGCTCTTGACCTGACTCGTACCACGTCTGAATAACCTCACTTGTCCATCAGGTATTTACGTACGGCCATTGCCAGATGCTATTCCAACAACCAGGTAATTTGATGATTCCTTCCTTGAGGAGCTTCAAGGCGAGGACGTTGTCGGGGGGTTTTTTTGGGGGGGGGGTTTTTTTTTTGCCGAAAGGAAGGATGAAAAGACATGCGCGGTAGGCTAGGCAATGCACTGATATCGGTGGTAGGGCGGCGGGCCACAAACGAGCTAGCAACCTATGTACTAACGTGTAGTGTTGATCAGTGGTATTGGAAGAGAAAGATTAAGCGCTCGATGCATGCGCAAGGGGCACAGTAAAGTAAATCTGTGTACACCCGCACCATAGTAGGTCTAATTAAGCATGTACACTATGTGCGTCTGCAGGTGTCACCGCTTTGCCACTTCAGTCATACGAACGCCTTGTATGAGAGCTCAAGCCCAGACTTTTCTGAACTTCTCATCAAACCCCTGCTGCAGGAGCTTGAATGCCTTGTAAACTTTAACAAGACTCTTGCCATCATCTCCAACCCAGCTTGCCGAGAAGGGAACAGACCCTTCATCAGTGCTCGAAGGATAGTACTCCTGATCAGGACTTTCTTCGGTTGCTTCGTCCGAATCGCTCTCATCCTCCCAAGAGTCAGCTAACCTCTGCCTTCCCTTCCTCGAAGTGGCCCTTGATTCGAGACCTGAAGTTTCTGGGGTGAGCCTAGGAGCTCCCGATGACTGCGGCACGAAATCGTCATCGAACCTCTCTTCTTCAAGGATGTCACCCACATCTTGAACATCGACCATGTCGGCATCGTCTACCTCATTGCTGCCTAAAAAGTTCTCTAAGCTCGTCACAATGGTTGCCAAGATGAGTGAAAAGTCTTTGAGGCGGAACCACACATCTCCGCGCTTGATTCCATTATCTCTCACTAGGGCTTCCAGGTCGCCGTGCTTAAAGAAGTCGTAAATGTAGGCGTTCCACGGCACGTTGTTGGTCTCGTGAGGATAGACGGGGATGTATGGAATAGCTGACTCATCGAGGAAGACGCCAGCCCGTACTGTCTCGCACAACTCGTGGATGGTGTCGAAGTTGTCCGTGAAGCCTGAGAGTGCAGAAAAAGGGGAGCGAATGACTGTGGGGGGTAAGAAGGAAATGTTCGCAGCGGCGGTATCAACGAACTCGCTCTGGGTGGGACCGACTCGTCTTTTGGTGAAGGGCAGCTCGTCGTCTGGGGTGTGGCTCAGATGCTGGTCGACAAAAGTCTGCACGTACGTTCTGAATATCTCGAGGGTCTCCTCGTTATGGTCTTTGAGGATATGAGCAGCTTTCGGAGGGAGCGCAGGGAGAAGGACGATTGAAGGCGATCGATGAACAACCTTCTCGAGCCACTCTTGATTTCTGTACTTCGTGCAAGGGATACGACAGAAGAGGTGGCACAGTACAGTCATCAATGTGAGCAGCACCGTCCTCTGTTTCCCTGCTCGGTTGATGTTTTTACAGAGTTTATGCAAATAACCCTTCATGAGAAGGGAATGCAGGGCAAAGACGGCATTCTCGGTAAAGTACAGATGACTGATCAAGCCCGAAAAGTTAAGGGGCACCCCGTTTGGAGAGAGCAGGTGTTGGCGTCGTAGATACTCAATCGAGAATCGCACGTGATGCTTAACCGTCATCTGCGAGGCCGGCCCCCCTAGAAAAAGACGCGTCTGCATGAGCAGAGACTCGACTGCTTTGACGGCGTACTCGGAATCTTTGGTGCCGTGAAGTAAACCGAAGAGTCGAAGAATCAACGTCACCGAGATGGGGAACTGTCCTCTCAGATCTGGCAGGCGTGACGAGATGATTTCCATGGCGCGGTGTTTAGGGATGCCGTGGAACACGACATTGCCGAGGAGATCGAAGCCACGACGGCCAGCACGACCTGAAGCCTGTCGATAATTGAGTGCTGTGAGGAAGACTGAGTCTCCTGCAAAGACCACAGTCTTACAAGGCATGTTCAAACCAAGAGCCAACGTGCCGGTTGCAGTTACGGCAGTCAAGTAACCCTTGCGGAACAGCATCTCCACCCTAAAACGAAAATGTCAGCAGTCGCACAAAATCCAAATAGAAGATTCACGACCATCACTCACACCTGACGATACTGTCGGTTCATGCCAGCATGATGCACAGCTAGGCCTCTACGGAGAGCATGGATGAAAGTCGGGTTAAGACCTTGATCACTGAGGGAACGGATCCTTTCCTCCAACTCCTCATGCGTGATCTTGGCAGTGTCCGCGAAGCTGAACTGGGGCAAAGGTGCCTCTGGATCGAAGCTTTCCCAAGGACTGATCTCCCGATTTGCGTCGTCCCGTGCAATATCAGCATGAGTCATAGCCGCCCCGGAGTCTTTGGCCGCATGTACAACTTCCCTAGAATTCGTGGTACCACTGATCTTGGATGCGTTGGCTCCCTTCTTCGCCGCCTTGGTATCTTGCGCCTCCTTCCATTTGATGTATGCTGCCATTCTTTTCGCCCATTTCGGATTGTTATCGCGGTATTTCTGCTCTGCATCTAAGAGCAGCTGCAGAAGCTTGAATAAGATCTTCTCGCATCCTACTCGATCGTAGTTAAAAAGAATGGCAGGTAAGGCACCTCTGGAGCGTAGGTCTACGAGCAACGAGAGGGTGTCAGAACTGATAACGCCCACAGCTTTTGCCGATCCCGTCGAATCAAAGGGAATGTCCCCGATGTTTCGGCTCCTGGTCTGGGTCTTCAGTTCATCGTAAACGCTGAGGATTGGCGACTTTGGGCTCTTCATCCATTGCCAGAGTTGCTTTTTGAGCGCAGACTCCCACCGACTGATGTCCGACTTCTTGATCAGCTTCGGCAGAGCAAGCTCGGGATTGAGGTCATCTTCCACTTTGTGTGTCTCTGTCTGGTTCTTAGTCATGGCTTTCCAGAGTCGAAGACAGTCGCGGGGCTCGAGGCTGGCGTCATTCAAGGTATCTTTGGTCCTGGCACGGGAATGACTGATTAGTACATAGGGTTATCGTGGCTATGGACGAAAAGAGGTTCCCGGTATGGGCGAACTGCACAGCACTCTATGTGAAAGATGAGAGCTTACTTGTTCACGATGCTTCCAATTGGATGCACAAATGCGAAGCAGACGTTATCACCGGTCTCGGCGTCCAGGCCTGGGATAGGCAGGCGCTCCACGGGATCGAGACCCTTGAACTCCTGCTGTATTGGAGGCTGATATAAAAATTTCCGCAAGTCAGAATACCTTGTGGAATGAACAATCATCTCCAGATCGAAGCCTTTTGCCTTTTGGGTGCCAGCAAGCCATTGCTTGAACTCGAGTGGATTACCAACAGTGGCAGAGAGGGCGATGATAGGGCAGGGGGCTAGGAGCAGCAGCTGCTCCCAAATGATGCCGTCTTCGGCTTGCCCGATGCAATGTACTTCGTCAAATATGATTCTTTTGACTCTTCGCGCCCAAGAGTTTGGGTTCTGGGCGTTGGACGGGGCCATCAGCATGATTTGAAGAACATGAGGAACTGTCACCAGAACCTGGCAGCCTATTGGGTTGTTGACACGGTAGTCTCGAGTGTGGATGGCCCAGACAGAGCGACCCTCGTGATGGTAACTCTTGGAAAAGCGGGCCTGAACTTCTGCTGCGATCTGGTTCACGAGAGCTTTGGTTGGTGCAACGTAGACGAGGACATCATCATCGTTGGCCTGGAGGATCTTCTTCATGGCGTAGAATGATATGAAAGTCTTGCCGGCGGACGTGGGCGCAACAACAAAGAGGCTCTTGCCTGCGTCGATAGCGTCAAGGACCTTGCGCTGCCAAGCGTCAGGGCTGAAAGGCACGCGAGAATCGGAAGCTGAATCGAAGCTTCGCTCCAAGTACGGGCCACAGTGACTCAGTTGGAACTCGCGACCGCTTGTCTGGACCTTCACATGGCTCGTGGAGATGTCGTACGCGGAAACGAACGGTAATGGACGATTAAGTGAGGACGAGATGTCGCTCAGAACTGAGTGCGGCACCTTCAGGGCAGTAACCAGATGCTTCAGCTGTTCTCGAGTTCGTGTCGTCAGTGGCAAGGTGCGCATATCCATAACTTGAGACCAAACCATGGCCAAGATGCTGAGTTCTGCAGGCAAAGATTGTTAGTCGTGTATTATGGATATTACGGGGCCTTGTGTGAATATCTCACGTACCTGCATCACTGAAAGGCTTGCTGGGCGTCCTGCAAATGAGCTCGAGACTGAGGACTTTGCAAACGTACAAGTGTACCTCGCCTCCGATGGCTTGCTTGTCTGTTTCAGAAAGATTGGCCAAGTACCCGACTACCTTTGAGTAATGCTTGATGGACTGCTCTCTCTCAAAGTTACGACATTTCTCGTCCCAGTTTTTGACGATAGCAGTGGACCTGGTATCGGTTTTCTCTGCTTTTAGCTTCTGCGCTTCCTCGAGTGCCTTCACCTTGCCACTCTTTCCCGCCTGCTTCTTGTTCCGTTTTTGCATCGTTAAAGCCGTCTTGGTTTTCACGGGCGCTTGCTCCTGCTTGGCGACGATGGACTCCGGGTTGATATTCTTTCCGGATGCGTTGGTCAGACTGGCCGAGTATGCAATGGTGTCAGCCATGTACCTCTGGTTTTTCTTTCTGGCGTAATAGCCTAGGTGTCTCGGACTGGCATGCTTCGGGTCAATGTGTTTTTTGGAGTTGTGCCAATGGGTAAGTTCCTGGAAGATTTTGGATCCTAAGCCGGTACTGCTGGGTGGTGAAGAGGATGTTTCCAGGTTGATCTCTGCTAGGTACTTATCTAGCACGGGGTGGCTGAATGAGAGAACAGATCCAGGCATTGCTGCTCGAGTTGCAGCTACCCTGAGTGCAGAGTCAGACCCCGAAGGGATCAAAGAATGCTGCAAATACCGCTGCACATCTACTCCAGCCAGATCCCTGATGGCTTGGGTGTACGAACGGATGTCGATAGCAAGTCGGAATGACTCGATGTTGTCCAGAACCTGGTGGTAGAGCCGGCCATCGACTAGATCACAGACTTGCCAATTGGTGTGGCCCGGCTCAGACGTGGCCCGTTGCTCGACAAGGGTTGCCGCAATGTTGGAGAAGTCTTCCAGGAATTCGTCGTATCCCGAGGGCTCGACTTGTTGACTTCGGCTGGCGCAAGACCGTTCTGAGAGCCTGGTGTGCTTGAGAAGGGCGATGTGCGCAAGGAAGGCAGCGACTCGTTGTTCATTGACGACCGTTGGCTTTGCGGACAAGATGGATGCGCAAGCCACGATTGCCACTTCTTCTCGAGCATCGTTAACTCTGCCCTGTCGCTGACCCTTCTGCGGGTGGGATTGAGATTTCAGCTGCTCCGAATTGTGGCGACAACCTAGGTCAGGCCTTGAGACTGTGGAGGGCTCGTGCAAGGGAGTCAAGGTCTGAAATCTCGACGGCGTGGCAATTTGTGTGTATGCCTTGTCATGGGGGGTTAGCCAAGGGTGATGATATTGTGGAGGTAAGTGAGAGTTACCTTGGAGCTCCGGAACTCGACATCATTAATGAAAGCCAAGCTGTACCCGTGCTGGGCGAGCAAGTGCATAATAATCAAGAATTGCGTCTCAAGATTACTTCTCGACTCAGAAAACCTGCCGTGCGACAACATAACAAAGTGTAGATAGTACTGGCTAGTGTACTGACGAAACTCAGCGCTCGCGATGGAGGGAAACACGAAGCTCATCGGAGCGTCCAAGTCACTATTGACGGGGTTGGTATCAGAGGCTGGCTGGAGGTGTCGAAGATGCTCAACGAGAACAGCGCGTGTGAGCAGATATTTGTGGGCATTCTTGGCGAGAGCGTCCGGTGGCACGGCAAGGTCTCGGTGGCTGTCGAACCAGATGATGTGGAAGTTGCATCCGCGGTCTTGGAGTTTGCTCAAGAAGACCTCGACCGCATGAACTGCATGAAGCAATTGGTAACCATCTGTTGCATCACACTGTAGTTAGCTAATAAGCTCAGAGAGATGGCGGTCATGGGGTACTCACCGTGGTAATCGACATTGTCCCGGGCAATGCAGTGAGCCACCAGAGATTCGCCATGGATGGCGAACAGCTCCTTTCCGGCAAAGTCACCGACGATGTCGACTCGCAGAGGATTCAGACTCTTCTTCCACTCTCTCAAAGCCGCGATTGTTTCTTCGTCTGGGACAGACATTCCTGGCACAGAGGGTAAGGTTCAGGCAATCCGCCTTGTAAGGAGACAGATAAAGTGGTATGGGTAAGTGTTTAAGAGTGTATGGAGGGAAGAGTTCGGCTGTGTACATCCAGAGAATAAGATAATGCGTCTGTTCATTGAGCCCAGGTAAGATGGGCGAGCGCTTGGTGGCGTGAAACGCTGCCGGCCGTGAATACCAGATGGAGGAGTATAGGCAGCAGTTGAGCAGCCAAAGTTAGTAGCCCGGCGATATTACATTGCAAACCGGCTTCACCATGGGTATGACAATTGGACCAGTCTCGAGTACCATGGCGCCTGTGCTGGTATGATGGAGTAGTGCTCTCAACCATGGGTAATTATGACGAAATTCAATGAGCGCACAGGGAGAGGATACCAGCGTTTAATGTAACCCACACCACTCGTCCGCGACAGTACCACATCGTTCCAGTTCAGATCACTGCACTTCTACCCACGGGATAGATATCCAACCACTCACGCCACTCTGTCGCAGGCCTGCATGCAACTTGTGCACACCACCGACGCATTATCGCTGGGCACCTCGTTCTGGACATGATCTGCAGCAAAGCAAAGGGAATTAGCGTTGTGGACCCACGTTGTACACTATGAAGTAGCCATACCTCGCGGAGGCACGGCACACACAAAAACAATTCATTACGCCCGACGGCAAGCCGAAGGGGAAGCTACCACGGATTACTTGCATGTACGCTCATGATCTTATGCCCCTGTCTCATTGGAAGGCCCATACATTCTCCACTTCCTGGTTGCTCCTCCATATCTCTCGATTCAAATATCTGTCGTTTGGTTGTAATACTAGCATGCCATTTTGAATCCTAGTTTCCAAATTTTCAACGTCCTATCTACTGTCCTCATCTCCGGAAGCCGTTGCTAGCACCATGGCTGTAGCCGAGTTCCCTTTCCATGCCGGCCGGGCAATTTTGTGTCGACGTGGCTATGGCAGAGTCGATGTTTAGAGCCTTTTGATTTTGGTGGTGTGTAGCAGAAGGGAGACGGAGGATGTTGGACTTCGTAGTTCATGGCCCATTGACTACTAGCCCGGTGTCTCCATTTAAAACGACAAGGACTTTTATCCCATTAGTCTGGAGGTATTTCAGTCACCAGTCTCTACATGTAGAACCATTCTCAACCCACATTCGCCAATTCCCGCATTTGGGCTTGGCGATTTTGACGATAACGTAATGCAAATTCGTGTTTGTTCAGAAACCTGCCAATGCTAGGCTACGGGTCATTCTGGCTTCAACCGCCATAGCATCGCTCCTACTAAGCCCTTGGAAAATTCGCCGTTTGTCCCGACCAAGGTCCGGAATGATTGCCCTTCCCAGAGATCTTCAACTCTACAAGCTGTGTAGATGTTGACAAGACGCCTAAGCTCATCGGCGTTATCCTTCCCATCCATAGTGTTTTCATAGCAGTACCGTACCAGCAACACGACGTCTTCAATACCTTCTATGCTCAACTGAAACTGCAGTAATGCCCGGTGCAGCTTTCGAAGCGAAAGAGATTGGAGACCGGCGATTCCATGACAGTCCGCAAAGGTGTACAACTTGGCATGAGAAAGGAAAGTGTCCGTGTGGTCGTGATTTGACATGCTCGTTCGTATGCTGGGTTCTGTTGCTGGGTTTGGATGGAGCTTCGTAAACCTGGTCCAAAGCGATTCGTCGATGTCAATGGGAGACCAAGAACGGGTGTGTACGGGCACTACTGTTGCCTCATCGTCTGTTCCCGTGGTCTCAATCGAGGTGAGAGAATCCCGTCTTCGACGCCTTCGGCTTTCGGCTCCTGCATAATTCCCTGTATAGGAGAATTCCATGAAACGAAGAAAGGTTTGCACTTCAACATGCTGCCAGTCTGCACACCGCTCTTTGGCCTCTTTGAACCCTCCGTTGATGAGCTTGTTGAGTGACGGAGACTGGGTTGCTAGAACTGCGCTATGTGCAAGGAATTCCCGCTTTTCCGGACCGACGAGAAGTTTAAACACGTCAGACGAAAGGATGCTAACAAAGTCAGTACAATGTCGCTAGGCGGTCGATGCAGCCCTCACGTTTCGTATGGAGGTGTAGCCATGCTTGGAATCCGAGGTACAGGACTTGAAGATGCGTGAATATCTCAAGGAGAATGGTGTTTTGGAGAGGGGTCTGATCACGGGCGCCGTCAGTCGACAGAAGTTGATAAACCTCGTCTCGAAGCCACCAACATCGATGCCTGGTGGGGCGCCACTTGCTCCCAGTCGATAGCTTATGTTGCCAAGCCATAGCTGCACCAACGCTTTGGATGCGAGGCGAGTGTTGTTGCTGCAGCGACGTGGAGGGCGCCTAACCACTACTTTGGTCTCGAGCAATTCGCATCCACAGGCCACAAATTCACTGCATGGGAGTGCAACCCAAGCGGAATGAGGAAGAGGCTACGCTCGAGGAGTAGCTTATCGGCAGCCAAGGTACCATAGGAAGTGACTCCTCCAGTCAACATTCGTGAGTACTTCTGAGATTCTGTTGTGTGGTCAAGCCACATGACAAGGTACGTGGCGTTATGAGTGGCACCGCCCGCCGTTGGCCGCTCTTTGAGGTGGAGCTGAAGCCTGTGAGGAGACATGCTGAGCCTGCAGGGCGCCACCTTGAAGCCCCCAGGGCTTATATTACTCTTGGCGTTTTGACTTCCTACTCAGGTATGAGAGTGACTTTTCCATAGTACAAATAACTACTTATTTGAGTTCACTATGGAGCTCTAATTTACTTGTTTACTTTCCGTTTTGCTACTTGTGTAGTTAAGGGCTTAGAAAGGTGCTGAGTACGGGGTTCCGGAAGGGGTTGCTCGGAAGTTGGCATTCTTATCTCCACGCCATAGCCCTTCAACCATGGGCAGACGTGCTTGGGCTGCAGCGCCGCTAGTGGTGCAGCTAGCAGGAAACCCCACAAGAGGACACCGCCTCGCAGCAGTACCCACATCGGTCTGCGGTTGGCGTAGCCCCCTGAGCCAGCACTTCCTCCCAACGATCGATCATTCCGCACCTTGAGGTTCAGTGGGACGTTGGGAGTGAACACTCTCGATTATCCGCAGATTGGCCCAGCGCCTGCATCCGGAAGGCAGCCTGCAGTTCTTGGGCATGGCGCCTGAGCACGAAAAGATTAGCACATCATCCCTGTTCGCAGCGGTCTGACGTGTAGCTCAACGCCACCGAAGAAGGCAGCGTCTTACATCAGCCCACTGCATCTCAACATCTCTCTGGCTTTACGCTGAATCAACGCCGTACCATTTGCTGTTGCCTTGTGGGAGACGGTTTTTTGCCAAACGTTGCCGTGCGTGCTTGTAAACGCAGTGGTGGAGAAATTTCAGCGTCGGCGTAAGGAGCAGCTTTTCATGGAATCCACTCGCCGGACTCGGCGCGTCTATTGATGAGTATGAAGAACGAGAGACTATGGGAAAATCCCCACTGTCTATATAGTAAGTGGAAGACTACTTATACTGGCATATCCTTTGCAGACTTAGCCATGACTGTGTAAGACCATATTGTCCCGTAAGCATAGTGTAACAATCGTTGTAAAGAGCGTACTAAGATGGGCCTGGCAGCAAGATTGCAAGGCAGGGGGTTAGCGAGGGGAGGCATTTGCAGCTTCACCAGTGCCGCATGGAAGATAACAGCATCTGAGGGGCGGGGTTGTTGTGCCACTCGCAATCGAATGGTCACAGGGCAGCGCAGTGCTTGGCATGCCAGAACGAGCAACATACAACCACCCAAGCAGCTTGAACCATTCCTGCGATGCGTCATTGCACCGGTGCTTGGGTTTATAAGGCAGTGTAACCGGCTTTCCCGACGTGGATGTCGCCTATAAAGCTCACGAGGATTGGATGCGTATCTTGTACCCCGAACTATAGACCAGAATTTTGACCTGCTGCCCCATGCTTGCACCCTTGGCGAAGACATGCTGAGGCGTTGATTGAGCTTATTGACTGCTTTATGGGCACGAACTGCCGCTGTGTTTCCACGTTAGAAGACGCCAGGGCCACATTGTTGTCTAGGAAAGAGAAGCATTCAATGAACTGTGTTGTGAAACTTCTTGGCGATGTTCCCGATAAGCTCGTCCAGGAGCGTAAGACGTGTTGTCTACGACATCTCGAATTGTATCATGAGATGATAATGGAAATGTGCCAAGCAGTCACGAAACTGACAGCTGCCATTCCTCTCACTTCCAAGCCAGCGTGTGACAAGAAAAGGGGCGGCTTGTTTACGGAAGGAGGGGCTCTTTTGTCAACCTCAAGTGCGGGGTTTGTTGACTGAGAGGGTGCCACCTACTTGCAAGTACCTGCGGCCCACACACACGTCCGGCTGGGGAAGCTCCGCCCATGCGTGGTTCCACGCACGCTCCTCCATTAAGATACCGGCTCGACGAGAACACCCCGGCCTGCAACAAAAGAAGGTGATTCGGACATCTGTCCTTGGCGAGCTCAGCGGCCATGATGCAGTGCTCGCGAGCCTCCCCGGAAGCCAAGGAAAAGGCGCGGCGGCGACCGTTGCCACGAACGTGGGTCGTCCGTACCTTTCCTTCCTACAAGGAACCGACCCAGATCGGGATGTGCTGGCTACTAGTAAACTCAAGGAGTGGGGAAGGGCCCAGTGCAGCAACGTTCAACCCAGCAATCGGCCAACCCCGCTGGTGACCAACGGACAACCCTCTTGACAGAAATATATATGTACCAACAATGCCTAAATGCATGAGGGGAACCTCTCTTTTGTATATGGCGCAACGGTACATTTTCTCGATCTGTCACCTCTGCAGTACATTGCACCATCGTTGATTCTTGTTTCGTCACGGAGCCTATCATCAAGTCTTTGTTGTAGCATGGCATAATATAGCTGCAGGAGACCGATCGATTCCCACCTTTGATGCAGAGGTAAGGGGGCGCCATGTCTTGACGGCGAGCGGGGTGCGACATATGCTTTGATGCTGACGTGTTAACCTCGCGAGACGGCGGCGGAGACATTGCTTTTGGCGAACTAAAGCTGCTATCCCCACTGCCCACACAGGTAGGTCATCAGCACAATGACTGAGCATAGAAAAGGTCTCGCTTTCACGGACATTTCGGTCGTTTCAAAGCAATCTTGAACACTCAAAAATTTCGTCTTTTTTGATGTCTCCGATTTCACTGATGGCTTTTGCCTGTGGCACATGCTGGCTGACATGGTCGACGTACACGTCTCGCGATCAGCATGTGGACGCCAATCTTCATCAGACTCCCGAATTCGAGTGCGAAAGTTGCGGCCGCTACTTTAACAGTCAAAAAGCCGTCGAACAGCATATGAATGCCCTTGGTCACTGGGCAGATTCGGCCTCTGATGAACCCGGACACGATTGCGATTTCGACGCTTGCTCCGAGATCTTCGATGACGAAGAAGACCTGAGAGACCACGAAGTTGAGGAACACTTCTACTGTGCTCCTTGCGATCGTCAATTCCAAGACTCGAACAGCGTTAACATGGTTTGTAATCATGCCGCAAGCCGCTATAGACACCTGACGTCTGCAGCATCGCAACGGCAAACAGCATCGGGGTAAGAACGCTTCTTGTTGTTTCTGCCTCGGTTCTTTTGTGTCGGCAGCCGGCGTGTTCCATCATCTTGAAGAGGGTGCATGCCCGAAAGCGCCTCTGGACCGGATGAAAGTCTACGAAGCAGTCAAGCGCAGCGATCCAAATGGCGTGCTGACAAAACGACTATTGGAGTGGTCTACATCGGCCAGTTTTGAGGCAACATCGAACTCCTGGAATGCCGATACCAAGACCTTCAATTGCTTCCTCTGCGAGGGTCGTTTCGCACGCCTCAATTCCTTGAATCAACACCTTCAATCACCTAAACACCAGCAGAATCTCTATAATTGCCCGAAACGAAGTTGTCGGAAGGAGTTCGGTACGTTGGCCGCCGTTGGTCAGCACCTGGAGAGTGGGAGCTGCAACTTCATGAGCTTCGAGGCTGTCCAGGACACTGCAAAGCGAATTTTTGACCCTGGCCGCATGATCACCTTTTAATTCAGAAGCTATTACCAATCGCGCAAAGCATGTGGGGGTCATAGTCGCGATAAACTATGAGGTAACAAAGACGCGAAGGGTACGTGAACCCAGATCATGCCAAGAGGGAAGGTTGGAACCAAGAGATTACATTTTTAACTGATACAGTATGCCGCGAGTTGTCTTAATTAATACGGTTAACGCATTAGTGCATGCGTCTCTTTTGTTGTGTTCTTTGCCGGATTAACCTTTGGCACTCTAGGAAGCTCGCTGGGATAAACAACGTTGCAGGACGCCGGATACTTGAGTCACCCTCGACGAATGATTCTTAAGGTGGCGCTGAAGTGACGCCTATTCCGCTTGCATCATGCCAATGCCCAATCACTGACGAGAAGTAAGTGAGGGGCTGCTGAGTTATTTAGCGAGCCATCCCCCGCTCGATGACTTCTAGGTTTCACTACAGCACGACAAATTAATCCTATAACAAGACCAAGAAGCACAATCAAAATTCCAATCTCACCACGAGAAGGCCTCATAAGTACAGAACCAGTTTCGAATCCTTGTTCTATCAAAGCATCGCACACTAACCCCTCTAAACAGTCAGGACTTGCACCATGGATCCCAGACACGATAAAGCTTTCACGTGTTTTAAGTACGCCTTCAGTGAGCTTTGCCTTGCAAACCACGGCCCAAGAGCAGACCGAATTCTCACCTTGGTTAAAAAGCTTGGATGGGATGCTGAGCTGGTGGAGGGAAATAGGCCTACTACGTTTGACGACGGAGTTTGCGGGGCGACTGGCGAGTCGATGCTTCGCGTGCACTTGCGTAACGGTTTAGGTTATTTGACTGAAGCCTCCATCGAGCTAGAGCGCTTTGGCCTGAGAGAGCACAAGCTTTTGTGTGAAAACATTATTAGTCAAAGTTGACTGTGTCGTTGATCTTGCGTTGGACGCTTCCGGCGCCTAGTTGTACCTCTTCCTACTTTGACCCATCCCTGCAAAAGCGTTACAGAAGGGTTTAAAAGTGCCACTTAGGCATAGTAAGCTCCTTGTCTTTTATCTTGGAAGGGCAAAGTGTGACGCCTGGAAGGCACACAGTGTGAACACACAGAATCAGCGCATATAGCAGAAGTCACTGCACAAGGAGTAACTGCACAAGATTTCACTCCACGCCGTCACCAAGCGCCTGCGAGTGTGGGGATGAACATCGACGTAAAAGCTACCAAGCGCTTAACAGTTATATGTAGTTATGAGCAAATGTTGCTTCATCTTTGCAACACAATTCGACTCTTTTGACTTGACCCACGTTGGCTTCACCTAGACCCGATCTCACTATGTACAGATCACCACGCTTAACAGGGGGAGAAAGACTGCTGTTCAGAGCTGAAAATGGATACTTCCAAGTAGCTTTTCAGAACGTGCCGCCACTCGCACTGTCATACACCATCCCGACCCATATTTTGTTTGCAAACGGGCGGCCACAGCCATTAACAGATGTTCGAAGAGGCCTATCACAGCAGTTTTTGAATTCTCAAACATTGAGAATGTGTGCAAAAGGGGAAGCAACATATGCTCATAACTGTACGCATCAAGTAGACACTCCATAGCTTCCTCTGGCCTTAAATTCTGTACTTCTATTTCCAGGTCTCTTGCGAACTGCTCTCCTACATCAGTCAGTATATGTCAAAACAATCAAAACCCCCATGATAGAGCCAACAATGCCCATAACCCAGAACCAGAGTCTCGGAACTCGACCTGGAGTAACGTAAGCTAGGAGCCGAAAGTGGATTCAGCGGACAGGGGGCACAGCGAAGCAAAGTGCTCGCTGCGTGGCTGAGATGCTGACTCCAAGAAAACAGGCTCTCAAGATAGAATTGCAGCGGTGTTGAAAGTCGATTTCAGGAATCCCGGGCTTGAGAACCGCAGAGTGACCCGGTAGTGGATCTTGCAGACAGGGTATGTGGGGGAAAGAATAAGTAGCTCTGAACAATAGCTAGACCTGGATTTTGCTGATGGGGGAAATGGGGTAGCAGGTAAGGTGCTGCTTGGTGTGTGGCAAGGAAGACGAAGACCAGCTAGGCTAAGCTCCTGGCAAGAGCCAAAGACGGATCCTGCAGGCGGGACGGGAAAGCGGGAAGCAAGCAAGACCCTTGTCGCGTGGCTGGGAACACCTTACCCCAAAAGCCAGAAGCGGCTGTAGGCACGTAGGTCCAACGGCGACGAATGCTAACTTCTACATCTCGATTTTCCAATATACAGCTATGTATGAGCATACTGTATGTACAGGCTTTTACGCTTGAACAAACGAACCGTTACCATACTCTAATACACAAGACCTTGTAGAAAAACCAATGGCAGCGTCAACAAGTGAATGCCGCGCGGCGGCACTTTCATCGAATCGAGCTTTGCGGTCATGACCAATTAGAGGGAGGAGAGGGGACGTTGAAGAGGGAAGACAAGCGCCGATGGTTGGTGTATCCACCTAGGCATACTAGCGAGGATATGCATGCTCCTTACGTCTGGACATGTCATCCATCGGGAAATCAGAGTCGCGCCGATTCGTTTCTACTGCCTTAGCTTACATGATGTCAGGCCTAACCCAGCACATTCGTTACAGCAATAGTCGCACCACGAATAACAGACTTTAAGGTCTTACACGGTCATGACTAAGTCTGCCAAGGATATGCCAGTATTAGGGGATCGTTTATTCATTATATAGATAGACGGATACGTCCATAGTCCTTCTTTCAGCATACTCTTCAATACACCTCATTGACCCCCTACCTTTCTATGGGCCTGTCAGCTGCTCCCCAACACATGAGAAACGATCGCACGAGTACGATGAACGATGGATGTTTTGTGGTATTTCAGGCTCAAATACTTATTGTAAGATATATGTGCTGCGTATTCCTCCGTTGCAAGGCCTAAGTAATAAGACTCTCGAAGCGTTGTTTGATGCGAGGGGCGGAAGCATTCCTTTTGCTACATCAAACTCTGTTTGTGTCCCTCCTGTTGGCTGCCTCTGAGGTTGGGTGACTTTATGTTGTAGGTTTTGACAGCGAATGTATGCAATTGACCATTTGTGCTCTCAACTCATTACAAAGACCTTATAGGAAGTAATAAACGAATTGAGCCGCAATGACCTGTAACGACCCGTGATGAACAGTCCACAGTTCTCTCTCGTCTTGTATCTCAAGGTCTATGGTGGTCAGCAACAACCTCTACCACAACCCCAACCCCGACCTAGCCGCCGCGCTGTCCCTTGAATGCCCTTCTTGATTTGCTGCCTTCTTTTCCTTTCACCAAAGTCAACATCACACGTTGTGGCAGAAAAGTGACTGTCCCAAGACATAAGTCTTTGGCGGCAGCACAACAGGCGCTGATCGAGGTGGAGTTATCTCGGTGACGACTCTGGGCACCGGCTGGTTGGAAGCGGGTTCGACTACCAGAAGCATGACTGAGCTGCGGGTGCTTCGTAGACAGCCGTTTCGGGGACCGTTGCTAGCAGGTCGGCTGATTATGGAGACCCTTTGATAGTAGCACGACGAACATCGGATATTGGATACCGAGGGTGCCGCTTCCGGGCCTCCGTTTTCAGGCAAGTAAGGCGAACTTAGCGGAAGTGTTCAGACTGTTAAGGCAGTGTGACATTAAATGTGAATAGCCTCAAACGGAGTGACAGTGCGATCGGAGACAATGGCTGACAATGGCAGTCAAGAGGGGAAGGTGGCGTAGCCACCGGACAAGCAGTGGCGGAGCGACAGCGAAGCCACACAGGACACCCTTCCAACCCGGAGCGCAGCGAAGGGCTTGGCTTATAATTTGTATTAAGGGTGTCCCAGGTGTCCCAAATCACGTGGGCCGCAACGAAGTGGAGGCAGCGGGAGCAGGAAGAACGTGGGCCCGAGGCACGAAGGAGTGAGCGCGCGAACGATTACCCATGGGTTAGGCAGGCGGAGCGAAGCGGAGCACTGCGGCCAATTAAACGGGAGGGAGGGACGACCGGGAGTGGGCTGTCACCCGCGGGGCCAGTGGGCCGCTGGGTTGGCCCGGCATGGTTTGCTTTGATCAGGGTTATGGGAAGGGATCGCATTGTGATCAATGTCAGGTCTTGTAATACATACTACCACACTGGATTGCTGACACCCAGTGTGGACCCAGTCGTTCCTTTCCTTACAATACCTATCCTCGTAGCTATTCTCTAGTAACACATATTCCACCCATGGTGCCCTATCTGGCCTTTGTCTTTGAGATGAAGTTGAGTATGAGCATTATTGCCTAGCTTAATAGGCGGTTGAACCTGAAGCGCCCTAGTTGATATGGATTCCAAGCTCAAGGCTCCAAACTTAAGAAATGCAACGATCTGCGTCATGTGCTCAGGTGCGCTTCTCCCTTGCGTCATCTTGCTTCCTTCATAACCCTCATCCGTCTTCGGGTCAGTCTTCGGGTCAGTCTTCGGGTCAACATCCATGGGGTCGTCGACCGGATTCTCATCATCCGTGACCTCACGAATATTCTCATCATCCGAGGCGGTCCACTGCCAGTCCATCTTGTTTTCCCACATCGTCGCCTCAGACTTCGACACTGACACTGATCCTCTGCTGAAAGCTATGCTATGGGGTATGTCGTTGAAGAATAACTCAATAGCTGGTGCTGGGTTTATTGCGTCTCCAACCCCGTCGACTGCTGTTTTGGTGAGTAACCAGAGAACTAAGATGGCTTGACGCGTCGACGCGTCTCGTCTTTCTGTCAGGCAGGGGGACCAGGGTCTGCAACACACCGCGTCACCTAAGAAATTACATACGCTGATCCCACTTGATTCTGCCTTAGGCATCCATCCATAAGCCCTGTACAACAGGCCAAAGCCTTGTTCAATGTCAGCTGCACAGCACTCGCCTCTTCCTTCATGTGGTGTGGTGGAAGCGCATTGGCTCTCAGGCTTAGCAGTACGAAGCAAGACGCCCAACAATCAAGTGTCCAATCTCACCGCCGTGTTTCTTGAGCCCTTTCGAAAGGCGAGACGGCGATCCCCTAGGACGGTTGAGCAGAATACAGCGCCTTTGACGGCGGTTGGTCACCAGCCAACCCAGAAACGAACCGATATCGTAGCGAACGGTCTCTCAACAAACGGTTCCTGATGCAAGCCAGGGCTAAGACGATGATACAACTTCTACTTCACACGACAGTGAAGCCGTGGGCGGTTCGTATCAGGCCTCCACCGAATGCCGTCAAAAGAGGGCATCCGCTGCATACCCACAGTCTTCAACCCTTCCTCAATCGTCAATCATCTCGAACGTTTCGAATTTCCAAAATAAGCTTGAGAAACACTTCCTGTCGACAAGAACACCCGAATTTTATCACTTCCTAGTTGCCGTCTCATGACTGATACAGACTGTGGAGGAAGCGCTGCGCCGCTTTCAAACTCTACGTCAGAATGCACGATGACACGCTAGGTGGTGTTTGAACTGTGCCGGCGAGAGTAAAGCCACGTAAGGACGATGCGGCATTCACATCTTGGCATGACTCGGCTGGACATGTTTCGCCTCTGATGCTGATGCAGTAGGGGTGCGAGGGGTCAGGGCGATATAATTACAGGGCTTAGACACAGGGCTCATTTGACGACAGTTCAGCGGCAGGCGTAAAAGGACGTCGGCCGGAAGTCAGCTGTGGGTCCATTGGCGCAGCATTTTGTTGCTCTGATCTCTGCGCGGGTCAAGTGGCTATTGATGAGTGTTTACAAGGAAGTAAACGTATCACGCTCGAAAGGGACCGAAGAAGGCTCTTCTTGCACAGTCGGTCGGCTTGAAAGACAATAGTTTTTGAATTCAGCTAAAGGTGGGTGAATGAATGGGCATCCATCTATTCTATAGACAAGCCCATTTGCACGATACGTTGACCACGGCGAAGTGCACTAAGACTGGTGCTCCCTCAGCATACCTCGCCAGACGGCTCACCCACAGCCGATGCTCTTCATCTGTCGGCAGAAGGTTTTCAACATGTTCTGTATCCGCGAGATGATCAGGGAGGAGGTGCTCGGCTGTTTCACCGACCCAGGCAAGTGTTAAGCGGTGTCGATTTCGGGAGCAGTGGGGAATCCGGGCGGAAGTCCTTGGGATGAGTTTGCCGCGTGGACCAAGAAACCTAGCCAAGAGGAGCCGTTCAAAAGATGTAAATATCCGAGACAGGCTCCCCACCTCTCGCGTCAGTCTGACCATGGTTTCTCCTAGTGGTCGTCGGTCGCTAGCAAGGGAAGGGACACAAAGTTGTTTAAAAAGACGCCATTCGGCTGGAGCTACGTCGAGAACGAGGGCAACCGTAGTGATGTCGTGGTCAAGAAAGAGTGAGTCTGTGGATATGTCGCAATAGACCTTTCTCGTGTCTGTCCGGTAGCTGGTCCTCGGGATCGCCGTCAGGCGCTCCCGGAGGACTCTGCGCGATTCTCCGCATACTCGAAGTGCGACGGGGAACGGTATGTAGATCTCCGCGAAAATCTCATCTCGGTCACAAATGCGGTGGCCCTTCATGATTCGTAGAACGTGCATCTGATGAGATGGGAAGGTGAAGTTCCAAATCAAATTTCTTAGCTCGGGTGGCAGCAGCCCGAAATTCAATCTGCGTTCGTATATGCGCGTGGGCTCTGAGGAAGCCATGGCGACGGCCGGAAAAGGTGTTGAAGGGCGTGTGTCGGATTCGATATCGTACAATGCGTTCTCAGCGCGGGGGCCATAATCCCACGCACGACTGGTGCCCCTCTTCTTTATAACCAGTGTTCTTGCGTTAGACGGCGGACTCAACAATCCTAATAAGAAACGCCTCATGGTGGTATGGCCAAGGTGGGGCACTCCCGGGGTTCGGTGGCCGGGCGCTTTCGTTAACGTTACTCGTAGGGCAACCTGGGTCAAGACTTGGATTTTTCTTTGCGGCCAGCACCGCGCCCTCGGACAACGGAAGAAGCAGCAGCCAAACATCTACGCTCCCTTGACAGCGCGCCCATTTCGCAGTTACGTTCCCCTGTTTCCCTTTTTGCTCTGCCTTTCACCATGAATGTCATCGCTGCTTCGCTGTGCATACTCCCTCCAAGTCATCGTGGGAAGCCGCACCAATCCAGTCGGTCATACGCGCATTCATCTCCAATCTCGCAAGTGACGTTAGGAAGACACAGCGATATCTCAGGAGTGCGGCTGTTTTTGGGCGCAACGAGAAGCTGCACGTGCAATGCTTTAAAATGACGCGATGATGTAAACCTGTCGTGACACCGCCGTTTACTACTGTCGATGAAGCTGTCATTAAGCCTAGGAAATGCCTGGTCCTGCTCCTAGGTAGACTACAGTGGTTTGGGCCAGCAGGCTGCGCATGCGGCAACGACGTGGGGGGGCGCTTGGCCACTAATTTGGTCTCGGCGGCACAGTGGGGGTTCTAATTGTTTCCATGTTTTGGGAGGAAGCCAGGTCCAGTTGCAACAGGAGGAAGTTCACTGTTGCACGGCTGCATTATTGGCTGTTCGCTTTCCTCGGGCATACAGCCTTGCTGAGGCCCGCCCCCACTGATAGCTAGGGTGGTTGCCCTGGGCTAAGCGCTGTTCGCTGGACACATCAGCCTTGGTCGCAACGCTTGCATTGCTGTATCCTGTGCTTTTTCTCTCTGATTATGACTGCTTTTCAAGCAAGCTAATAGGAAGTGTATCTCTCAATAAGTGTGCACTACATCTGCCAGTATTAGTTCAAGCAAGAGCTGGACCTCAAGTGGCAGCTCAGCTCTTCGCCAACGCTGTCCTCTATGATAAACGAAAGATGGAGGGTATGAACAAAAGTCTCTTGCTGGTCTCAAAAGATTGTTTCATCTGCCATCGCGGAAGCACGTCAGGCGTGAGTGCGAAGAGTTTTCTTCTGTTAAAGAAATAGGTGCTCCATAGCATGTCTCACTAACAGCAGATGCCAGGAAACATTAGGCGGAAGGAGAGTTGTCCCTATAGCAAGGCACGAAGGCGCCAGTCTCAGCCAGAATATCTGGGGACATCGAGAAAAACCTCGCAGGGGGGTGCTTAAATCGATGGAGGTTGCTGGAGACTGATGGTTGATTGGTTCTACATCATCCTTGGCGAAAATGGCTCCGTTGGGCCTGCGCCGCTGCACGCAGTCGCTCACCCGAGCTAGCGTCTGGACGAGGAGGATGAAAAACATACCTATATAAATCCAACCGGATCTCGCCAGTCAGCGGCAGAGTGTGTGTGACAACGAGGATACACGACCCTGTGGCACAGACTCATACGAAATTATTATTGATTGTACGGCGGACACCCTGGAGTCCTGGACTGTACTACCGCACACTGCGGTATCCTGAGAAACTAGTCCGGGGCATCGTGCTCCCCAGACGATTGCTTGTACACCAGCTACGTTCCCATGACTTGATGGTCCCATGCCGGGCATGCATGGTTGCTTCTTCGCCCGCAGATGCATCAATGAGTCGGTCCAACGGTTCCGAAGCTCGACGCGCTGCGCCACTGCCGCCGTAGCCTGCCTCCTGCAAACCAACAACCCCTAAGACTCGCACCGCCGATGCTGCTGCGACCTCAGCAGTAGGCAGGAGGGAGGTTTTGCCTGGGTTTATACCGCTGCCTGCCTTTCTCGGTTAATTGACTGGCTGGGAGTGACAGAAGGGCCATCTGAGGCGTGCTGGTCTTCTGTGTTGGCAAATTGGGGGGGAACGAGCCCTTATCTGACATCGGCGAACCAGCGCAAAAGCAAATCTTTCACCGACTGCAAGCCTGCAGCATGCTCAAAACACAACCAAGAGCTTGCATGCATGCGCAGTATTGAAGTACTGTTTTGCATGCCAATAGCCGGCGCCACCTCGGCTATCACATCCACTGATTGGGAAAACAGCTGTGGATCACCTTATGCAGCGGCCCACATTCGGGTTCTGTGACCGGGACAAGGCTTTGTGTGTTGACGGTTGGGAGGCTCCATATTATTTCGATAAGTACTGATCAGTTTTCAATTACAACCGAGGTGATACAGCCAAATTTCAGCCCTTATTCATTACACAATGTTCATTCCCGACTTAAAAGCTGCTGGTATCGGCTTCGCACTGGGTTGCGGCTCTGGCAATGACAGCAGCCAATTGGTCAGTCGCCACTTACCAATGTATTATTTCATGAGGCGTAACCAGTGCGATGGAAGCCTCGGAACTGAGCTGCATCACTTATGGAGTCTTATTGTGGATTGGATCTCTCAACCGCGTAGGTCCCTCTGTAACCCTGAATTCCCTCGAACTTGGCAAGCTAACGACGGATGCCTTGAAGAGGTTAAGGTGTACATCATCATATGGGCAATCGCTTTCACGATTGCGTGCATTCTCATCTTAGGTTTGGGCTTTGGCCCCGTCGGGGTTGGTGCCGGTTCGTGGTCAACCTTTCATGATGGTGCAAAACCAAGTTCAGAGATCGCTAACACGCAGAAACTCTAGGCACACTCGCTGCTGCTTTCCAGTCGTTCATGTATGGCGGCTTCACCCCGGCGGGCGGAGTATTCGCGACACTGACGAGCATGGCAATGCTGGGAACAATGATGCCCTGGGCTGTTGGTATTGCTGGTCTTGTTGCTACATTGGTTACGGGCACTGCTTGGGCCTATGGAGCGGCCCGGTGAGGCCTAAAGGTCTCGACGATATAAATGCGTCAAGTTCTGAAGATTCATATTGTCATTCGGAATCCTGCCGAGTCAATTTGGCTTCGGCCGCCCACAACTCTCCTATCAAACCCTTAAGAAAACTCGCCGTTCGTCCCAATCGAGGACTGGAATAATTTCCACACCTTATTCCATTTCGGAAGCTGTCCAAATGCTAACAAGAATATTAAGCGCGTTGGCAACGGGCCAGCTAGACGGAATTGGAGCCCCCCCCTAGGACATCGAACCCGACGTAGCCCTAACCATCTCACAACCCGTGCCATAGACATCACGCACTGCTTCAGCCACCGTAGATAGGATGTTGAACACTTGGAGAATAGGCTTCAAGATAACATGCAAAAAGTTCAACTAAACCACGGGAAACCGAAGCGAAACGGCAGATTTGGAGGAGTAAGCAGAAGATGGAGACATCACTTACGGGCTTCAGGGAGATGAAGGTATAAGCTCAGCAGTGTACATGTAGTCAGCTTTAGTGGCCCTTTCAGCTTCGCCGTCGGGCGAAATAAATTGTGTGTGTATGTGTGTGTGTGTGTGTGTGTGTATACACGGCTCTTGTTCTGCAAGCGTGACCGGAAGGCCACGCCGCACCATCTCCGCCAACGTATGGCGCAAGCAAGCATTGATTTTCTGCTAGGCTCTGCACAGGGATGGATGCGACCGATTTCTTCTCTGAAATCTGCCCGAGCCACTGAACGATGAACAGGAACGTTAGGTGATGACGGTGGCCTGTAAAATAGTTTAGATTAGGATAGACCATGTCAGCGTTGCCCAGCACGTCCCTTATTACTCTTGACGTTAAATACATCATCATCATCATCATCATCAACATCATCAACATGACACACCTTTCAGAGTGAAACCTCAACATATTTTTAACTTGTTGCCCGCCGGATGAGGAGATTTTAGAACCCCCTTCTGTTGGGACCTTCCACAAGGGAAGCAGCTGCGACGGCGGAACCTCCTCGCGGCGTCAGAGGTCGACTGGCGCACGAAGCTAGCGCTCTCTCTGTTTGTTTGACAGCCACAATTGAATCGACCTCTATCAGATACCTACCTGCGACTTCGCTCAGAGTGCGCCCTTCACTCTGCTCGCAACACATCGCTGATAGATCCCTTGTTTGATAAGCCCTCTATCTGCTTAGCAGAACCAATTCGTTCTCAAGGGTTAGTCACATGCTGAATGCAAACTCGAGCAGTTGTCGCCTGACTGCATTTGAGTCGGCCTATGTTGTTGCCGCGGCCTCCTGCGGACTGCACGAGCTTCTCGATTGCGACATTATCCCGTGAATATCGAATCAGTGCGCGACAAAGACCTGGGGAAAGAGGCCCCAGCAAAGGCACGAGTGTAAGAGTGTTTGAATACTGATTATGATCATGAATGTCTACCCTGAAGATGATGTGTCCAGCTTGACAACACGATCTTTTTCCCTATGGAGTTTCCGTGTGCTCAACCCAAATAATAATCCCTTTGTTACTAGATACAATTTCAACTCGTCCCAGCTTGAACCACTGACATATTACACTGCACCAATGTCATAACGTGGCACCTGCCACACGGCCATTTTCACATCATGTCCATCGACGCGAAAGGCGTAGAACACTCGAAACGGGTCCCCAAAAAGCACCAAACTGCCATCCATGCTCAATACGCGACCGCTGAGGTTATCCGCATATTGTTCCGAATTGTTTTCTTCATTGTCATCAACGTAGATCGGGGGCCGGACTTTGCCCACCATCTGGCCATCTGATGAAGAGAAGACTGACACTTCGCTGCCCTCAGGGCCCCAGCAGATGCGAAAGACGTGCCCTGGGGGGAAATACAGACGCGGTTGTATGGATTGACGCTGCCATATTGTATCTCTGGTAGTGGAACCGTCCAACGAGGAGTTCTTGTCTGTTTTAGATCAAGGAGTGACAGCTGCGGTAACCCTGGAGGCCGCCGGTGGCATCGTATGGGGTCTAAAAGCCACAGTCGCTGTGTTCTTAAATGCGGATACATCGATGGTAGTGCCGTCATCATAATCCAGACCGGCTTTTTTCCTTGCGGCTGGAGAGGCCAGTCATATCTGGCTTGTGCGGCTCTCAGTTCGTATTGCAAGTCTTCGCCGCCAAGCAAGTACTTGGTGTCGTCGTCTAGGTCATCCAGTGGAAGGTGCGGACGCCATAAAATCAGCGTATCACCGAAGCTGTACAGGCTGTAATAGCGGCCTGCCTCCTCGACATTCAAGAGTTGTTCAAGTGGCAAACCAGATTCCAAGTCTTTCGTGGTAACATTTGGCATAACCCAAGTATGAATTCCGTCCGTGATCCGTCCTTCATTCGTAACAGCGAAGCCGCCCAAGAAGGGCAGCCCTTCATGTAATATTTCGAACTCGCCGCTTAGGTCGTTGTGCTTGAGCTTGAGGACAGAACACCAAGAATCTTTGAGCAAGACCACGGTCAGCTTGTTGTCGAACTGGTAAATCCACATGGGGGAGAAGGGGCGGCTGTGGTGTTGCCATCGAGACGGAAGGAGAGTGCAGGCTGCTACCATACTCTTTTCAGTATGCTGCATGTACTCCATTTTGCAAAGGTCGCTGTGGATCGTAACTCGAGGTTGAGAGACTTGGATGGTGAATATTGCTTCGACAGGCGACCATCTTTTTCGGGGCGATGATGAGGGTGTTCAAATAGTACAAGTATTTCCAACAGTCTTTTCGGCCAATTAGCATTGCCCTGCCAGGATGACGAGACGCTAAGACTCGGCGAAAAGTGCCCCCAAAGTACCACTCTAGGCGACAGCATGCAATCACATCACGGCGTCGTCAGGGTGCAGGGTTCCGTACGTACGCACGGAGGCATTCCGCCTCATTGTTCGGGGGTGGGGGTCGACACTCATTCTCGTCTAAGTGCGTCAAAAATTCCGACAGCATCGTTCAACCACGGACTGGACCACTAGCAAGCCCAATGTCTGCAGAGCAAACTCATCCTTCAGGATCCCTGAGAGATCCCGCCCCTCATCGCCCTCATCTACGCCGCATCCGACTCCGGCTATCGACCCATTCAAAAAGATCGTGGATTCACTCGGCCCTGACCACGCAGTTTCCCTTGTTTCCAAGAGATGCAGTGGATTGATCCAAGATGGCCATATGAAGCAAGCTATTGCGTTGCTGAAAAGTGCATTGGACAAGATAAAGGATTTATTGGGAAGCACAACCCCGCTACACTCTCATGCATGGCCAATCTCTCCGTGATCTTGGCCAACAATGGCGATTGGGAAGCCGCGGAAAACCTTGGCTTGGAGGTACTGATGATGAGGCGGCAGATATTAGGGGAGCTCCATGACCACAAGCATGTTTCATCGCGCAATCTCGCGGCATTTTATCAAAACCGGGCCAAGTACGAACAAGCTGAGGATTTATACTTGGAGGAACTCGGAAAGATGCCTGAAGGTGATTCTCGAAGGCTGGACTTTATGGCTGGCCTAGCCTCGATATACAAGTGCCAAGGTCGATACGGAGAGGCCGAGGCCCAGGCGAGACGGGTGTTGGAATCCCGAGCAAGGAGTTCCGAGGCGGACGACCCGATTCTGCTTGCTTCGAAACACGATTTGGCAACGATACTTGCCGAGCAAGCCCAATACGACGAGGCCAAGGTACTCTGCGCTGAGGTGATGAGGGCACGCAGGCGGGTTCTCGGAACGAAGCACCGCGATACACTTGCTGCTACAGCCAAGTTGATGGAGGCGGTGCAAGTCTTATCCCGGGTTGTGGCCATGATGAATCAAGCTGGTGCTCCACACAACTGCATATTATCCGTCAAGGCGAACTTAGCTATGGCTCTCAGTAATGTCGGCCGCCATAAAGAAGCTGAAGAGCTACAACTTCAACTGGTGGACACAAGGAAGCATGCTTTCGGCGAAGAGCATCTAGCCACGCTAAACTGCATGACTGGTCTGACGGCCACGTATCGTTTTCAGGGTCGCTACGCAGAAGCGGAACGACTCAAATCGTGGGTCCTAGGATCAAGAGAGAAATTACTTGGCCGAGAACATCCTGATACGTTGGCAATCAAGGCCAGCCTAGCCTTAACTTACAACCTTCGAGGCCGTTACGAAGAGGCGAAGGATATCGGGGAGGCGTTGGGAGCGACGACGAAACGAGTCTTGGGAGAAAAGCATATTGATACCCTCACGGCTCTCGGCAACCTAGCCTTGACATATCACCACCTCCAACGGCACCTGGAGGCCGAAGCACTCGAGGTGCAGGTTCTTAAGGCAAATTACGAAACCCTTGGAGAAAAGCATCCTCAAACACTAGCGTCAATGAACAACCTTGCTTCGTCATACATTGAGACGGGCAGAGTCGATGAAGCAAAAGTCCTCGCGACCGATTTGTTGATACGGGGGAGAGGGTTCTTGGCAATAACCAGACGTCAATGCTAACCTCTCTCGCCAATTTATCTGTGGCGTTCGGAGAAGCTGGAGACTTGGATCAAGCGGAGAAGATAGGACGGATGGCATTGGACCCGAGCACGAGTGCTCTAGGACCAAACCACCCAGATACCATCATTCGCATGTCCAATCTTGCCATGATCCTAAACAAGCAGGAGAGGAGAGAAGAGGCGGCAGAGTTGATGTCTGAAGCATTGCTGATGAGCTCTGGACATCTGGGAGAGCAGCATCACTGTACACTTATTTGCATTCACAACTTGGCTTTGGTCCGCTGGGAACAAGGGAAGTGGAAAACAGCACATGATGTTTGGACGAGGAACCTGCCAATGATGCTGGACGTTTTGGGACCGCGCCATGACTGCACTGTTCGGTGCGAGCAGTATCTGGCGCAGATCAACGAGGCAATATCGGCCAATGGCTTGGCGCGCATTTTCGATGGCGAGGATGCTTAGCTAACATGTGTCGTGAACCGGCCTACAACATCGGGGGCACTGGCCTAATGCTCGCCATGTCTAGTGAAAAAAACAGGTGAAGTAGCCGTCACAGTTGCATTGGTCGTCGCTGCAAGGACTTGTTTGTATACATATGTAATTCATGGTATCTTTTTTCATTTAAAGAAAGCAATAATAGGCCTGTTGAATGGACTCTCCTGTACACAAGAGAATCCAAGTACGATCGTACTGGATAAAGATAGGGTGAACCAAAGATGTTATTTCTGTGACTGTCTTTCCTAACTGCAAACTTGCCTTTCGTACGTCATGAGTCAGTTCGGACCGAGCGTGTGTAACCTTCTGGTTGAAACACCCTGAGTGCTGAGTATCCAGTCTGTGCACTCTCCCTATCCTAGGTATCGTGCGGTCATGTGATAGTGCTATTCCAACAACCTCCACCATATTTTGGCAGTGTCTGACTCGGCGGAGCTTCGAGAAAAGTGAGCGAGTACCATAAACCACATCTCAATACATAAATTAACGTTTCATACAGAGTCCTTGGGTGATATCGACTGGCTGAATGAATTATACGGGTCATAATTTTGCGAGGTGTCTGTGTGCATTGAGATGTAGACCGAGTCCAACCGACCATTGCGATGGACACAGGCATGAAGGTCCTTACGCCAAGAAGCGCAGATCTCCAATGTGTCCGTGGAAATTGTGACGGAGAAGAAGGTTCTGGGCCACTCAGACATGTAGGCTTCAGCGTCATTGTTCTTCTTTCTAAAGTTAGCCAACATCCAGGTGTTCTGTCAGAATAGTAGCTACCATGCTCTCATGTGATGCACAGGGAATTTGGACGTGCCAACATCTTTGGCTGCCTAGACCGGCAACACCTCCCCTGGCACATGCACTTAGGGCGTAACTTTGACATAGTTGCAGCACAGGGCAGTTGGCACCCCTTCGTCAACTGGCGAGTTGGTTTCCTCGTGTCCCGGCCCATACTATGAATGCATTAAAGAGCCATGTGCAACGTGACCAACAGGAGCGGGTGGCAAATGCGGCCCGTCCAGGTAACAATTCTTCTCCTCACTAAGGCGGGCCAGACGTATTACGTGTAGGATTGTGTTCTCGGTCCTGGGCAGCAGCAGTATCGCATATTTTGCACGCTGTTCCACACTAAATAGAGAGCAATTTTGACCCTCATCGCCTGCGGCATCGCTACACACCTTTACACGACAATTATCTCACTTCATTACTACTTTGGCGTCCTCCATGTAATCTGGCGTTGCCCGATTATACGACTCCTCTCCAATACAAGTAGTTTCCAGATGTGTCACTCATCGCAAAGAGGTATGAAGACGGGCCTACACAGTTTTTACTGCCCAGGGTTCGCCTAGCCAGACAAACGTCCTGGGACGACACGCGTCTTAGAACACCACCTGACATATCTCACTGTTACGAGCGGGTCAAACCGATTGTAGCACAAAGCAAAAGATTCGGCAATAATCTGTCCGTCGTCATTATCCCCCTATTGTGCACTATATAACCACTCCGGCCAGCACCCTAACTGGTTAGTCGTAACTAACACTCAGGTCCTATATCAGCCTTGAGCCATGCTGGCTTTCGCCGCATCATCTACTGCAAGTTTCAGTGGCTGCTTTCGCCACATCTTCGAAGGCTGCAGCGATCTTAGCGGCCTTGATTCTTGAGTTGCTTCCAGGCTCAAGCATATGGAAGACGTGATCTTCAACCCTATCAGCGCGGCCCAACTTTTCTCTGGCGCGAGCAACAATATCGAGCCAGATCATCAGGTATTCACGAGCTTCTTCGTCTCGTGTCATCACGTCACGGATGAGCCAGCCCCTAGTTGTCCTCTCCGGAAGGGTTATCTTGCCCAGCACGTAAAGCATCGTGACGCCCAGGGCCCATACGTCACCTGGGGTGCCTCGCGTTCGTTGTACAACAAGGTCAGGCGGGATGTACCAAGGGGTGCCACCTGGTAGACCCTTCTCGTTGGCGGTCGTAGCCAACCCAAAGTCGAGTAAGACAGGGCCGCGCACAGGTGAATAGGCGATGTTGGCTGGCTTGATATCGTTGTGGATGATCCGCTGGCCCGCTAGGTATGCGAGTGCGGATGAGGTGCCACGAAGTATCGTATGTGCGTCGGTTGGCTTGAAGGGGGAATTGAGCCCGCGGTGCAGGGAAGGGGGAAGGTGCTCAACAAGCATTACAAATATGCGGCCGTCGAACGCCTTGAGTGAGATGATATTTGGCTAACAGTCATTAGCAGAGCTCGGATATGCTGGTGATTTTTTTAGGTTATGGTGGTGTCCCAGGAAAACGTACGTGGTGTAGCTTTTCTAAGACGGACTTTTCTCGTTTCCAGATCGTCGCGCATTTGATCAAGTCTTCAGCCGTCTTGCCTCTGTACCTGATCACTTTGGCCACAACCTTTTCCGATAAAGCTGAGTGTCGGCCAGTAAAGACGCTGGCTGATAACGTATCGGCAATCCGCTCAAGCCGATTAAGCCTGTAGGTGGTCGTATTACTGGCACAAGATACCCCAGTCGGCGCTCTCGTCGGAGTTGAACAGGTTGTCTCATCCCTGGACTGTATAGTGCGGACGACAGCGACTCCTCCATCCGAGAGGTCTAGAAGTGGCGTTCCGCCCGCCCGAATAAGCTTCAGCGAGGCTGTAACTGCGGGATCGAGGGTTTTGGCAGCACCGGCAACGAGGGCGTCGGGTGCTTTGCGTGTTGAATTTGCGGTTGTGGCAAGGAGGATTTCTGTAACGTCGCCCTCCCGCCTCCGTCGCTTAATGGCAATTTGCTTGTCGTCGGAGGCCAAGCCGGAGGCCAAGCGCTTGATGGAAGTTGAAGAGCCTGCCAGACCTTCATGTAAAGTGACGGTGAATTGCCTCCGCAGCATCAGGAAGTCGACCAGGTGTAGCTGGACCGAGTCGTTGTCAACCTCCACCGATATCCGCCACATGCCAGGCCTGATGACTCGAGTCTGATCGCATGACAGGCGCTTTCGGGTCGTTGGAGAACTAAGGCAAGTGAGATATATGTCCGTATACGACTTGTTGATCAAGACGCAGTCATCGTTGGCGGGATTGTAGTAGATGCTACACTGGAGTTGCATAGGTATCAACCGAGTGGCCACAGTCTCGCAAGGCGAGTCGTAGTAGGGAATGCACAGAGTGAAGTTTACGTCCTGCGTGCGCTGTACTATACCGACCATGTCCCAACCACCAACGTTATGGGGCAGAGGCACGATGGCTGAATCGGCATCGGCTGGTCGGCGGGGAGAGGCGAGAATAAGACGAGCGTCTGGCAACGAGGCGAGGGAGGCATTAGTGAAAGCTTTAATGAGTTCGGCGAGTTCAAGGTTGCCGGGTGTTGATAATGTTGAACTTTCTACCGTAGTGTGCGTTGTAGGTTCATCTTTGCGCTGTGTACCCTCTGCCACGGATTTGGCGGGCTTCGACTGCCATGGACGTACCCGCCCAGCCAGTGGGCTGTTTCTTCGATGTTCAGCTTCGGTCCGCTTGATGCGGCGCTGCAGTTCGGCAGAGTCGCTAAAAGACTGTGTTGATCCGCCATTAGAGGAATACATGGTGGTAATGAGGACGGATAGATAACAGAGTGTCTTAGAGGTTTATTTTACCCTCAAGTCGAGGCAATGGAGGGTTGTTATACAGTTCAGCTGCCATTAGATTCCCCACGCCGTGGAGTGCCACGACCAGGTGCCTACACCCATGTATTAGACCGGGGTCATACGGCGCTTAGATGAGCGCCTGCGCCCTGAAGAGGACGCTCGCTTGTCGACTGCGTCACAGCCAATAAGAAAAGCAGCCTAAGGACTGGATACCTTTTTCCCTCATCTACGAGAAATCCCCCAGCCTCTCAAAGAAAGGCTTGCTCTACCACGCCACCAGCGCACACCCTATTCCTCGATCTCATCACCACTCGCATTCTGACCACAGACTTATATTCTCTGCGGCACTCAACACCGCGAAAACCACCATCAAGATCAAACCTAACGCTGACCGACCCGACCGCCCGATTCGACTGCCCGACGCGCCGTGCTTGTGGGCTAGGCCAGACCCGCGACTCGACCGCGATCGATACCCGAGACGGACCATATAATGCCTGCTTTTGAGCCACCGCAAATGACATACAAAAAGGAGAAAGCTTGGATACATACAGCCAAGCCAGGGTTCCGCAACCCTAAGATTCTCTGGAATGACTACTGGCAGCGGTTCAATACCATGGCAGTCCCAATCTTGGATGAAGACGCCTTTTTCGCCGACGCCATAGCTGCTGCAAATTGTGCAGAGAATCGTGAACACCTTGAGGAGCTTCTCGCCAAAAAACATGCCGAGCGACGCCGGGATCTCGAGAATGTCGTCCGCGACATCGCCCTATCATCCATCTGTCTCCAACAGCAGTACCCGTCCACGCACACTCGGGATGCGGCACTCAAAATTGGTCAAACTGGTAGCTTGGACAGCTTCATCCAATTTGTGTGTGGTGTTGTCTTCGGTTGGAAGGGCAGCGAGAAGGGGGAACCGCTGACGCAGGTCAGCTCCGCAGACGATGCCAGTGTTGTTGATAACGAAGCCAATATCCAAGGCTCTAGCGGCGCTCAAGACGACGCGCTTGATGCTGGAGGTGATCCGTGGGAGCATGAAAACACATTTCCTCCCGAACTATACTCACCCGGCTGGGACGAGCAGGTGGACGAAGTGTGGAACTCTACCTTGTGGAGAGTAGCGGAATGCCATGATGCGGACGAGACGTCTTCGGAGCACCGATTTCAGGCGCCGTTGTCAATGGACACACATCACAAGAAATCCATTAGAGAGGGGGAGGAAGAGAACGAGAAGGAGAGAAACGACATGGAACGACAGTACCAATCGCAAAATACGTCACCCGAGTCACCAATTAACCACGGGTCATCATTCCAACCACGTCCTTTGTCGCCGCGACCGACAGACAGTACGCCGGCCGACACCGCTACACCACTCTCGAAAGCATCTCAGTCAGCGTCAAGCCCCCATGCGTTACAGGCCATATCGCCTTACACTTCTCCTTCATCATCTGAGCTCTCCGACGTTCAAGGAGTGGACAAGTCATACCCTCAAGCCAAGCAGGACTCGCCTGCAAGGCCAGGACCTAGCGAGCAGCCTGTTGGGCATACACAAAGCAGCGGCTTGGCGGCAGGCCCTGTCACAACCAGGAAGCGGTCGTTCCTTCACGAGAGTGACGGGGAGGATGTGGATGAGGGACATGAGCGTCGGAAGCGGAGAATCACAAGCATAGATCTCGGTCAAGTCATGACTTCGGTCACTCCCGCTGGGTGACATGCGGGGACTCTAGAGATTCAAGGATTATTATCGCGGGTGGAGCTACAGAACACATGGATCAATATGGAAGAATGCAGGACGGTAGCCCTATGGAGAGAATGAGTATGTGCTCAACATGGAGGCCATTTTGTGATGCTACATAACCGAAACTTGATGCGTCGTACTGTGGACTTGACATGCAGACAAAGCACAGAAGGGCAGTCAGGGCACAACTAACCCACACACGCCCTCGAACCACTGACAGAAGTGTCCGTTTTGGCCGAACATCACCTAGACAGCATGGTACTGAGCTCATGAGAAATAGTAGACAAAGGACACGAGGGTGCATAGACTTGACAGTATGGGGTCAGTTGACTTCCGCTTATTCCGCAGCCGACGCCGGTGAACAGCCCGGGATTGCCCGCTTTGCCGGGGAAAGAAACCGGTTTGATGAAGATCTCGGGTGTGACTGACGGTACGGGACAACCGTGGTGAGCGAACTGCATTGAGTAACCACTTGGTAGCGATTACCCCGTGTGATTAGCGTAGTTGCTGCGGAAAGTCATGCAACAATGCTGCAATGGCCACTACGTTGGTATCTACTATACATCGATAAGCCAGAAAATCGGGGCCGCGATTCCCCTGAATCCCGAAAGTTGTGAAGAGGAACATGATGCCACATGGGCGGGGAAGAGCGCTTAGCTAGCGCAACACGGGTAAGGCAGCGGTTCTGGGGAGGGGTGGCTCATTTACGGTATGCAACAAGCTGATGCCACACCGTCCTGTGCTATCGACGACCGCGACATGGATTGTTCGAATACTCACTGCAGTTGGCAGGGCAGGCAATCCCAGCTTGGCGATGAGCCACTTGAGGCAGCTAAGCGAATAGGCAACTTCTGATCCACCGCCAACGGCATCGGAGAAGATGCCGGCTCTATCTAAAAAAGGGGCTAGATGTGCGGCCAGCGGTATTATGGTGCAACTTGGCACTCCTTAATTGCTTGGCAGGTTGGCCTCCGGTCTTCCGGCTAATAGTATGAATGGATTAAATGGCTAGGTGCGGTGTGACATAGGAAGGAGTAGGCTGTAGATTCGGCCCAGGCTAGGTGACAGTTAGTCAGTGTGGCCAGCGGAATATGCATATATGAGTGAGCAGAAAAGAGTGTCTATTCGTACTACAGAGTGGATCGATCACCACAGGCTTGTGGGCCTGATACTACGTAGTACGTATCCTAATAAGTCTAACAGCTAACAGAGCTAGGACCAGGTGGAAATGACAGTCTGGCCTGTTTTATTAAGTTCAGACCATTCCGAATGGGTTATATCCATGACTCGCATAGAAGCATGCATGGATTCTGTCATTAAGCTTGTCGCCCTGAGGTCGAGAGACGTGCTCGCAGTCTTCTTTGCTTTCAGCGCCAGCCACCAAGCCGCTACACTGATTCGGAGATACTCGCACCGCCAGAGCATGTCCTGTGTTAGAGGACAACAGGGCGACGGCGGCTTGTGCGTTCGCTTAATTATTGTCAGGCTACGGCATTAAGGACCTAATGTCCTAAGCTCACCCGATAGATACAGTTTCTCAATACGTTATACCAAGTGAGCCAGGCTGCTGGGAACCTTTTAAGGAAAAAACCCAGTAGGGAAAACGCACGGATCTCAGTGTCTCAAAGCGTGCTGACTTCTCCCTTCCGATCGGCCATAGGCTGATTGGTTAGACCCGTGGCTGCCCCGGTTAAACTATAATCCGGGACAACCAAGTTGCCCAAACACAAAGCTTTGCGACCCAACATCACTTTTCCCATGCGCCTTAGTACATCATCGACCAGTACGTGCCTATGGAGTTGACAACTTTCTCGGTTGAGACTGCCGAGGACTCCCTCCACGAAGAAGGCTTTGTTGACCTGCAAGACTCGGAAGTCGGTGGATATGTCTCGGAAATTGAGCAGAAGGGCTTCCAGTACTTGTCGCCCCACGGTTTGGACTTCTGTCAGCAACGTGTTCTCGAAGATGTGGTAAGTAGGTCGGCCCTTTCCAAAGCAAGTATCTGACGTTCCAAGCGTATTCGATCCATCCTCGAAACCCTTTTCGAAAAGTGCAACCTCGGGCACTGGTTGAGATACAAAGAATTACCTGGCCATATCGAATGCTTTAGGAAGGGTGGTCCAGAAGCAGGCAGGCGTGTTGTTTTGGTTCAACTGTGGGCTCGCGGTTCACGGGTCGAATACTACAGAGGTTCACACCTATGTGTCCTGCCCACTACGAAAGGCGAACGGTCGTTGCACGAGATATCCCGGATGGCGCTAGACGAAGCGGCTTGCAAGCCCAACGAGCTCAAATTTCCGGATGGGGGCCTGTAAGTTTACACCTTGCATCTCTCTTACGAGCTGACATAGACTCTCGGGTCGTTCTTGATGCACGGCTAGCCTTTGAGATTAAAAATGGCTATGCTATCACCTTCATATTTGCCACAGACGACGTAGTTGCTGCCTGGCCCAAAATTTCCCTGCCAAATTCTCCAGAGGTTGTGCGAAAAGTCGTCAATATGGAAAATCCAACAATAAAGGTGAATTTTGCTGTTCAAGCTTCAGCTGGAAAATGAAATAATTATTATCTCACTATTGGCCAGAACAATGCGGAAAAACGCAACGTTGCGATATTCCAGTACGTTTGACAAAGAACCACAGGGGAGGATATGCCGCGTGGTGGTCACTGCGACTCGTAGAGCCCATTCCAATCGGCTCGCGCTCCAGTTCGCTTTGTCGTCAAGGCTTGCAGCGCAGTACGCCGGCAAGAAATTGGACTGTGTGTGGCAGGGTGCGGTGGCCAATCCGTACCTTACCATTGTGCGTTTCCTGGTCGTGGAGACAGGCCCTGATGGCCAGTACCTCATGTCGGTGTTGTAATCCTCGGCTCCTAGAGCCCTCGAACCACTGGCCCAACGGGCAGCTAACTACGATTACCGCAGCACCTGGTCAACGTGGTTTAGCACCTCCATGAGTGAAAGGCATGGGTCTACCCACGTTCATAGACTTCAGCTCCACTTCAACGAGCGGCTAACGGTGGGCGGTGCCACCCAGAAGGTCATGCACCTGGACCCTACAGCACCTCCTCAGAAGTACCGATGCGTGCTGACCAGAGGAGGCCCTTCTCTGGTACCTTGACTGTCGATAAACCGCTACATGAGAGCCACGTGAGGCGGGTAGCAAGTCGGATCTTTGGCGCGATTCGCCCAGCGGCAATGCAGCATACACGAACCCGACCGTATTGCCATGGTCGGACATACGTTATCAAATGAATTCCTTCAGCTATGGTGATTCCGGGCCTTCTGCCGAGTTCAAAGTCCCCTCCAAAGGTAGTCGATGTGCAGGCGACAGCATTATTGCGCCGCAGGTGGGGAGGCCCACTCATCATTCAGCTGAGTCGAGTCACGCCAACACCCTCTTCTGACTAATTACAAGCGATCGTGAATAAAGGATTCACAACCAGGAAGAGAGGAGATTAATCATGAATAGTTTCATGAGGACGTAGCGTGACTGTAGTGGCAAGGCAGCCCGTCTGAGCTCTTCATGTGGTGTTGTATGATGGAGATGAGCTTGCGCATCCTAAAGAACTGCATCCCATAGTTACGGTTTGGTTCCTCCATGTTCCGCAAACACATCGATTTCGATAACTGTACAGATAATTTCCGAATTTCTTTCGTGTTTTTTGCACTCTTTCTTGAGATATCTCTTGACCTTTGCGAAATCGGGAGCACATTCCAAGTTCTCGATCATGTGGTATTTGCCGAATTCCGACTTCTGCAAACGGAAGCCAAACGCCGAGATCCCTTTCCCAAAACGCTGAAGTTCATTCTTGAAACGGGCCAGAGTCATTCGCCAAAAGTCGGATGAAAATCTTTAAGGGACATTTGGGCGACCTTCCCCCAATACTATTTCGTATTTGATTGTTGGATATATCTCTCCGTCGGGTTTTGGCTTGCCCTTTCTTTTCCGAAACTTAGTTGTTTTCGGAAGGGCGGGCGATGACGTGGATACTTTTCGACCTATTGATGTATGTATGGGCATGTTTGTATTCTGCCCACGACCTGTTCCCAATTCACGGCCACGGCTGTTGGGTTGGGCGGGAGTTTGAATCGGCTTCCAAGTGATTGTTTGAATATTCTCGTTGGAGATTGCTGGCGTTTCGGATCGTGGCGCGGAAGATGTGGCACTTTTTCTTCTTTTGGACGACGGATTATGAAAACTGGCACAGAGATGTCTTTTGGCAGTCCGTTCTTTCTGAAACAATACCTTTTGGTCGACTGGCAATGCGCAGAGACTCGGCCCGGGCGTGGACGTAGATGTTTTGTTGCCAGCTAAGGCTGCTCTAGAAGGGAGTGGCACATGCTGACTGTGTTGTATCGACACAGCCGCAGCTCGTGTCGGAAGGTCCCTTGCTGGTAATTGTGTTACCAACGCAGCAGCAGTCTCGTCTGATGTCGGGCCTATATGTTTAGCGACGGTGGGAAATGCACCATGGTATTCCAGAAGCGCTTGAAGATACTGAGACTTCAGCTCTTGCATTCCTGCTTGGTACTCTTGCTTGAGATCATCAAAGAGGTGTCGAGAATCGGCCGACTGAGCTTTGGCATCGCCATCAGAACACGCCGAATTTTGATTACGTTCCAATTCTGCCTGAAGCCTCTTTCTCTCTGCATAAAACCCCCCCCAAATGACACCAAGAAAGAAAGAACATCGGCAAATGCTCTGACACCTCTGCGGTGGTGCCGCCACATGGTGTTGTGCGTTCATCATGAAGATTCGAGGATGTACGTCCGGATGATTCGATGTCGCTGCGAGTTTCGTAGGTTTTCTGCTCTATAACACAAAGGTTAATCAATCTATTCAAAATGCACCCGCACAGGATAATTATGGCGTCGAACCGGGTATACTTGTACAGATTTAAGAATATCGTAGGAGACTTCCAGAAAGGTGATTCAAAGACAAAACAGCAATAAAAAGAGGTTGTAGATTCTCTTATTCAAGCAGAAAGAGATTTATTTGCAGAAAGGGAGATGCAATGTCTATTACCAGGTTTATATACGTGATGCATTAGACACATGGTGCAAGGTATTCGATGGGACTCAACCCCTGCATCAAATTGAGCGTGTCACACAACTCTCCGGAGCTATCCTTTTCAAATGCTAAGGTAGTGGACTAACATGGTAATTGTGATGAACCCATGCCCACGACGGATAACAATCTGGGGCAATCTTGGATAGTCCAAAAGTTCCTGCAGGGGCTGAACCGGACTATTATTAGCTTTCTACGATGCCTTATATGAGGCATACTCCGACTCGTTCAGATTGAGCAACGATTCTAATAATGTTTCACCAATCATGCGATGACGCTGTAGCGGTGTACAACGTAGACTTCCAAGGGCATATGGACGACCTGCGAGGTGGGTAGCCCCTGAGTTCAGAGGTATCCCAAGGTACATCTTATCGATAGAAACGTTTAGATGAACATGAGGTTCTTTTGTGACTTGAAAGTGCCTCGTGTCAGGGAATGGCTCGTAACTAGCGGAGATGAAGAACCCCTAGTGGTAGGAGCAGTCGTGGATGCCTTGTCAACGTCGTACATGTACCAATCACCGAACCTTTTACTTGTCCAGACCCCTTGTGTCGGTACTTTCAGGGGCTTAGCCATGTGATGAGATGCGTCTGAGCGGCGTAGCGGGCCGGACAGAGGGGCCGAAGGTCTTTGGTAATGTAACGGATAGAAATGCCATCCATGCCGGACTCAAGGAGGGGAGGTTGAAGTAAGATCATTGGCAGAAGCTGGACGCCAATGGAGCCAGCAGCCAAAGGAGCAGTATTGGCAATGATCTCACCTCAGATACCTGCCTTGTGCGGAAACTGGACCGTTTCCTGAATCGTCTCATACTAGTCCCGCCCGCGCTATGACTGCTAAAGTTTTGGGCCCCCTTTCTAAGTCTGCCTTGTCAACGTTGCGGCGTGGCCGTGGTCATTCACTGTATCGGTGTCCAGGGGCAAATATAGCCGTCCAATGGCGGTGGACGGGCTTGAAGAGGATTCAGAAAATGATACCGAAGGCGACTCGAAGCAGGGATCTCATGGGCTTGACCAACCAGGGGATGTCTGGGGCGACTCGGCCGATGCCACAGTCTGGAAGAGTTTGACTAGCGCCTCCTTATCCTGGGGACGCACCGGTTGGGAGCGGATTCCACCCAAAATGACGAAGATGCTTGCCCGCTGCGACAGACTGGCCGAGTTGAGGCTCCGGTCCAAGGTCTATGGCGACGACCTGGGACAAGACTTCAAAGGGCCGAGACGAGGAAAGTTATCCTTCCAGCACTCCGTACTCTCGAAATTTGGCCGGCCGATCGGCGTGCCTGGGAGCGGGTTGGCGCGATGGCCGGTCTCCGAGTCCTCACGCTGACCTTCTGCCCTGGCGAGGCCGAGCCGGAAGATCTCCTGTGCCTGTCCTCACTCAGCGGGCTAACGGAGCGCATCATTGTGCAGCGCGAGTCGATCTCCCGGGCTGAATTTCCGCTTGCGGCAGACCACCTCTTAGAGATAACCACGGCGATGAAAGGACTCGAGGTACTGCGCTGCGACCTGGCCTCTGGATCCTTACGCTATTCCAAGGGGCTGACGGAGAGGATCACCCGCGAGCACCCCAACCTCAAGGAGCTGCGCTTCGGTTTTGGCGTCTACCAGCCTGATGAGGTTCTCTTGGCCTCGCATTCCCTCCCACGTCACCAGTCGTTACGAAGGCTTTTGGTGAGCACGATGCTCGTGGCAAATGGGGCGGGCGAGCATGGCGACAACCAAGCTGACTCTCATGAGGGGTTAGAGCGGGCCGCCGACGCGTTCAAGACATTGTTCCCACAGCTAGAGGTTTTTGGATCTACTGAAGATTGCTATGAAAAGGTTTACTAGAGTTCTCTGCTATTAATGTGTCACGACAAGATGAGTCGTGCTTAGCTCCCGGCTTGGACAAGCGGTTTAGCATTTACATGGTCAAGATCGTCAAGAAATGGCTCAAAGTGAAGCCCAACTTCGTCTTACTGCCTCGATCAGCCTTCGGCATGTGGCCTGCTTCACGTTGTCTCTAGACTGTTCTTTTGAAGGAGGCATAGAATCCAACGCTGCGCGAGACGAGCAGGGGAGTGACACTATCACCAGTTTACCAGGCGCGGCAGACATTAAATAAACCTCTACGCGTTTGGAGGCTCTGTGAATAGGACACCTTACCTTTCTCCTTCGCCACACTCGGTCGCCTGGCCGCCGCTAACCTCTTGATAAGATCTACCGCCGTTAACACCTTGCTAGGCCAGTGAGTAGCTGCGCCTTTCAGCATCGCTTGAGGTTGCAGGAGCACGAGTTGCGCAAGATGGCGTTGAGTACAAGCTCGTTCTTGTCAAAGTTCTGCTGCAGGCGGTGTTTGAAGTGGAAGTGGCCATGGCTGCTGTCTACTTTGATTACGCAACAACTGCTCAGCTGTTCTAACCCAAACCGCAATCCCCAATGCTTCCATGGCAACTGCCTACTCTCTCCTTCAACATTGACTGGAACCGGCTCGTTGACCTCGACCCTTCCCTGAGACGATAACCTTGCTCTCTCCTCATACTCGTAATCGTGACTACTGTCCATTCTCGATCGCGCAACAGCGGCCGCTCAGCCGTTCCTTCCTCTGCTGGCCCAGGTTCGACTGTTTCTTTTCTTTGGTCTCTCTGCCGCAGCCTTGGCTTCCACTCGGTCTCGCTAATTCTGCTCTCAGTCTGCCGTCCTTTCGATTGTAGGCATTACAAACGCGGCTTATTAGGACCTTTAGCCAGCGCCTTTGTTTAACTTCGTCTTGCTAGCATCGCTTCCTGACTTACTAACACCTCCCTCCGCACTTCAATCCTGCTTCTGCCACCTCCTGGCGCAACTAAGAAACCACAAAAACCACGCTTATCCCCGCCACAGCAGCGCCTGGTCCTGATCTCCAAGGTCAAACTTTCGTCTCTACCTGGTACGCCATTCCATCTCCTGCCCAATTGCCATCAGGGCCCCTCGCTAACGGAGATAGGTTCATCATCAGATGACGCCGCCGGCTGGCGCAGGACGTGCCACTTCTTCGATCATGACGAGCGCCACACGACCAAGGATCCGGAGCACTGTCGCCAGCTCCCTGGCACCAAGCGGAAATTGCGACCGCATCAACTCGACGACGTCCGGCGTGCGATCGAGCAGGCCGCCACGGACGGACACCTCGGCGCCCTGCTTGCGCATCCCATGGGCGTCGGGAAAACCATCACCTACCAGGCCGTGACCGCGGTACGTCGACTAGCGCGCATCAGTCAACTGCACGCCGCAGCCCACCCTGAGATGCACCGTGCCCGGGGCGAGTCTCGCGGCTGTGCCCTGCGTGGCCGACCGTTCGGTATCCAATGCGCTTGCGAAACAGACGGCTTGACAGCTCGGTTCCTTCAGAAGTTCCCCGAAGGCGCGACGCTCATCGTGGCCCTAAGTTCTGTCGCACCTCAGGCGGTCAAGGATGCTGCGGCATACTTCAGTTCTGTTGTCACGATTCATCTGCCGTCAGACGACCCGAGCAAGCCCGGCTCCACCGAGACATCCGAGTTCATCGAAATCGTCGACTTTAAAAACAGGGCAAGTGGCAAACGCGCGGAGGTCGCAGCAGCGCGGGCCTCGTGTGCCTACACGATGAAGACGGGCTTGCCCACCAAAACGCGGGTCGGGCAGCAGTACGCGGAGTGGGAGACCGAGGGCTTGGAGCTTCTCAAAACCGGCGGTGTCAACCTCACAATGACGCCTCCATCCGTGGACGCCACCAAGCTTGTTCTGGTCGTCGGCCAACAGCGAGTGAGCATCGACAAGAGTTGGCGCAAGCTTTGGACCGAGATGGTGAAGCTGCCGATACGCAACGGCAAACAGGCGAAGGTCGTGGTCGGCGGCGCCTATTTCTTCGGCCTCATCGTGTGGGACGAAGCCCACCAGGTCCGCGGCTTGAAGACGACCACCGCAAATGTTCTATGGGAGATACTGGAGCGGCAGTCACGCCCACCGATGGTGGTGTTGGCCACCGGGAGCCCGATCACCAGCGGTTTCAAGGACCTGGCGCTGATGCTTTCCATGATCCGCAACCGGCCGGGGAAGCGGCAAGCGCTTAGTATCCAGGCCGATCTGGCTGACCTCGACACCAAAACCGCCGGTCTCTAGAAGGGAGCTGGTGAGCTTGTCGAAGGCGGCGGCGAGGAGAACGGCGCCCTTGGCAAAGATGTCATCGCGGAGTGTGCCAGGTTCCTGGGACGCGACATCATCAAGAGGGACCCCAGCAGCCTATTCTTTGGTCATCCGATCATGGACAGGAAGGCGGTCGTTACCGAGCGGGTCGAATGCCCCATCGACCCCCAGTTCCGAGACACCATGGACAGGCTCGTCGCCAAGGTGGGCACCGCTGTTGTGCAGAAGCTACAGGCCGCCCGGGCAGTAGACGGCGATGGCGGCGATGGCGATGATGACGCAGCGCCGCATCGGTCAAAGAGTAAGCAGAAAACGACAGCACGCGCCGACGGCGACATGGCCATTATCAGCAAGAGTCGAGAGGTACGACAGCTGGACCTTGCCACTCACTTGCCCGGCCTTCTGCGGGTATGGGAGACGACGCAGATCGAGACTCGCTGGACGGACATCGTCGGTGTGATCGGATCCGGCAAGGGCTTGCTTATGCCGCCGACGTACCTCGACGAGACGCGCGTGCCTCCTGGCATCTGGAACAGCCTGAACGACATCCTCGTCGAGTGCAGCCGGACGGCGAGCCTGCTCGACATCTGCACGAAGGCTTTCCACGATGGCCAGGTCTACCCTGATGATGCCGAGTGCGGGCCCGGATTCGGCGGCCCCAAGAACGTCGTGGTCTTTACCAAGTGGCCTGTCCTGGCCTATCTGGTCCAGCTGTGGTTTGAGACGAAGAGGGACGCTAGATTCCGCACAGCCCTCGTGCACAGCGGCGTGCCGGGAGAAGAACGCCAGAAGATCATCGACTGGTTCCGGGAGTTCAACGAGCCGCGGGCCGGGGCCGTGGGCGAGTACGAGCCCAAGCGCCACACCAAGGTGTTCATCACCACGTACGCGGTCAGCAGCACCGGCCTAGACGCGCTCAAGGTGGCCAACTACTGTGTCCACTTTGGCGTGATCAAGAACGTGAACGAGGAGAGGCAGGCGACCGGCCGGGTCGACCGACAGGGCCAGCCGCTCGAGAGCTTCGTGTACTATTTACAGTCGATGGCCGAGCCCCTCGATCAGCTGACGGCGTGGATGAGAGACAAGAGGAGCGCCCTTTTTGGGGAGGGGGGACTGTTGGAGGAGGTTGTCAGGCTGTTCCAGCCGCAGTGTTAGGTAGTTGCGACGGGATCGCGGTAAGAAGATGATGCGGCCATGCTTGCGGCCATACTTGTGTGAAGCTTTGCTAGATGTTGCTTAAGATGATTAGCTAAATCAAGAATGAACACGGACAGTTGCCACATCCTGTCCCCTATCTGGCATGCCGGTCGACTGCCTTCACTGCCTCGTTTCAAGTTTTAGTCGTGTGCTAATCCTTTCCAACGCTGCTTCTCTTGCTGCTGGCGTTTCTACAACACAGCTCTTGCGGGTACGGCGCGGAGGCACCATATTCGTAGTACATGCCAACATCCCCTGACAGGGGGCCCGACAAGTAAGCCAATCAAATCTTGTTTGACTCAGGTAATGCCCACTCAAGACCCAATCATACGTCCGTTCATCAACGTCATCCAACAACCTCAAAAAGTTTATCCACACTTCAAATAGCCCCAGGGAACGACCAAAGCATGGTTCTACGGTCAACTTATCAATCTTCAAGCATAGGTTGGGGTTAACTACGAGCAGCGTCCTTGGATAGCAACATGTGGCGTGGTGTGGCTGGTCACGTGGCTGATCACTTCGACTCACCTCTCCAGACTGCTGTTGCCCATATCGGCCAGCCCAGCTTTCCAGCTTTCAGCTTCATCTTCTCATCACCAACAATCAACTCACTTCTTCGTTGCGTTTCGCTGCTTGCGAGCCACACAGCATAATTACACATTCGCTTCGTGTTGTTCTCTCTAAAATTTGCTCGGGACTCATCTCGGGACTCATCTTCAGCTATGTCGTATCTCGAAATTTTGGATGTACTTGAAGGGTAGAGGCGAAGTACTCACAGAGTTCAATGAGACAAAAGCACCAGGCAATATTCTAGCTCAGACACGAGAGCTCAGCCATGCAGTTCATCCATTTAAGGTCATTGCAAGAGAATGGTGAAGAGTTCGTCGATGCCCAGCGCAAGGAGGCGCATTAAGAGCTAGTATAATTCGTACACAAATAAGAAGAATGAACTGGTCCTAATCCCTCCAGTACGGGACGTATTGAAGCCCGGCGCAGCCACTAGTAAGCAAGCCTCCCCAATGTGCATCAATTTGCCCAGCAATGAAGACTCCCTCGAGTTCGGATTTGGTTGGGAGACAATTGCTGGAAGCCTGAGACATTGGCGAGACTGTGCTTCTGTAGCTTGGCTAAGATATTCTGATCGTAGGTGCATCGTTGCTTAACCATAGGCTGGGACCAATTGTTGTTGGAAGGGTGGTTTTCGATATGGTCACCAGGAGTATATCTAACGTACTTGGTGCCTTGCCAAATTCTTTCCATGAATCTCAGGAGCCCCAGTTCGGAGTCGTGTTTACTCGGGAGCGTGATCTGGTGCTGTGCATCAAGGTGTCTCCATTCAGAGACCGGCTGCTCGTGGATTTTATGGGTGCCACTGTATGGCAAGCCTGGACTGTCCGCTTGGTGATTCTGCGGCTGGATAAAGGAATCACGTTGAGCAATAGCAGTTCCGAAATCCATACTGGAGGCGTTCATGTGCCTCAAGTCCTCCATGGCTGTATTGTTCGGGGCCGAGTCGGTGCATTCATTTGAAGACTACTGAAGTCAGCACATGCCAGTCGCTGGGGGAATATGGTGGATAGTACATCAGCGGACCGCTGGTCAGCGAACTGAAGGGTGGAATGCTTAGTTCTCCTATGGCGAGCGAGATTACTTTGATACGGGAAATCTTTGGTACAGTGTTCGCATTTGAAGGGACGTTTTTCAGTGTGTTGGAGGATATGGCGAGTGAGATCATCTTGTCGCGTGAAGCTTTTGGGACAGTGTCCGCATACGAAGGGACGCTCTCCAGTGTGTGTGCGGATATGGACATTGAGATGACTTCGTCGCATGAAGCCTTTGCTACAGTGTCCGCATACGAAGGGACGCTCTCCAGTGTGTTGGAGGATATGGCGAGTGAGATCACCTTGTTGCGTGAAGTCTTTGGGACAGTGTCCGCATACGAAGGGACGCTCTCCAGTGTGTTGGCGGATATGGACATCGAGATGACATTGTCGCGTGAAGCCTCTGCTACAGTGTCCGCATTCGAAGGGACACTCTTCAGTGTGTGTGCGGGTATGGGCATTGAGATTACGCTTCCAGGCGAAGGCTTTGTCGCAGCCTGGTTCCAAGCAAGGAAACCGCATTCAATAGTGTCTTCCTATATCTTGTTTTTTCATACGACTCTAAACACGTCGATGTTAGATTCCCACTGCGAAGCAGAGAGCATGAGTGGTCCTGGAACCTGACAAGCTCACCTCGTTGAATGACTGTTGTCAGAGAAGTGAAAGGACGAGCTGTGGACTCGTGAAAACAATGAATGAACCGACGAATGCAAACAAACGCTGAAGGTGTTGAAGAACAAGGCTCGATTTGTTAGGGCCGGGAAACGCGAGCCTTCGAATGCGGCGGAACGAACCACAACGCTCCTTTCGTTGCGTTCATCTGGTCAGGGAAGAATACGGCAGCTGTTTCGATGCAATCCGGGTCCAGAGAAGTGGGAGTGTACCGGCATATGTAAGGGAAAACTGAAAATAGAGACCGGGTGACTTCACGCAAGGAATCTCGACCCTCTAGTGGAGGTGTGCACAGTGTGCTCGCGCTCTTTCATACGATGCTGAGAGAGCATGGGGTTTCATGTCACCATGTGCTCGGCTGGGAACAGTTTGGACCACTTCCAAGGCTAGCGCCCGTTTCGTAAGAAATTGTGCAATGAAAAGCCTGCTAGGGCTGCGGTACACGGGTGGGTGCCGGAAGGGCTGGAGATACAACGGATCGGTAGCGCGGGAGCTCCTGGAACCCCATCCATTGCTGCACGTTCCGGCCAGGATCGAGAGGAACGAAACGTTCAGCGGTCCCCTTGTTCCCAAGGAAAGCGGCGCTACGCCCAGGCTTGGCCACGTGTAGCACCCTGTCCCCAGCGCTCACCTGGGTCGCTCGCAGAAGCCAGGCAAACGCAGCGATTGGGCCAGCCACCCCCGGCCCTGCACCGGCTGAGATTCCCCGCCCGCTCCCCAAATTGAGTGGTGAGCCGCAGAAACTCGACTTTGTGTTCGACAGGTCATTTGCGACAGCTCGATTTGGCTGCATCTCGCGTCCAACCTCACCGATGTCACTAGACTGACCCCAAAGCGTAGGCCTATCAGCAATTGCATGCAAGTTGGATATCGGTTCGCCAGCAAGACAGTGACTACCAATTGACTTTGCCCTCGCACGCCATCCTCCAACCGGACAGACCACTTGCAACAAGCAACAACCCGACTCCCTCAGCCCCATTCCACTCGGCCCCGCTGGCAAGCCGCACTCACCCAAGCACCGACACGTCCTTTCCGCCCAATCCACTTAGACCGCCCTCCATGGCAGCCTTGCCAGTCCCTCAACACTCTTCCGCTCCATCATACACTGCTACCTGACATGATTCTAGCATAGCCTCAGCAGAGCCCGATTGGCCCTGTCCAGAGGTGCATCAACCTGGACACCTTGCGCTTGGCACGTCCAGTGTTGGGCTCTCTTCTGCTTCGCTCTGCAGCCAACGTCGTGCACCTCTTTCCCAAGCATTACAACCATCACTGCTTTTCTCTACCCACTTGCACAGGATTCCGATGCACCATAACTAGTCGTCTTGTCCCAGGATCCGTCCCTTACCTTTTCATTCCGTTGTTCGACATCCGCCCCGAGACCCGCGACAGCGACAAGAGGCATATCTTTGCTTATTCAGCAGGCTCTGGCTAGTTGGGAAGGCAATGTCCGACAATTCAGTCAACCAGCATTTTCGCGGACAGGTCCGCTCGTGGGGTGCCCCCAACAAGCCCAATGGACGCGATGGCGATGCCGACGAGAACTCGCCGCTGCTTGTGAACGGCAACTCGGCGATCGATGAGAACCACGTTGCCAACGGGGACAGTGGCGACAGCAGCAACAAGACACTCCGGTTCCTCTTCAACTCGGTACATACCCCTGGCACCGATAGCCCCAACATCGCCGTTAGGTATGCCTCGCGAGCGTGGCACGTTACCAAGGTGTCGCTCTTGAGCAGTAAGTCGCTGCATTCCTCCGCGCTTCGGGGAAGCAAGCGATGTTGCGCCGCGATTGCTAACAATCCGCTCGTCACAGACTATGTCAACTTTCTTCTTGTTATGGTGCCGCTTGGCGTCGTTGCCGGAAAGCTTCACTGGAGCCCGACTGCCGTCTTCACCATCAACTCCTTCGCCATTATCCCGCTCGCCGCTGTTTTATCGTTTGCAACTAAACAAATCTCGATGACGCTAAGCAAAGCGCTCGGGGGATTGATCAACGCTACCTTTGGAAATGTAGTCGAACTCATCGTCAGTATTGTTGCCTTGAAGGAGGGCCAGATTGAGGTTGTCCAGTCGTCAATGCTCGGCTCCATTCTCTCCAACCTGCTTCTCGTCATGGGCATGTGCTTCTTCTTCGGAGGTATTGTCCACATGCGCGACAGGGTAACCGGCCAGGGCATGGAGCAGAATTTCGGCTCTGCTACGGCGCAAACCACCTGCTCGCTGATGACGCTATCTTCAGCGTCGCTTTTCATCCCTGCTACGGTAAGCACCCAAAGCGCTCACTCACAGCCGCTCGTTGACTAACACTGAGTGACAGCTCTACGCTGTGCTAGGTAAGGTTGATAGTGTTGAGAAGGACCACAGCATTCTAGTCCTTTCCCGCGGTACCGCCATCGTCTTGATGTTACTCTACGTCCTTTACCTCTGGTTCCAACTGCGAACCCACCCCAATCTTTTCGAGGCCGAGGTCCAGTACAATAACGAAGAGGAGGCCGAGGAACCCGAGGAGCCCATCATCGGGCCTATCGCCGCTGCCGTTGTGCTCGTTGTCACCACCGTTCTGGTGGCAATATGCGCCGACTACCTCGTAGAGAGCATCGACCCCATTGTCGAGACCGCCCATATCAGCAGGAACTTCATCGGTCTTATTCCCATTCCCATCATCGGAAATGCGGCAAAACACATCACCGCCGTCCTCATGGCCATCCGAAACAAGATGGACCTCGCCATGGGTGTTGTCATCGGTTCCAGCATCCGGATCGCCCTTCTTGTTACTCCTTTCCTCGTCATCCTTGGATGGGCTGTCCTCGATAAGCCCATGACTCTGCACTTTGAGATGTTTGAGACTGTCGTCTTCGTATTCTCTATGCTGGTGGTTACGTACATTCTACAGGACGGCAAGTCCAATTACCTTGAGGGGGCTATGTTGCTTGGCCTCTACGTTATTATCGCCTTGGCATTTTACATTGGCCCTATCGATGCGCTCAACAAGGCCTTGTCCATTACCCAGCGCTGAATGGGCGACCAGCTGAGAATGACATGCAATAGTTGCACTATGCGACCCAAACCCAACCAGCAGATAAACGAAAGCCTAGAACAGTTATGCATGCGTCTTGGCATCATTGCGTTGCCACGACCACGTCAAACATGGATGTAAATATGAACAGAAGCCAACCGACAAGGATTCCTAGGTGTCAATCACAATTCCTATTTGTATTTCCTGTACGTAGTGTGAACTGTTCAATACTGCTTGGAGTAGATTTGGGGCTAGAATTCGAGAATTCTCTTTGCGAAATGGCTCACTCCTGGCAAAGAGTCTAGTTAGTTGACGAGATCTACTCCCCAGTGTTTCGGTCGCGTAGAACAAGAGCACCAATATGGACTGAGCAAAGAGATATCCGATCCAATATTGCATTCAATTTGGCGTCTTGGTTAGTCGTAAGCCCGCAGTTGCATCATTCAGCTTGAGGATACTGTCGGCGCGTCATGAAGTCGCCCAAGATATTGGCTGCGAACATCGGGTAACCTAAGACCAATTACGAAGGTATAGCATCCGACACGACAAATAGACTTGGCCACAGCACTGTCCAGGGTTTTGAACCTGGGTTCTTCTGCGATTCTGTGGAGGAGTCCACCCCGGCACACTGTAATATGGGCTTATACTATGTGACGTCGCTCTGACAGCTTGGGGCTTTGCAAAAACTGCCAGATGAAATTGCGAAGGATCACCAGCCAACCTTAGGCACATCGCCGGACACGCAACCCTTGGTGATTAGGCGCATGTAGCGCACTTTTGCCAATGAAAACCACCGCAATCAATGAGCTTCAGCTTCTCTCGTAGGCCATATGTCTGTGTGCTAGATGCAGCAAATGCTGTCCACTCCATTTCTCCATACTACGTAGTATCTTGACATGGAGCAACTACTCGTATTCGCCCATATCTGACGGAGTGGCCGAACTACCATATACCCCTATTTCGGCTGAGACGAGACCTGGCAGCCCTTCTCCACGCAGGGGAGGCGGCCGTGAGGCGAACTTACCCCTTCACAACTTTGAAAACTCAGACAATCCCACTTTAGCTAGGGTTTGGACTTGTAAATGTCAAGCTTCTGGAGCAAGAAAAACCAGTCACCCTAACGCTAGTGTCTTCTGGTGACCTTGATGGGCCAGTCTTTGGCGCTGACTCCGTTTGACAGACCACAGCCTTCTCAAGGGGGCATTAATTTCAAGTCATCGGATGTGCTGCCATTAGACACTGTGATAATTGACTTATGTTGTAAGCAAGTTGACAGGGTCCCCGTCTTTCTAGCTGAATTTTCACGCAAGGGATTGGTGTGAGTGGAGGCGGTACCCAGAGATGCCACATTCTCCCTAGACCACAGATGGACTGCTGCAGATATGATGGCGTGAAAGACATCAGACATAAAAGGGGTAAAAGTCCAGGGGGCGGGAACTTAACATAAGTTGGTCACAGCCTCATGTCAATAGCCAGTCTCGCCTTTTCGATGAACCAAATTCATTCTCAAAGACCCTTCGCCTTCGTCGTCGATCGATGCCACCAGATACCCATAACAATATGGCTTCCAGATTCGAGAAGCAGACCCCCGTACATAGGTCATCAGTCAGGTTGCCAGGAATCGAAGCACTATTTCCCAAGCAGTTACTGAGAAACACCGCACCACATCCAGATGGGTCACTGCGGCAACCTCTTATTGATCATGATCAAAATTCTTTTACAACGAGTGCTGATCCAGCATCGATTGGGACGACCACCCCTATAAACCAACCTCGGATCACTCAAAGGAATGTGCGTTCTACCGAGAATTCTGTTCCTCCGATCATGACTTTAGGCTCCTCTCAAACCTCAAAAGAGTCTCTGGTTGCGGAAACTAGAACTTCGGACTATGTTGGGTTTGTTACGATGTTGAAACTGGGCGAGCCCAAACTCTTGCGACCAGAGATTCAAAAGTACCTTGAACGATGTCTACAAGGACCTGACCAGGAGTCAGTCGAAAGCTTTTCGGAGGCACTTTTACGCATCGTCCTACCCAGAGTCAGCAGTGAATGTCTCTTAAGGAGCCTGGCGGACTATCGGCCTTCCCTCCTGAACGTAAGTTTCCTGTGACGGGGTCCAAAACTCGCGATAACGTTCTGCAGCATAGTAAGAACACAGGTTTAGATTTACCCGTCACTGGTGGAAGTGGCGGGGTGATTAACACCACTCAGCTTTTCCACCAGTCCGCTCGCCTGAGTAGCTCGAAACAAACCACGCCCAACGAGCCCCAGCGTGATTCTAGCTGGGTCGCAAACGGCACGGTCGTTGCATCACCTGTCGGAATCAAGCCTCTGACCGAGAGAGCCCCTCGTGTCTACATCGATTTGACTGACAGCGACGATAGCCCATACCCGAAACATTCCTTGCTTGCGGCTGCAAGTATGCAACCATCCCACGTTGTAGCGTCCATTACCCCAGTCAGTTTGTCTATAGGACGTCCTTCTCAACACCAACTTGCGCAAGTGAAATGGGGCAACCAGGGAGGAAAAGGGGGTTTAGAGAAGAAGGACTGTGGGATACACAGGCAAGACTTGATACTTGTCGAGCCATTTGCACCCAGCTTACCAAAACGCAGGCTGAAGAGGCGGCGACCTGACTGGGCAACTGAGAGGAATCAATCTCAGGTGACACGCACGCCAGGCGATGCAACGCATGGGGACCGAAATGAATCAAGCAAAGGGTATGATGCCAGGTAGAAAAAGTATACGACAGTCACACGACAAATCCCAAAGTTTGTGACGGTAAGGCTTTCCTTTTTGAAAACTTGCCGGCCAACATGTACCGCGATGTTGGAAGGTCTGATTGCTATCAACTGAAGAATGGCGTGCTGTTTCGATTCGAAACCTCATTGTGTGGAACCTCAGGTAGTTAGGCATGGAATTAAGAGACTGAGGTTGGACATGCACGTTCTAATTGGCTACAAGCCAATGGCCTGGAATGAGTGCTACGAAGCATCTGGCGCGGGCCGATGTAATTGCCGCGCAGGTACGGCACTATTTGATACTTAGTCATCCGTCCCCACTCTTCGAGCTGTGGCGCTGCTCAAGGACTGGCCATGGAGTGTGCCTGCACAGGTACCGTCTACTTTATCCAGCTGTTGCCCAAACACGTACTGGAGGTAGCATTCCCAGCATGTCGTTCGGCTAAGCAAAAGCCAGTCGACATGCGTTGAAAAATGAACTCCTGTGGGCTTGCGGCATCACTCCTATGGCTGGGATTTCTGGAAATTAACTAGCAAGTTCATGTGCGGAAGCAACAGCCGGAACTACTCTGGTGCTGAATTGAACAAACCTCCCGAACCTTCCAGGAAATACCAGGGAGAGAATTTACGCAAGGGTTGGGTAGGTTTTCGTGGCTCGGGACGTTTTACGGTAATTGGTGATCCGCTGCAGACCACCCCTTGCACAAGGCAACAGTTACTGTTAGCCACCATTCGGCATCCTTCACCACCTTTAACCCGCGCTACGACCAAGCTGAGGCAAGGAATAGGAGAATGGCTAGCGAGGGGCAAGATGAAGATTGTTTGGGGGCTGTGCACTCACTAGGAAGCGTTGGTGATCCCCGTGGTTTCTCTTTTAATCTGTGCTAATTGCTTTAGCAAATTGCTCAACAAGCCGAAAACCAGTTTCACGAGAGTTCCACGGGGAAGCCGAGCGATGAAGGACCCGTACTTATGGGTGATTGGCCAAGATACGAAGTCACTTATCATCTTGCATATCCCCCTGTGATTTGAAGAGGCGCTTGAGCGTCTACGTAGCGTCTAGATGAACTTTCGCGTCTCCGTGATCCAAGAAGAAGATAGTGACCCTCAAAGACCCGGGAGGTCCTTAGTAGGTAGACGGTACGTAGCTCCAACAGCAAGAAATATCTTATAAATGAAACTTGACTCGGGAATTAGCCTGGAGCCCTGTCTAGACATGCTCGTCCTGATTTCTCACGAACGTGCATGTAGGGACCAGTCTTCAATACGGTATCTTGCTCTGGTATTCGGGAGTCAAAATCCCTGGTCACATGTCACACTAACGGCTGTATGTTTCCCTGTCTTCCTTGGCACGTGGCAGAGTGAGGAAGTTCAAAACAGTACCCTGAGGCAAAGAGACTGGTCAATGGTTGATTTGAATCAGACAAAGACCCCTGACTGAAAGAGGAGTTCCTCGAAGTAGGCCCCGAGGCCGGTAACGACTGTCTATCAGGCGTCAGTATGAACATCTGTACCTCTAATAGATAAAGAGTCAAGTTTCACACTAACGGCTGTATGGTAGTTGAATAAGTTCCCTTGTGCGATGTTAAAAACGATTGGTAACGATCCTCGGAAGACGAAAGTAAACCATGAAGGGAAATGCACGCATAATTTGGGACAAGCCGTATGAATGGTTTATCAAGAATCCATGGCTTAACCACCATGAAACATTCAGGGGTACAGTTTCTCAGTATAATGCTTTGAAGAAAGACAAGATTTTGAGCGTTATAGTGCAGGGAGGACAAAGTAGATATTCATCGTTTCCAACTTGACTCATGATAATTGTAGAAGATTGTATTGGATTCCTGATCATACGTCTACAGCCTCTGCCGACCACTGACACGAACTACAACCGATGTGCTTGACGGTCATCGAGCCTTGGGGGGAAACGCCCAACTCTTGACAGACTCTAGAGTCTCCCCCGTGCACGAGGAGCTCGTTGACGGAGCTTGGAGGTGATCTGATAAACATTTGAAGGTCCTTAACAAACCGAGCTGCAATGGAAACCAGTCGCAACCTTTCGAAGTTGGCCAAGGATTCGATAAGCTGTAGATTTTCGGGGGGGCTTCCAATTCCAATGACAAGCTCTAGCTCTTCGAGCTGATGTTTTAGCGGCTCGAATGCTGTCAACACATCTTTCGGCGTAGCAACTTGCTCACGGTATTCATTGTAAAGTTGCTCCATGATAAAGTCGAAGCTGTACTTGAAAGCGCAGAGTTTTTGAAGTGTGCCCAAGTATTTCATCTCAATCGTGAAAAGGCAAGAATTGTTGAACTTGAACCTTTTGATGTTTGGCAAATTCAGATTTTCTATGCCTCGTAGTAGCCAGCCATCGCCGACGCATTTGGTGAATTCGACAGTTTCTAGGTTGGATGCTGCATCGAAAAGCGACCGACCATCGGATAGGTGAAGCGGCGGTAGCTCAAACTCCAGATTGACAATCTTCAACATGGGCAACGTTTCCAGGTTCAGCTGCTTAAAGTATACGCCGAGACCGCAGAGGTGGAGTGATGCTTTTTCAATACAAGGTAGCAGACTAAGGAGGCGATCCACCAGAGACCCATCGTCGTACTCGTTGGGTTCAGTGCCATCCATGTTCGTGTAAGGGTCGTCTTGATCGGTCTTAACGACGAGAACTTTCAGTTCTGTAATAGATATCGAGTTATCTTCGACAGACTTGATGATGTTCGTCAAATCATTATGTACACAGTTGACCTCCAGTACCGCAGATGACTGAAGTGTGTCTGCCACATTGGGTGGCTCGTGAATGTTCTATCGGAGGTTAGTAATAGATCATTCAGCGTTTTCGATCCTTCTGGCTGACCTACATTTGGCTTTTGTTCATGATCCATGGGTAATAGGCGCTTGTGTTCCACAATCAGGTAAATAGGTGCGACCGAAAACAGAATGATGGCAGAATGAATGGGGAGGATGACTGGGCAGGATGGAGCTACATCTAGTGAAGAGTTCGGTGTGTTTATATATTATTTCAAAGCTACCGCTACAGGGCTGACATTCGGCGCTACGCGTGCAGGACAAAACAACAGCCGTCGCTCCGTAACGACTTCTGTTTGGTCCCTTGAGTTAGGTTCCTCGAAGTCTCCCTGAATGACACCTCTTGGTATTTGCTCTGGGATGAATACGGGTGTAAATGGCTACCAAACTAGTCCTGACTGCTAGTAACAGCCAGGAGAAAGGACCCGGTGGCAATTATTGATGCAGTGACTGCTTTAGGCGGTGATAAAATGCACGGCGGCGCATGTGGCGCCAACCTGCATGTGACCTGAATGGTCGCCTTGAATCGCTTGAGCTGCTCGCTTGCACCGCAGCGTCCCACCATCTAACTGACTGGACTCTAATCCCTACTTGTGTGGAGGCCATTTTCCAGTCTCGGAGCCAGGTTGTGATCCGCGGAAAGGGGTGCGATCTCGCCAAGGCTTCCAGGCCTCTCGTCGTATTCAATGCAGTAACTAGTCACAGTTGATTGCATCGAAGTTTCTACCTACATGCCCCCTAGAGAGGGGATCCCAGCACACCGAATATAAGGTATTGGCGCCCAGCACCGACCGGCCGAATCTATATCGCTCGATCGCCGCGTGAACGGACTGGAACTTGACATCAATGATTGTTTTTGTGAGGTACCGGCACTTCTTAATAATCGGCAGGAGTGGGAAAGTCAAATGAAACTGAAGAGCGTTTCCTAGGGGCGCACGGAATCTAGATGGTCACATCAACGAGAGGCAGGCGGGCGCAATCCTGCAGAACGGTTCCTGCCAGGCTTAGTGTCTGCTATGGTGAGAAGGAAATTGACGAGGGTGAACGCTCTTCGGGATTATTATAGCACAGCCGGGGTGGGTCTAGCAGTTCTGCCTGATGACACGACTAAAGGTTATTAGGCCCGGCTTCCTTGCGTGTTCTGTCTCCTGGTGCAGGAATCCCGGTAACGTTTTCTTTTTCTGTGAACGTGTCATTGCACCGCATATCAAGGGCCGCTAGCACTGGGTAGTGGCTGGCGCCAAGGGACCGACATGGCTGCGAGGCGGGCACGAACTGCTGGGAGCTATTGCCAGCCGGGCGAGCATCCAGAGGCACACCACATGGAAGAGTCCGTCCGACCAGGGACGTGAAGCGAATCACCTCGGCGCGTCGAGAGTGAACGTCGCCTTGAAACACTGCAACCTTGCCGAGTAGCTCGACGTCAAGCACGTGGGGCGCTCATTAAACTCTTCTTGGACACTGTCTAGGAAGTGCATGTTCGCCTCATTTTGCCCTTCTCGGAAATATCGCAGCGGCACACCGCGCCGGCGAGCTCGGGCTCTGCGGCCGCGAGTGGCTCATGTACCGCATCCATTGACCTATTGCGGTCCAGTCCGATGGCCTTGTATACTGATAGTTGTTCTCAGTGGCTTGCGATTAACTCTGCAGTGTTCGGTATGAGCAGGTGAGCGCCACTGCAATGGTTTCAATGATTGAGTGCTCCGGCAATCTTCCAACGACCTGATTAACTTACTGGAACTCTGCCAGCCCAGCACCACCATGAAGAACGGTGATTGCGGCATTATGTTCCTTCTCGTTATAGTATCATTCGCCGAAGTAGGGTCTCTCTATGGTTGGTTAATTCTCAAGCTTAAGGTGCTTCTTAGCTTCGGGAGAATGACCGACGAAGTCTTCCAACCTTCTGCGCTCCCACAAACGGCACGGTAAGCTGCATTCGTATGTCACTCGATGCTTTCGGCTAGCACTGGCGGTCTTGGCAGTAACCTGGACTCCAAGAACGTTTGGTAGAATGGTGTGCGGTACTTGTTTGATCCTTGGCACAAGAACATCAAACTGCATCGATAGTTTCATGCAAGAGTCCTCTTCCGAGTCGTCACCATCAGCAAGGATAGTCTCGCAGGCATGATGTACACCAAAAAGCAAACACCATAAGGTGCCTCGAAGTGAGGCAACTACGTAACCTTAGCATCAGCGGATACCCCGAAGCGCCCTTCACCGCCGGTCTCCAGACCTGCGCGAGCATCACGCGGTAGTAGTCAAAATACTTAAGGACGCCCTCAGCCAACCTTATTGCCAGGTGCAGCTTCCTCTTTCTTCTACACTCCGTCACCAAGTTTTCTGCTCAACCACACTCAATAAACTCGAACATTTCATGGATACCGACGACTCTCCATCCATGGACATTGAGAGGGCCAAGGTAAGCTCAAGAGCAGATAATGCAGACGATATATTCTGATCTTTTCTAGCAGAGTACTCTTGAGCAGGGTCGACGACCGGAGCGCCTACAAATTGACGCAGGCAAACCGGGATGGATTGCAGTCTGTCGAAAAATTGTTGATAACCCGACGTTTGCTAAGGATGTTCACGTCCTTGAGCTAAACGTTGGATCAATTGAACTCGTTGTCGAGGAGGAGGACATTGCGTTCCTCATCCAAAACTTGTCTTTGACTCAAGTCCCGTCCACTTTGTCTTACGAAGACGACTGCGATGCCAGTTGGGAACTGGTTATCATGACTTTCTTCCTTTCTATGCTACCAGGGCTTACTGAAGCCCACCTTCGCCTCTCTGGCAGCTTCGATAACCGCTACTTCCAATATTTTGGACCGAACGACTTGCGCACTTTGAAAATCCTAAGTCTGGAGTACTTGTGGAGTAACCGCGTAATCGACCTCGAGGACTGTTTCCGGCTTTCTGAAGCTGCCCCTAACATCGAAAAGATCAAGACGAAGGGATGCGGTTGCAATACTTGGACGGACGATAAATCGACCTCAAACGTAAGAGAGCTCCGATTCATCAATGCCAGCCTGTACCGCGATGAAATGAATTTCTTCAATCGATGCCCCCAGCTCCACATTCTCTATTACAGCTTCGACTTTGCCTTGGAAAGATTCGTATTCGATGGCCAATTCCAGAATACACCAACCGGTGGCCCAGTAGACCTATTGGAAGCTGTCCGACCCTTGAGAGCCCAGCTCAAAGAATTGAGCCTCGGTGTGGGTAAAGGCAGTCCCCATGACGATCTGGTTCGAATTGACTCTTTGGCCGACTTTAACGTTTTGAAAGTCGTCTCTATTGCCGTGGAATTTATCTCTGACATTCCTCCCTTCTTTGCATCACTTCCAGGCTCCGTCACCGATCTCACCGTGGTCGGGCATGAAATCAAAGTTTGTGAGGCGTTTCAACATCTCACCCGGGAACGTTCACTTGCTGTCAAGCATGTCGGCTGCAAGTCAGATCAGTGTGTTTCGCGGGAACTGTCAGTTTTGGAACTGTGAGCTGAGTTTAAGCATTACAGAACAGTTGGCCGCAGGAGCCGTTATAGAAGAGCTAAATGTCACTTTCACCTATGTGAATTAAATCCTCACGAGTCTGTTTATATATTCATTTCTTCATGACTTGGTTTACCAGGACCTTGTTTTAGAAAAAGGCTGCACCTCTGCGACGATCCCCGGTGCTGCCATCTGGCACCACGCAGGAGTCCAGTTCCAGCGCTTGTCGATTGTACACCTCAAAGCTCTCATACTTGGTAGCTGCACCACACTACTTCAACAACCGTTCGTTCGCTCAATATCTCCACTCCTGTGGCTTTCCCTTCTGAGCACCATGGTGGTTAAAATCTAAACCCAAGCCAGGGTGCTCGCTTTAAGAGACGGAACCTCGTGGGGGCTAGCCCGGCGAAAGCATTTCGAGGGAACTGCGAAGCGCGGCTGCTCGTGTTCTTAGTCTGGTGCGGGTTGACCGGTTTTCTGAGGTCGCAATGCTTGCATGGCAAGGGCCCTGATTCAACAGTGTGGACGAGGACGAAGATATGTTTTTTTGGGTCTCGGGCAACACAAGTGAACCATTCTTGTGACCTGTGGCCACTGAGAAGGCGTCATGACCGCTGGCTAGAAGAGAGGGAAAAAGACGTGGAAACCACACTTACCTCCAACGCTGTCTGAGCAGGGTGATGCGTACACGGTTAGATAGAACTAGTGATTCTCAGACCTAATCCGTCATAAAATTTGAAAAAGGTTGAGTATTGACGGAGAAATAGTGAAAAGAGTGGTTCTGACAATCATAATAGCCACTGGGGATGAAGTACGGTAATGACTGTGTGTATTCTTCTGTAGCGACTGAATAATGATACGGATCTGATAATGATGATGGGAATGCGTTGCTGCCGCCCTCCCTCTGTAATGACTGTGACGAACCTCCATTTTTATGTCCAGCCGCCGGACCCTTGTGTATTTTGGGGTGTCTGGCTGCTAATCCACCCCATTCCATCACGTCACCCGCTGAGATCCGATATTGATGTTGTTGCCAGTGGTAGATGAAGTAGGAGTGCTGGGCCCGGAAGACATCTCAACCGGAATATCCCGCGGCCTGGCTTCCGGCGGAAGTTGAATTGGGGAGCTGTGTCGAGGTGGGAAGTACCAGAGACTGAGACTGAGCTTCCAAAGACGGATCCGTCGTATCATACGAGGACCGGGGTATCCATGGGGCTTCTGGTAGTGGAAATTTTAAAAGATGCTGCTGAACCGTATCATCATGGCACTGTTGCAGCTCTTCCAGTCTGGTTTTAAAGTGTTGTTTACATTCGGCCCCACGACGACTTCTTAATTCGGCGTCGTACATGTTCATACGGTTTCTAACAGACTCTGGAATGTCCATCTCTTCCGAATTCTTCATATCGAGGTCCAAATCGTCGAATAAGTGTGCTCTCTTGTCACGTTCGGACTTACGTAGATGGTCTTGCTCTGTTTTGAACGAACTCTCGATGTTGTCAAGCTCCTCGAGCCAGGTCTGGCGTTTTTGTTCCAAAGTAGACATGGTAAAGGATAAAGCTAGTGACAAGCCACTGTCGAAGTGAAGCGGCACTGTTGAACAAAGTGAGGGGTGATTGATCCTTTACCAGAGGCAGTCTCGATCAAGGAGTATGTTTTTGGGTTGGTCTGGGTATTCGTTCTCAGAACTAGCACGGAGATCATGCCGAAGTTCGAACAAGTGTAGGAATATGAATGCTCTAGTGTCGAGAAGTTGATGAGGAAAAGAAGAAGTTGCTTTAAGTGCGGGAAAAAGGCAGCCAGCAGCCAAGTTATCTATTTTATACCCAAGCCCTGAACACTGCCGCCAGGGATCTGGCAGAGTGATTTGTCTCGGGGGTGAAGGTTCATGCACCCAGCCTCTTCGACAAGGATGCCGAACCACGTACCTCCTTACTGAATCCATGTCGCCCATGGTCCTTCTACCACAGCGGGCAAGAAGTCCGATGGTGTAGACTTGGGCCGGCCGCGGGCGTCTGCAACTCTTCCCCGTTACAAGTCCCAAGGCCAAGGGGCCCCATTCGCAACCTTCGGACGTCTTTCCCGTTTTCCTCCAAGTCCCCGAGTTTCCGAGGCCCTGATTCCATCCAGCCACCTCCTGGCAACGCCGTCAGTCCCGTCCGTTCATGGAGGATATCTTGGCCTCACACCATGAGCTCTGCACCATAATCTGGCGAGTCAGTCGTCACGGTGGCGGAGCATGTCTAATTCTGAGATATCCACGTCGCCAATGAAACATCCAAGTATCCTTTCCTACTCTTACTGCGGAAGAACATGGAACACTCTTCTAACGTCTTGTTGGTATCCTGCTACTCAACTTCTTGGTCCGCCTCCAGCACTAGCACGTAGCAATTCGGTCTCAGAGGCAGGACCACCCAGCCAAGGTTGACTGGGCTTTAGCAGGAGGTGGAAAACGATGACGACAAAAGCGACGGTGCATGTCCGACCAAGCGGCCCAACGAGGATGTTTGCGTGGAGAAAATAACCCACATAGCCTCACATAGGGTGTGGAGGGACGATCGTACGATGTAGCAGCAATAGCTCGTCTATTGTTGTGAAGTGATGTGTGTGAAGTGGAAGTCTGGCCAGCTAGTCTGGCAGACTGAAAGTGAAGTGGGCAGGCTCGAGGCTGACTAACGGAGGTGAAAGTGGGTCACGTGACCCACGAGCCTCAACATAGGGAGATCCAGCTTAGATACAGCCAATCATACTATCGACCTGTTACGTCTTTCGTCCGTGTCCTTAGCTGCGCCCGTTACCAAACACTGTGGTCATCATCTTGCTTTGACAACTGCGCCCTGCACATCTTCCCTCGTCCGAACATTTGAATACAACGCCATCACAATTACTGACGAACAACATCGCAATGCCTTGTGACTTGAGAAATACAGTAATCAAAACTTTGAATAAGGAGAAAAGGCTGGTTTAAGTCCCAGTGTGGTCATTTTTTGCGTCCTTTTTCTTCTGACCAGAACGACTATACGAGCGGGTTATCACTGGCGTTACGCGACCGCAGTTCCTGTCACACCTTCCGACACGTGACCAATCCATTCTCTCATTTGCAGCTGACTCTTCCCGGTGAGCATAATCCGGGAGACTTTCTTAACGGGAGGCTTTTCAACAGACGGCTTGCCCGCCGTCAGTCTAAGTGGGGGTGGCGCAGGTGAGCCACATAGAGGGGGTGGCGCTCGCGACTGGCTAATCAACGCTGACTTCCACACGTCAATTGCTAAGCTTGTGTGTTCGGACGCTCAAAGGCCATCGACTTTGAGATGCGCGAAATGTTCGCTACTTCGCTAGGGCTAGGGAAGCTTGAAAATACAGTGATACATACAGTACAGTAATCTTAGTCGCTGTTGCGCATTAGTAACTAGTCAGTATTCTCAGAAGCGGTACGTCACGTGGATATCACGTGCCGTACTTCACCCACGGTGATCCAGATATCACCAGAGGGCAGAGGTGGAAGGAAACTGAAGAGAGATTTGGTGACGGGTGGAGGAGTTAATTGGTCTCCAGAGATCAGAGGCGGAAGGTGGAAAGGGACGATGACAACTCCAACCTTTCTGCTGACGGCAGTGCAAGGGAAGGTCCCTACAAATTCGAGTCAGCGCCCATCCAGTGTGAGGTAGGTGAAGGTGAGGCGGAGGTCTTGTCGTAGAGCTGCATCCAAGTGATAAGAGTAACAACATCCTATATTGTGTCTTTCCCACTTGAAACCGTAAAGCTGAAGCATTGTGTTTGTTTTCGATAAGATTTGAGATTCATGCGTTTGCAGCTAGGTTATAAGGTAACCTGCTAATAGCTAAGTCTAGCTCATCATACAACACACACGTCACGTATACCCCGCGCACCCATGATGGCTATTTACTACCTTAATGGTTAAGGGGGATGAAGGTGACCACCGTTGGAATGTTCTGTGGCATGATCGAGTCCCGTCTGTCCTCAACAATCTCTACCAGCCACTGCAAGTCTCCCCAAGCTTGTTCCACAGAGCTGCCAATGCTGATTTTGTTCAAGCCGGAACCGCCCCGCATCTCAGCTTCGTCCATGTCCTCGTTGTTCTCCATAGCAGCACTCGATCTAGCTGTATCGACAATGAAGCCAAAGCCGAAGAAGATAGCAAACATACTATCATCCTCATCGATCGTGTATCTGACGTCAACTGGCTCGATATTCGGGGCATTCAGGATAGGCCCATTGTGCTCGAGGATGAATTCGTTGTGCTCGAGGAATGCTCTGTTGCGTTGAAGAATAGACCCGTTATGCTCGTTGGCCCACTTAATACCGCTCTCCAGCCGGTCCATGAAGAATTCGATGTAGAGGTCTGCCATAGACCTGCCATCTGCGTCGGAAGTTGTGAAGGTAACAACCCTCGAGCGCAACAGCTGTCGGACACCAAGACCGGTGCTCAGGTTCAACTGCAAGACCAAGCATCCCGGATCATTCTCTTCGCCCATTTGGTCGAAGAAGCTCAGACGGTCCATCAGATAGATTTGACGGGCAGACCAGTGCTTTTCAAGCGTAAAGCCGCCAGTCAAGATGAACGAGATGGTTTCGGTATGAGGATGTAGCTCGAGGAGGGACCTGATGACATCCTCGTGAGCTGAATCGGGGCTGGTGAATATGACCTTGTGGGTGGTGTTGAAGGGGGCCTTGGCCACAAGGACGGTGTCGTTAACGATGGAAGCCACATCCTTATCGTCGAAATCCGCTCCTGCCACGAAAGTACGGAGGCGGGCGGCTTCGGCGATGGTGGCGCTGGCGGGTGTCTGGGTGGCCATGATTGGCAGGAAAGCTTCTGCTAAAGTAGACGAGGTTAGACAGAAATAAAGAGGATAGAGAGGGGAAGAGAGATCCCACATACCTTTGGGCGGGTTTTTTTGTTTTGAAGGAAAGAAAATTGGTGGTGTACGTAGTTTGATTTTCTCGTCCGGCTAAGGAGTAGCAAGTGCGAGATTAGCGAAAATGGGACCTTCGAACGGAAGGAACAGGGCTTGCAGTACCTACCTTAACAGGCAAAGAAAAGAAAGAGGAAGGATGATGATGAGCAGGCTGTTGGCGTAGGAGACTAAGAGGGAAAGTTGTTGAAAAACGGATGGTTGAGGCTGAGGTTGATTGTGGATGTGTGTGTTTTCGGCTCATTGTGTGAGGTGAAGTGAAGGAAGCGAAGCTTAATACAAGGTGTTATAGCTGCTCAAGCAACCAACAGTGAAGTCCCCTTTGAAAAGAATCATAATGTCCTCGTTCTGTCAATCACCAGCAATCGTCATTGGTCTGACCGTGCCATCATCCTCATCTCCATCATCCTTATTATCATCGCCCCATCCGTCTCCATCACCAGCTGCGACATTCGAGTTGGTCCAATCGTTTCCGTCGCCCGCCCCAGCTCCGGCGTTCCAGTCGTCTGTACCGGTGCCAGCGCCTTCATCCTTAGACGTGACGTCGGTGGTATCCCGCATGGTGTTGTCAGGTGCGAGGTCATCAATGTCCTTGCCGTAACCCTTGGTGACGAATGGAAGGTCCTTGGTCGTGTCGCCGGCAGAGAGGATGTTGTATATGACATGCATCTGTTGTCGAATGTTGTTGTCAGGTACCAGCTTCTTCTCAATGGGTTCGTCATTGAAGGTGTTGGCCAGGATGTCCGCGCGAGTACGTCGAGCGCCCAGCTTGAGAGCGGCCGCGTCCGCTGCGGTGTCAGTGTTGCCAGGAGTGATCGAGGGGTTGGCGTCGACCTTCTTGTCGGTGCGCAGCTTGAAAATCGGCTTGCATTTGAAACCTTGTGGGCAGTAGCGGGCGTCGTGATTCTCATTGCATCCCTTGTTGGGGCACTTGTATTGAGACTTACAAGTGGCCCAGAGATGGTTAGGTCCTCCGCACTTAGTGCACAGCATGGTCCAACCTTTCTTGCGGTAGGAAGTGTCCTGGACGGCGTTGTGCTGAAGGTGCCAATTGAAGTAGCTAATGACGTGGTTGATCTTGGCGGCGTTGGCGATAGACTTAAAGTTCCTCTTCTTCCACTCTTTGACGTTAAGGAGGGTAATCATCGCTCCGCGGGCACGAGTGGTAGCGACGGCCATACGAGGGGTCATAGGAATGAAACCCAGTTTCTCAGATCGGACGGTGTCCAGGATGACGATGTCAGCTTCAGCGCTCATGGAGTCGTCGATCGTACGGAAGATGACGTGCTGCTTGGTGTAGTCGTCGACCTTATAATTGTCCCAGTCGTTAACATATGCAGAGAGTTGCGCAGTGTAGGGAGTGATGACCATGATGTTTCCCTGTTCCTCAAGGCGTGTAGTGCAGGGGAAACCGTGACGGAAGAGTCGGAAGATAAGATCAAAGGTATAGTTGCGGTTTGCATCATTCGAGTAGCTGGGTGAAGAATCTCTCTCCTCGCCTTCGCCAACGTTGACGACGTAGGAGTTGACCGTTGAGTCAGGCAGACGAAGGACCTTGTTGACGGTGTCGCGAAAAAGGTCGACTAAGGGGCCCGAATAGTATCGAATGTTCATCTGGTTGTTGTAGATGTTTACCTTGGTCCATTGCGCGATGGCGCCAATGTTGCGACGGTTGATGTGGATGTGGTCCACCGCGCGGCCAACCTTCTCCACACGACGCAGGAGGGACATGGTGCGCTGCGGGCCAAACGTCGACTGCCACTTGTGACCTTCTTCGCCCTGACCGTTGTTGTCCAAGCTCTTTGACATCGGTCGGAATTGTCTAGTGTCTCCCATGAGGACGACAAGTTTGAAGTCGTCAAAGGTGGCGATGGGAATCCAGGCCTGAGCCTCGGGCATTCGACCGGCCTCATCCACGAAGATCGCGTCGGGGTTCCACTTGCCGATGTCGTTGCCGACAAACTTTGAACATCCGCCAATCTGTCCCAAGGCGACAGGTGTGCCAACCAAGATGTCAACCCTTTGGAGTGTAGCAGCGATGAGGTTGTAAGCTGAGTTTTCGAACTCCTTGGTGAGGTGGTCGCTGGGGTCGCTGTAGGTGCGGTAGTCGATGATGTCTGCAAAGGCGGGGCTTTCGGTGGCGAGCTTGATGGCCATATGGACCAGAGAGTCAGCGCGCCAGAGAGGACTGCTTGCGTCACGTCGACGTGCATGCTGCTGGATGGTCTCAGAAACAGCTCGGGAGATCATCGACACATCCTGACCCAGGTCGCCCTCAGGTGCGTCCCAATGATCGTAACGACCCGCGATGCCTGTCATCATACGTCTGATGGTGTGCACGCGAGCGATGACGACGTCCGGGCTTGGGATCGCCGCAGCAAGCTTTGACGCCACATCGTCACAGATTTCGTTGCTGTGAGCGGTCCAGATTATCTTCGAGTCCTCGCCCACGGCGAGAAGAGTTGCCATGCGAAGACCGAATGTCGTTTTGCCTGAGCCTGGGCCACCGGTGTAGACCATCATTCCCGCCGGAAGCGATGACAAAGACTTGTAGAGCCCAGCGTACGGAGAGGGCTCCTCCTCCTGTAAGTGTCGAAGAGAGGGGAAGGTCGTCAGCATGTCCTTTGCCTTTGTGTCTGCAAATGTACCAGTGTACTGCCAAAGGTCGTATTGGATAGTTCCCTCCTTGGCCAAGACCGTCTTGGTGATCGCTGCCATCTCTGCCTTCGTTGCGGTCTCGTCAGGCTCCATTGAGATGGTGATGCTGACCGTGCCGCTGTTGGTGGAGATAATGTTGTCCCACGTTCCGGTCATCTCGATGTTAGGAACTTCAAGGCGCATCGGAGGTGAAGTGTATGAAGTGGAGTTGAGACGACTAAGTACGCTGTAGAGACAGGTGCATGCATAGGAGCTTTAATTCGGACGCCGAACCAACGTGGAGGGTCGATGTCGCGAGCTGGCATCTGCAAGTCGGCGTCAAAGATTGTCATGAGTTGCTCGTGCCAAGCGGTCTGATCTTCGCGCACTGGAAAGAAGTGGGACAGATAGTCCATTGCAAGAACAAGGCGGGCCTGATTATCGTCGATGTCGTCAGGCAAGGCTAACTCGTCGCGCACGTCGGTAGGCAGAAGTATAGGCAGGCTGGATGCAATTTTGGAGGCAAGGGAGGCACAGGGTGAGAGTGTGAAGAGAGAGAGGGTGATGTTCGTTGGGGTTCTGATGAGAGATGTGCAATGGTTGAGATGGGGCTTTTAAGGGCTCCTCTGACTTCTGTTCCTTCCTGGGGGTCTGGCGTGTCCTGATGGGATTCTATTGCAACCGTGAGAGGCGGCGCTATGGAAGGTGGTACCACGGGTTCTGTCTTTCTGTGTTGTGATAGAGGTGGTGACGATAGGCATCGATAAGGTAACGGGCAGCAAATGAATAGATTGCCATTTTTCAAGGCTGGGCTGTGCGGGTCGGCTTCAGCGGTAGGTTTGGTTGTGGCGAAAGGCGAAGGAGCCACAGAGGGTTGTTGTTGTTGTTGTCGTCATTCAGCCACAGGCGGTTGATGTATCTCTTTAGAGGCGGAAGGAGCTTCAAAGGTGGAAGGAGCTGAACATGTCCCACGTGAAATCATCTCTTCGTGTCCCACGGAATAGATCCTAGGTTTTGTGTCGGATGAAGCGGAGGGGTATCTCGAGCCTAATGGTGCTTCTGAAAGGGATAAAGGTGCTTCCAAAGGCTTTGCAGCCGCTGGTGCCTCAGTTGCAGACGAGTCGGAGGCTGTCCCCTCAACCACCGATTTCTTGATGAATTGAGCGGTGATCGGATCGTGGGAGGGCCATAGCCTTCTTTCGAGTGCCTGCCATGACGGGCCACGGTAGTTATTCTTCAGAGAGAGGGTAATTTCTGTTGATTGCTGCTAAAGGTGGAGGGTATCCACCGAGGTCGATTACTCGGCGTAGCAGGGTACCGGTCGATCACGTTCGTCGATCGGGTGCAGAGAGAGGAAATCGCGTACGAAGGAAAATCGTGGCAAAAATGAGCCCGGGAGTTGGCGAGTCCCAACCGAGCGGGCAGTACTTGAAGCTATCGCGAGGTAAGGCAAGGATGGTTTGGAGGCTTCGACTGACGTCCTCGAGGTCGAAAGGAAGTTTTCCTGGACGTGCCAATGACTGGAGAATTCGATCGATTAGTCGGGCGGAAGTTGGCTGTGAGATTAGTTGTGTGTAAATCTGGTGATGAGGTTGGTTGGCCCGATTTAACTCCCCTCAAATTGGAAGGCGCCTCTAACCAGAGACAGGTTCTGCAGTGTTTGGAATTTTTGTACTGAGGGAAAGCTTGGGAAGGAGCTTCGAAAGGGCAAAAAGTGATTTATTTCAACCTGTGCTCATGCAAGACGGAACCCGTGACGGGGACGGAAACTACTTCCTTCTTAAGGGGGATGATTCCGGTGATTGGTTTCTTTTCCCATCTCCTTCAGCATCTCTCGTAGATTCCTTGTGTATTCAAATTTCAATCCTCTAATTAAACCAACCAGTTTCTATTTCCTCCCGATACCAAAACTGCACCACCCAATTTGCCCTACTGATTGAGGTGATCAAGACTGAGCTGGAGTTAAGAAAGAATGCAGCTTCCCACGATCCGTTCAATACGCCATTAAAGGGGACGCAACTGGACATGCTGGAGGAGATTTTGTTTTGAACCCGTATTCTAGATATCTGCCGAGGGGTAAATGCCTGGAACTCTTTTCAAGTCTACTATGCTTATCCCTTAATCCGTATTTTGACAAAGGCTAAGCTCACAAACCGCTATCATTGTCGATGATCCGTTCTCTGTCGACGGTCTCCAAGAGGTGCCACCAATCGGCTAAAAACGTCCTGAAGAAGGGGGTATTGCATACCGCAAAATATTATATTACTTACCACATGTATCAGCTCGTCTTATCATCTTGTGTGAACGATAACTATTCGTCGTAAGCCATTCACTTACCCATGGAGCATTCCTATCTAAAGAGAAGATACGGGTTCACCTGCTTTTTCCTGGTCGGAAGGGCTATCACGGAATTCCGGCTTTGTGCACAAGACCACCATACCTACCACAACGTAGCCAACCTATCATCTTACTTGCAGCGGACTCATTTCGGTCAGCCCGATCAGAGGGTCTTTCCTAACGGGAGGCCTTTTCAATAGGCGGCTTGCCAGCTCGCATGTCGTCGATTTCGTGGTGGGGTTTGCGCAGCTAAGCCACATAGAGGGGGTGGCGTTCGCGACTAGCCAATCAAGGCTGACTTCCACACGCATGTCAATTGCCAACTCAAAGGCCATCGATTTTGAGAGTTGCGCGAAAATGTTCGCTGCTTCACCGGGGGTACGTAACTCAGAGTGTGGGCCATACATGTGTACACTGTACATAGTAAGTCTGGACTGCTAATTACTATGGTTATGTCAATTCCTAACGATTGGTTGTAAGACAAATCCTGCAGATTGACTGGTTAATAGCGGAGAGACAACTGCAAGGATGGAGCCAGCTTCTCTGCGCCGGCAAAAGACTGAAACCCCATGTTCAGTTGGACTACGTGGAAAGTGCCCCGGCGGGCCGGCCCGCTGGACGGGGCGCCATCGCCATTAGCCTTGCAGAGCGGGGCACTCGAATCGATGCGGGGCAGGCGGCCACTGGCGGTCTTGATGCATGGAGACGGGTCTATCAGCCCATGAGGTGCCCAGGTGTCACGGGCCTGGATGGATATCACGAGGGTCAGAGGGGTGACCTAGGCCATAGGGGTAGGGGTCACGCGGCAGACCACCAGAGAGGTTATTCAGAGATCATAGACGGACAGTTTAGGAGAGCCTTGGATGCTCTGACCTGGATAGGGGAGGCCTTGAGGGCACCAGTGGGCACCCGGAGCCTCTGCCTCAGGGCCACCGATGCCTATATATAGGGGCCGACTTCTCGCAGACAGAGAGAGGGAGGTCAGAGATGAATGCAGTCACCCATTCATACCCATCTTCGTTGACCTCATCACTCTGTATCGCGGCCCCCTGACACCAGGGCGTCCATGTGACACTGGACCATGGTGCTGGCAAGACCATGCTCGTAAGATACACCACAAACTCCTAGACCATCACCTGAGAGACCTAGTGAAGTATGTCCAGCAGGGCAACAAGCTGGAAACCCATGACGACGTCCCGGAGGGGATCCGAGCGCAGCTGTACGCCGAGGAACAACAGAGCCGCAAGCGCAAGCGGCAAGATACGGCATCGGACTCAACCCGCCATGCTCCCGTAGTGATTCATATCCATATCCTTATGCGTGTATGCAGGTAGAATCTGGTATCTGCGACCTCAGTGAAACCGCTTGATTTGGCGAGGTCGTTTCCCACGCGGAGCCCGGCCTCTGCGTCGTGTGCCGATGCTCTTATCTATTCGCTCTTGTGCAATGCTCTGTGTGGTTTTCTGTGACCAATTCTCCTCTTTCAAGGGTCTACTAATGGTGAATCTGGACACCTCGGCATCAAAGCTTTTGCGAAGCAAGGTAGCCATTTCGTTGAGGGTGTGGCATGAATCAAGAGAAAGTTGGCCGCACAACGCGCTCATCGGAGGAGGAAATATCGATTTGGGACGACCGGCAGTATTCGAAGGGGGTTGCAGACCCGAAAGCAAGCATTTTCGACCGAATTCGACGTATTGTTCGTGTGCTACAGCCGACCAACTTGGCTATACCGTCATCAGTAGTAGTCTCTCCGCTTTGCAACTTACAATGGATTATATTTCGGAGGAGATCGTGCGTGGGACGCGCAAGAATTGGCGCCATCGTTGTGCCTCCTATTGCCGGTATCGGTACGTTGCTACTGCGAAATTATTCGGAGGCCACGGTGTTCTTCGGGTTTCGGCATAACATATCTCCAGGGTGGTTGGAGGTACCCCACGACGAACCCTTCGACGATCGTTCTAAAGCTGTAAAGTGGCAGATAGGTCGAGCTCTGCATGCGACGAAGCGGTCTTTTTGATGATGCGACCGCCAGAATACATTTTATCAAGACAAGCAGCGCCTATGAGCGCAGCTCAGACTTGGCAAGTGGGATGCTGTCACCATGATTCGCCAGCGACGCGCTGCTCAGCCGAGCATGGGGCTTGGCATAGGTCTCTTTTAATTTTCTATTGGCCACTTCATATGGTTTGTTCCCATCCAACCGCGGACAGCGACGTGTAGCCATGACAGGGACGCTGAGCAGGAGATTAGACATGCAGAAAACTCAATATGGGAATCCCAAGCGTGATTACTTGCGCCAATGGAAGGCGTATTTAACCCCGCACTAATCGAGGTCTGAAGCACCTGGGAGGTTTTTTCCGTTTTCCAAGCGCCATCCTCGATGATACTCTCAAGCCTTCTCGAGTCCGATTTTGCATTGCACAACCTACCGAGACTTGTCCTACATACATCCGCCGAAGGACAGGATGCCTGGGGAAGAGAAGGACGGTCACTCCTCTGGAGAATACAGTGGTGTTGTTGAGGAGGCAAATGTTGCAGTGAGCGTCGCGGCGAGTGGCAAGGGAAGTGAGGTGGCTACCGTGATCTCTTCAGGCCAGAGCGCACAAAACAAGAGACGTGAAAACAGGGAGAAGAAAGCAAGAGAGGAGAGGGAGGCCACAGAGAACAAAGGATAACAGCGGAGAAGCTTCACACTGGCACAATTCAGGTCGACACGAGCCAGCAAACGGAGACGAGGATGACCCAAAGCTGCTCCGCTCGCTTAATCAATCTTGGACGCTAAAGGCTCTCTCGGACATCATCTTTAATCATTTACTTGCGGAACAACCGTCGAAGCTCGTCGTCATATGCCTGCTTGTCTGCAAGCTTCCTCCGAACAACATCTTCTGAGTTTCGACTCCAGAACCTCGATACAATTCTCTCGACTTCCAGCGAAAGGGATTTCGGCGGTAACAGATGAGTCTCAAGAAGAAAATACATCGCATTTACAGACGACAGACAATACCAGAACCACACTCCTTTCGAATCCCACATATCCTGCATGAGTTTAGAAAGAGTGATATCATGACTTGCCTGAGCCTTCATTGCTTGTTCTTCCTCCTGGAATATGTGCATGAATTCTTGTCGGACCCGGTCGAACTGGTCGAGGCTCTCGCCTTTAATATCGTCAATGGCACTGCCAGTCAACCAGTACGGTACCTGAAGCATCTCTGAGGGAAGAGCGCATATCCACTCCAGGTCTATCAAGCCAGTGACATTCCATTCATCGTCAACCATTAGGTTGCTCGCGTGAAAGTCAGTGAGTTGAAGTAGGAATGGGCCGTTGCGAAGGTCTCTTTTGATGAAGTCATGCGACAATACTCGGAGCAATGCCTTGACAGCCATCTGGCCATGGCAGTCCTGCTCATCATAGACAGCATTTGGCTGGCTAAGAAAGCGATGATCGTGAAATGTAAGCATATCCGATACAAAGGCGTCGGTGCATGTAAACGTTTCGCTTCTCTGTATTATTCTGGTCCCGCCGTCGTTTTCTAATATCATCATCGAGCAGGAGAGCGGTCGATTCGTCAGCGTGACGGTGCCGTTTCTATTGAACCGGAAGGACCCAATTTGCACCTGGGGAATACGCGCGAGAGAAAGCACAATCCGGGATATACCTCTGAACAACCTCTGCCTATGTGCCACATCTTCTCGGTACGTATCAAATGTATCTGAAAGCATCCGACCTGTTTCGGGGCCTAGATACTCTAGTAGCATGTATGCTGAATGTACGTGATGGCTTGGTGGATTCCAGATGTAGTGGGAAAGTAACGGAAATCGGAATAAGTTGTAGGTAGAGCGCCAGAACCGTCGAAAGAAACGTGATAGGAATGGCATGTGTGTCGCGTGAGTGAACTAATTCATTTAGTAAGAGTGCCAAAAACCATAGCTAGCGTGACTTACATGGCGACCGTCCAAGAATCCAAAACCAAATAGGTGTGGTGAGCGGATCTCCGGGCACTTCTCTTCGATCCAGGCATATGCCCCCACCTCACAGCTCAACTTCTCGTCTACGCTGCCTGGGTATCTGGCTTCGGCAAGCTTGTGTGGCATTGGACAACGAAAAACGACCTTTTTAGACGAGTTTTTGGAACACACCTCGACCATGACGCAAATATTGAAGCTCCCTCGAATCCAGTGTCGCGGCGGCAATACGGTGCATTTGTCTTGCCTGCCCAGAGCCATGTGATGTTTGACGAGAGCTTCCACCGAACCTCTCTGCTCCCAAATCTCACGATAGAGTTTTTTAGTTGCAGGCGCGTAAGAGGCCCAATTGATGACATTTCTTTCTTCCTCGAGGGCCGCCTCGATTGTTATTGGGCTGCGACCGATGAGCTCCAGTGTCGCCGACATGGCGGCTCGTGGGATTGGACACGTCGTAGTGTGTGCGTTTGTATGACTGTGGAGGGAACAAATGAAAATGTCCGTTCGTCCAAAGAATTCAACGCCGATCGCGAGAAGACCTTGGACCGGCGTGGTTAATGTTGAAGGACATTAATAGTGGGTCTAGCCGGGAGAGGTTGTCGGAACGGAAGAACCTTTCGTTCGCGCCTTCCTTACTTCCCGTGCGTTAAGGCTGTGAGAAACATCACCAAAAGCGAGAACGAGATTTTTGAAATCTGAGCAAAAACAGCGCCACAACACACTCCGAAAGACCAATTGGATAGCCGTGTGCTCGTCGTAAAGCCCAAAGCGACGCAGGCACCATGGCAACCCCATGGCCTCCAGAGCAACTATGGCCAACGCACCACCGAGAGCATGCCACCGAACTTAGCAGACACCTCCAGACAGCAGTGAAGTGTATCGACACCGCAAACGGAAATCCCCTCAATCCACAGGCTGTGAGGGCCACGCTCATCGCGGCCCTCTCCCTGATCATCAAATTGCAGAACATACCCGAGCTCGGACACCTCCACCAGGCCATCGAGAGCCTGCGAGCGGAAACCAAAACAGCCAACGAGAATACCACCCGCGAAACGAGAACCATCAAGATCGCTCTACAGCAAAACACAGCCGAACTTAAGGAGAACACCAACACAGCACGTGCGGCTAACGAAGCCGCGAAGGAGGCTTGGAAAGCCAGCGAGCTGGCGGCTAAGGTCGTAAAGGACATCAAAGCACTGGGACCGATGAATCAGGGAAGCACCGCACAGTCATATGCTAGTGTAGCCGCCCGAGGAGGACTTACAGGAAGCATGCACAATCCCCATAACCAGAAAGCGTCCCAGACCCAGACTCTACGTGAGATCATCGTGAACATTAGAGACCCCATCACCATCGCCAGCATAAGAGCCATGAACCCCCGTAGTCTTAAGGCGCACGTAGACCGCGCCATCGAAGAAAGCAGTAACGAGCACGTTCGCAAACTCAAGCCAGTGTCGGCCAATCAGCTTAAGAGTGGCGACCGCATGGCATACGGACCAGCTCAATGGATATGGACCGCTTCAGCGAGATCAGAGATGACCTGCTGCAGGATAACAAAGCATTCATCCCCACCGCAGAGATCAAATACATTGGTTGGCTGACCAGATCAGCTAGCAAGAAGACTGCATCAACAACTGTGGTGGAATTTTCAAAGGCGGAAGACGCCAATAAACTCATTGATGAGGGTCTCATCTGGCAAGGCCAGGTGGTCCAATGCGAACGATATGACAGAAAGTGCCGTCTGAGGCAATGCTTCAAGTGCCACACATACGGCCACATAGGAACCCAGTGCAAGGCAACGACAACATGCGGCTACTGCGCGCAAGACTGCCCCTCGAAAAGCGACACAGAAACGCCTAGGAAATGCGCTGCATGCCACGGCGAACACGAGGCCTGGAACGGCAGATGCCCTACCAGGATACGCGAAAAGGCCAAGATCAGGACCGCCTACAACCAGCGGTCAAGGTATCACCTGGAACAAGCGGCCCCACAGCCGGCCCTAGGACCGGAAGCCCGGACCCGGCCGAACCCGAGGACGACACGACCAACACTGGACCGTCAATCTCAGGAAAACCAACCAACCCGGAGCCGGTCCCTGACGAAGAAGGTCTAGAAAAGGCCTAGCCCGACGGATACCCAGGAATCTGAGGAGACGATTACGGTGGCTGCGGAGAATACGCGCCCGAAGTGCATGAGTTTCCGCGACCCTTGCAGAGTAGGCGAACTGGTCGACGTCGCGGCGATCGATACAGTACATTCTGTTATATGGTCGTTCTGCGCATTGAATCGGTTGATTATGCATTATGAGTCTAGACCATAAGATAGTCTAGAGTACAGTTCTGGCTTGACCAGCGGGAGCCCGAAATAGATGTTCTAGGACCTTGGATCCAACTTCGAACCTAATTGTAATTGATTACCTCATGGATAAGCCGCCATACATGATAGAATGAGAGGCTACAATTGTGCAGCGGCAATTGTTCCTTGTGCTGTGAGTAGGATGACACTTGATTACGCTCCGGCCAAACGTGGCTCGTTCGAGGTGGAGCCGCTTTAGGCTGACGGTATTGTTTCTGAGACTACCGCCCAGTCACCAATGCACAACAGCGACCCAGATCACTGTACTGTATGCATCACTATATACACAGGTATGGCTCACACTCTGAGTTACGTACCCCCGGTCAAGTAGCGAAAACTTTCGCGCAACTCTCAAAGTCGATGGCCTTTGAGCGTCCATATCCTCGGCGTTGATTGGCCAGTTGCAAACGCCACCCCCTCTATGTGGCTCACCTGCGCCACCCCCACCAAGAAATCGACGACATGCGAACTGGGGAACGGCGGGCAAGCCGCCTGTTAAGAAGGCCTTCCGTTAGGAAGACGCTGTGGCTGCTGGCGTGGCTGGTGCGAGGGGGGGGCCCGGCCCCCCCCCCCTCGCGCTTCCCCCTCCCATCCTTCGGGGAGCTAGGTGGCGCCGTAGGTCTGACACAGGTAAAACAGCTGGTGCCAGATGCGAGGAAGCGGTCTGCCGGAAAGCAAGGCAGGCTGCTGATTGGCTACGACACCCCTGAAGCAGCGCTGATTGGCTGAAGGGCTGATGTAGAGCGCTGACTGGGGAACGGCGGGCAAGCCGCCTGTTAAGAAGGCCTTCCGTTAGGAAGACGCTGTGGCTGCTGGCGTGGCTGGTGCGAGGTCGGACACAGGTCAGTTGCGTGTCGAATGGGGTGGCGGAGGAACATGCGGTTGTGTAACGCCGGCAATAATTATTCCGCGTGTATGGCCATTTCAGCCAAGAAAGGAAAAGCAAGCAAAAAGTAACCGGACCAGAATTTGAAGACAGATTTTTCCGCCAGAGGATTGCTCTAGTTATCAAGGTGAGGTTTTATTACAAGGCATGAGCGAGAATTAAGACCATGTGGGAAGTCGGCGGCGCAAGGCGAGACCTAAAAGTAGCTTGCCAAGAGACCAGGCGCAGGCACAGACGACAAGTCTAGTAGATGTAATGGTGTATATGCGGACAGTTAAGCTAGAAATATCTACATAACGCTAGACAGTCTATCTCTTTCCACGTAAACTTCCTCGTTTGGGCCGCTTGGTCGGGCTTGCTCCGTCGTCGCTGTCTTCAAGGACTTCTATCTCGCCAGACCGCTTTGGGCCGTTGATTGGGGCTTCATGAAGCCCGTTAACAGAGAACGGATCGTCGTCATCGATGATGGTGGCTGCAGCTTGTGATTCTAGTGGTATCAGCCTAGCCTACGAGATGCCAAAGCCGTTACTTACTTGACTTGGATGGAGTGACTGGATCCCTCGCGTCTGCAGTCATTTGGGCAAAGGGATCAAAGATGAACTTTCCCCTGCCGCGGCTGGGAGTCTCTGGTTTGGATGGCGTAGCGAGTAGGTCGCGGGTGCCAGGTTGCTGTCTCGGCTCACCAGCAGCCCAGTCAATCTTCAGGATCTCGATGAGGGGGACAAACTCGAGAGGGTTGTAGGGACAACCTTCAGCGAAGACCACGTTCTTGTTGCAAAACCCATGAAAGTAGCCAGTGATATAAGCCTTTTTTCCATGCTTTCGGAAGGGTGTTGTGTCAGCACGGTAGTCCTCACACTTCTTCTTCATATGTGGTTTGCATTTTGGAAGCATGGCGTATACGTAGTTGGCGTACCACCCGGTCTTTGGGGTTTGAGCAGTCTCCGTGACTGTAAACTTGGACCAAACCCTGAAGATGGCTGACGAGTTCCTAGTTATGTCGTCAAGACCGACGGAGGAATCGTCGGCAAGGGGGAATTTCTGGGTGTCGACAAACCCGTTGAAGGTCACGAAGGGGGGAGTTATCGGAAATCGAGGAGGCAAATCGACGCAGGTACGGTCAAAAATACTACAAAGTAGGCTTAGGACAGGTTTTCACGTAAGGGCGTAGAAACTTACGGCGTAAGGGCGTCATCCTGAATCCATGCCAGGCGCTTGTAGCCTATCTCTGCTTCACTAGACAGACCACAGGGGACATAGCTGAAGTGGGGTTCGCAGATGATGCTGAACCACTGATCCTCCCACTCGTCAGTAGCCAAAGAGCCTCCGAAGTGGAAGCGAGAGAGGTCTAGAGACAAGGCGCCATCGTGCAGGCTATCAAGGACACCGGGGAACGTGTCGGCCAACCAGTCCGGGGTGTGAATGGGAATCTGTAGTTGGGCAGTCCAATTCTGATAACGGAAGACTTGGGCGTCTCTGTTCAGCAATTCAACAGCTACCACCTTACCGATGGCAACCATCGTGAGGGGGACGCTCCATTGCGATGGCGGGCTCAGCTCGTGCTTTGGCCAGTAGGTAACCAAGTCGGATTTCTCTGTACTCATGATTGCAGGAGGAGATAGGTTACTAGGAACTCTTTGAGGAACTAAAGATCAATAGGTAAGGGACGTATACAGACAAAGGGAAAGTCAGCGAAACCGATTATTAGAAATGTCCCCCTCTTAAAAGGACATTTGTTTGTCAACTGGGAGGCGGGGGACGACCATATCTCGGGGTAGATTTTTAGTTCTGCGACTTAGACAGGGGATAAATGCAAGAGGCTAGGTCTGGCGCTTACTTGCAGTCGATGAGCTGAGGTTGACGGTGGGTTATCTGCTTCAGTAATGTAGTATTTTTTCCAGAAAGTGGGAACGACAGGGGGAACACAAGCCCACCTATTGGTAGATAACAAAGCATTATTTCTTATCTGGTTTGAACTTAGTGACGACTGCAGCTTGTAATACTATAATACTAAGACATTTTTGGTTGGAATGATAATGAATTCGAAGTTTATGGGAAGGCCATACGATAAGAGAATGATTCTTGTCCTTGGCGAGACTGCATGGGTCAGACAACAACGGGAGATTGCCGTGTCTGAAGAGAAGAGGGGAACCTTTGGATCGTGTAGCCTTATTTTATGTGCTCTGGTAGAGAATTGAAAGGGAAAGTATTATCGTTTTGAGAATCTCCCTATTTTTCTGATACCCAACCATGACAATGCTGCCAACACCGCCGTCCTCGTCTAACAATGGGCTTCGTCGGATTCAACCAAAACCATCGTTCAAAGAGAGACCCGCTAGAGACAGGTTAGGACTGTCTCCTAATCAAACGCAAGCATCATCAACACCAAGAGTGTTGTCAGCACAGAGAACTACTCCACAGGGGTCTGTCAATAATGTTCCACGTTCAATTCAACCCCAACCACCATCAACACCAAGAGTGTCGTTAACACAAAGATCCTCCACGGAAGGGTTCAATACTCCCCCTAGCCAGATTCGCCTCACACCACGGAGGGGCCGCGGAGGAGATAGAGCGACACGTAACGGCGGCCTAGCTTGGGAGCAAAGCAATCGCCCAAACCTTCTTCCCTGGAACCCCAAACCAATGCTGAGTTCAGGCGCGACTATTGCACCAGACGCAGAACGACACAGAGAAGGTCGAGAGGAGTCCCATGCAGGACTTCTGGGTAGTCCAAAACCCGCTCGTCCGGTTCCCAGAAAGCAACCCAACCCCGTCCACGAACGCCACCTACCGATTCGACCCTCCATACCAAGACCAACCCAGCAAGACAGTCACCCACAGCCAACAAGTCCAGCCGATGCGTACAAAGCGAGACAGAAGGAGGTCGAGCAGGCAATAAACAACGTAGATCGTCGCTATATAGAGAAGAAGTTAGACTCTATCAAGCGTACATGGTGTTTCCCAGTGTCCCGGTCGACAATCCTCCACAGGACGAAGGCGTTTCACGAAAGCATGCATGATGACACTACACTCGAGATCGATTATTGCCGATTATGCTGCCAACAACAGCCTCCTGCGTCGCTAGTCGATTACACATGGGCCGAATTTGAGCAATTATACCTGAGGGTTGAAGAACAAATCTCTAAGGTAGACAGAGAGCATCTTTTATGTGCTCGGTGTTTCCCAAGAGAGCCAGAGGCAACATTCCCGATCTGCACCCAGTGCAGAAGTTCTTTGCGGCAGGCCAAACTGCCGTACGCCTGTCAGGTGAATAACCTGTCGTTGGGGTGTATCCATCGGTACCCTGACGCTTTAAAAGACCTTTCGCCATTAGAGGAGCGTCTTATCGGAATTTATACCCCTTGTGGCTGGATTACCAAGCTTACTTACTATCGACGTTGAGAAGGCAACGAGTGGACGGTATCGAAAACACAAGAGGGGCCACATCACGGTATTTCCAAACGATGTTCAAGGAGTGGCAGCCGATGTATTACCTCACCCGCTTGTTGAGGAGCGGGAGCGACTGCATGTCTGTTTTGTGGGTCCTCGTACACCGGTGCCCTCCGACCTTAGCTTCATGTTGTCGGTAAACCCGCAGAAGCTTAAGCGTGCTCTCGTGTGGCTTCAGGCGAATAATCCATTATACCGGGACATCGCCATCAGTGAAGACAACCTGAGGACCTGGGGGGAATGGTCCCCTGGAACTGAAGTGCCACAGGCTCTCGTCGAGAGGATGGTTTCGTACGAGTTGCGTGCCGAGGACGAGATCCGTACAGGGCACTATGTCCCTCCGGCTGAGCGAGGCCGTCCCGACGAGCCTCTAAGAAATGCCCAGGATGTCATCGCAAGCCTCGAAGACAGAGACAGCAATGCTGCGTCCCTCGAAGCCGAAAGCAATGCTAGGCTGGGGGGAATCCATGCCAGCGGCCGCGAACCAGATGAGATGGACCCTCGCCGTATAGAGGAGGAGCTTTCGGAATTGACTTCAACTGGGCTGATGTCTACCGAGATAACCGGAGAGCACAGCCCACAGGAACGGCTTCGGATTCTTCGCAACGCAACTACGCAAGGCACCCGACGATGGCGAGGTCGCAAGCCGAAGGATGCCAACGAAGAAACCAACCTCAGGTACAAGGACGCAGAACCCTATATAGTGAGTCGCAGGGGTGAAGAGTTTGCCGACTCAAACGATCCCGACTTCTTCCCTAAGACTTTTCCTTGTCTGTTTCCCTGGGGCCGAGGTGGCCCTAGAATATTGGTTGAGGATGATAATGTTGATGACGAACCGGATTTGAACGAGCAGCATGTACGCAGCAATTACAAGCCAAGTGGGTTTTATCTCCGCACTTGGGCACGCCTTTGTCTGCAAAGGCATGGTAGGGAACATGTCTACTTATGTAAGATGCATATAGTAACGCTTTGCTAGGGGCTCACTTTGCTACCCACCCAAGCTTCGCGTTTTTGGTATTCAACATGCTCGTCAGAGCAGATAATCGACGGATTAGTTACCTGCGTATGAAGAGAGCATCATTTGCGAAGATTGAGCAGATTGTAGCATCTCTTAGTCCTGAGGAGATCGAAAAGGCGGAAGAAGAATATCGTGAGACGCGGACCACTAGTAACGACAGGGTGGCGTACCTGATCAGGGAGCTCAGCGCATTTGGACAAAGGCAGCACATGTCGAATGAGGAACGCCTCTACTCCCGCAGAAAGATTAAGTCCCTATGCCTAAAGCATGGAATGCCATGTATATGGTACACAATCAATCCGAACGATCTCACTAACGAGGTTAACATGAAACTTGCTGCTTTTCGAGTAGCAGATGGAAAACAAGCTGAGGAGCTGATGGAAAAGTTCCGAAAGCAGATCGGTCGTGTCCAGCACGTTGTCCGAGATGCAGTCAGCTCAGCCAAGTTTTTCCATCGAGAGTTAGAGCTTTTCTTCGAAAAATGTGTTTCTGTTGGTGAAGAATCAATATTCGGCAAGGTTTCATGTTATTTTGGCTGCGTTGAGACAAACGAGCGTGGTGCTCTGCACCTACACGGGCTGTTATGGCTAGATGCTAACCTTGGACTCCCAGACCTGTTCAACGACCTCGCTAAGCCGGAAAACACAGGCTATGCAGAACAGGTATGCGAGTATATTGACTCCGTTTTTAGTGAGGTACGTTGGCCGTTTCGTCAAAAAGGAACAAGGGACTAAACGTGTCTGTACAGTGCTGTAACGAAGACAAGGCACGGCGATACCGTCGATGGGAGAGCGTTTTCAGCGATATTAAACATCTCACGAAAGATGTCACGAGGCTGGACGAAGTCTTTGACGCAGAAGCGAACTGGGTCGCTCATCGATGCCAGATGCACAGCTGTGGTGCGACATGCACGAAGTATAGTTTCAAGGACAACAACAAAAACAGGAGTCGGCATCCCTGTCGCTTCAAGGCGCCATGGACGCTACGCGAGCGAACCGAGTTTACTAGCGACGGGCTTCTGCATGTCCGTCGAGATCACGAGCGGATTAACAGATACAGCCCGGCTTTGGCCGTAGCCCTGCGCCACAATACTGACACGACATTTCTCCCAACCAACTCAGCTGGACTTTCTATGGTATATTATGCCACAAACTACTCAACGAAGCTAGATACGCCGCTCTGGAAGAGGGCAGCGCTAGTAAAAGCCGTGTTCGATGGGATGGCTGACCAGGGTGACGAGAATGGCCCGGCCAGGGGTGATAGTACGGAGAAGGCGGCACAGCGGAACAACAAGACCCGGCAGTTTCTTGCTCGTACGGCGAACCAGATCTTCACAAGCCGAGAACTGTCGGCTGTGGAGGTTTGCGGCAACCTGCTTGGTTACAAAAACAGCTATTGTAGCGAGCAAAATTGGGTTAACATCCATCTCAGCGCGCTGTATTGGGCGGTCTTCCGGCATTGGGGAGGTCTACGCGAGACTGCAGGACCAGAGATGCAGCTGCGAGCAGCTCCTGAAACAATCGGATTTGGTGTTGCTGGCGCCTACCTATCCCCGCTGGACGCCTATACGTATCGTGGTCCCCTGTTGCAGGAGATTTGCTTCTATGAATATCTCTGTATGGTTCGTATACGGAAAGTAGGGCGCAGGACCAAGGTCAGCCAGGCACGCTTTATACCTTTCGATGCTGCAATGCCAGAGGGCGAATCTTGGATACAGGGGGTACTTCCAGAACCAGGTCAAGCGATACCTGTTATTACCGGGCACCTTGATCTCGATATACAAAGAACAGATGAAGGGTATTATAGAAGGTGAGTGCATACACATTGTCGAGGCGCTCTATGCGAGCTAATCAGTCCTAGGTCAGCCGTCCTGTTGCTAGGACTATTCGTACCGTGGGAAAACTTTATAGAATCCACTAGTCTAGACCCAGTTGATGTCTGGGAGAGATCATACATTGATTTGCCTGGTCGGGTAGTGGCTATTGTGAACAACATCAGGCTCCTTCACAAGAGCGCAGAAGACGCAAAGAAAGACGCTAAGCTTTGGGCCAGCCGGAGCGAGGGGGACGAAGGATACGAATTCGACGGGCCCGAGGATGGCCTCGAGCGTGAAGAAGAATGGCACCCTGACAAAACAGAGCTTAGACATACATTCCATGATGCTGTTTTCAGCCTGGAGGGTGGAACAGGAGTCACAAACGGTTCTCTAGGCATACGGGAGTTACTGAAAACGCTAGATAAAACAGGGTTCTCTAGCCTAGAGGACGATTGTGAGATACGGAATGGTACGGTTCAGGAGCATACGCAGCTTGCATTACCGAGGCGGGATCTGAAAACCATCAAGGCCGCGCAGGAACGATTTCACAAGGAGCGGATGCTTGCTATTGAAGGCGATGAAGCCGGTGCCGCTCCGCTGCATAGCGGGGCCGAGACGGGGTTTGGCGACAACGACGGCGATACGGAATTCCCAGTATACCCCCGGATGGTTAACTCCGAGCCTGCTGCAACCTGGGTAGGCATCACAGCTGCGGATACCTTTATGCGGGTAGGGGAAATCATTGGCACCGAGAGGACATTGAACCGAATGCAAGCCATCGCGCTTGGGCTCATATGTGAGGCTCTCGATGGCCAGCTAAAGGGCGCCGACCGGCAACACCTGCAATATGTGGGAGGCGGAGGCGGGACTGGAAAGTCGTGGCTTATTGATACACTGAAGGAGGTCTTTGCCGCCAAGCGAGCGTCAGGCCGACTCGTCATTACGGCAACGTCTGGAACAGCTGCAGCAGGGATCGGAGGTACTACAATCCATTCCGCTGTAGGGCTGTCGTTCCGGGATGCCGACGGGACCACCGTAGAGCCGATGTTATGCACCAACCTCGAGAAGGCCAAACAGCGTTGGCGGAGACGGGATGTTCTAGTGATTGACGAAGCCAGCATGCTCGGGCTCCTCACGCTATACGAAGTCGATCAAAAACTCAGGATGCTAAGGGGGTTTCCTGAGAAGCCATTTGGCGGTATACCAGTTGTTGTATTTACCGGTGACTTTTTGCAATTCCCACCCGTGTTGCAGAGAAGTCTGTTGAGCGATGTCGAACGTGACATTGCTGTTTCGGGAAACGTACAGCCGAAAACCAGAGCAGTAGAGAGGCGCTGGAAGGAGTCAGAAGCTAAGAAGCTCTGGCAGGGCTTCACTAACGTTGTGATGCTTGATGAGCAAAAGCGAGCCGAAGGCGATGAATACCTGCTTGGATTCCTTGAGCGCCTCCGAGAAGGCAGGCAGACACGAGAGGACGCTGCAAAGCTCGAGGCACAATACGACAAGGAAACCAAATTCGATTTTTCCGGTGGCAGGCGGGCCGTTATACCCCTTAACCGGCACAGATGGGATCTGACACTACATGCAGCCCTGGCATATAGCGAAGACACTGGTCGGAAGATGTCGATCTATCTATCGAAACACAAGTGGGAATCGCGGATGCCCACACTAACAGAGAGAAAGGCAGCCATGCTACTGGGAGATGAGGGAAAGCTAAGCGCGGCTGGAATGTTCCCGTACGTCGAGGGAATGCCAGTAGTGATCAACGAGAACAAGTACATGGGTCTCAAGGTCGTAAACGGAGCAGAATTCATAGCCAAAGGAATCCTCCACCCACCGGGACTAGAAGAGGTCGTTATAGGAGAGAGGTTGTCTGTATTCCTCGGACCTCCTAGCGGTATCATCCTCGAATCCGAAGAAACAGCTGGGCTGGCATTCCCCAACCTCCCGCCCGGTACCGTGATGTTGCCGGTAGCCAATATACGGGTTGCGGAAAAGCATGCCAAAACGCTCAGGCCGGATTCAAAGAGAGCAAACAGCAAGCTGGGGTTAATCCGGACAGGGTTGCCGTGTACACCGGGATTCGCGTTAACCGATTTCAAGGCTCAGGGTCGGACACTCGGTAAGACACTGTTAGGGCTGTACGGGAGGACGGCAAGTAGGAATACCGGGGAGCTCGAAAAATGCGACGCGGTAAGCATGTATGTGCAGCTGTCCCGAGTGCGGCGGTTTGAGGATATAGGTCTTATAGAGCCGTTGAATGTGGCTCAGTTTTTAGAAGCGCGCATGCCGGAGGAGGTGGTTAAAGGAACCGGAAGGTTGAAGGATCTCGCGGAGGAGACGGTCAGAGATTTCGAGGCGAGGCAAGGGCGGTGAAGATAAAAGCGGAGGGAGCGGACTAGCAGACGTAGAAGTATAAAGAGCAGGAAAGGCTTATCCGCCCTACGCTGAACGTTGCAGTGTGCCTTCATGTGTCCGAAACCCTCTTAGTGTCGTCTTGGCCAGTGTGGTGCACCTCGGAACCGGTGCCAGAAGGCGGGTAAGCGATGCCTGCACCAGGGGTCTGCGCAGGACCAGGAGCAATTCTCCGTATATCGAACGTACGATGAAAAGACAATATAAAGGAGACCTCCGAAACCTGCTGGGCTAACAGCTGGGACTCGGATGTCAAGTTCGACATCGAAGCGCGGACGATGTCCAGTCGGGATGTAAGATCCATGTATCTAGCAACTAGCTCGGATGCATCCATTCTGGCCAGTGTAGAAGCACGTGAGGCAACGCCTGGATTGCCGAGTGTTTCGAGCTCCATCTCCCATCGATTCAGAGCAGGGAAACAGTCAGCAAGCGTGCCCGGTGGTTGCCCGATCAAGCCCAAGGATACACCCGAAGGCCTAGTCAAGGAGGTATCTAGTATCAAGTTAAGAAAGGGGCATGTTGATTAAAACAGGACAGACGTACGATTACTGCACCGTGAGCCTGCGTTGTTCCACCAACAGTTAGCACAGCCGCCCTTCGTGACCTGGATACCCTCAGAGGATTGCAATATCACACATTGCTCCCAAGGACCATTCGCGCGGGCGCATCGGTCGCACGGGGGACGACGCTCAATGCCCGTAGCCTGTACTAAAGTAGCAACGATACGGTAACCATGACCCAAAGAAAGGGGTTTGGTTTGTTTCCGAGGAGTAAGCTCGCGGGTTACGGGGGAACAAGACAAGATCCGAACACTTCGGCTAGTCCGCATGGAAGGGTCAACACCAAGCCGATCCAGGAGGTCAGTACCAGCTAAAGGAGTAGTTAGTGAGAGTGCTATTAGAAAGGAAACGATTGAAGACAACATACTGTCACAAAGCACAGGGCGACGTCCAGGCGTAGACATGGAGAAGGACGGTGGTATATGAAAAGTACCAGTGGTAATGATAAGTAGTTGGATGAGGCAGGAAGGAAGAAATCGAAAAAGGCCCAAAATGGAAACAAGCCAGAAAGACCAGTTCGAGGCAGGGGGCGGGAAGACGATCCTTGACGATGATTGGCCATGAGAAGGGTAAGTCGAAGCTGATTGGCGACAACGAAGACAAAGAGCGCTGATTGGTCAGTGATGATCTCCAACCAATCAGCATCGATTTTTGCTCCGACCAATCACAGGGCGTAGGACAGGGGGGAACCAAGGCACAGGGACTTTTTTTTTCCTTTGCTCGCGCCTCGGATGGAGGAGTTAACCTTCCTAACGGAAGGCACCTTCCTAACGGAAGGCACAGGGACTTTTTTTTTCCTTTGCTCGCGCCTCGGATGGAGGAGTTAACCTTCCTAACGGAAGGCACCTTCCTAACGGAAGGCACAGGGACTTTTTTTTTCCTTTGCTCGCGCCTCGGATGGAGGAGTTAACCTTCCTAACGGAAGGCACCTTCCTAACGGAAGGCACAGGGACTTTTTTTTTCCTTTGCTCGCGCCTCGGATGGAGGAGTTAACCTTCCTAACGGAAGGCATGGAGAAGTTAACCTTTCCTAACGGAAGGCACCTGAAAACGGCGGGCAAGCCGTCTGTTGAAAAGCCTCCCATTAAGAAAGGCTCCCAGATCATGCTCACCGCGAAGAGTCAGTTGCAAATGAGAGCATGCGTTGGTCACGTGTTGGAAGGTGTGACAGGAACTGCGGTCGTGTAACGCCAGTGATAATCTATTTGTAATATAGCCGTTCTGGTCAAAAGAAAAAGGACGCAAAAAATGACCACACTGGGATTTGAACCAGCCTTTTCTCCTTAATTAAAGTTGCGATTTACTGTATTTCTTAAGTTGCAAGGCATTGCAATTTTTTCCCTCAGCGATTGTGATGGCGTTTTATTCAAATGTATGGACGAGGGAAGACTGTGCAGGGCGCAGTTGTCAAACCATTCTAGCCCGCAGAACCCTAGGATTATGCTGTGAATTAAGACCGTCGTTGTATTTTTATGCACTTACCAGCTTTATTACCAATGTACACCGGCACCAACTAGGCTGTCATCACTCTAGAGCAATCTTCAAAATAAGACTCAACAACAACATCTAGATGAACCTTTGCCAGCCACTTGGCTTGAGTATCGTGAACATGCTCCCGACCCTGGCGATGAAGAAGCATTTGGCCAGTAGGACTGTAGGAAGCCTGGCGGTAAGATTACTGCTTAGAACCACCCTCTCTATCATCTTCTGGGCGTTCGGTTGGACGAGGAGACGCGTGTCTGCTTTGATAGCGGTGAAGCCTGAATCGTTGTAAAATCTCAAGAGTACACCCCTATTTCGGTTTTGTTGATGCCGATAAAGACCGTTTAATACTGCGTTGATGATCTGTAGGTATGTTAGCGATCTTCTTGAAGTACAGCACTTGGCCGCCCACAAAAGCTTGGGTCTTGAAGGCGACAGTTGACAAGATGTTCAGCTGACAGGTTCCATTGACGTTAATAACCTCGGGGGTAAACGCTGGACGATCCAACAGAACTGAATAGACGGGTGACGAATCTTTTCGCGTAGTGTGACAGATAGCAGCGTTGCTGGGATGATCTGTTCTTATATTTTGCCGGTTGAGGATTCAATAGTGCTTTGGCTGTCGTCGAAAGTAGAAACTGTAGTATGCAAAGGACTTCATGCTACGACCAAGGAAGGAGTTCCAATGTGGGTCGAGATCTTGTGTCTGGCGATGCCGGTAGGTCTATTGCTTTTAGTTTACACACGTTCTTGAAACTGTAGCAAGACAGAAGAGTCGGCCTTGGTCTAACAATAGGTCTACCAAGGGCCAAGCCGAGGCAGAAATCTAATTATCAAATCGAAAATACGGATGGCACTACAATGAAAGAGTTTTTCTGTGCGAGGATGTATGGGTATGACCACGAGAGTGTATTCGACATGTTGATTCAGGATGACAATAATCGGTGGGGCCAGGAATAGATCACAGATTATAGTATGGGGGAAAGGTCTGCCGCTTCTCAGCCTTCATCTTAGATCTGCAGGCGCTTTGACTTATCGAAAACACACTGTATTCCTTCCATTTGATCATGGCGGCTCACGGAATGGAGTATGCTATTGGATATATCTGTGCCGGACGATAAAGACAGTGGAAACTCAAAACAGGCAACTGTCAGAGCAACTGTTCAAACTCGTGAATACTTGGCAGTACTGCACTGGTCAAGGTTTCGCGGCGAACAGTTCCAGAATGACCCCGCTACTCTCGCTAAGAAAAGACGCGAAGGACTTCTACCTCTACGATGCCGCACAAGTCTGGCAAGCTTATCGCTGCCACATCGGAGAAGCAGCTTCTTGGTACAAGAAAATTTGACCTTGGCTGGCCTTCCGTATCAACAGCCGGAACAGTGAAAAGCGCTGATCGGTGGTATAGTCCCTAATACGCATTTCCTTAACGGAAGCTGGAACAGACCATCATTACTCGGTGTTACATATTCGATTTGACCCGATATTCCTCATTATTCGCATCCCGACGAAATGGAGGTTGCCGCGGGCCACCAGCAGCAGACGAGCTGTCTGGGTGTCGTCGGCGGACGAACATGTGATTGGCTGGAATTGAGGAGGCCTAGGTGCGTGTGATTGGTTCTCTGCCACGCGAAGCGGCCCACGTCGCCGCCCAGAAGCAGTCAATTTTTCGGTGTCTAGCAAGTGACAAGCGTTCGCGACACCCCTGTCTGCGAATGGCCAGGCGTGCGCCGCTACCTCCAGGCTCAGTGTCACGTACTCTGTACTTGATCTTTGGCCCGAGGGCGCCCCAGTGCCATTCGCCGCACAGGCCCGTTCAATGGCGCGACTGGGCGCCACCTCCCCGGTCCCTGCACGGCTGAAGCACCCTCCTTCGAATCAAGGGGAGGGCGGTTGGAGGTCTCTTGGAGGTCTCTATGCGACCACATCGTCTGAACGTCATGGACAGGGTCCCCAGCCCACAGAGAGGCACCCTGGTTCGACGCCAGTAGATTAGCTCCAGGACAGCTTTCACTACGACCTATCGGGCAAGAACATGGGAGCGCCGCCGAGCGGGTCCAGACAAAGAAGGGTGGGCTCAGTATTGCGCGTGTGGTTTTGCTGAGCCCTTCGGCCTAGTCTAACACCACCGTGCGATGCGCCCAGACAGGAAAGTGCTGCCATCCCAGCCGAACTGCACAAATGTCAAGATGGGCCCCGTGAGCCGGGGTCGGCGGGCGCGCAGATCGCGCCCGCCAAGCCCTCGGACCATTCGGTCTTGATGAACCGTTCTGCCATTCTGTCGCTGTCGGTGAGCAGCGTCTTGGGGAATATGTTTGCCGCCCAATCTGTCGACCGGCAGCTCCACGGCCATCCGGCGGGGCACATCCATTCTCGAGTCGCCGGCTACCCCGCGATTGGCCAACACCAACAAGCGACAACCTTGACACTCCGCAAGCGTCAGTGAGTATTGTCTCGGTGCTTCGCAGAAGTGGAGGGTGAATTGCGGTGCTACAGCGAGGGCTCTGTATCTTTCGTCATCGATCCCTTCGCGATTCGTCCTCGCTACTCCCCCAACTGTTAGGATAGTTTCACCTCCAGCTCGAGCGTCGAACACCTGGATCAAGATGCCGTGGGATCTCCTGCACGGTGGAACCCAGCACAGAGGGTGAACAGGCAATATCGGCATCCTCCTTGGTTCTGCAGGGGCATAAGCACTGCGGAGCGCAAACAGTTGACCACGTGTATCTCGTCGACCCTGGAAGCCGTGACAGACTTGGAAATGAAGTACCACTTTTGGGCTCCGTCACAACCATGTCCAATACTTCATCGGTCTGCTTCGTCCCAGTGGGACTGGTCGCCTCATGCTAAGACCACAAGGGTCTTGACATCCTCGAAGTCAATCGATGGCCTATTGCATTGGGGCCGAGGTTTCCATAAATAGCGTGAGGAAACTTGCGACTGTCGAGAGTCCCGTTTCCTAGCACCGACTGTCTCTTGTCTTGCCTCCCGATCACGACTATGTCTGCGCGCATTTTCGCCGTTCTTTCCGCCTTGTCCCTCGTGGCAGCGACCTCCATCACGCCCGAAGGCCCTCCGGCCGTCATCGTGAGGGATGTCGTGATTCTCGGTGGCGGTGCTTCCGGCGCTCATGCCGCTGTCCAACTCTACGATTTGAACAAGGCCGTCGCCCTTGTCGAGAAACAAGATCGTCTTGTACGTTCCCCGACGAATAGTTGGGATAATGGATGGAGAAACTGACAGGTCCAGGGCGGCCATGTGGCCTCATTCACCGACCCTCAAACTGGCAAATTATACGATTACGGTGTCAACTCGTACACCAACTATGGCGCCGCCCTCGAGTTCTTTGATCGTTTCAACATCTCAGTCCAGAGTCCGGCTCGTCTGTCCCTAAAAACAACGTACGCCGACTTCAACACGGGCCACGTCACGAACTCCTCGATGCCATCCTCGGCTGAGATTACAGCCGCTCTTGAGAGGTACCTCGCCATCTGCGAGAAGTACGAGTCCAAGATCAGCCCTTCGTACGCCAACTTTCCGAACACCACTGCTGGTATTCCGGAGGACTTAACGCTTCAATTCCCGGATTTTGTCGCGAAGTACAACCTTTACGCTGCCGTGCCAAGAATATTTCAAGTCACCGGTCTCGGCATGGGTGACCTCGCCAACCAGACGTCATTGTACGTGATGCAAGCGTTCGGTGCGGACCTTGCCCGTTCCCTGCTGGGGAAAGTATCCTCCTTTGTGCCCATTTCCCAGCGCAAGCGAGACCTCTACGACGCAATCGCTGCGCACCTACACGACGACGTCTTCCTCTCTTCGGTGGCTGTTCACACTACTCGGACCCGAGAGGGTGTTGAGGTTCTGATCCGCGGCGCCGACGACCAATTCACTCTGATCCGCGCAAAGAAGCTCCTCATTGCCTTCGAACCCACCCTTGCCAATCTCAAAGGAATCGACATCGACGCGAAAGAGAGAGCGGTTTTTTCTAAATGGGAATGGTCCAACGTGTATGTTGGTGTTGTCTCCCACCCCTCCCTTCGAAATGGCTCCTCTCTTGCCAATCAAGATCCCACCAAGTGGCTCTCTCTCCCCGAAACCCCTTCTGTTGGCCGTTTCGACGATCTGGGCGATGGCTACTTTCGAGTGCTCGTTACCGGCCCCCCTGACTACAACTCCTGCAAGGCGAAGAGCCTGGTCAACAGATCCTTAGAGAAACTCGCCGATGCCGGCACGATCTCAAGTCTCGATGCTGAGAGGGTTGAGTACAAGGCCTGGTCTGACCACGGCCCCATGCACCTGCGCGTGCCTGGCCCTGAAGTTAGGGATGGCCACATAACGGACCAGTACGGATTGCAAGGTCACAAGAGCACGTACTACACGGGTGCCGCTTGGTCTGGACAGTTCACGACTATATTGTGGGAGTACAATGATCAATATGTTCTGCCCAAGTTACTGGCCAAGCTCTGAGCGGTGGCAGAAATGATGGAAGCTGGCGGCTGGCATCAAACACAACGGCAAGGATACGTTCAAGGATGGATGCATGTACTCAATGCTACATGCTTGCACACACCCTCATGTATTCTAGTTGCAATGTAATTCCCTTTCATTAAAATTTCTACAACATGCCAATGACCCGGTGTCCAAAATTCTAAGCGCAGAAAAAGATAAGCTAGAAAAAACGTCACTCCCGAATCAAAACACCATCGGACACCTAACCAGACAACGAGCGGTAGCGTCATGTGTCTCAACACTTCTTCCTAGCAATCTGACATCCTGCTACGCAGTTTCGTGAATCCGCCAACAGATAGTAGAGGTGGACACACAGCTAGTTTGACCGAATATATAGCACCTGTTGACCAACTGTCTACTTGTTCCATCGTCCTGGATGCTGTCCAGGAAACATCAAGCCCTTCGCACTGCCTACCTCGTATACCTGGCTTTCCGAATTTTGTTGGCCCTCAACGGTGATTTCCGTAGTCTTTGTAATGCCATCAGGGAGGATCAACTCTTTGCTGCCACGTTCGCCGAGCTCCAAGCCTGACTCATTACTGCGATCTCTGATATCTGCTTGTCGCTGGAATGACCGCTGATCATACGCATGATTTGCACTGTCACCATGAGAAGACAAACGGAGTATTGTACTGACCAACGGCTTCAAGGCCGGTGCACAGGCCGCGATGATGCCGAGTTGCAATTGTAAACTGGATGCATGAGCACGGGGTGATCACGATGTCCAAGGTTTTTGGTGCACTCACAAGCCCAGGACTTGTATGTTTTGATTGAAGGTTTTGTCCTTGTCCACCTCCAACGCGAGCTGGTACTTTGATTTGATGATGCCTATGATAACAGCGCTGGAAAGGGGGTCAGCCAACACGCATGCCGCTTCTCGGCCATGCATACTTACACGTAGCCTAGGCTCAAGATTCCAATAACGGAGAGCCGAGCTTTACGCTTCATTTGGAGGCTCCAGACAATGGGAGCAGGTAGTGTAGCGAAGATGACATCGGTAGCTATGTTGAATGCTGATGGTCCGTCAGTAAACCGCACATAGTACGCCGCTGCGTTTCCGAAGCTCTGACGCACCAGTGTTTACAATGCTGAGAGTGATGAACGTCTTGATGGGCATGCACGTAGGCACAGGTTTGATGTTCTTGTCCCAGTAGCCCTCCATGGGGCGACACCGGAGGAAGAAAGGAAGCGTGCCGCCGACACAATAGATGGAAGTTACACCTAGCTTCGTTAGCTGATTCGTCTCCTCATGACAGATTCTCAGTGCTCGGTCACCTCGCGCGACATACCAATCATTACCCACAAAGCCCATTTGTACCATTTCCTCCGAGTCATGTTCTTGCTGAGGCGCAAAAGGTTGAGAGCAATGGAAATCTTAAGCCACATGAAAGCCAAGCCAGCAGAGATGATCGACTGCCAGAACCCAACTTTCTGGAACATCATGTAATCATATTCTGCAATCGTCTTATAGTGCTTTCCAAGGCCGTAGTTTGCCTGGATGACGAAGATGATCCAGCCTCCTGAAGCACAGAGCTAGAACAGATGACCATCAGTACGACGGCTGGAGAACGTTCGAGTGGGAAGAAAACTTACCGCAGAGGGAACTATCATGAGGTCATCCCATCCCTGCGCTTTGACAACAAAAACTCTGGCATACACCCGTAGACCGACAAACAAAAGTGCCAGGGCGTGGAATATCGTAACAACGGCCAAGATCCGCGCGGTGTTACTCTCCGCTGCCCACTCGGGGTCTAACGGCTCAGCCGCTGTTCCGTTGGTGTCGTTCATTGCGGCTTGGATCGTCGAAGTGGATAGGTGGCAGTAGATTCGAATATGGTAATGCTTTTGTGAACACAGTTCGAGGGAGATGTCTGTAAGTGGGCGTTCGGTCTAACTGGACACGAGGATCAGCATTTATATCAATGCAGCGCCCTGCCATCGCACAACCGTGGTATTTGTATCCGGGTTCTGAGTGCTACATGAAATCTCCTAAGCGAAAGGGAGAAGTCATGAACGCATCGAACGACCATGGCCCCTTGCCTTTGCGGTGCGGATGACACCTAGCGTACTTTTTCTGGTGCCCGAACCAACGAACGAAGATGCAATCCTTGTGGCCCGGACGGGGCACGCGTGACAAGTCCGCCCTGGCCAGTTCTCACATACAATACCACATCGTCTCGGTCTCACAACCAGGGTGGACAGCATCCGTACATTATGAGACGTCCTACCGATGCTACCAGACCAACCCCAATGTTGATGACCTGCTACCAATCGGTCAAGGATGACCGAATCACGCGGCTGGTGTCTCGTCCTTTGCTGCCAGGGCCACATAGAAGGATTAGGAGGGTAGGGTCCTTTTTATTGTGCATATGATGGATTGGCCTTCAGACTCAGCAAAACGCCAAACTACTACTGATGTCGAGAATCCAAGGCCAATGTCGCTCGGGTTTCTTGCATAAATCTAGCTGGCACCAATCTCAGGATGCGAGCCATGCCTTTGGCGGTGATCCACTGATGCTGCCTTTGCGGGTGTTGTCCATCCGCACAAGGGCATTGCCTCGACATGTCCAGCGGACTCTCCTCGAGCCCGGAGCCCTGTCATGTTGCAGAAAGTGTTCCCGCTACCCCCACCCCCCTTCCTCTTGGCGCATTTCGGTTGATGAGCCCGTGGCTGTCTGCTCGCAACGGTCTCGTTACCCTTCCTGGACTTGGGCACAACGACTTTTACGTGGGGACCAGCTCGCCACTAGCTTGATTCGAGGGTGTGGGAGAGGTGTTGGGTGGCTACCCCGATCCAGCAGGTAGAAGACAATGTGGGAATACATCCAAGCCGAACGCACCGGGTCCACCGGCACCGCGCGCGGATCAGTGAGGCAGGTAGGACACAGGGACACAGGGTTACGACCTCGATCGACGAAAAGCGGACTGTCTGTTTCGCATTTGCTTTTGGTTGGTCAGAATCCAGTCGGGGGCATTTGCCTTTGGTTGGCCAAACCCAGCCCTCACTTCGTGGGTTGGTGATTCGTGCACAGATCGCGTCCAGTCCCCAATATCATTCGGTCTTGATAACCATCTTGCGAGCGTCGATTAAGCCACTCTTGAAGAACCATCACCGCAGGCCTGTCGCCCACTTTATCTGACCTGCACCCTCCACGACTGTTCCAGTGGAGCCTATCCATCTCCGAAGCACCGGCTGTCCCGCGATTGGTCGAGAGCAACAAGGGAACACCCTGACACTCTATCACGAAATTGTAAGGCTTCGGCTCTTACTTCGTCGTCTTTCCGCTCGTAGGTGGAGAGTTGAGGTCTTTGTTTGCGCTTTCCTGGATTGAGAATTCCCGTCTCTATGGACCATCACAGTGGAGGAATTCCCTGGTTCTGCCTGTCTTGCCTCTATCCTGTCAACTTCACGTCTTTACCTTCTGTCAGAACTGACTGTGGCCTGCTTTGAACTTGAACCATAGCCAGCAACCAGCAATCACTAGCAGCATGGCTGACACTTCATGCAATGAACAGAGAATAAATTGGCAGAAACGCCTTGAAGGTGAACATCTACACACAGCCACTTGTTAAATGCTGACCGCTTGCAAAAGATGCATGTTGTGAGGCGAACATTCCGCTCCCCATTTTTCATTTCGTCTCTGACCGGCGTGGTATGCTATCTGCTGAGTCTCTTGAGAAGTTCTCATGACTGACTTTGCCCCATCAGGAGGCCGCACGGCCTGGTCCAGCCGAGTGTTCGTTCATGGACGTACCCTCCAGGCGCTGTTCTGGTATGATGGGAAGTACTTGGATAATGCGAAGGAAGACGCCGCTGAGGTGGCACTCAAGTACCTTACCAGCCCAAGTCTTAGTTTGAGAAATTATAAGACCTCATCAATAAACTTTTGAACACATGGTACAAAAGCTGCCTCAAGCTTAGGGGGTGTTTGAGGTTCACTCGCACGTGGATGCGTCTGCCCACCGTGGTTAATTATGGCCTTGCTTCGTTCTACATGGTCAACAGACGAGCTCGGCAAGAGCATAGTCATCTACGTCTTGAAGAACGTCAAGATCTTAAGCGACAATTCCTTGAGCCGAACCTTATCGGGGAGCTTCACCGGCGGCCAGACAACCATCAACCCTCCGATTTCTTTGAACAGGTACGAAGCTCAAGGATGCCTATAAGAGAAATACTCCAGAGCGGCCTACCGTTTCTTCTACGCCAACCGCGAGCCTTCGGCCGTCGACGCTTCCGTAGAGGTTTCCTCGTCCGTCGTTTCCCTCGACATTGACGACGACGAGTTCGGGTCATGGAGGGGCACCGAGACCTCAGGAAGTTGCAGTCCTGTCCGTATAGTTGATGGTTAACATTACAGCGTCTCGTCTGGTTTCTCAACGGGAAGACCGATAGCCCATTGTAAAATGAGTTTGGTAACTTGTATGGCCATCAAGTATCCACTTGTACTGCTGGTAGGCTTTTGATGATCTCTAGCGGTTTGGAAAGTCCTTGAGCTTGATAGATTCTTCAAATTTGACAGAAGACATGAGCTGAAGGATATTTTGCGTATGGGCTATGGCGACAAAGCCCATCGCCTTGTTAATTTGTTGATTTGATCAGTCGACTAGAACGATTGGTCTTTTTGATGTGCCGCCCCGCACCTTCGACTGGAACTGCCTTGTTGCAGGAATTCACAGCATACATCCATGTCAACCCCTGCAGGATATGATCAATTTTGAGCCTTGTCACGCTGGGCTACTTCGGAGTTGGCCAAGAGTGCAAAGATAACTACTGGTAGCATTGCTCCGTGCGCATGGCTGTAATTGATAGAAAAGTACAAATACCGGCAAGAGCCTCGAGCCAGAACTCAGCCCATCTCCCTATTACATCTCGACTCACGCGGCTCTTGCAGGCGGGTTCTGAATCCACAGTTAAAAGACACCCTTCGATGTTCTTCGTCGCCCGTCAAGGATCAAACTATTCTCGTGATTTTTCAGTCAACATTGCAGTTACTCGACGCATATTCAACCCAAGATATGGAGCTCGTGGAACTTGTCGCGAACGAGCCTACCGCTCGCCCCTTCCAGTGCGACTGGCAGTCATGCAACAAGGTGAGCTTCCACAAGCCAAGGTGTCACTCGACCCTTCTCCGCTGCTGATGTCTGCGCGGATCTAACCTTCATATCTCGCAGAGATTCAAAAAGAAATCGGGCTTGGAGAGACACCGCTTCGTCCACACCACTGAGCGTCCCCACTCGTGCACTACGCCCGGCTGTGACAAGAGCTTCAAGCAGCAGTCAAACTTAAAAAGACACCAACGCTTCGTCCACAACAATTATCGCCCCCACCTATGCGCTACGCCCGGCTGTGGCAAGAGCTTCAACAGGAGGTCAGACTTAATGAGACACCACCGCTTCGTCCACGACAATTATCGTCCCTACCCATGCGCTACGCCCGGCTGTGGTAAGAGCTTCATCCAACGGAGTGCCCTCACTGTCCACATTCGAACCCACACGGGAGAGAAGCCTCACAACTGCCAGCATATTGGCTGTGGGAAGCGATTCTCTGATGTATGATCCGTTGTTTCCCTCCCATTGTGCAGTGGCACGTATTGACTTGAGCAGTCTTCGAGTCTTGTCAGGCATCGCCGCATCCATGCCGGTAAACGCCCGTGCAAGTGCGCCCTTGATGACTGCCTCAAGAGGTAGATTTCGAGCCTAGTGGCCCTGTCCCATCGCCAGTGGGAGCTTGGCACTAACCAGACTGAACAGATTCTGCCACAAGACAGCCATGGTCAAGCACCAGTGTGGCATGAACAACAGCGACGACATCTTGGACTGCACCTTTGACTCTGATATCAGCGAGCCGTCCTCGACCCCGAAGCACGCCAACATGCAACAACCCCCCCAACTTCAGAGCAATAACGTCCTGGACCATCCAAGAAACGACCTTGGTGTTAATCGCTCTGGATTGAACAGCCGTACGGACACCAGTTCGAAAGACAACAGTGTCGCGCCCGCCCCGACGATAGTAACGGGACGAACCCCTAACATAGGGCAACCAAGCTCGCATCAGCCCATGCTTCCCCAAGCTGCCGGCAATGGTGCAAGTCTGCGTGCCCTGATAGCTTGCAGTAAGCATTCGACGATACTTCATTTCTCTTTCGGGACAACAATCACTTCCGTGTGTGCCAAACTGATCCCATTCTCTCAGCAAACTGCCGTCAACGAAAGGTTAAATGCGAACCAACATTGAACAATAGTGACGATATATGCACCCGCTGTACAAGGATGGGACGAATTTGCAGCAGGGAACCCGTCAGTAGTGTGCGGGAGCGTCCAGTTGGATCTGCGGCTGAAACTAACGTCACCTCTGCCCCTGGAAATACCACCAACATATCTCATCACAGGATAAATCCTTCAGCACGAGACAGAGCATCTGCTACGAGACAGTCAATAATCGGAGGACTTGGCTCAGAAGCTATCAGTAAGGTTCTCTACCCACCGAGACTTCCATAGTACTAAGAGGGGGTGATAGTGGGTGCGATTCCTGCCCCCCCACTACACATACAGTCATTTCGTCCCGAGACCGATTGGAGCTACTCAGGTACGAATGTTCATGGCGACAATGCATGGTCACATGCCCCCTATTATGAAACCTTCACGGTCTACCCTTGGGGATTACTGCAGCGACCCGAACCTACAGTTACGGCTTTAGAATTTGGGTTATGGCCGGAGCAGTGAACTATGGCATTCAATTCGAGCATAACGGCTCCAAGATGACGGAGAAACGGGAGGACCTTGAGGACTGCCAGGGGTCGTCTGCTCAGCGTGGTTGACACAATGTCTCTGAAGCTGGCGGGAGGCGATTTCTCCTGATGGCATTCAGTCGGCATTTCTCCAAAGGCCACAAGCCGATCTCATGCGGTGAAAGTATAAGACTTGGTTTTCGGTTTCATCAACATCAGACAACAGACATATGGTGACATGGGCACGGCTGATTCAACCAAAAATGAACCTGGAAAGGGGGCGTGTGACTCACTATGCATGCATGGACGTTCTTTTCTATAGTAAACATTCAGACAAGCCTTACTATCTTGCAAAGTTGACCTCAGACAATCGCCCCATTTCCTGGCAGTGCCATTGTGTCAAGTCCGTGGTGAATGGTTCAATCAGTCAACCCATGCAGTCTCTCGCCTTGAGTAGAACATCCCGTACCATCATTTGCTCTTGATTTTTATCTTGTTTGTTTTTGGTCTTGGTCCTGTATACCATAAATGAGGGATAACAAATGCGAGCTTGGTGAAGCGAGCATCGACTCGTTGTTGCAGAGGCTACTCATCGGAAGAGATGGCTCCACTTCATCACCAGCGCTAACATGAGATTGACATGTTCTCTTAGCCGTAGATCTGGTCATTCTGTACGGCTTCTTCGAGGGACCTGGATTTTTCCACTTTCCCCCTAGTTCTCGCCGCCTTGAGGAGCACATCCCGGGATTTCTCTTGCTCTTCGTCTCTCATTGCCGCTGCCGAACGAGTTTTTCGGTTCGCACGTAACAAAGCAGGGACTGGGAGTTGTGTTACGACTCTGTAAATTTCCATTGGTCTACCCTTCTTTTTTGACGATTCTGCATAATTTATAGAATCTATGGGAATGACCGATCCGTTTGGATTATAGCAAGTTGGCTACCGTTACCGCTGATAGACGATCTCATGACTCCGCCTAACGGAAAGGCATCCGGCCCTTGTGATCCTTGGCTCGAGCCCCCTTCGCGTGACATAGTGGCTTCCCTGATCCAAGAACTAGCTTTTTCTTTGACTCGTTTGGTAGCCTGGTGCATAGCTGGCATATTACCACATATTATGGTAAGATTCACCTCAATGAACCTCGGGTGCGTTAGCCCAAGCCATGTACTCTGCGCCAGGTCACTCACAGAAACATGGTGGCAATTGTAGCGTCCTTGGCGGGACCGGAACTACCTGGCAGACCAACTAGAAAGTAAACTCGGACGGAGGAGGTCGTCGTTGCTCTGTGAGTGTGTTAGGCGCTTGACTAGTCACGTCATCGAAGTCTGGCCCTACAGTATCGGTGAACACCAGAGAAAGAGAACCATGAGCCGTTCCGTAGGCGTTATACGAACAAGAAGTAGGTCGGGAACAGGCAGGATAACCAGCAGAAGGTCTGTGATGATGCCTGCTCCGGTAGCTGCTAGGGATAGTTGAAGGGTGACAGGAGTGTGCTTGAAAGCACGGTGGATGAGCAGCCCTGATATGGCGATGGTGTAGGCGGAGATGGCCGCAAATATGGCCCATCCTGCTCGAGTCTGCCATCTGCTGGGGAATATGCGAAGGTATAGTACAGCAAGAGATAGCTTCGTAAGGCTGTGGCTCGACAAACGTGCAAGCTCTATGACACAACTCAATACCGAGGACGGGTGAGAAGAGCGTATCGCGGCTGCAGAACCTGTCAGCGAGTTTCGTCCCTGATTAACAACACGTACAGATGAAGATTGCCTGAGCGACGACGGACAGAGCCTAGTTGCCAACGTCAATATCCAAGACATCCAAACCCTCGACTGTCTACTCACCCAGGCAAGCAGCATTAGAACTGTCTTAGAATCAGTTTTCCGTGACCACTGCACTCGTTCTGTCGCTCTACTTACAGTCATCACACTTCACCGCGTTCTGAGACTGTCTGATGACCAAACGGGCACTCAAGGTAAGGGCGGCGATTGCACCACCGATGCCAAAAGCTAGGTAGGACGCCAACAATAGCCATGGTTGGCTTGTTTGGAAATCCGCGCTGTATCCTGTTGATGCTTCCATGTTATGGCCGTCGTTCTGTAGCGTGATGTTGATGGCGGTCGTCGTGGGCACACGGGCATGATCAGACTGCGGAAAGGTCGAGATGCTGCCAACTCTTATAGTGTCGCTCGTTGCCAGAACCCCTGAACAACTCCACTCGAGCATACTGTCACAGAGCTAGCTGTGAGCCGTGTCTCACTCACACCACCAGTTTGGTATCCAATTGGTATTCGACGCACCTTCTCGCGGGCCTCGCGTCCCTGTGACATGCAGAATGTTGCCCGACACATTTATGGCCACCTTTCCACCATTCTCGCCTCCACGATGCGTTGAGACTCAAGTCGGCGCGCATCACTCGCCAGAGAAATCAGCTAATTGTGAGCGGTGTACATGGCCAGTTGAAACCCTCTAGCGGGCATCCTGTCAACGCCGCGATTGCCTTTTCACGGCTACGGAGAACCCTCGGCGAGAAGACATGGACCAGTTGTGCTTGTGGACCCCGACGATTGATCGGCGCACTACTCGTGATCCAGCCCAAGTCGGAAGGCATGAATAAGTGAAGACCCTTGTCTGATGATGTTGATAGCTCCTCGATAGTCGACGAAGGTTCACAATGCAGGGCCCCTTTGATGGCTTCCAAGTCCGACTCGCTCTATTCTTGCGGCTGGCACTCGTGTGCGCGGCACCATCGGCTTGGATATGAATGCGCAACACTTGACCAGGAGTGTTGTAATAGTACATGTCCTTCTACCATGCTTGACAACCCGGTGGTCTGACGTTTGAGCACCAGGCTCGCGACGTTGGCGGATTGTGCATCGCCGACACATCTCGGCATTCGCGGATTCATACCGTCGATGCCAATCTTGTTGGAGCCGGACGAATCTCCATATGACCCATGCCCGGCTCGAGGGTCCCCGGCCAAGATCCAACTGCCAACGTTGAAGCGGTCTCCCATCGCGTCGAACACAACCAGTCTAGCGTGCGATGAGTGGTGAAGTAGGCTGGGGGCGATGTGATTGGCCAGCGCACGAGGTCCCCATCTGGTTCGCGGACAGGAGCAATCGCATCTCCGCAGCGGTGCGATTGGCGGACAACGACAGGGTGCTGACTCGTCGGTCCGTCGTGTCTGATCTCAGGTCCGGGCGTGGCGAGCTGTACCGTCTGGTGTCTCTGGCGGGGGAGACTCCGCGGGGACTTGGGGGTGGTTCTAACGCCCAGCGCACCGCAGGGTTGCGGTACCTCGTACTAGAGCGACGCCAGCGGGTGCTCGCCAGCGCGGCCCCTGAGAGATTCGCCCGATGTCCAAAGCCAATTCTGGCTCCTGCCGCCCGTAACCGAAGCACGGACTTTGGTGGTGGATGGACCCGCGCCCTCTTCCGACCTATGCGTGGTGGAAGATAATCAGCCCTCCAGGGTTGGGAGAGCGCTGGCACCGGAGTCTGGCCCGCCGCCATTAAGCTGTATGGGGTGCACTATCCGAGGTGCGACGCACCGGTCACCTTGGCCAACGTCAATCCAACGTGGGCTTCGGGCCACCACAAGGAGGACTTGTCACCATGGTCAATTTCAGCTTGGTCGATATCACTGCAGGGGATCCCGGTCACCGGTGTTCGGTGGTTTACTCGCGGGTGCTTGACATGCATTCCAATTCCATGCACATGTCCTTCCAGCTCGTGTCCTAATTGGCGTGATCCAGAATAGAGTAGCTCATGCCGCATCATGACGCCGCAGTTGTGCACTGGAATCCGCCACAAAAAGGAGTTCATGTTGGGTCCAAGTGGTCGGCAAATCAGTAGAGGACCATGTCGGGGATGGATTGCATATGAACGCTATCTGATAATCATCAATCGCCAGCCGCCCCAAGTTTGGGGTGTGGGTGTTTGGTCCCGTGACGGCCATTGGGACGAGATTAGGCTGCCGTAAGGGTGTTGAACGATATGAATAGCAGCGTATGCAGCCAAGTGAAGACCTCATCGGATCAAAAGAGCAGTGGGCGATATAAGAGGTGACCGGAAAGAAAGAAACATTGCTTTTGCTGTTCAAACCCATGGTAGAGCGCGTTGCTATGCCTGGGAGATGCCCTCAACCGTCTGCGCAGCACTGCAGCATTCAAGCAGCGGCCATAGTAGACCAGCGACTGTGCAGAGTACCCGCCATCTACTTTAGTACTTTTAGTAAACTCAAAATCGTGCCACTTCACGAGGTGGCAATCTGTTGGCCGGCTTAGGGAACTTTGCCATCGAAATTGCCCAAGTAGGGCGGCTCCTTGTGTTATCTTATTTTCCACAACTGACGCTTGAGTCCTCATTCCCCTTTTAAAGCCGCACCGAGAATATCAGTAGCCACCTAGTGTAATCATCTATGTCAACCAATGTATGTAACAGAACTCGAGGATACTCTTCAATCAAAACGTTTGCGTTTCCTCGGACGGCCACCTCCCGGCTTATCAACTCCACGACAAGCAACAACCTGCCTATGAACCTCTTCGAAAAGCTCGTTCTGTTTTAAAGGGTTGTCCGGCGAGTTTCCTCCCAACTTCGCCCAAACAATCTCAAATGCCTTTACTCCCTTTATCTGGCCCGCTGAGCCCTCGCGCAGGTTGCAAGCGATTGATTCCAGGAATGAAGTGCAATATGCTCCAAAATTGGCTATATCTCTGTTCTTATAGAGGTCAATGAATTGCATGGCTGTCTCGAGACATGCGGACGTCGACCAGTCTAAAGCAGCTGTGATACCGCCGCGAGTCGTATATAGTGTGTGTAACCAACCGGGAGGGATGAAGCAACCGTGCTTGGGGGTAATGACAATTATAACACCTTTCTCTAGGTCTTTATGTGCGTTTATGAAGGTTTGCTGATGAAAAAACACCCGCAAGTTGTGTTTTGTCGGAGGGTAAAGCGCGATGAGTTTCTCTGCATCGAACGCTGTGGCTACCAGAGCCATGCCTCCGGAATCTCAAGACAGTCAGCCCATGTTGCTGCATTAGGGAGTAAGGAGAAATTGTTCTGTGCTGAATTGCGAACTCACCCGAGTGGAGGTCGACATGGCAATACTTTGGAGTCAGGTTTGTGCCAGTCTGGACCCCATCAAGGTCATAAGGTTGAGACGTCTTGAGTACCTCCGGATAACGCAAGTACTGTCTCTCGCTTGGGATGCTCAGGATATAGAGCGGTCTCTCCTGGTTGGGACGAAAGAGCTGTTTGATAACAGAAAAGACGGTTGCATCATCCAAGGGTACATGAGGTTCCCCTCGGGCATAGATCTTTGCGTCTTTCAGGTTGCTGAACATATCATCCATGTACTCGTCCGCATTTGGTGTATGGCCTTGAAACCAACACTGCGAAGCCGGCAGCAGAAAGGGCCCAGCCGTCGCCCATTCAGCAGGCTCAGTGCATTTCGGCGCCGTTGGGTGGGTGATGCCTCCCGCACGCTGGATTGCACTAGAAAACGCCGACGCCAAGTGGACCATCGTCATTTCTTTTGTAGTAAGAAAATCCTTGACTCGCTCCAGAGCCTCCGGGTCTACTGGGGCTTCATTCAAAATATCGACGAGGGGCGTCCGCGCAGGATTGAGAGAAGTAGCAACCGGGCAATCAATACCTGTACTAGGCGTTTCGGTCGGATGGTGTACTTTACGCTGCTGAGAGCATGCCCAAACAGCCTCTAAACATGAGTCAAAGTCAGATCAAGTTGCCCCACCGCAGAGCACAATGAGCATGGAATAACAGCATACTTACCAATAACTTGCAAATGTAAACTGTGTTTTTGGTTCTTCATTTGCTTTAGTAGTGCGTCCTGCTCGCTCAACTTGAAGTTGCCAATCTTGGTCGGTCCAAAAGTTGCCGCGCAAAGCACCGCGGCACTGCGGCCAACATTTGTGTGGACTTGACTGAGAAATTCGCGACAACTCCTTTGGCGATGTTGAGTGGTTCCTCCATTGGAGGATTCGCGCAGTTCTAAGGCATCTTGTGCGAACCTCCTCTGCCGAGCTGTAAATATAGTCGTTGTTTTTATCTCCTCGGCAGTTGTCTTCAAGTCCTGAAAATTTCCGTTTGAACTCATTCCTAATTGCTCTGAATAGGGTATTCATCAAGTCCGTCTGAATGTAGAACAAAGTGAAAAAGTATGGAGTGGGTGAGAGTAAATGAGAGTGGATGGGAGTGGATGGGAGTGGATGGGAGTGGATGGGAGTGGATGGGGTGGATGGGAGTGGATGGGAGTGGATGGGAGTGGATGGGAGTGGATGGGAGTGGGCATCGGTTGAAATGGGTGTGGCTGATTGGTTAGAGTAACTACCATACCCCTAAAAGCGTCGTGTACTTCACTTACTTCACATCACAAAGAGAGTTGGATCTCCGCCGGATTTGTCCAAACGGAAGATGGACCTTGCCAGCATTGTTTCTTTTCCCCGTCCAATAAACCTAGTTTGTTAGACTGATTGGCCCGCGACGGAAGTGTGCAGATAATTGTTCTGCTCGAGATAGAGACTGGCTTCTGCTCCCGACGCAAGAAAAGCACGCCAGTGTCCCGCCTGACTTTATACCGCCAGGGCAAAAAACGGTGCCCACGCGCACTCAGCAAAGGTACGGAGTACACATTGGGAGAATGCCATCAGGGCAGACCGGGTCTGTGCCATGTACACCTCGCTTGCCGAGACCGCTGTCATTGACCTGCCGCGCACTGCGACCTGTTGTTGCTATGTCCGAAGAGACACGGCAAACATCTACATGCCATCCAACTCCCTATCGACTCGGACCATACCGTGGCAGTCGTTAGGCAGAAAGTATCAGGTAAGATAGGGGGTGAGGGTTTTCATCAGCCGTGCCTTCTTCCCGGAGTGCTTGGACCTAGCAAAGAGGCATAGAGGAAAACGATGGCTGACTAATGATGCACTGAAGCAGTCCCGTTGCAGCCGAGTCAGCATAACACTACACGTTGTCGCACATTTGTACGAGGACACCACTTTTAGCGTCGCACGGGCCAGACCAGATTTTGTTACTGAATCTGCTCAGTAGCTCCCTTATGTTATTGGCTTAACATTCCCGTGGCTGTTAGGCGCTAAAAGTGATAGCGTTCGAGCTCAAATGGATGGCCCCGCACCACATGTCTTTTGTCGTAGTCTTCAACTGATTGAAAATGGAAATACCCCAACAATGCTTCACAGTATGTTGCATCTAACCCTCAAGCCCAAAGTTGGATGTCACTGCGTCGCGATCTGAGCCGCCCTCGTTGTACATTTCCGCCGTCTAACACAGGAATGAAGAAGTCAGCTATGATGCGATTAGGTGCAGGCTCAACCGATAGAAGGTTCCTGCCGACTGGGACTTGGAGTTCTTCAGGGATCTTTTGCGACGCCCAGCACTTCGTTTATTGTGGTTATTCTTTGCGCCACAAATTTCATTTGAATCGCCTCCTCCGGACCCTGCAGTCAATTTACTTGGTCGCTCCCTGCACAAAGCTGTACCTTGCTTTGATTTATAGTTTATAGTGCATGGTACTTGTACTATGTACAATGTACGGCGCTGTGGGACGCTCTGCGAGCATGCATTACCATATAGCCGGAGTGAAGATGTGTGCTGTGTGGGCCCTTGCAGCCCTATCCCGACGGTGCTCAGCAATGACCGACCGACCCCCCACAGTGTCTTTGCACCTAAAATATCTCAGCCCTCCACCAAGGGATTTGCGTCTACCTCACTCGATCCTCAACAACTGGCGTACCCGACATGAATCAACCAGGGCAGGCAACGCCAGAGGGCATGGCGCAAGATACGGAGCAAAACCCGTCATCCGCTCCAACGAGCTTGTTGGTCCACGGAAGTACAGGAAAATTGAATGAAGAGCAACGGGAGGAACTAAAAAAAGCCTTGCCTGACATCAAAAAACTGCTCGAACCTTCTGGGGATGATGATTGGGAGAGAAATGGCAATGGAGATAAGCTGAAGGACGTATGCAAAGATTTTACAAATCAGTTCTTGCCGCACGAGCAGGTATGTCCTCGACTTCAGCCTCTCAAACACGGGCTAATTTACACAAGTTCCGCGACACGCGACTTACTTCCATGCGCACCTTGCAGCGTTTCGTTTACCCGAAACCAAATTTACCGAACATATACATACCCCTAGAGATGTGTGGTGAACAATGTATCGAGACATACATGTTCGTCACAGAGAGTGTCCAATTTCAACCTGGCATCATATACCTGGTTATGATGCCGGATAAAGGGACACAATAGTTGAATATTTCCAAATAGAGTGATCGTCACTTGGGAGGTCGAACGAATCAAGTGCAGGCAGTGGGTAGTACGGCGACGCTAGAAGCCCATTATTGATGTGCAGATTCGCAGGTATCGTAGCTTCATCAACCACAGATAGCCCTGAATAGTGACCGTTTACGAGGTCGTATGATGCTTCACTCATCTTTTTCCTGGGTGCATCACTGGTTGCAGCCGGCCACAAAAATGACGCAGGCGGTTGTTGTGGCTGTTGTGGCTGTTGTGGCTGTTCTGGCTGTTGTTGCTGGTGTTGCTGGTATGGCTGGTATGGCTGGTATGGCTGTTGTAGCTGTTGTAGCTGGTTTGGTTGGTATGGCTGTTCTGGCTGTTGTTGCTGTTGTGGCTGTTGTGGCTGTTGTGGCTGTTGTGGCTGTTGTGGCTGTTCTGGCTGTTGTGGCTGTTCTGGCTGTTGTGGCTGTTCTGGCTGTTGTGGCTGTTGTGGCTGTTCTGGCTGTTGTTGCTGGTATGGCTGGTATGGCTGTTGTAGCTGGTTTGGTTGGTATGGCTGTTCTGGCTGTTGTTGCTGGTATGGCTGTTGTGGCTGTTGTAGCTGGTTTGGTTGGTATGGCTGGTATGGCTGTTGTAGCTGTTGTAGCTGGTTTGGTTGGTATGGCTGTTCTGGCTGTTGTTGCTGGTATGGCTGTTGTGGCTGTTGTAGCTGGTTTGGTTGGTATGGCTGGTATGGCTGTTGTAGCTGTTGTAGCTGGTTTGGTTGGTATGGCTGTTCTGGCTTTTGTTGCTGGTATGGCTGGTATGGCTGGTATGGCTGTTGTGGCTGTTGTGGCTGTTCTGGCTGTTGTTGCTGGTATGGTTGTTGTGGCTGTTGTTGCTCCAACCAGGGGCATTGAACAGCCAGCCAAAAGTCTCGCTCTTGCTTGTATTTCGCGAAAAGGCTATCCGCAACTTCGTAGCACCATTTGGTCCGCTCATTTTTTTGAACACCTTTAGATCGGAGCTTCGTGCATTTCTTTTCAAAGCTTTCGTCGTTGCATCGAGACGCGTGTGACAACCTGTAAATCCATATCAGAAAGGCTTTCATTTTCTTGAACTTTAAACATACGCCGAGAAGTTCAAGTCGAAGTCACAGAGCAATGCTCCATACCCGTCTAGTGCATTGGTGAACTCCTGTAGTCGCTTTCCTGCCTGACCCCAGGAACTGCAATCACTTCGAAGTGTCTTATCATCATCGTCTTGCACTCGTGTGGAAAGATATGTTGCGAAAGAGTCACGCCAGGGGTCATGAATTTGGCCCCGGTACTTCTCTCGTAATTGGAAGAATGCGATGAGAAATACGTATTTCTTGGTTACATCAAATCGTGTTGTGGCCTTCGACAGCCCACGAAGTTCACAGTACAGTCGGGTCGCTGGGTCGTCGGACAGCTTGCGGGATGATTCGGCTTCTACCCAGCAATCGATACTGGGCTTTGTTTCGAATCGCGGTGAGAGCGCGTCTGTAACAGCGCTGGTCAGGAGGGTAGGAAGCGCATTCCATTGTCTTGGCAGTACGATGGATCGGAGGAAGTCCGCTACGGCTTCCAAAAGCTGTCGGCGATAAGCGGAGTGCTCGGCGAAACGCTAGGGGCGCTTACTCTAGAGGTCTCTAGCCACTTGGTGGAAATGTTATCTCCAGACTCATTGCAGGCGACAACGAGAACGTTGAAAAGTTGGCGGCTCTCAGCATTGCCCATGGTTGAGCACGTTGGTGAAATGGGAGAATGCAATTTTGCGTAATGTTGTTGAAGTGACAGACAGACCCATTTGTCACTGTCAGAAGATATAGGATTGGCCGTGTATCCCTGTCGAACAAGAGAAAAGCTCGGCTGCAGACAGACCCATTTGTCACTGTCAGAAGATACAGGATTGGCCGTGTATCCCTATCTAACGAGATAAAAGTTCGGCTACACAGACCCACTTGTCACTGTCAGAAGATATAGGATTGGCCGTGTATCCCTGTTGAACTAAAGAAAAGCTCGGCTGCAGACAGACCCATTTGTCACTGTCAGAAGACACAGGATTGGCTGAACGAGACAAGGCTCAGGAAGGCGAATACACACAGCACATAGTAAGTAGGCGGTAGAGCCATCGGTCATATATCAAAAGCCACCCCAGGGGTGAATATACTAGACCCGCCTCCAGCAGTGAGATTAACATACTATGTAGTCATGCAGAGGGCTTGCCGATCAGTAGACCCCAGATCTTGGTCCGGTCTGTGCTTGGCCACGTTTTACGGAGGATCCCAACTAAGAAGACACCCCTTCTGTTACGACCCCGTCGACAGGGCTCCATCCACACGCCCTCGCCTTGCAGCTAGGCTTGGATATAAAGCCCGAAATATTTCCGAGAAAAGGTAAAATAATGCTACTATTTGCGCAGCGCCCGAGCGCATCTTCTGAGGATGCCAAGCCATCCGCGGAACACCCTGTGGACCTGCTGGTGTTGTTCAGTGCTTCAGTGAGACAAAAGAAAAACAAAGTAGATCACCGGCAACGCCCCAAACTTGTTGCCCCACTCGATAATTGCTTGTAGGTTAAGAATATCGCGTAACCACCGAGGCGAGCCTTACCCTTGAAACTTGCGTTACCGTACTCCCCAACCTCCTCGTCATTCTCCCTTACATACCCAGCTTTGGCTGCAGGACACCTGCCCATCGCGCTGTGGTACTTCCCAGATGGAGTTGCATCTGTTGGTGTTTTACCCGGCGGCGCCATTCACCTGCGCACCGGTGTTTGGCGACGCATCGACATGGTCCTTTCGGCCCATAGCCCTGGTATAGGACTTTTCAGAAGGAATATTGGCACTCTACATGAACGACACGATCGCACCATGCCATCCATTCGATCGAGATGACCCCGTGTTCGAGCCCCCATGCAGGCCGCAGTCGATTCGAACTGAACGCCGCCCGCCATATGTCGCTTGTTTCGATGCAGTGCATAGTGCCGAGCCTCCCTGACGCTGGAGATGCCGCCGGAGAATGCGCAGATTGGGTTCCATCGAATACACCCTGTCTACCACGGCCAGCACATTTAATGTAAATACCCCGGGAGCCTTCTTTCACAGCAATTTAGCATGACTATTCCTGCCTTTCATCGAGTCACCATATGCGAAGTATTGATTGCACCAGCGCGACCAGCGCGAGCATCCACTCTTTACGGTCATTCCATTTCCGAAGCAAACCGCACCAACCTTCTTGACACTGTGCCACATCATAGGTACGTCGTTGTGCATGTTTGGTCTCTACGATTTCGTGTTCACTTATTGGCCTCAGCGTTGATATCCTACTTCTCCACCACGTCAGGAGCATTTTCAGTCAGTATGTGCGAGTGGTATCGGCGGAGTTATGCCTGCGGGCATCATTTCACCGGGGCTTCAGAGTGGTGTTACAGATACAGCCAAACTCAAAAACGGTGCAAGGTAGTGGTGACGCAAGTCGACAATGATTCATCTGTGTGCAGATCGTGTATAAAGAAAGCAGAGAAGAAAAAGCCCCCCCCCTGGGCGAGCATGGTTGATCCCGAAAAGTTTTATAGATATGCTCAAATATAGATGGACAGCTGTAATCGAAACTGATGATGAAAATCACGGACCTAAAAGTGGTACCCACTCCCACAGATTTTACCTCTACCATCTTCGGCCGTGCCGTTTGGTAGAAGTTCCGTCACTCGCGCTTGCTTAGGGGCTCAGGGCGCGGAACCTCATCAGCGAGATAATAGCAAAGTTGGAGGTTGGAACGCTAATAAGGGAAGAGGAGCAACGGAACGCGTTTGTCGTGTGAATTGATCACCATACACGCCCCAATCCGTTTCAGAGAACGCGGCATAAGGAACCCCCTTAGTCCCTCGCTAAGGATTTCCTAATTAAGCTGGTAAAACGCATGGTACCTTTCGGTAGCCAGGCAAAGACCCTCCGAGGAGCCCGGTGGAGCCTGATTCTACTTTTCTTTCGACAGCATACTCAGAAGTATCTTCCAACCGACGAGGAGGCTCGGAGCAAAAGCCCAGCCAATTGTCGCTGCACCCGCTTCAAATTGCAGGGAGACGAATCCGGAAACAGACTCGTATTCGCTTCTCCATGAATGACGGATATTTGCTGTTGGCGGTTGGCTACGGCCGAGTAAAATGGCATTCCACTCCATCCATGTCCATGTACTATTGGTCTGCAAGATCGATGGGGTCTTGATACAACCAGGTCCTTGAATGTAACCAGACCCCCAAAGAGTCGAAGGCACTACGGTGGCTTGGAGGTGCTCACGGGGTATCGACATGGAGCATGGGCTTTGCAGGAAACAGGACTGAGTGGGTTGTCGATGGCTTGGAACTCCTCATGAGCATGCTTCTGAGAGCGCGTACCCACAACAAAAACTACGGCCTAGGCGGAGAGAACCGGCAGCAAACTCAGCCTTTCATTATTCTGTCTGAACCAAGGCAGTCAGCTGGGGTATTCTGTTGGTTGTCACAAATCGACTTCATACCCGTTGTTCTCGGGGGCTTGGATGCCTGTACTGGAAACGAGGCAGGAGAGCGGGGTAAAGCAGATGGTCTGAAAGCGGGCGAAAGGACCTGGCCTGAGTAGCATCTGGAAGTCTGGTACTGACACCCTTACATCTTCCACGGTTGGTGCAATCGCACTGACTAGGCTGGCCTTAGCCCCGCGGAACAAAAACGTCGCTTTCATACCAGTCGAAGATAGCGCGCCTAATGTCACACACCAAGGGTTACGGGTTGATCTTTTGCCTCAAGGCGCCACTCATGTTGTCGGCGACGTTCCTCATCTGGGTGTCGCTCATTTGTAGTCAGTGGGCCGTACCTGTGAGACTCAAGGACAAGGACCGGTATCTCCCAGGTTCGAGTCAGTACAGGAGCTCGGTGTCCTTCCGTCACGGCGCAGTTGGCGCCCACCACTTCAGCCCAGTCTAGCCTTTGCTTTTGGTTCTGAACTCCGATGCCCTTGCAACTACCTACGGGGCATGTTCGGATGATGGATTGGTGAAATGTGCTGCCTCTTGTTCTACGTTGAGCTGCAGGAAGTAATGGCTTGTGTGCAGACACGTTGGATTCGCCACCGCCTCGCACATATTGGCGATGCATGGGGACCTTGAGACCCCAGCCCGCCTTCAGTATTCCCTATTTCATTCGATTACTCGGAATCACAGAGCATATCACATGCGTCGCGGTGGTAGAGCCGTAAGATCAAACGGGTGTTCTCAGGATAGGGACGCGTCTCTGCGCTAGCGATAATCGTCGGGCCAGGGACATCCTTCGAGCACCGGCGTAACCCCTGAAGCCGTCGGTGCCCATGTGCTGATGTCTCCGCTGTGGTTTCAAGGCTCCAGATTGCTGCGCACCTGCATCCCTAAGAAGTTGAGCTCGCTCGAAGACGGCCTCCGCACAAGGGTGGCGTGCCTCGGATCCTCTCATCTGCCAAGTCCGGCCCCTGACGGTGTTGCGTGCGTAACCACGGTACATCGAATGAGGTTCTGTTCAAGATGACGAGGAGTTGTGAATGCTCTGGCTGAGTATCATAGGTCCCTGCAATGTGAAGTCACAGCCAGTAGTGGTCCAAATCAGGAAGAGTTTGTGTGTACCATGCCCTTACCTCGGTACTAGAGGGGCTGATTACGAATGGGTCCTGAGAGCTGTCGTTTCGGAAGCCCAGAAGAGGATTTCATCCCTCATGAGGATCCCACCAATACGTCGCCCTTCACTATGGGCCCCAGATCAACACTACTGAGTGTATCTTCGTGTCTCGCCACTCGCTGCCCGTCGTCGCCCAGCCCGGCGGGGTGCCGCCCGGATTCATTCGGACTACCTCCATTTCAGCAAGGCCCCTGATACGAGTCATTGTTTGCAATTCGTCCGACGCAAGCGCGTCAATTGGAGGCATCATCGGCATTGTCGACGTCTCCGCAGGGCCGGTTTGAGATTCAATGAACCCATGATCAAATGAGTGCACGTAACAGGGTATTTTAGATTGGCCACCACGATGTGACAGTTGTAACCCAATTGAAGCTGTACTTTTCAGTGGTTGACTCCACTGGGTATGCGTATCGCGACAGCGACAGCACAACACAGCTGCACCCCTTAGTCAGTGTGCCGCCCGAGCCCTGTAAAGTGAATGGGGCTGATAGGGTTGGAAAGACTCTCGCATGACATCCCAAGGCATGGACAGAATAGCCAATTAGGTTGTCACCTATCGGGCGTTGGCTTGCCACTTCCGCTTGTTCTCGCCTCCCTTAGTCTCCCCTTCCTGACAAGATGCTCTAGCCAGTTTAGGCAGAAGATTCTAGAGCGTGACCAGGGCGTCTCTGCACCAAAGAACGGTCTCCTGAGGACGGTCGAACTCCTGATCGATCTGATGAGCGGGCTAGGTTCGCCCTGCATGGGGCTTTCACGTCACGCTTCAATCAGTTCCGCAGGGACTGGCCACCACACAAGCCCCTGACCCTACGCTGTGCTAGCTAGCTACCCAACGCGATTTGTGGCTACCGGAACTCTCGACAGCTGAGCAATTCTTGCAAAGCGAAGCTAAAACTGAATCTAGAGACTGTGCCGGAAGCCGCGGGCTCACAAGATCCTAGTCTCAATACCCCCATCCCCCGCCCCGTCTCGAACATCCTGTTTGAGAAATCTGTCCGCACCGAAGCCGTGTGCCGCCTCTACACATTCGCACAAATCAATTTCTGACTCATGTCCGTTTCGGGTTCCCGTTCGCTTTGGGGATGTGAAAGCATCTTGCTAGTTCGTGTTGACCTTTTCGTTGAAAGATGTGTGGCGATTGGCCCATGACACACAGGGCAGCAATCACATGATATGAACCATCTGCAGAAGGCTGAATTCTGGTGTCACGGCGGGCAAACCCCGCTTATCTCCGTTATTCTTTGAGCGATTAATCTATCCGCTGTGATGAGTTCGTTGGTTCACACTGACAAAAGTGCTCAGGTGAGACAGGGTTCCGACCGGGACGTTCGACTTGGTCTACATACGAGACAGTCCCGTTCCATGACGGCAAGCGGCCCTCGAATTTATTGTCTACGGAGTATATGGCACCCAGAATATAAGCGTCTGTGGGGTTTTAAACATGTCATCAGGGAAGGCAAGGACTCGGTCCTTCCAGCACTAGGGCTCATCTTGAGAAGATCGGGTTTGCAGATGTCATCAAGGCCACCCTTGACGCGGATAATGCAATTGACACTCAGGAAGTAGGCCTTTAGTTCAAAATCGTCATTCAGGAAATTCTGAAGGCGAGGCGCCGTACCGCAGTCTCGAGCTTGGCACTGGCCACAATTGAAAGTAGATGAGTTTGCGCACACAGTTACAGGGATATTGGATCTCGGTTTCCGCAGCCAGTGAGTCACCCGCGCTGTGTGCGACAGAGTGAGAGAGGTAGGCAGTCTGATGTTCAGCAGCTTTACCTGCGTTTCGCGGAAACCAGAGTAATCGAAGACAACAAAAAGGGCTGTCAGACAAAAGCAACATAGTGCCCAGTGGTTGAAAATGACCCAGGCGCTATCTACTATAGAGGGCATAACGACCGCGGCCACCAGTGCGCTCGATCGCCCGAAATTGCGAAGGTTCTTCTAGTCGCCGAAGATAAGCCACCGAAGCTGCCAGCAGAATTAGCACCATCGAGCACGGGAACTGCGTAGGAAACAGTACCACCTTAGGTACTCCTGGCATGTTGCTGATTTTGAACACCCCTACGAATACACTGTAACTTGCTGGTTGCCACAGGCTCACCCGTACGCAAAATCAGATAACGCAAACTTACTCTCGCCGCCGCCGAGCCAAACGTCGCCAGCGGCTGGAGATGCCTTAATCCTCTCAAAGTTCGGAGTCCACTCCCAGGCAGAAGGAGCAATGGCTTAGCATTGTTGCAAGTACAAGCTCTTGCCTAGGTTCAGACTCGCTGGCACACTTCCGGCATGATTCTCGGTCCAGAGCAGCATTCATCAAACTACGGAAACCGGAAATCAAGGCTTCAGTGACTTTGGTGGATGGCAGCAAGAGTACCGATGCTGAAGAACGCAGGGTCAATGTGTCACTTAAGACAGGGTATAGTTGGCGCCGGAGATTGCAAATTACTATGATCTCAAGGATAAGCCACTGCCCTCTGGTTGGTTACAGACCCACATCCACGCCCAATGGCTGACAAAAACAAATATACATATTTTAGCATGGAGATGGGTATTGGGGGAGTGGGATAGTGTACCTGGCAGGGGACATTTTATTTCGGCCTGCGACCATAATCTAACCTAACGATACGCGTCAAATAAGTGACTTTAGTCTCTGTCGAGGTTGATGAATTGCCCTTCTCTCGATGTCATTTTGAAGCCCGGGACACCCTACTAGTAGGGAAAGGCCTTGAGAACAACTCTGTTGTGGTTCCACTTTTGGGCGTCGATCAGGTACTGACAGGAACAGAGGGCAACCAATGAATAAAACATTCAGCCCAGGCTCACGGACCATGTTCATCTTCGGGCGAGACCGTGGACTAGCCCATGCGTCGTTGTCTTAATCCTCTATATAGCCTATGTTCCCGAGGCCTGCGGTGTTGACAGAACTTGAAACGTGAACGACCGGCTGCCAGTGACGAAAGTCTCCAAGCATGGACAGACCATCTGACAATCGATATGATGCCTCTTTCGCTCTTGGACATTTGCCAACCGAACCAAACTATGGATGGGAAGACGAAACAATGGAAGACGAACTCAGGTCCGCGCTGTTAGATCGGCTGAGGCTGTGTTCATCCATCAAAGCAGCGGACCGGGCATTCATCATTGATGTTCGCTCTGGGTCGGAATTGTTCGCCATTGAATGCGCTATAAGTTCGAGACGTGGAAATGAAGAGATCAGGAGCGTGGCCGACGTTGACATCCGCATAGACACCATCACCCCGATGCAGAGGTATGTCACATACTGTCCCAGTCTCAAAACTTTAACTGACTGTAGCAGTCCTCCCACCTATCAGTGGTTCCAGAGAAAGCAGTTCAACTACGTCCACATAGCCAACAGCGCGCGGCTTACCAGAAACCGGCGAAAGCTGTTCAAGAGAGCCTTTGAGTACGCCTCCCCATTGCTTGACCTTATACAAGCTGACCCGTGCTTGAACTAGATGCCTCGCGCCCGAAGGCCTTTTTGATGTGCAAGACTTCGACCGCACGATTCGATGCGATGACAACACGTTTCCGGCGAACGATACCGCGCAACACCTTTTCAAGAACAATATGGACGCGGCCAACTTAGGCCACCCACTCTACGATGTTTTCCGATGCGGGAATACGATGAAGGGCATCGCGTTACAGGCCCTGAAATTGGTTGTACATAACGCACCAACAAACTCCTGGTTGGTAGGTCATGAGACAGAGTGTCTGGTTCGGACTGCGGAACGGGGTATCGTAGGGGACTTGGAGAGGTGGTGTAAAGATACCACAGAAGACGATTGTCTCAGTCCAGAGATGACCATGAACTGTGCCATGGCGAGGCAAAGTTTCAGGGATCCGAACAAGCACTCTTACTTTCACTAGTATGTTTCTCCCCTTCACTCACCACTGACGTCTGACGTGATCTCAGCTGTATTGTTCGAGGCCAGAAAATGGGCACAAACACGGGCCCAAGTAGAAAGACAGATCGCGGTGGGTTTCGAAGATCCAGGACTAGCGTGGGTTCGCCTGTGGCAAGTGGAAAACGGCACAGAGCCCTCTATTCAGGACCAAGGGTCTCTGGGTCAAACGGCGCCCCTGCGACAGTAAATAGGCGGCATGTAGTTGAAATCGGAGTATAGAGTGCATCGAGGGCCAGAGTTCTGAAGTTATAACCCAATAATAAACACTATGTTGAGTGTACGTCGCTAGAAGCGCTGCTGTCACCCGCAAATGGCGGTTACCAGAATGACAAAATGATGATTCGGGCGCGGAATGGTCGATTTTGTTGAGCTGCCATTTCGATGGGACGAGCTAACTGTAGCGCCGTTCATGACTATGAAAAGTTTCATGATTATTGGATTGTGCGACTTGGAGGAGTTTTGTTGACAAGGCCGTGTCAAGCCGCTGTCCGGACTGCGTCTCCGCCTCCCGGATCCGGCTCTCAGCGCGGGGCCAGCCCTCCTAAGCCGTTAATCCACGGTCGCATCGCCGGTCCATCGCTGCAATTGACGATGTAATCGACTGGGCGGCTCGAAAAATTGGCCACAGTCCAGGTTGCCCAGTGTAAACCAGGCTTCTGATTATACCACATCTGCCGTTCCTCCCCTCCCCCAACAACGAAGATCCGACGGCCCGTGACCGTCGACGCATACATTGTGGGCACGCTGTAGTCTTCTCCGGTTGCCGAATTAACAGACTCTTTCTGTTCATCCATCGCGGAGTTTGAGACGCAACGCGATGTTTAAAACGGGAAGCACCGCTACGATACCAAGCGGTCCCTCTGGCCCACGAGCGACAGAGATGGTGTTGCTCTTTTACACGTTACCACTCAACTCACGTTGACATTTAGCGGCCAAAGAATGTTCACAAAGAACTGGCGGAATCATCATTGGATGGGATCAGATCCTACTCTTGACAATCAACGAGCGGGATGGCCCGGTGACTTGTCCGCCGCCAGCATACCTTAGGCAACAGCCAGTGTGAACAGCCAAGCCAATATAGGCAGGGGCCCATGATTGAGCCTGCTGTAGCTGGGCCCCTTGTCGCAAGCCTTTACCTCTGCTGCTGCTGTGACCAACCGAGGATGGTCACGGGCAACTTGCCCGGTAGTCTTAAACTCGGTAAACCGCCGTACCTCCATGCTCCAAACTCCCTCTTTATCTGTCATCCACTATGTTTTCTTTTAAGGATGCCCTTTATAATTCTCTTCGACTCCTCTCAAAATGCTCTCTGGTCCACGTCTCCTTACCACTGTCTTACCCATCTCAACAGTCAGATGGCGTAACGAACGCACAAGTGGCTCGTTTGACGGTTCAAATCGAAACCCTCGACAAAGAATTAAAAGAAATGCGGCTTCGGAACCGACTCATCAATATCCGACAGCAGAGAGTTGCTCGACGACACCATCTGATTCCTCGCAGACGAGACCACAGAAATCGAACGAAGAGGCTCCAGAAAAGGTTTCAAAATCGAAAAGAGGCAACGCCATCGCCATCGCTTGATGCATTCAGCGACGACTCACAGGGTCTCGGATATGATCAATCGCTTGTGTCCTGGCCGGCTCCCGCGCCAACCTTTGGTGTTCCTCAAGAAAGTGTTCCCGCTACAAACAGATACCTAGGTATGCGTCTCAGCAGTAAATTCCACATCCAATCTAACCATGCACAGAACCTAAGTTGCCTTCTTCTGCATCTGGCAACCCGCTGCTATGGGGTCATCCATCACAGGCGGACGGACACACGTGGGAGGGCTTCGTCTCGGGGGCAGAATGTGCGGTACCAAATGGATTATTCGATCAAGCCGATTTCAACCTCTTCATGGGTAGCGTGAACACCTGGGACCACCAATGCTCAAGGGCCTGCCAACGCTCATGGACTACCTACAGTTAGCGCAATAACAGATGCTGGACAAGGAGCGAACACCAGCTTCAGCCGAAATCAGGGTGCCTGGATTGTTACTGGCCGCTGCGACACTGTTCTCTTGTTTGTTTTAAGCCGGTCAACGGACCTCCAGAGCACATTTCTGCGAATCTTACCCGAGAAGTGTGCTGGGCGGCTCCCACAAAGCTGCCATGGTGCATACGTCAGGACATGATTGGTCAGCTGCTCCGTGCTCACATCGTTGGTGACAACGGCACACACGGCTGATGCAGACGGGCGCAATATTAGATGGCTAGTCGCGTTGGCTTTCCACTGGAGTCGCACAACAGCGCACCACTTTCGGATAGGTATTCCCGCTGCGGGCGGATCGCAAAGGGGTGGCGCGGCAGAGTGATAAGGCAACCAGCGGAGTGTCTCTGAATGAGGTGGGGTGTGGCACAGGTAAAATAACGCATTTCTGCTGTTTTGGGGGTTCGATGCAACTCCGCACTCTACTCCGCTGTTCACCGATGTACTCTGAAGTACCTAGCCTGATCACGCCCGCTGAATAGGGCTGCGGATGACGCGAAGACGGAGAGCGGCGAACAGTTCCCCCTGCGGCCCAATGTGCCACAGCACGACCGAGCGCCAGATCTGGCTTGCACATCACACCACCGAGCTTGGTCACCTTGATTCGGGGTAGGTACCAGTAATCAAAGGTTTCTGCCAAGGACCCCCTGCTGTCTGACATGGATAGTGCGGCGCGGCCAATCAAGTAGGACGTTGTCAACGACACATCTCCCTCGGCGAGCTTTCTGCCAAACCCTCCGAATCAGTTGGACGTGATGGATTCTGCGCAGCAACAGAAAGCTTGCCAATCCGGACACGCAGCAAACCTGGAGCGATCGGCGGCCCTCCTCCTCTCTCGGTGCTTAGCAGGATGTGCTCCACCAACCATCTATCTACTATGTACGTGTGGCCGCTCCCAGCCAATCGCGGCACACCCGAACTTCACGCGTACCGCTCCAGGATCGCTGGGCTGAGCGTGGTGTACCTTGGGCTGCTTGGGTTTGCCAATGGACGATCGTTTCTTTTTGTTTTTCTTGCAGGCCATCACTCTGTGGCGTATCCAATATCCACAATTTAAAGCATCTTACACGGTTGATTGATCAGGCGCAGCGTCCAGGCCAACAAGGAACCCAAACTTTTCACACCAGGCGCAGAGTTGGGCCTACCTTTGACACAACTTCAGTACAACCGATGAGCGGATTGTGCTGTGGAAGCGGGGCTGTTTGTACTGAGCGGAGTTGCGCGGGCAGCTGGATTCGGAACAATGTACATCATCTAGGTCGAGACTAGACTGCGTGGCAACGCGAGTGTAATCCTAAAATGGATCGCTTGTTTCTCTTTTGTAGCCACAAACGGTCAGCGAAAGCTATCTGTCAATGTGACGCTTGAATGGCATGGGTTGCGCTGCGAGACCGAAGCAACGGGACTGCTTCAAATGGCAGCACCATCGGATGCACAGACCATTAATTTAAGCTGCGAACGTTGAACCAAGTGAGTCACCATTTACCATGAGTATACCAGTGTGGTTATGGTTGGTTGGTCCGCCTCACTTTCTTGTCTGCCTGCACGATTGGCCTGGGCGACCCACCCTCGTGCAGTTGCCGTCTGCGAGGCACCGGTAGAGTGGCCTTCCGTTCTCTTTGCCCAGGCGAACCGTTGAGTTAGAGACCAGAACCTCGTTGACTTAGCTGAGAAGCGTCCCAGAAAAAGACCAGGGCGGCGCACCATCTCTCCTGAACAACGTTTGCAGAGAACCCGGTCCAATGTTCGCCGTTTCCGATTTTGCAGCAACCGCATCGCGATCGCGCGGTCGACGCCCAAGTCCAACACTCCCTGACTGTACTTGTTGATGGGTATCCATGGCCACGAAATGGTATGTGACTCTCGTCGTTCCGCCGCAGAGTGGTAGCTGATGAAGGCAATAGCCACACAGACCTTGGAGAACCGGTGAAAACCTGCGACACGAAGGCGGCCGAGCTAGAGTCAAGAACACCCAGCGACGCGGAGGCGAACGACCCTCTAGATGACTTCAACAAGTGGGAAGAGAAGTGCAACAAACAAATCCTATCCCATGGAATTCATCCTATGAGTAACATCGGGTGGTATGACCTCATAGCGCCATACCAAGGTCTCCTCTTTGCGACCCAGAAAGTCGTGCTGTCGCCCTGTTACGTCTTGGTATCCGAACGTCTACGGACCGGTCATCTGGCCGTACATGACAGGATGTGGGTATGCGTTACGTCGCTCTTGGATCACCTGCTTGTCCTTTTGCCAGGCTCACGGAACGGCATGCTTCCCTTGATTACAGCAGCACAATGCTGCATGGACTTCTTCCTCGAGCATGTATCAGATCTCGAAATCTTCGGGAACTTCCGCTTAGGTGACCTGGCCTCTTATCGGTACGTTCGAAAGAGCTCACCGAGGGCGTTGCTAATTTCTACAGAATGAGAGTCGAACCTGAAAACCTCGAGAAATGGAAGGCGGCTAGCAAACGCTGGTACGACGAGGCCAGTAACAAGTTGCCTACGGTATACAAGTCTCTGGGGGAGACACCGAGCAACTTCCTCCAACCATCAACGATTCATCGAGAACTTTGACGAAACCGTCCTTGAGCGCTTATAGCAGCGAATTCGACATACGTGAATATTGAACTGGTCTTCATGAACCTATCGGTGCCCCGACCTGTGACGCCTTCTTGACCCCTTAGTCAGATGGCCGGCTTGCCGGCTGGGGACAATGCCATGGGCTACTGCCGAATTGGCCCCAGAAAAGACGATGGACTAAATTGGATTGAACGTAGGAACCACAATGAGATATCTTTTCGATCGCCCTCCAGGGTCAGTTCCGTACACGATTCGCCCCTGATGATTGGCGTTTGGATCTGGTATGCGGATGCCATCGCCGACGACTCAGAGATCGACTACGTTGACGAGAGAGCCATTGACGACGATGACGACTTCTCCGACTGGGAAGACTTCATCGAGGACAGCAACAAGTCCAGCATCGACGAGAAGACGTTCTTCCAGCGCGTCGACTCCCAGGTCAACCTGACTTCCCGCCGCTCGCTCATCACCCTAATGCTTGAGCAGAGACGACCACTCCAAGAAAACAAACCTTAGCATCATTGGATCTCAGTCTACGTTGACACTCCTCTGGTCGCGCACCAGCCACCCGGCGCCTCCTACCCTGTCCATCTCTCCCGACAGCTTTGATGACGCACCCCTCATAATGAAGCGCGGTGTCCGCTCTTCACCTCTGAAGCCTACTAACGAGGCCCCTCGGTCCGCCGCTCAACCCATCCATACGACGGCTAGCCACAGCCACCTCCAAGCGGCCCTCTCCCCTCAGACCACCTAACGCAACATGCTTGCGACTAAGTTGAAGGAGTCTCTCCGCCGCAACCTCCCCTGGGAGCGCTAGCAAAAGTCCTTAACCGCGAACGCTGTTCTCAAGAGACGCCACACCTCCCACGACGTCGCCAACTTGAAACAATACCCCTAAGCTGTGCTTTAAGAACTAGGACGCCCCTACCAACAACCCTCAGTACGTCTCCAGGACACAGACCGCTTTGGAGGCTTCCAATCTGAGGGCTTGTGGGTTCAAACGGAAACCGTAGCAGCCCAGTCGTTCTACAATGGTGGAAACCAGACCTGCTGAGCTGTCAGTCCGGCACACCTCAGTTTCAATCGTTGCCTTGATGTTCGGTGCTTCATGTATTCCATTTAGGGAATTTGCGGGACGATGATAATTTCAATGTTTTATTCAGAAGCAAAGACTCAAACATATTTGATGACGAAGGAATCATTTCGCTACCGATTTCCTGTATTGACCCGGAATGTCGAGTGCGGACTCGCGCGATACATCCGCGCATTCAGTTGGCCTGACGACAGCTCAAAGTCTTCTTTCCAATACCAACTCCCATGCTCTCATGCTGTAACGTGACGCAGTCCATATCCTCTCCCTCGACGCCCATAACCCAAAGCCGACAACACGTAAACCTCTTCAGACTCTTGCAGACGTTATGGCAAGTTCAACGGGATGATGCAATGCCCTTCCCATTCCTTGTGTGACCTGACGAGGTACTGTTACCCTGAAAGCGTTGGAGGCCCCAGGAAATAATTCGTTGTGGCCGTCACATGTGTCCACAGCTCCGTCCAGATTGCTGTTGTATAGGAAAACGTCTTGTGTTGTAAACATATATCATCGCCGGTGCCATTGACGTGGTTTTGTTGATGAGAGGCCCAGACGCGTTACGCTCGCCCCTCTGGGACAGTCGGGGCTGAAAAGATGTCCCGTTTGATACTCTCGAGTATTCCTTTGTCCGCCATCAATGCGCTGCCTGGTCGCGCATACATTCCCAACATCTCAATTATCTGATCAAACAATTTCTTGAGATGTGATTCGTCGACGAATTTGGCAAGATGCGGGTTACGATACGCTGCAGCGAGAACCAAGAGATTGCCCCATTGCCTATGGCCAGTCAGTATAATCCCAACGAGTGCCACACGCATTGTTACTCACCCGTGGGATGTGCTAAAAATGTTGGTGACAAGGAGTCGTTTCCTGTGTAGGCCGTGAAAAGCTTCAATGCTCTTGAAAAGAGCGAGGATACCTCGCCCGGCCTCTTCAATGACTTCCACTGGGAGACCGTGTCCTATGTCCGGAGTTGCGTTGTCTTGAGAAAGGAACCCCGGCCCGTCAGCGGTGTACGAGGTTGTCATGGTATCATCAACCCGTTGTTTCAGTCCGTCTGGGTTGTCGAGCACCATCCTGATTTTGTCTCTGTTCAACATGGCTTGTGCACTCCAGTATTTGGCTTGTAGCCTCGCCTTCGGAACGATTCCAGCTGGACTATTGTTCATGATTGCGTGCAGTCGGTTAGGGTCCTTCCGTAAAAGTAGCTGGGCCTGATAGCCTTCGGAAACCCCACGAGAAAAATGCTGTTCCAGCAGGCCCATGTTGGGCCAAGGCAATAAGTGCTCGTGTCTAAGCACATACGTTGAGGGTGGAAGGTTAAGTTCAGCAAGAACATCACTGGAAGTTGTCAGCCTGTATGGAGATTAGAGGGTTGATGTGCTTGCCTACCTTTCCAACAGAAGGCACGTCCAGTAAATGAGGAGAACGATGTTGTTACACATGTTCACTATCGACATGTCCTTGACGGCCATATTATCTTGCACGTTCTTGAACTGCTCCAGATCGCTTCAGAAGACGTGTTAGCAAGTACAGGTGTTCCAAGATTCGTGTCACCTACCAGTGCATGATGATCTGGAGGGCGCGGTCCGCATCCATCAGGTAGAAATTACTTTCGACCACTCTGCCGAGCTGGTCATAGTATAGCGCAGTTAGGATAAGCATTTGAGCATGCTCCACGGTCCATCCTCCACGGTGTCCGCCCATGGAAATGGATGCGGCAGCCATATACTCCAGACCGGGTGTGCTGTCGTTGTCTCGCATCGTTTCCCGATGCTGACAAACCTTTCCCAGAGCCAACACAATCAAGACGATAATCTTTCGAACAGGGCTGGGAAGCCTATCGTCTTCTTTTGGTTGTATGGTGCTTCGTGAGTTATGTGGCTTGGGTTTACTCCGTGCCATGTGAGTCAAAAATTGCGTGACCACGATATCCAAGTGGCCCGGCATCATAATGGGATGCATAATGAGAATATTTTCCTTGAAGCTTTCCACCAAACTCCACACATTGGCTTCGCTGTAGTCTGGAATGCTTTCGCTTCCCTTCCCACGTCCTTGCAGCGGTAAGAGCTCTCGCCGCTCCTCGAAACATAACGGGTATTTATTGACGTCCTCGATCCCGTATTCGGCCAGTGTTCCCGTTGTAAGCTCTTTGATCGATGGCCAGAGTAGAATAGAATCCTGGGCCGGAGTGCGAGTCTGGTTTGGGGCATATGTCTCGATCTTGACGCGTTTGGACGGGGGTCTATCTTCTAACGTTTCATCTAGTTTGGCCAATCCGTTGTCCTTGGAATTCTGAAGTTTGTCCACGGAATCCCGAATTTGGTTCACGGAATCCCGAATTTCGTCCACGGAACCCTGGAGCTTCTCAAGCATACTGGCTAGTGCTGGGTCAATCCTAGCAAGACTATTAGTGAGGCAACCGCCGTGGATGGTTTTCTACTGACGCCTTTGGTATCGCCTCTCTATATTTGCAGTCCGCGCCAGTTTCGTTGCAAGTCTTGCAAGGCTTCGCTTCATCGCATTTTGATTTGAGTCGCCTACAGTTGTCGCAAGCCTCGATGTATGTTAGCTTCAGCCATCGCAGAGAATATGAAACTGTCATATCTTACTTTTAAGGCTCGATGATTGATTTGCGCTTTTGATTTGTAGATGAATTCAACGACCGGGAATTGAGAAGAAGGACGAGAACGAGGATCACTACTTCCGTATTCTTCCAATCCAGGGGCCATTAGCTGCGGCATATTGTCACTGTACTTTGAAACAGCAGGCGGCCTTGAGACGTAGAAATCTGGTTGTGGCAAATATAGCGGCGGCGCGCATTCTGCCGGGTGTGGCGGTCGAGAGGGAAACGAGATCCCGCCATAGTTCTCTACTTTCGAATTTCCAGTGTTCCAATAGCAAGGATCCGTCAGTGTCAGCAAGGCCGGAGCTTGATCCGGTGCTGTCGTGCACGAAGACCCATGTGCGTGAGGGACTTCGGCGGAGGCGAACCGCTCGTCCCAACGCTGCGGTGGTTCAGTCTTGCAGAACATTGTACGTTTCGTCTCTCACTGAGTCTGCCAGAGTGTCATTGAGGCGGGATATGGTGGCGGCGGTGGGCCAGCGTGAGAACCTCGCGTTTCTAAGCGAAAGTCTAGACCAACGATGCCTCTGGCGTGGCTGCAAGTATGTGTTGTCAAAAGGCGCGTTGGCCTTTCTGTCGATAAAACGTGGAAATGGACAGTATGGAGCGACTAATCAAGTGATTGGTGGCACGGTATGATGAGTAGTTTTCAACATCCCGAACGGAGGGCAGGACCAAACTTGCTTCTGGAAAAATCGCGCCGGGGAATCGGGGGCAAGACTGATAAATAGCCTAGACACCGCAGAGTTCCTGCGACATTGCGCCTCGCATGTCGTCTTACCCATGGCAGCAGCCCATACCAGTTCAGGCTTGTGTCGAAACATTCACCCATTAGACGATGCTGGCTGCCATTCCACTGCGCGCTGATGCATTGGGCTGGGGCCATCGTGGCCTCCGCCAACCACTGATTGAGCTCCCGAGGGCGCCCGAGCACTGGAACCCGTTCTTGGCCTAACCCAGTAACTCATCGGCCAGGGTTCTCTGTCACTGCAAGACAGCCCTAGCAGCTTCACGATGGGTACATATGTAGGTACCTCCTCGCGCCCGCGCACCCATCGGCGTCGTAGCAGGGGAACCCATGTCGCCGGAAGTCGTAATCTGGTACTGTTCCCCGCGGCGATGCAATACGCCGCCCCTACACTCTGAGATGTCAGCGGTGTAGTTCCAGGTACCTAGGGTCTCATCATCAACACGCATCTCCTAGTGCATCCAGCTCCATGCCCCGTGCTCGCAGCTTGCGACGAATCGAGCAGGTCCTTCGTCGATTTGGAGGGTTCGGATCCAACCCACGTTCCCGATGCTTTCTTTACTTTTGTTCGCTGACCACCACTGCTCTGGAGGAGAAGATGGTGGCATTTTCGATGTGCAGCCACCGAGCCTGTGCATGCATAAAACACCAATGGCGAAAGACTGGTGCACTAAGCTGTATAACTTCTGGCATCATTGTCCCCTGTGCAACCGAGACAGCTTGGGCCCAGAGGTACTATACTTTGGCTCTCCGACGCCCACCAGAATGGCGCGCCGACATCCCGATGAAGCCGCCCCGAGCGATACAAGTATATGCAGCTATTCCCAAACCACTGAGGGGCATCGCATGCGTGAGGAATTAGGGTACTAGATGATGTATTTCTAAGTTAAAATAAGCGTATCGCCGGCCTCGCGCTGCGCGCTGCGTGAGCCACGAGGTTCCCCAGCACTATAGCTCAATAGAATAACGCTTAACCTTAACACCATCTATGCGGCCACTCAGCTGTCTATGCCGCTTGCGCTCTACCTTATGCTTCCGTTTTTTCTCTCCGGTTATGTAAAGCTGGCCTTGTATCGCGGGCCGATCTTTTGGGCTGCCGACCAGTTGCAAAAAGTCCTTCTATAACCTCTGTAACTGATACTTGATTAAGCGGGGCTTGAGGCCTTGAACAACCAGCTAGTTGCCGAATAAGACGACGCTTGAAAATTGGTTAAGAAAAGGTCTATTTGCAAAGTCGGTTCTGTTATCGCAGTTCTTAAAGCCATTCTGAAGGTACTATAAATCATTGATATAATGGTGCTGATTTTCCTGGAGCTTGAAATTAACGCGGTATTGGCCGTTTGCACCGCTCTATTGGCCTTGTTATTGATGGGGATGATATAGTGGTTGTTCCTTTATTCTTACTTGGTTGAGACCGAAGCAAGAAAAGAGATAAGGGATGATGCGCTGTAAGTGGTCTACAGCCTCTTAGGAACAGTTGACTGACCGCGATGAAGAGAGGCATTAGATGAATAATGAGAACAGTGCTAGAGAGAGTATATGGCCTTACTTTTGAAGCAGGCAGACGCCTTGGCAGTGTGGACGCTGTTTCGGATTGTCTGCTTCTGCAGCTTGTTAAATTTGGTGTTGCAACGATCCCCTGGCATGACTTAGGTCTTGGACCGCCTTGGTTATTAAATTGCTTCGGTAGATGACGGGTGTGACAAGATAGCCTAGAGCTTACTAAAAGCAACCTGTATTATCTAGGTAATGAGGAACACCAAGAGTGTTAGGAATCACCTGATAAAGGCGAATGCAAGAGTGGCAAGAACCAGCTCTTGTATTTCGAGACTTGGCATCATCGCTATTGCGGATGGATTTCGCTTTGCGTTTACATACATTCTTTCTCAGTGTCTTGACCCAGTGGCTTCTTACACAAAAGATACATATGCGTACTTTAGGATTCGCTCTTTGTCTATAAAAAGGAAGTTTAGGGTCACGGATGAACCGCTTTCTGGAAGACAGGCACATGCATGTATTCTTAAGGATCGGATGGACGATATCTGCAGGTTTCACCTTCCTCTTGTCAGTCCAGTGTCCACCAAGGATGGACACAATACATGCAGATAGCTATGTGGAAACGGCTCAGAGACGGCATCTGAAATTTCCTGCTCCACAGTCATCTTCAACAGATACATAGCATGTTTTCTGCCGCTACCGCGAGAGGGCCATGTTCGGAGGCGGTCGGTAGTGAGCGGATATTTCACAACCAGGGGTCTTTCAACCCAGGCGATGGGCTGAACGGCCAAACAATTGGTCCGTCTCGATGCTCTACTAACGACATTGCAGCGGCCACGGGACACGCGGCGATTCCAACTAGGAGCGCGGCGACTGCCATGTAGCACGCCGACGCATGGATTTCGACCTCGGAGACTGTTTCTCAGACGCAGATGACGCGGTCTAAGCTGCCACTCATTATTATTATTATTATTATTATTTGATTATTTCATTATTACGCCCCATTAAGGGCAACTGTCGTACATATACACAAACCCTCCACATCCGCTTTGTTACATATCTCGTTTAGCCCTTACATAAGCTCCTTGTTGAATTCAACCTCACTCTAGTGTCTTTGTTCTTATGCTGTGATCTCGTGGGGTTAGTAGCAAGTCGTCCGTGAAGGTGTTTTCTCCAGGTGCCCAGCTTCCTATCTTCAGCCTCTGGCGCGAACCTGCTGTCGGGCACGAGTTGAATGGTTAGTAGGTGCTGTAGGGTTGTCGATGGTGGCCTAGGCCCTTTCGTCAAGTCGTCCTGTTGCTAGTGCGTATCGGATCGTCGCCTGCACTGCTTCCATGCAAGGTTTCCAGTCATGTGCATCTGTACGCGACTTTCCTCCGAGATGGAAGGGAAGGTTGCCTGTCCGTTGTCCTGTCTTCTGTTGCAATTCCCTTCGCTGCTGGTCCCATTTTGTGCACCGGAACAGGAAGTGCTCCACTGTCTCCTCTGCTTGCCCGCAAGGGCATGTTCCTGATGGCACTGCCTTGATCTTGTGTAGGTACCCGTTCAGCCGCGTCATCCCTGTTCTCAACTGGGCCAACACCTTCGCCTGCGCCGCTGTCAGCGGGTCGTACAGTTCTCGTGTGTGTTTGCCTAGCAGTGCTGCATCGATTCTCTTGCTGTACTTTCCGACTCCTGCTGGGATCGTCCAGGTGTGCTTTTGGTTTCTCACTGCTATGGCGAGTGTTGTTGATGCCGCTCGGTACGGACGTTTTGTCGGGGGCGAGCTCGGGTTCGCGCTTCTCTGCGCGGCCCTCTTGGCCGCTTGCATCAGTTCTGGATCTGCATCGGGCGTGATCCATCCGATCGAGACGGTGTTGCCTGCCTTCCTAAGCTTGCTGGCTTTCTCGTAGATGCGTTGCATATCTGCTTGTCCCGACTGCTGGCGGGGCTTGCTGGCTGCTAGTACGGCTGTTTTGTTCCTGCTCAGTATCGCGATGTTGCCGTATCTTAGACTCTCTGGGAGAGCCTCCAGAGCTCTGTGGATGGCTGCGAGCTCAGCTGTGAACAGGTTCTGTTTCTCCCGGTCGCCCAGTGTTGCTGCAACGGTGTCACGGACCTGGACGGATACCACGAGGGTCAGAGGGGTGACCTAGGCCATAGGGGTAGGGGTCACACGGCAGACCACCAGAGAGGTCATTCAGAGATCATAGACGGACAGTTTAGGAGAGCCTTGGATGCTCCGACCTGGATAGGGGAGGCCTTGAGGGCACCGGTGGGCACCCGGAGCCTCTGCCTCAGGGCCACCGATGCCTATATATAGGGGCCGACTTCTCACAGACAGAGAGAGGGAGGTCAGAGATGAATGCAGTCACCCATTCATACCCATCTTCGTTGACCTCATCACTCTGTGACAAACGGTCGCCAACCTTCCCACCGGACTGGTGATCATCACAGTTTGATTCCACCATCTTCCCTGTTCTATGGTCTCTGCTGCCTTCTTGTCGTCTATCAATTCGAACCTTTCTTCCCATGGACTTAACGCGAACGGCAGCTGCCACTCATGCGCCGCAAAGTGCAGACGATGTCGTCGGACAGCACGGCCCACCCGGAGCCGACGCACTGACCACGACGGAGAGGGCCCATCGTCACTTCGGACCCCAACCCGTACAACTGCGCGCCGCTTCGAGGGCTCCTGTATCCACGCGAAGTAATAATCGCATAACCCAGTGTCTTCTTTTTCGACATGCGTCAGCCCTGCCCTCGATGAATTGTTTCATTTTATGTCAATATGTGACCCAAGTAGAGTATATACTGTGACCATTGAAAATCGAGGACGACAAGCTGGTCATGAAGCCGACATGGAGTGTTCTGGGGGCCATCGCACCAGCAGCAAAGCGGCGCTGTCGGTAAATGTTGCGCCACGCGTTGCCAACAGTGTTTGAAAAACAGAGAAGTTATGTAGTTACCGTTACTTATGCGTGTCTGGCTTATTGCCGATCCCCTCTTATGTCGATCGACTTGTATCTTGGAGACCCAAAGGGATAAAAAGAGTTAATAGTTCTAGATATGCCAACAGCGTGCTTTTATGTCACCAATTTTCTCCATTCAGACTTGCCACCTCACCTAACGCAGAAACGTCGTACTTCCCTCTCAGGCTATCTATGTGAGTATGGGCGAGACGGCAAAGCTTATGTCGACCGAATGGGTATGTACTGCTTCACCCTAATCACATCACTTTGCTTTGAATCTTGTCTCGGTCAGTCAACATTGATGGCTCATTTCTGTTTCTTGCTAACGCGCGATTCGGACTGAGAAAGTGTATAGAAACTCGGTCTGCCATATGAGTAAAAAGTGTTGGGTGTGAGATTAAAGTCAGAGCCAACTAATCAGCCCCATATAACTACTTCGGTTGTCCGCCCCCCATACGAACGGATGCGCTATTCTTCCATATATCTGCCGGACTAACAACAGGTGGTTTAGGGCCGTCGAGTCCGTCACCAGCGCTGGGCTGGTTGACTGTTTGCGGGTGAGGATCGGAAGTCTCTGTCCCTACGTTAGCGAACCATATTCCTCTATTGCCACAGGTCTCACTAACCTGGCATTTTCTCAATGGACTTGGGATCAGAGGTGGTAACTTGGGGTGTAGGCTTTTTGGAGGCTTCAATTGCGATAATACTTTCAGCGAGTAGCAGGAAGCAGTCTCTTTATACTTTTCAACATCATCTACTATGTAATCAGAGAGCTCCGAACAGAGAAAAAATGGAAAACCATGTGGCCAAGCCCACCACACCTGGTTCGAGGAGTGTTGCAAAGGCTACATATTTTTGGCCGTTGTTTTATTGACCTGCAGGAAATGATGGAGGTGGGTTGCAACGATTAGTCTGGTCTCGTCAAGGGCTGGATACGATGGCCAAGCTTCCGACAGTACTTTGCGGACACGTCCTACCTCTTCAGGGATGAGATGGCTGGTGACAGATGTTTACCTCTCCTCCACTCATCCTCGTTCCAGGGAGTCATTTCAAGCCACAGGATTCACCAAAAGGATGCCAGAAACGTATGCAGAACGATCCAAGCTCTGATACTACGCATGCGTGAATCCTTTCTTGTTGGACAAGCCAACTTAGCCGGATTCATAGACCTGCACACGGCGTCGATCGATACTGACCGTAGCATCGATCCTCGCCATATTCTTAACGCGGGGCAACACATCGAACCATTGAATGGATCAGTTCTCGACAAGAACCTTCTCACGACTGATAAGGTTGGTCGTATCCTCGTCCCTGCTACCTTGCTGCAGCCACCGAAGATACTGACAGGGTAATGCCACGCCGGCCGGTTCGTGGGCTATGTGGAGTCGACCGATATGGCTGGCATGACTGAGAGGGGTTTTGGTGCACTCTATCAAGACGACGAGTGGTCCAAAGATGGCCAAGGATATGTATTACCTGCTCTTGACCTGGCCCGATCCCTATTACGAACCAGGTTTGCAGTTGTTCGGTTGTTCCTAAACCACTATTGACTACCACATACGCCAGCAGTCCATCCTGCGGCTCATCCTGACTGAGCCCGGTGAGACCTAAGCCTCAAGCATGGCTTGCAAGCCGGGTCCATTATATCCCTGTCAGGGATGAGTTGGTTTTGTAAGGGCATGCTGTGTTTAGTCGTCTCTTGGTGGAACGCCTCCGGGCTGCGTCAAGGTGGCCTGGTGGGTCGGGAAGGTTTGTGAGCTGCCACACGATCACGACCGTCTGGGTTGGCGCATGGATCTGTAAACCAAGTATCAGATTCATGGTACACAGTCCCTGCCGAACTTGGAAGATGCCCTTTCAGAGACAACACAGGTTGCGAGCAACTCCCTTCTTCCGTGGAATACTTTGGTGAGCCCTGTCAAGTAGAGTGTCATCTTGCCAATACTTAGTTCCTAGACATCTCACTACGAGCGAGCCATAAGGAAGCCCTTTATGCGACAAAGGAGTTCTCACGAGGTGGTATATGCCGCGCCTGGTCGTCCAAACGCATAACGATCCGGCCGGACCAAGGCGGCCAGGTGGGGCAAGAACCAGGTTGAGCTTAGCATTTCACATTTTCACTTTCACTTTCACTTTCACTTTCACTTTCACTTTCACTTTCACTTTCACTTTCACTTTCACTTTCACTTTCACTTTCACTTTCACTTTCACTTTCACTTTCACTTTCACTTTCACTTTCACTTTCACTTTCACTTTCACTTTCACTTTCACTTTCACTTTCACTTTCACTTTCACTTTCACTTTCACTTTCACTTTCACTTTCACTTTCACTTTCACTTTCACTTTCACTTTCACTTTCACTTTCACTTTCACTTTCACTTTCACTTTTCTTCGGCCTGCTGACTAATGTTGGCTCCGGCGCCGGCGTATGCCTGATACGTTAGGCGCAAAATAGGTCATACGTCGGGCAGAATGACAGCGCGGGGTTCAGCGCCTAAACAACGCTTGCGAAAACGAAGAATTTGTGCAGAAAGCTGCACCCATGCGACGACAATACCTGGATCGCAACTTTCTGCACCCGATCGTATTCCCCAGATCTGTCGTCTAAGAGATCTAATCCGTCAATCCTCGACCAGAATGGGTCACACGATTCGCTACAGACACCACGCTTCAGATGACGATGTTGTCAACAAATGTACGGAAGTGGTATGTTCGAAAGCATCGACTTTTGCTATCTGGCTGCTAACTACGGACAGGCGAAAACCCCTTGTAAACATCCGATATGGAAAACATACACAGACGAAGACATCGAGACGACCGAGGAGGACTTTGTTGCGCTCGTGATTGACATACCTGCTTCGAACGGACAACTCCGCAGCTTCGACGTAGAAGGGAACGAAACAAATATGATCAAAACAAATCGCATCGCTGGTACAATTATTTATCGGCCAGACCCTGGCCAACAACACACCTGCTTCGGGACTTGCAAGATTGGAATCATCAAAAAATCTACATAATATTTGGCCGCTTGGTCACAAGATCTCTGGCCAAGGCAGAGGAACAGTGAAAGGTCACAAATGGGGCCGCTCTGCTATTCGGCATGGTCAAACGAATCTCAGAGCCACCGTTCGCAATAATTTTAACAGCATCCATGGGCTTCAGCTTGTATACAAGCCCGCCGAGAGGGACTGGACAAGATTAGTGGCTGTGGGCTGGATGTTGATGCAATACGCACCATCTAGGGCAAGCATTGAGGCACTATCCATGTCTCCCTCCGTGTCGGTACCATCGTCGGTTTGCCCATCGTCGGTTTGCCCATCCTCGAAGGCTTCCTGATGGCTCCGTTTGTAGCGGCCAGTCAACGTGTCATCCAAGCGACGGTCGGACAAACTTCCACCGCCAGTATCCGACTCTTGATTGGTCGTGCCGACGCCGAAGGGTTCGTTGGGGTTCCGGCAGGGCGATTGGTTATCGGGAGCAGTCGGGCCACTACCTGTACGAGGGGTGAGTGAGCGCCCTTTTCAAATGCGGCATAGAAGAGGGAGAAAGTACTAGATTGGGGCGAAGGACGAAGCAAAGGTATTTTAGCTTCGTATTCTTTTTCCAACTGCTGAATAAGTTTGCTGAACCCTGTTGGGACAAGAGTTTTGCTCCACCAGCTGCCGAACAATTCAACAAAGTTACTACCCGTCGATTGGAGCGTTGTTGGCGACAGACCAAAAGCGCACAATATTGCGGCTTTTGCATCACATCGTGAGTAGATGTCTCGTAGTAGTTTGCGCCTCTTGTTGTGTCTCGACTTCTTAACGCCGTCCAATTTGGCTTGCTCCTCCAACCCGGACATATTATCATGAAGAGTGCGTCGTTGTTTTTTACTGAGGCTTGCCTCCTGTTCAAAGCGGCTCAGTTGCTGCTTCAAGCTCTCGAGCGATTTTGTTGGATCGTAATCGGTTCCCATGTTGAGATTCTTGTTAGAAGTCGTATAACCTCTGAAGTAAGGTGAAATGTGTAAGGTGATATGTGAAAGACGAAATATGAGATGGAGAGACGTGTGCTTAAATGCGGCTAGATGAGGGGTTGAAGTGGAGAGCTCGTGGCGCCTAACGTGCTGGCCACTGGACGTACATAGTAATACTTTGATTATTGCAGCCAATCACGCCTGATACTTTGTGAAACGCTAACCTTTAACATGCCGGAGCAGGTATATGCCGTGTACAGAAAGTTGCGGGGCACGCCAGTCGGTTCGTCTGCATCAAAAAACACGCTCAGCACCGACACGGCTCTGGCAACACAACAACCGGGCATTCAGCGACCAGGAAGTCTTGCTAACGGCCCCACTGCGAATGCATTTTCGGTCAACTTCACGGTCGAACACGTCAATTCAAGGTCTTCTCCTACCTTTTAGCTCCCTGTCCAAGCCTACAAGTGCGCAGAGGACAGGAAGTGTAACCCTTACCCCGGTTGAGAAGAAGCACGCTGCTGCATATGCATCACACGTATTCAAGGCGTTCCGATGATCGATAGAAAGGTCTGCAGGTGCAGCAGAACTTGGCCGTTGAAGTGGCCGAGGAGGCCAGGCTCGGATGTATCGGTGTAGCCTCAAGAGGATCTCACGGAGCACCGGTTAGTGATGATTGTGACGAAAAACAGAGAAGAAAAGAGCCCTTGTTTGTTGCGTACGAACGAACAACCCCATATGATCCTTGATATACCTATGGCTTTGCTGTTGGATGAGGATGCATGCAGCGTGGCTTCTGCATCGCCACGGCCCTGTTGAGCAAGGCAGTCGTAATACAAGCGCATTTGATGTTCAAAAACCAAGTCGTTCTGAACCGCCAGGTTAAACTCTAGCCTGCATAACCGGTCACATTACAAAGGTACACGGGGATCAACTATTCCTATTCTGCTGTGTGGCTTTCACCGTCACTAATATTGGTATTGCCGGCGCATGAGATGTCAACCGCCTCTGCATGAACCTTTGATCGGCTGTCAACATTGTCTAAGCGGGCTGAGTGATGGGCGCATCAATCCTTGCAGGCTTTGTCGGCGTACTTCTATGGCTGATCTTGGCCATCGAGCAACACATTTTTGACTGAGATGCTATCCGTATATGAGTAGCACAGCAACAGAAGAGAAGGATATAAACCCCCGGATGTGTCCATCACACGGATCAGGAGAGCTGGCAGGTCACATTCCAATTCATCTTGTCTTTCTTCGACGTTACTGCCGATACTGTCCATCCAAAGAGAGATAGACCAGATTCGTAGTAAGTGTATGATGTGCGGCTTAACACGTTTCTAACACCAATTTCAGAAGACTCGCTACTTCGAAGTAACTTGTTGTCACACAAGGCAAAAAATCATGTCAGACCCCACTACACAATCAGGAACAACGTGCGTGGACGACATTCCAGGCGAAGATGAAGTCGTGTCCTTCTGAGATATGCATCATAAATGTGGGTTTATCAAATCACAACTCGAAGTAGTCTTTTTCCTCAACGTTATTCAAGGCTTATCTTTCCCCGTCGTGCTGATGATGTCTCATACAGCGAGAAGCAACAGATCTAATATCCGACATCATACTTGAAAACACTGAAGACATTCGGCCATTGGAGTGTGTCCTGTTAAACCTGAGATTCGGATTGGTAACTGTTGGTTTCACAAGTAAAAAGGGGAGATACTCGAGTATCGTGGGTCTGCAACGATCACCGTCAAAGTGGTGATATTGCTTGTTGTGGTTGTGTTGAAGTTAGAAGTGAAAGATTGGGCTGGGTGGTTGAGAAGGATATCTCCAGCTGGCTGCTGGAGAATCCGTGTGATCCCATTGGCCACCCCCGAAGTACGTCACGTGGATATCACGTGCCGTACTTCACCCAAAGTGATCCGGATATCAACAGTAACTATTCCATAGATCTCCACATAACACGTATTGGCACATTGGATGTTGTTTCCTGTGATGCGGCGTTTAGGCTCTCTCCTGGACTACAGTATTTTCCCTAGAAGTGCCATTCTTGTCCCTGTCTTGTTTGAACTTATTGTTCCGGCTCTGTCGAAACGGCGATGGTAGTGGCTATGAACAGCCTCCCCAGTGTGATGCTCCACTCCAGTTAGGCTGTTGGATCATTAGGCACGAAAGATCCTGTGCGATATCCGCAGACTTTGTCGTGTGTCGAAGGGCTTCGAACAACTCACTCCTTCGGAGTCCCACAGGAGCGCCTCGCCCTCCTAGTATGCCTTACATTTAGGACCCGCGGAGACAATACAGTGGCTTGAAGGGACTAAAACGCTTGACGGTCGGCTGAGAACATAATGTAGTTGCGGGCCAGCTTAAGCCCCAAACTCCGATGAATGACCGCAAGGCCTGAACAACCCGAGGCGGCATTCTCTCAGCTTTGCCGGGGCTAGCGATACCACGCCGTGTCAGGTAAATGCCATTGCGGCATACCAGAGACACCAGCGGTGGACCGGCTCTACCCGTCTGTACCATGGCCCACGTACGAGAGAAGACACCGCTTCCAGGCTGGCTCTCGGTCATTAACATAAGGCCACGGCCCACCGAAAACCCAGTCGTAACCCAACGTCTAGCTTTCCGTTACCGCGACTTGTAACTAGTAGCGGACCGTGTCTTGCAACACACCGGTACGTCCGCACGCACTCAGCACACTGATTCATGGCTGCCACACGATATTCGACCGCGATGCCCCGTGTCCTCAGAGTGGCCGGCCGCTGGTCTTGTGCTCGAATCTAAACAGGTATGCTGACACGATATCGATCCGTCGGTGATGTTCGACCCTAGAGTCACATTTCTTTGTTATGTCGGCTAATGTTAATTCAAATGGGGGGGGTACGCTGTCGTTTATGTGTAGCCCGTTCGCTTCGAAAACGGTGAAGGTAGTGTAGTGGTTGTTGATCTATGTTTGCAGGTTCGGGAGCGCCGGTGAAGCGGTTTCGTGGCTCCGCGCGGCCATTTTTGATTGCGCGCTACGTATCACGCCAGCCATATCATTCGTGCTGACACCGGACACCAAGAAAAAGATTGTTGCATTATCCTACTGCTCTTTCAAGCAGCAAGCAGTGTGTTCAGACTTGCAATTTCATGGCCTCATCACGGAAAATTTGCCCCGCCGGATTATTGTCCGCCCGTCCCCGTCTGACTACCCCGCACAGACCCAAGTTCACAGAAACCATCTGCCATTTTCGAGGATCGACATTCGGGTCAGAGCCGACAGCTCCGGTCCGTGAGTGTTGACACGTTCCTAGGCACAAACACATATTCGATACATACCGACATATTGTCAACCATGTGTCCTGGAGAGGATGAGCCCCCGCTTCGAGGAGCTGACCCTTACTGGGGAGATCTGCCTGAATGCGGAACAAGCGGGGCAGATGCTCTCGGGGAAGCGACCTTTGCCTGAGGGGACCGATGAGATGATGGCCAAGGGCTCTCAGTACGACTGGTCCGAGGCGCATGAAGTCGTCTGGACACCCATATTCGAGGAGCGCGTACGTCTTAAGCAATCTTGCCTCAAAACACCATGCTGACTGACGGTCAAGAAAGAGTCTCTCAGGGGTTTAATCCAGACTAAGTGGAAACGTCAACGCAAATCAGTGATTACGATTGAAGCTGGCCATTCAATTTCGACTCGTGCGGGAATGACAAGCATTATTCTTCCCATTGGCAAGACTACGACCACCGTTACCATCAATGGTATTGATGAACCTAAACCATGGCGTGCTGGATTGGGATATCACCTTCATGAGGGTTGTAGGATGCTTGCTTCGGGGGATGATATCACTTTTTTATTGATAACATTCAAGCCAGCTCATGTCCAAAATCAAAGATTGATAGACGCTTAGAACGCAACGGTTTGCTCCAAGCCGTTAAACATATCAACATCCGTGTCTCCCTTCGTCATCCAAACACACTGCTCGTCTAATGCCCCTGGATTGCCCTGGACGGGATATCCACCTGATGCGGCCATGTGGCCAGTAGTAAGATGATTAGTGTGGTCTAAAAAGTCATTCACATCACCCATCTGAGAGTAACCAGCATGATGCGCTCCCAGTGACCGTGACCAGTCATCTCCGGAATAAGGAGAGATGGCCGGTCCTGACGTGCGAAACATGTTGCTGGCTTCCAGCGGGACCTGGCCGCCTGATTCGTCAAACATGCACTCGGGCCCATTCTCACCGACATACATATTGGTTACAATCATGCCGGGGGCAACGCTCCCGCTCGCATTGTTGCCGATTAGTGGAGGTAGAGAAGGATGATATGTAGAGCTTGCCGTGTGGAGTGACTGGATTGCAGGCCCTCGGCTGACGTGCAGGCCATCTGCGTCGTGGCTAACCGGAAGGCTGTCGCTGGGGCTAACAGCATGCTGAAAGGAGCCCGGATGGATGGTGTCTGCGGGCGCTGTTGTATTTCCACCAAAAGGGTCCTGCGTAGAGAGTGTATGTCCCGCTTTGTTGTCCCAAGCTGAGGTTGTGTCTCTACCGTCGCATGAGAGCGCGGGATCGCTCGAGGTCGGAAGAATTACAGCCTGTTCTGACAGATCAAGCGCTCCGGGACGCGAGAATAACGGTGGGCTTTGATTGCCGATATGCTTTCGTTTCGGTTCCGGCATGGATACATCGGCCAGAGGGCGCTTGTGGTGTGTCAACCCCATGGCAGCTTCATCTTTCTTATCGGCGGGCGTCGGGGTTGTTGACTGTGTCGGCAACAGTGCATACCACGTTTCAAAATCGAGCTGAAGAAAGGTCCTTGAATCAAAGGCACGACAGACTGCCTCGAAACAATCCTCGCCTAATTTGAGACGGATGATAGCCCAGACAATGAAAGGAGGGTAGAGAGGAAACGATGTCTGTTCGGTCGCTGCACAATCCGATGCCAATAAATCGCGAATCGTATCGAACTTGTCTTCGAACCTTGGCTTTGAGAGTTTGTCGTACATCGCGATTGTCATTCTAGCTGAGTAGCTGGTTAGTATCAACACAGCTCAAGTGCCTTTGGAAACCATACCAAGGGGGAATACTTGGAAAGCACGATGTGAGCGTTGTGAACAACCATTATACAGCCCATCCATCTGCCTAGTGATCCATACGGGCACATTTCGGTACATTTCCAATGTCTTCTCTGCCTTCCCTTTCATTGTGGCCGCTGAACGTCCTACATCGAGGACCTGCCTCATAGCGTCGTTGACCACAACCAGTTCTACGCCCAAATGAAGCGCAACGCGGCATTCTCCCGAGAAAATCACCGGTCCCCAGATGACAAGATCATCGGCGACATTGGGGTTGCGAAGCGCTTCCTTCATCTCCTCCGAGCGTTTGACAATGTGATTCGAGAGCCTCTCTCCCAGAGGTTCAGAAGGCTTCGCTTCGAAGGTCGATGACGCAACGACGCCGAATGCTTCCAAAACGCCCGCAGGATTGATCAAACCAAGCCTTTCCCTCCTCTCCTGCCATTGGTTCTCATGACGGGGTATGCTTTTGACAAAACGGTCTACAAGTTTTGTTCTGGAGTTATCGTCCGTTCGCTTCGGCTCGGATCGTTTCGTTCCAAGGTAGTCTGCTGGGGTTTTCACCTCCTTGAAGTTGGTTTTTGGCGAAGAGGCGACACTAGGAGACTGCGGCTCGAGATCGGGGCATTGTGGAGGTGTCGGGGCAGGAGACAGCGGGTAAGAAGCTTTCGGAGGGCTGAGTGACCCTGCAGCGGCAATTGTTGGCAGTAAAGCGGTGGTATCGCACGGTCGGTGCTTTTGAGATTCGGGGGAAATGCTCGCCACGAGCAACTCCAACTCTTTGACGCGTGATTCAAGAGCGGTGATGTACTGAAAGCACGACGCGTTGGCGCAGGTACGCGTGGGCATCGTGTTTGAGTGATTTGGGAGGTAGAGGCGGAAATTCACCTCTCTCCTCCCAGGTTGCTGTGTTGCCGCAAGGCAGCGCTGGATTGAGCGAATCCCTGACAACCGGGAAGGCGTCCCGCGAAGGCGCGGACTCCGTAGCCGAGGTCAGGGGGTGGGGTGGATGAGGATGAACATCCGTTTAGATAGTCACTTGCCGAGAGCATCCTAGCTCGAAATGGAAGTAGGACGGTCCTACTTTCGAAAGCGACTAGGGGGTGTTTCGATAGCGTCGGTTTAGCTAGGCGTAGGACGGTCCTATGTTTTGTTTTATCTTGGAAAAACGATCCCCTGTTTGTAGGACCGTCCTACTTCCATATGAGGTTAGCGTCAAAAGGGGTGGGTAGAAGGGGCAGAGACTCCACACACCTCCTCCTGTTCACGCTCCGGCGATGACCAAATGTCAAGCTTTGTTATTTTCCCCGCATCGACCTGCTTCCCCCGAATCACATTGGCGCGCGTCCACCTGCCCAGATGTGCCCGCCGTTGAGCTTGGCGCTGGGCACTGGGTACATGGACGCTGCCACGTTCGTTCTGGCCTTTTTTTGTATTCGCCCACTCGGTCGGTTGTGGTGCTTTGCAGCAGGGGTAGCTTTTGCTACGTAATGCACTCCACGCCCTCCCTTCGGGACAGGAAAAGCCTTCGAGACAGATCCTCTGACTTTTCTTATCCCTGCTGCTCCATCTCGGATTATCAGAAGAGCTTCGCATGGTGATGGAACCCGACTTGGCCGCGCTATGCCTTTGCGTGTACACATCGAACTCCATCACAATGGTGCCGTAGATTGTGAGAGGCACTGCCACTGGTATTTCCGATATAGGCTTTGTGCCAGTGCACTCATGCAGCGCGTGAAGAACAGGTCCCTCTCATGCCGAGTTGCTACCGATGGACGAAGAGGTCTACGGAGGGTCAAATGCAGTCTGCAGCTGACTTGCCTTGCAGCGTCGCTGCACATCATGGGCATGTTTCGCCCGCTTCACTGCAAAATGGCTGATTTACATCTTCCTCCCAACACTGGAGTGACTTCTGGGGATCGTCCCTTGATGGTACGTTCTATCCAAAACTCTACGGCGACGCCTCTCCTGCGTCAATTCGAGTATTGCAGCCATGAAGTCTGCGGGCATGCAGTGAAGGACCAAACGGGGCGAGCGTACTGTCGTCCTGTGCGTGTGGTAGGCTGAAACAGGAACACGTCCACAAAATTGCTGCAAGGTTGGCTCGCGGTTACGTTCTGGTGAGGGATTTCCCACATGCCCTAAGGGATGGGCGTAACATTGCCAGCTCGCTGTTGGTTGACATCGTGCGGCCGACAGTTCCCCCAAGTATCCCTCGCAGTGCGCTCTCCAGCTGGCAGTGTACCGAGAAGTAGCGTGTGATGAATTGCCCCTTAAGTGGCTCTATCATGGCCCCTGCCGTGTGATGCAGGCCAGAAGCCAAGCCCGAGGCCGCTATTTCCGCGCGATATTGCAAGTATTGTATCCTGGGCGAGGGGTGATCTGCCAATGGCAGTTTGTTGCGGCCGTATTGGGCGGCGCTCCCCTGTGCCTCTGGTCGTGACATGCAGTCCGGGAAAGTAGCCTCAGCTGATGGATAGCCCCTGAGAATTGCTTTCCCCAAAGCTCCCAGCCATTCGATGTAACATCAGAACGAATCCGATCCAAGCCTACATGGTGGCTATGCAAGGTGGACATCGATCGCCAGAACGCCGCTGGTTGATGAGCAGCGTGTCAGGGGGACTCCGCATCAAGACCAGCTCCTTCTGGACTCGACCTGGTGCAGTAGCGTGGGGTGCGGAACTTGGAACATTTTGTCTTGTGGTGGCCATTTCGAGGAGACTGACAGCGCAGGCATTCGTCGCTTTGTGAAGGGGCTGAAGGGCGCAAGCTCAAGAGTGTCTTTCCGACCTCTGTCCTCGTCACATCGCGCGGAGGTCTCACCTAAAGGACAACAACAATCCCGAGCCCCGTGTCCGCCTCCTTTTCGCATAGCTTCGGCAGATTTCTTCAATGAATCGGCGCATGGCGAGACCTCTGACCCGATCCACGAATAGTCTTCGTAGCCAAGCCGATTGATCTTCGTGCGGCCAACGCACCTCAAGGGCGAACCGCGTAAGGCGTATATCATGTGCATGTGCCGCACGCGTCCTTCACTGCAATTTGCCGTCATGGTTACTTCTTAACATTGAATCGCTACTACCCAAAGTCGAACCGAATGTGCAATTACACCCAGCGCGAGTTCAGGTGCAACCATGTGCGGTGGATCGTGTCAAGATGGTGTCCGCTATATGCCAGAACCCAAAGGCGATGTCCGCCTCACGTGACGCACTGTGAGTACCGTGGCAACGAGGTCTGCGGCGAATGCAAACCATCCGCGCCAATCGTATGGGAGCGCATGATCAAGCGGTAGGAAACTTCATTTTCGCCTATAGAATGCCCGATATTGACTGATGGACGCAGTAACAAGTTTTAGCCGGAAGGCGTCTGAAACTTTCAGATATGGACGAGGCGGCAGAATAGGGGGTGGCACATCCAGATTGCGTTGACTCAATTATAACCGAACGCTCTGTCATTGTCTGTTGTCGCCGGCGTGTGTTTTGCAAAGTGAAACATAAGTAATTATTCAAAGGCACTCTCAAAGCACAACTTGTGAACAATAGTGACTCGTCCAAAAGACAACGCCCTGAAGTGAATGGTCCTCTTGAAGCTGGGGGTGGATTCAATGACCGAAATCCCTTGTCTCACGCGGAGAGCACTGCCCATAGCCAACTGATCTGATCTCAATCATCAAGGATACAGCTGTCGAAGCCGGTCAATTATAGTGACACTAGAATGTGTTGAATGGGCCGCAAGTATGCTGCTCGTGAGGATGCACAGCGGTGTGGATGCTGACCACAACTGACTCACAGCACTCAGGCTGGAGTGATGGACCCAGCTCCCGGGCTTGCCCAGCCCGACAGAGACAAACGTCTTGCACTATGGCCACTGGATCTCATCATCCTCAGCGGCGGACGTTTGCTGCCCCTGGCCATAGAGTCCCTGGGTTTCAGTGGGCTTGATTCCTACGCCAAGGGTCTCTTCAGATGAGCTTGCTGTGGCCCCAACACACAGAACTGTGGCCGGCGGGGAATGTTTGGATGGCAGAACAGCAGTGTGTGTTTCTCTCGGCCCCGTGGTCCATCTATCTCGTTACCGGGATCGGAGGAAGCGCCAAACTCCGTCAGCCCGAACACGAGAGGGGGCCAGCTGCTGCTGCATTCAGTGATCCGCGGCATCTGTTTTCGGAATGGGAGCCAAACGGATAGGGATTTCAAAGGGAGTCGAATCCGCTCCTCGTGTCAAGCCTCACGTTGATAGCGATGGGCTTGGCATGCAGGTGAACAAGGCCTGTGCGAATCAAACGCATGTTCGGTTCGTCGTACCTTGAAAACATTGGAAATCGTTACAACGTGGAGTCCCCAGCCCACATTCACTGTTACCTGCTTCATTCAACACTCGACATGAGCGAAGTGAAGTTGCTGCCATCGGAAGCACTGCGTATGTGTCGCGAGGGTGAAGCCGAAGGGTCAAATGGTCCTCCCGAGTGAGTCGTCTCTGCGCCAACGATCATTGTCAGGCTCGAGCCTTCTTTCCAGCGTCGAAGTATCCCATAATGCCGTCGACAGCCACACGTCGGAGTTTTCCCTGTGTTTTAATGGGTATCATACATTGGATGTGTCCTTGCCTTCTTAACCTCCTCAGCTAACCGAGCTTGCTCGAAGCTTGCCTTTTGCGCAAGAATGGCGCGACTTCGATTCCCTCATCTGACCAACTTCAGTCCATGCCAGCTTCGAGAAAGGCTTGTCGGCGCTCAACGAAACTTCTTTGACCTTAGAACGGCATTTGCTCCTTATTTGGCGATGCCAACCGACGGAGACTTCAAAGTTGTCAAGGCAGCCCCTGCCCTTGCATGGCTTCCTGCAGATACATCGCTCACATGATCAGGGAGAACGACAGGGTCATAAAACATAAAAAGGAAGAGATTGATACACAGGAGGGCAGTTGAATACCAGCTGTTGACAAGATTCATGTTTGTCGCCTCTGAAAACTCTTACTCATTTCAGCCTGCGAATCCAGGGTCCGAACTACCTGTGAGCTCGCCGAAAAAGTCGCGGCAAAGGCCGAAACGTGCCCAGTCACACGCCCAGTCACAGCATGTCAAGCCCCAAAGGAGCTTCTTACCCTAACGCGACAATACGACCGCTCCTGCCGCTTACCGCCGATGACTCCACGGTCGTGGCCCTAGGTCCCCAAGTTGACGGTTGGTTGAAGGTCGCGCTCAAGACCATCAACCGTCCTAGTCTCAAAACTGTCCAAAAACGACAAGAAGTCCTTGGCAGGGTCTTGTCCTCGCCTCACGCCATCTGGCGCCTGGCAGATATTGCAGTGCCAATACCAAAGCAAGCCAGTCTTCAGGACTGTGGCACCTACTCAGGAGGCTATCAGACTCTTACAATCGAGGGTCGTGTCGCATGCGTTGGAACGATACATAAAAATCAAGTTTCATTCAAGCTTACAAGTGATTCGATGGAATCTCTGGCTGAATATCACAAGACCCTACGTTGTGAAAGCGCAGCCGATATTGGACCGCAGCAGGAGGAGTTTTTACTGGCAATCAAGGGCTTTGTGCACAATGCCCCAGCCTCGGTATTAGGAGGGTTGAAGGCTAATGGGTCAGGAGAACTGCCGTATTGGAGTAAAAGAGAGGTACAGAGCAGTATTATGCATCTCATGAAGATACTGCCATCGTCACCGCTTTTTGCTATGGACCCCAGACAAACACTGCTGCATGTGCCGCCAGCCAGCCCGAATATGTACACGCTGCCCGCCGTCGTACAGTCCGCCAATATCCCACCAGGATTTATCGGATTACCCCCGTTTTCGCAAACGTTTTATCCGAGTCTTGGTGCGATTGTTCCCATACAGACGCATCTAGTAAAGGGACCATTGTCGTTTGCCAGTGCACCCCGAGGGAACTGGTTCCCGGTTTGGGGATCAATGGATCAATGGATAAAGGAGCCGCATATAATATGGTACTGTCTAGTTTGTCATTGCAATGGATCACTGGTAGCTCAATAGAACTCTGGATTTGCAAGCGGTTAACTTTACTAAATATGGGCAATCGCGACCATGACAGCATACCACAAAATGCATCCCTGTGGGCGTTGTGCCGCTCGTCATCTTCCAAGCTAATGAGGATAGGGGGTCAGAAGGCACTCCAGTAGGCTACAGGGCTGTGTAGAAATCCAACTCTTCACATGCAACCTTGTATTTATGACGCAGTGCAAAAGCGCGTACGCATTCAGCCCATCGTGTGACCTTATCGCGTCGTCTGTGTATCTCCCTTGTCCTCGGTTAGTACCCCTTTCTTACCAAGCCACTTCAAACAGTTTGGGCCAAGATATTCATCAACACGGCCTGGGCGTCCGCTGAACCAAGACACGATCTATTGAGGGCTGATTGCCGATTCCACCTCGCTGCCAAAGTATCGTTACCTCCGGCGAGCGGGGTATATTCGCTCTGTAAGGGCTTTATCCGTTGGTACTTCAGCAGAGGATGTCCGACCATGCAAGCCCCTGACCCTAGTGTACGTTGTAACCGGAACGCACGCGTTAGGTATTCCAAGTCGTCATGAGGAACCCAGAGTTGCAGCGATTGCCAGTGGACAAAAACGAGTAACTCATCAGACCCGCCGTCGTCGTAACCCAAGTGAAAGAATGGTGGTGAATTGGCCCTTGCGAAGACATGGTGGGCCTGGGGTGTGACACAGGGCCTGCTGGAAACAGTTAGGTGTTCCCTACGTCTGTGCAAAGATCAAAAAGGCCCCGCGAGTGTCGACGTGTGTCTTCGGCGCCAGAAGTCGCTGACGGACCTCAGTGGCCTCACGGAACTTGCTTCTCCCCGACAATGGTCCGCTGATGTCGGCTGTCGGACCCAGGCCAAGCACAGTGAGCGTAGGAGCACAGTGTTCATAGATTCATGGCCTTTAGTATGCTTGTTCCCTGTTCACACCGTCATAGGCCGCTGTCTCGGGTGATGTATGTGCGGAAATTGCGATGGGATGGACCTTCTCCGTAGATGGGCTCTATCTCATCGGCCTGAGGACTCTCCGAAAGCCAGCTAAGCACCCAGGCACGGCTGAAAGAGGACGAATCTGTTGAGCTGCAGGTTCACAAGGGCTCTGTTGCAGATAACCCTGTGCTTTGACTGCACCCAAATCCACGCAGCTTGCAATTCAGATTCAGTCACATGATGTAAATCACCTGCCGGGTCGCTATCCGTCGGCGATGGAGCAGGCAACTCTTGTTCTTGCGCCTGGACCAGAGAGCTAATTCCCGCAATAAATCTCCCTCACCGTCACATTCCGCTGTTGGCATCTCATCCCAATGTCCAAGAGCGGCAAAATGGCCGACTTGCATGGAAGCGCTCTCAAAACCTGTTCGCTCCACTCGTCGCCAGATCCCTCCAATCTCTCACCCAGTCATTGTTGGCGTTGCTCAACGCATTGCCGATTTCGGTATTATCACCGAGTCGACACTCGCAAAGTTCTTTCATTTGTGCTGTCATCGGCTGTGCAAGTCGCCCTTGTCATGATATGAAAGTGGTTGAGAACGGACAGCTCAGGGGAACCGCTGTGCGGGGAGAAAAGAAAGATCCAAGTCAGAAGGTGTCTCAGTACATGCTTTCAATTATTGACTCGTTTGAAAACGCTCTACCAGGATTATTGGACTTTCCTCCATTCCCGCAGTCTTGATCTGAGTCATGGTGCAACTTATCCACATGAGGGCATCCACCGGAGGCTCCATTGGCGTTTGTTTCCGCTCCCGCTGTCCTCTATCACCGGCTTTCATAGCAATGTGCCGACAAAGTGAGCCATAAGTCATAGAATGGTGTTGAATTGCCACCGGCTGAGCCAAGGATAAAGGAACTTATTGCGATTCCGGAGCAATCCTCGTTTCTGGGTGTGAATGATCGTGACTACATCAGCACAGTACGGATGTCGCTTTCACCAGTAGTCCGTATCAGGCCTCCTATACCATGGGCTGAAAGGATTGGACCTAATTCCTGCGACAAGGCTCACCGGGAGGCTCCGCAAGCATCCTGCTCACATTCACCATGTCGCATGTTTGACTGAAGAGTAAGCGGGCGTTGGCGATCAGCTTGTCACCCTTGCGCTCTCTTTGTCTTTGCCCTCCTCTCGATAACTGCCACTTCAAATCTAGGCACTCGAAAAGTGTTGGCAAACTCATCGGCACGGCCAGAACATCCGCTCGCTGAATCGTGGTCTTCTGAGGACTGACCGCTGGCACCACCTCGCTGCAAACTCTGGTTTGATCCGGAGAGCGGGGTAAATTGGTCCTGCTTTCACGTCACTTCCACAGGGGCGGCCGCCGCCCGAGCCCCTGGCCCTACGTTAAGGCCAAGCTGAACGCATCAAGAACTCTACGCCGAGGCGAGAAACCAACAGTGCAACGATTGCCGCCGACCCATGACACTTGTCGCTGTCGTCGTATTTCAGGTGAGTGAACACGGCGGAACGACCGTCGCGAAGTCATGGCGACCCTGGCTGATGATACAAGGTCAGCTGGGCTCCAATGGTAAGCAGGCATATGCAGGTTGTCTATGCATAGATAGGAACAGGACATCTGTGAGCATTGATGGGTCTCCTGGGGCCAGAGTCTGCAGACGGGCTCGGCGGCCGGCTATCAAGTGCCAGTTTGATCCCTACCTGGGGGATAGACAGCATCAGAGACACCCTGGTTTCGAATCCCCGTCGCTGTATGTGACCCTACGAATGAACCATGATCTCGTAAAATGCGCTTCAGGCGACAATACATAGTACTCAGCCGAGATTTGCCGCCTGGCCAAGTCAAGCATAGTGATGCCATCATGGGAGATTGCCGAACACAGCAGGGTACTGCAAAGCGACGGCGAGTTCATGGCCTAGGTTATAATCTTGCCGTTGGTATTTTTCCCCACCCACACCATCAAATTTAGTGATGAGTATGGCCTGAGTTGTGACGGGTGCCATGTCCATAAGCCTGGGAAGCCCTTGGAAACTAGCTAGGCACCGCCCCCGAGCAACTTGAGCTGCAGTTTCACACAGACTCTGGTCCAGATGACTCTATGAAAGCATCCAAGTCATCCACCTTGCTTCATTGTTGGCTGTTATTGAAGTGGACCGAACTTCTCCTTCGGATGGGTAAAACAAAGGCGCTCCCATTGCCGCTAATAGTGGCCTACAAAGTGATATTGTTTCGATCTATAATGGGAACCAATCCAATAACCAGACAGCGAGAACTGGCGAACTTCTGCCAGAGCAAAGGTTTAACAGAATACCCTGCCACCACCCGGACATAACGGCAAAGCTGCACCGAGATGAAGATCCGAAAGTTGCAGCGGTGACCCGGCGATTCGCCAAAAACACGGCCCTCACACGCAGCTACAGAGCACAGGCAAACAGTGGCTGTCTGACCCGATGTTCAGACTACACCCTGCCAGCACTGGCGAGCGCGTTGTCTTCAGAAGTCTTCAGAAGGGGCGTCAATGAAACGGGATTTCTAGCTGCCAAGGTACTCACCGGCCCAGCCACTAGCTCGGAAGAATCCCAAGCAACAACATTCAGTAACCAGCGTAACGTCTGCATTGAGTTGGCGACGTATTTTGCAACCTGGTCCTTGACCGGGCATTCCTACGATGGCGCATGCAATCAATCCATTAGACCACCAATCTGCTTAGTAGGACACTCGCGCAATGCGACTCGTTTCTTCAATAGTTCAATCCTCCTCTGTGCCGGCTATCGTGAAGATTGCAGAGGCTGCTGAGTTGGACCTATCGCTATTCGGTTGGAGAAGATCCGCCCCGCCTCGACTTCCCTATCCAGGTCATGCCTACTTGACGACAACAGTTTGTTTACTCACGTGACTAAAATTGCCTGCAGGGTTCTCGCGACGCGACAAACACACCCCGCACCTCTCCCGCGTTGGCAACAAAGGGATCCGAAGTGGCCATGAGTGCTCCGGCTGAGTCCTCAACGTGAATCCTTGGACCTTGCATTAGCTAGGGTCCATATTAGATTTGATACTGTTGGTTCTGCTGTCTCTATAGAATAAATATTACAGGCGCGTGCTCCAACTCATCCTCCTCACGGCCGGTGTCTATTTGTCCTAACCGACCATATGTCACCATGCGCCGAGACAGGTACTTGCTCCAGTATTGCTTTTGGCGATGTTCCAATTGCTGACAGATTATTCTCCGTTCGTTGAGCGCCAGTTTCGCTCTCTGGCCGCAGCAAGAGGGCAAAGAAACCAATGGCCAATCGCTTCCAGCACTTGATAACGTATTTAAATGCTCCAATTTCCTTAGAGTCTTCATTCTGACGGGAACATAGGAAACCCAGAAAGATGGCTTGGACTTCGTACATGATTTGATTACGAAACGAGCCCGATTGAAATACTACAACAACCTGCGGTACAGTAACAACGTTCTCGACAGCTCAACAGGTACCGGTATTTGGGCTGCAGAAATGGCCAGGTAAGCTGCCAAACTCTCCCACGGACCGAGAGGGAGCCAGAAATTGAACTTCCTTTTGCAGACAGATCGAAAGATATGGAGGCAAGGTTGTGGGATTTGGTGCGTCGAATTTGCAGCTGACATCGTATGTCTAGAAAGCCGCAATGTGTCTCGTAGCTGATGATTTTGCAGTAATATTCCAAAAAACCTTACTTTGCTTGAAGAAGGCCGAGATGACCTATGGGGGGAAAATGATCGGTTTGACTTGATCCACACAAGAGTGCTCCCTAGCGACACGAGAAACTGGCCAGAATTTTACAAAGAGGCATACGAGCATCTCAAATCAGGTTGTTACTTGGAGATAGAGGCGTTGAACTTGGAGCTTCTCTTCGACAGCAGTGGATCGACCCTTAAACCAAGGTTCTTCCTGGACCACTTGATCATGCCAAAGCCAGAAGACGACAAGCAGCATCTGAACTTTGAGAAAACGAAAGAGCTCCTCGAGAGTGCCGGGTTCGTCAATGTCAAAGAAGACATTATAAACCTTCCAATAAACCCGTGGAGCGAACGCGACCCCGAGCTTGGTCAACGCTTCAACATGGTCTTACAATTCCTTCTCAAAACCGGACAGTATGCTCCACCGGACTTGAGTTCCAAGGCCCCAGCTTGGAAGGAGATCTATGAGCGTAGCCATCGCGGTTATTGCAGGCTGTGAGTCTTCCTCTCTTTGGATCCTTCACTGGTGCTTGAGTGCATTAACATTATCTGTAGTTTTGTCTGGAGCGCAGAGAAAGCTGTGGAAAGGAGAATTTGGGAACATAGCTGAACGTATCGCCCGGGTTGGGTTTCTCTCGATATGAACAATGAAATATTAGACATTTTTTGCTGAATGGAAATGGAAACAAAGATGAGTGCGACATTTTCGGTAGTTTTGCCAAAGCAGGCAGATTGAAAACGCAGCGGCAGGTCTGTGGCTCGCACTCAGGGCCGCCGCATTCGCGTGGATTTTGTCAGTGGGTGGAGAAGGCAACCCACCGGCAGCTCCCAATGTTTCCCGAGACGGCCCCTTATTCGGTTGACTTTGGTGGCATACTAGTGGTCGTGGTCCAAGACTGGCGCGAAAGTGCGGCTTAGGCTGCTGGAGCCTATTGGCAAGCGAAACCAGTTGTTTTCGGACCACTCCAAAGCCTTGCGACCGCAGCCAATTTCTATACCCGGTAGAAGCACATTTCCGGGTCAGGGTGACATGCCACCCCCCGAAGACACGCCCTGGTAGGAGGAGTATTGGCTTGGTGCTGCAGGATGCGCGAGCGTTTGCCTGGACGCGAGTTCACAAGCACAGGCCATTCACAAAATGTACGTTCTAGAGCACACGTTCTGGAAACTGCTAAGCCTGGAGACAATCTTTTCTCGTTCGCGGTCTACGAAAGCATGGTGCGGGTGTCGTTCGGTTGCAGGGACCTAATTATGGCCCGAACCTTGAACCGGCAAGGGTTGTGACCTGTCATTTGACACCGCGAATGCCTAAAACAGTCAATACCATTCAGATGCCCTGCTGATTATGAAGAGATTCCTTTGACCCTGCGAGGTCATTTCGGCGCTTGTCACGTCTCAGAGAAAGGACGTCAAAACCTAGTTCCTCCACAGTGGCCCCACCTCTGGCAGTCTGGATGTTGACAGGGACCAAAGGGGGAACAACGGGATGATCCGTCGGAGCTCATAGGCCATGTTCACTTGGGTGACAGGCTTGAAGAAAAGGCCGCCTAATGCCAGCCGGCTATCTTAAATAGCCTTCTTTGCACCAGAACGACTGCAAATGTATGCTGTGAGCAGTCGATACAAGTTTGCGACGCTGACGTTATGAACATGGAAACCTCAACATTGGATCCCAACGACGACTCTGCGGTTGAAATTGACTCCTCAGACGAAGAATTCACAGTTGCCTTGGACGAAGAAAGCGAGGTCAGTTTATCCAAGAGAAAGGGATCATTGAAAATTCATTTAACATACGAGAAGTACGAATCTCTTCCTGACGACATCAATGATGTGGAGTACATACACGGCCGACCCTACTGCGCCAGAGCTAGAGACCGTAAGTTGAATCGCGTGGTTCACACGAAACAGGCATTGACAGTTAATAGAGTACTTCTGTCCAACGGACACGGTGATTCCCTCGTACGCCCTCAACGAAAGTAGCTAATCGACCTTCAAGCGTGATACAGAACGGTTAGGTAAGACAACTCCAAGCATAACTGGCAACCCCGTCTGTGTTAAAAAGTTCGCAGATCGACAACATAAGCTAGTCTCCGAGCTTTTGGGAGGATTACATCTTAGCCCTCCTATTGAAGCAGTCGACAGCAAACCAGCAAGAGTCTTAGACATCGGAACTGGATCAGGAGCATGGGCAATTGCGTGTGGTAGGCAGCATTTTCTTTGCCCCAAACGCCCAACTCGCTGACATTCACAGCGAAGGAATATGAAAACAAAGTCAAGGTCACAGGCGTTGATGTTCGGCTCATTCAGCCTGAGAGGTAGGTTCAGTGTCAACGTCACGACGTCAGCTGACAAACACAGGGTTCCCTCCAACTGTTCCTTTGAGATCTTCGACTGTGAGCGGGAGTGGAACTGGAGACAGCCAGTCGATTTCGTTCACATCGCCCTCACAGCTGGATGTATCGAGAACAGGAAACGTCTTTTCCAGCAAGCGTTTGCGTATGTGTTCCTTTCTCAACGTTCGAAATAGGCCAGAGGCTAACATGTACATGATCCAGATCTCTCCGACCTGGCGGGTTTCTGGAAGTACTCGATTTCCATGACACTCCTCAATGTAGAGACGATACATACCCAAAGGACGACCCGGCGAGACTCCTTTTCCAGTTGAACCAGGAAACCGCCACAAAGCTGGAGCGCCGAGTCGACGATATAACTCAATACGGAGCCATGATGAAAGACGTGGGGTTTGTGGATGTGAAAGAGGACAAACGCTATGCGCCTACCAACCCATGGCCGCAAGATGCCACGCTGCAAAGCCTAGGACGGTTGACAGCAGGGGTGATTTCAAACCACACGGAAGCGCTTTACCTATGCCGTTTGGTCAGGGCCGGCTATGACTGTCACCAGGCAGCTGTTCATTGTGCTGAGATGAGGAAGACGCTTCAAGATCAGGGGAAGCACCTAGAGTTTGTGCTGTAAGTCGCGTCCCATTCGGCCACGGTTGAGGTCTGACACTGAAGTCTAACGGGCACTCAGTCAAGTCTTGTGGGGCCAAAAGCCGTTTTGTGGAGGGGGAGAATAGACAGTAAAAAGGACATGTGAAGTAGCGTGTCACTGGCACAAGGTCACACACAAAAACCAGGATTAGTCGGCCTAGAATTGGAGTAAGCATAGTATGTAGGTTGCACCTTGAGCAAAGAATATGGTGGTTTCCTTCGCCCAATGGCAAACTTTTCCCCCTGTCCCTAGTCCTTCGAGGCGATGGTGCCATTTCCAGAACTGCTCAGTAAGTGTGTTTGGCTCGTAGAATGGCACGCCCCGCACCCGCTTTGACCGAGAGAAGCACCGAAGGCAGTCAAGCTGGAACTTGAATTGTCGATTCGGGTTATCCTCTGGTCGGCAATGATGAGTGTCTGTTGGGCTTGGAGGCTTGTGCAGCAGATGGCGCGTGAGCGGTGGATGGAGAGGTCGGGTCTCCGCGGGCGGCTGAGGGCTGTGAACAAAACTTGAGACATGTGGGGGTTCCTGATTCCTATGGTGTGGTTCCTCTCACGGTGCACACACGTCAAGATATGATTAGCCATCCATTCGGGGCTGCCTCCCCGTACAGATCGGATGTTGGTGGTAGGTGTAACCCAGGAAGGTGGAGAGGCACGCATGAGGTTCACATTCATGCCGTTCAACGGCGATTGGTGGGTGGGACGTTCCATTGGACCCGTCTGCCCAGAAGACTTGTTTGCTGCCAGGACACCGACTGCCACTAATTTCGAAAGCCAAGGCAATAGAAGCGGGGCTCACAGACGGGCCTGCTGTCACCGGGGCCCCTTGTCGCGAACGTCTTCCCCTGATACTGCTGTGACCATCCGAGAGTGTTTAGGGGCCCTTTTTGGGGCGATGATAAACTCGATAAACCGCCCTTCCGCCATGCTTCAAACTCCCTCTTGATTCATCATCCGACGATGTTTTCCATGAAGGATGCATTTTTCTGGTCACTTCGACTCCTGGCGAACTTGTCTTCGGTCCACGTCAACTTATCGTTGCCAACCCAATCTCATTTTCAATGCAATGCACCGAACGAACATGAGGGCGTCGCTTCAGAAGCATGGGCGTCTTAGGCAGGTCAAGGCGGAACAATGGAGTCCAAAGGAGGGCAGAGCGATTATTCCATGGATGGAGGGTGCATAATTTCGTGGGGTTGCCCACCACCTATGGAGTCATTAGAATAGCAAGTGCTGAATTTGAGAGCACTGGCTTGAGAGCGAACCTCAAACTTAAGTCACCGTCAGATTGGCTGAAGTTCGTCCTTCTGTTTCACGCCTGTGGGTGGGCCCAAGGGGTCCTGGGCTGCCACGGTGCACAAACACCAAGACACGATTAGTCAGCTCACCAGAGCCCTCATCGCTGGCGTTGGTGACAACGGCTGACGCAAGATTAGATGGCCTGGGCCAGCCGGTGTCCGATGGAGTCCAGCGTACCGCCGCGGCGTTCGAACGGTCGCGGAGTGATAAGCCGACACTGTGGGGTGCGCTCCCGATGAGGGGGTGTCGGTAGGAGAAGAGCAATTTCCATCGACGCGGGGGTGAGGTTTGATGCACGCGGTTCTTCCGTCATCTGTCGTTCCCCGATGTACCCCGAAGTAGCCCGGTCACGCCCGCTAGCCAGGGCTGCAGCCCAGCAGCCGCAGCCGAGAAGGGGCTGAGCGGCGGACGGTTGGCCCTGTGCCCCTGGCCCCTGTCGCCCTCGGCAGCCCAGGTACGACGGTGACCCAGCGCCAGATCTGGCTTGCCTATCACACCACCACGGTTGGCCGCCTTGTTCGGGGTAATCAGACGTTTCTGCCAAGGCCCCTGCTGTCTGGCATGACAGTGCGACGCGGCCAATCACGTCAGACGTCGTCAACGACACATCTCCCTCGGCGAGCCATTTGCCAACCCCTCCGAATCCAGTAATGTGATGCATTCTGCTGCAGCCAAACACAGCAAACTGGGAGCGACGGCCGGCCTACTCTGTTTTCTGCGCTTGGCGGAATGCGCTCCACTGCACAGCATCGTAGCCACCCGGCCAATCGCGGCACGCCCGGCCTCCACGCCCCGCTCCCAGCACTTGACCGCGCTGAGGCAAGAACCAGCACGGCGTGATGGTGTGTGCCTTGGTCAGTCATCTGTTTATCTCGCGCACCGCCTGAACCCCGGGAGGTGCCCGTTCACAACTCCAATGCGTCCACGCAGTCACCCGATCAGGGACAACGTGCAGGCCAACAAGTCATCCCTTTGAGGCCAGGCGCAGCGTCTTCTGGACAGTACCAGACCGAGGCGGCTGTCCTCGGGTTGTTGACATAAATAGCTTGACGCTCGGACAGTGGCCGCTTGTCACCATCCTCTTGTCACCTCCCACCCCTTTCGAAACCGCCACCGCACTTCACCATGGATCGTTACCCTTGCGTAAACCGATACAAGCACGGCGTCGACTGCCCTGGCTGGGTAAACGTGCACGGCGCCCGCTGCGAAGACTGCGTGGTGGTAAGTCCTGTTGACGGAGGAACGGGTCCACAACTGACGACTCCAGTACAACCGATAGGCTGGGAAAGTTGGACTTTGCGGGAAGTTGGATTCACAGACACAAAGACGAGGAGTGAGATGGGCTGTCCATAGTAATCACGATGGCATTTCTTCTGCATCGACCCTCCAGTGATGTTTTGTGAAAGATCCACTTTGGATGGCTGTTGGGCCTTTGTGCGCATGACCGTAATCAGGGTATCCTGGACGGCAGCCTGATTACGCGGAGCCGAGTCTGGCTGCGACCCGCTCTCGGATCCAGTTTTGGATGAAAAGCTAACAGGCAATTGCCAATGGAGGGGAGGAATCATTTATGGATGCAATGAAGTGTTGTTTTCAGCAGTGGGGTCGCATGTCGGCGTCCAGCACATACTGGCCGTTCCCAGTCATTTCGGTGTGAAGTCACCCATGGTGAAGGTGGAAAGAAGTAGATTGCTGGACCTTGACGACCGCCAGGTCTGGGTGCGACCAGTGGTCTGGCCACATGGCGTTCGAGCAGGCTGTTGGTAGTGAAACGCGACTGGGAGGTCCTCAGGCCGGAATCTGCCTCGTGTTCTGTCGCCGGTATGCCCAATCGCTTGACGTCGCACTGCTGGTCCGCCTCACTCGCCAGCAGCATAGCGTCACATGGTTGCCTCGGGCGGCACCTTGGAAAAGGCGGGTTGCCTGACGAGATTACCTTTGGCAGCCTGTTGCACGTTCATGGCGAACCATCCAACTGGAAAGCCTCTCGTTGGCAAAGTTGTTGCCTTGTTCACTCGCGGTAGTTAAAGCCCGCCTGTTCCATAGAGAATACAAGACCATGGTGACACATGGTTCTTTCGTCGAAGCTGAGTGCCTTCACCCTCTACCGTACGCCTCGCGGAACCCAGTCTCCCAGTAGTATCTCGGGTCAGGACTCAACGACAACCTCCAAGGTGCCGGTGTGATTTGAAGGTCGACCCGTACATCTTACAAGTCGAGTCACAGATTGCCACCAGCCCTGGAACTATTTCGGACCGAGCTCAACATCGACCTTCGAGTCCCTCGTTACAATTGCTGCACGTCAATTTTGCGTCGCAATTGGCCATGACCTCAAGACCCCACGGCGGCGCCGATACGGAACAGGGAATTATAAAGTATGTCGTTTGTCGCAGAGATTCGTCTTCAGAGCTGACTTTTACCGCCTTAGAAGAAAAGGCCGCCAACGGGGAAAGAGAAAGCCGAACCCTCCACCACCCGAGCCCGATTCTGACGAACCCCAAGGCCAACCAGGTTTGCAGTCGACGAAAAATGTCGAAATAGCCGCTCAGCCCCCGGGTGACGGCGCAGACAGGGCCCGCGCCGGTAGCCCCTCCGTCTCGGAGAAGAATAAGAGAAAAGATGGGGATCACATGAAATATACGCCGAAGCGGTCTCGCGCCCGCCAACAGCCGCATACCTCTATTGCCAGTCGTGGTGATGATGGTGACTTTCAAAAAGGTCCGAGCCTGAGGCCTAGCAGACTATGGACGCCAGAAGAGAATACTTCCCAGCCCAAGGACTGGAAAACTATCTATTCTCTAGGAGCCCCATCGAGTCATACTTTTGAGTACCGCATTATTGAAGGCAATACAGAAGTCATGATTAAACAGCCTGAAACACATCCGATAAGCCAAGAGCAGTTGGTTGCCGAGGTAAAGGGTATATATGCTGGCCTCGTCATGGTGGAGAGCAAGTGCATCGAGGTCGACAATGCCCAAGGCTCAACTAAGGATACAAACCCGAAACTCAATAACGAACAGTGGCAGGCCCTTATCGCCCTGCACAGAACTCTATTGCACGAACATCATGACTTCTTCCTAGCATCGCAGCATCCGTCAGCTAGCCCGGCTCTCCGGCGGCTTGCCAGCAAGTACGCCATGCCGGCCCGCATGTGGAGGCACGGGATACATTCGTTCCTTGAACTGTTGCGCCACCGTCTACCGGCATCGCTGGAGCATATGCTGACCTTTATCTACCTGGCATATTCTACGATGGCGTTGCTGTATGAGACGGTGCCGACGTTCGAGGACACCTGGATCGAGTGCTTGGGCGATCTAGGCCGCTACCGGTGAGTAATCGCATCCTTCTGTCTAGCTTCACTCCTGCATTTTCTACTATCTTGAACCTCTGGCTGACAATTGAAGAATGGCTATTGAGGATGACAACCTCAGAGACCGCGAGATATGGACGTCCGTCTCACGCTATTGGTATTCGAAAGCAAGCGATAAAGCCCCGACAACAGGTCGTCTGTATCACCACCTCGCCATCCTGGCTCGCCCAAATGCGCTGCAACAGCTCTTCTACTACGCAAAGAGTCTGTGCGTTCCGATCCCCTTTCCCAGCGCTCGGGAAAGCATCATGACGCTCTTCGACCCGCACCTCAATGGCACTCCGACGCGGCTGCAGGAGATTGATGCTGCGTTCGTTCGTTCCCACGGGATTCTCTTTTCTGGAAAGAATGGCGATCAGTTTGCGCCTTCAGTGAACGAGTTCATCAGTAGCCTTGACGGGCATATTGCACGCAACACAAAGCGATGGATGGATAACGGATACTATATCGCTATTGCCCTGGGATGCGCTATGCTTGAATATGGTAGCGAGTCGAACTCCATCATGATGGCCATCAAAACGAGTCGCACTGAAGATACCGACGTGCAGATAGACGACTCCGAGACATCCGCTACAAGCCAGAAGTTCCTCGACGCCCTCGACTTCGCTTCTCGCACCCACAATGTCGTCTTCCTCCGCTTTGGGGACACGAACGTCAACCCCTACCTACACGTCACGCTTTCGTTTCTATACCACATGTCGCAGTTTCCAACAGCAATGGGCTACGTTGAAGCCAGGATGCCTTGGAAGCTCATTTCTCTGATGCTCAACGCTCTCCTGAAAGAATGCCAGTCAGTGGACAGCATCGAGTCAGAAGACTTCCCGCGACCTAGCAAGGAGACTCCCAGGCCTTTGCCTGAAGACCATGCGCAACGCGGGCTGCTGTGGGTTGATAAGTACTACCCTGACGACTGGTTCACATCGAAGGTTGATGCCGACGAAAAGTACTTTGAGGTGGCTTCGATGACGGAGGAGCGTCAGGACAGGTGTCTTTGGCTTGGTTGCCGCCTTGCGTCATCGGGCAACTGGCTGACTTACGATAAGTCTACGAGACAGTTTGGCGTGCCGCTACGATATGAAATGAAAATACCGGGTATCGGCGACGTTTCTGCGACGGCCATACCACCGCCGCTGCCTACGACAAATCTACTAGCAAGTAGGCGTGCTGTCATGGTATGATATCGAAACCTCTGGTCTCTACGGCATTGTTGCGTCCCACATTCATTCCTCTTCCCAGTTCTTCAGCAAAAGAGTTATCAGACATGTCACTATAGGTAACGACAATGGGCGGATTCAGGGCTTGAACACCTGGGCAACTGTTGACGTCATTGGTAGCGAACACATTTAAGCAAGCGGGAATAGACAACTTTGTAATTGCAAGTTAGCATACTGCCATAAAGCAGCGAGTCTACCGAAGTTCTGATTACACCACTGCGTTCGACACCGCGTTCTGATCTTTCCAGAACCGATTCTGGGCTGCAATGCCAGGGTGCCGCCGGTCGCTGAACAAGCAGCCGACCGGGCGTTGCTGAATGACCAATGGGCCACGCAATGTGATCCCCGCTGCTTCGCGTGCTGCCACATCGGGCCAGCTGGTGTGGGTGAGCCGATCCCACTTGCTTTTGGCAATCCCATAGTCTCGGCGAGATGTTGGGCCTTGGCGTATGTTGTGTCAACTCAACCCGTTGCATACCAGCCCGCCACAACGTGCCTGTCGGACGATGTCACTTCAGGCCGGTCGAGACACCGCCCATGCGCACTGACCTGTACCTCGCCCGATCGAACGACCCACTGTGTTCCTGCCGCGACGGCCCCCCGAATGGGTGCTGGCGAAAACCCGCCATTGGAGGTGCCCGCTCCGCCTGTCGAGTACCAATACAACCCCACCCCTGCGAACTCCTCCCCCACGTTTCCAATTGCTAGCGCGATTCGGCCAAGTCGCGCCAGCGAGCGTGCCAGCCAGGGACTGGAGCGGGTGGAGCGCCGCCAGTCAAGTCAGCGCACGGAATTGGTCAACCAGAAAGATGGTGTGTGCCGGTTCCGAAGCTGAAGGCGACGTTGCTTTTCCCTGCGCAATGGCAGGGCCGCAGATCTGCCGCGACAGACCCGGATTGCGGTGATATACCGCCGGCAAGCCGTGGCTTTGCGAGGGATAGATCAAGTCGGCACCCCCAGAGCGAAGATTGCTTCGCTTCAACAATCCATCACTCGTTTCTCTCTGCTCTTGCTCGTGTATTCGCTTTCAACTGCGCCTGCCCACTACGACTCGCTCCAGAGTATAGACCTCCAGAAGACATCGCCCACAATGCCGTACCCTCTCGATACTCACGTCCTGACTGTGGACACCAACGTCATCAACAAGGTCGACACCTCAAATCCGCAAAATCTCTACAGCATGTGGACTGGTACGCATCCCACATGGCTCTTCGAGTAGCTGGCAACCGCTGACATATCCAACACAGTCTTCGCAAAGTGCGCAGAGTCTGTTGAACAGGGCCGCAGGTTAGAGAACCTCAGCTGGCGCCTGTGGAACCGTGAGACCTTCTGCTGCACCGAGGAGGAACAAGCCTCTGTCACCGCCACAGGTCTGCCCAGGGAGATCCCCCAGGCTAGCAGGTTGCACGACATCCCTCAACTCTCCGGCAGTGTCGAGTCCGAAAACGATGACGAGGCCGTCGACTTCACCTCACTGTCCGCTCCCCTCGAGATTCGCCCCCGAATTCAGAGGCAAGATTCCTGCGCTAGCAACCGCAGCAGAGGCAAAGAACGTCACATCACTTCTGGCGACTTTGAGAAGATGGTTGTCTCTATCATTAAGGAGAACGAGCCCTTGTCCGCCCCCCTCCCCCAGATCACCTCGCCCTACATCCCTCCTCAGAAGGAGACGCCTGATCTGGCATCCGGCTCTCCGGTCTATGAGCACTCTGGATCTACCACCACTGAGTCTCCATGCAAGTCCTCGGAAGAGGAGCACTCTCAAGAGCCAGCCTCTCCTGAGATCACGTCGCGCACTACCATCGTCCGCGGCTTTTCTCCCTCTCAGATCCCTATTTCAAGACTCACCCCTGCCTCCCCTAAGGTTATCTCACCTGCCGCCATCCCCGAGCCCAGGTCTTCGCCAGCAGCCAAGCCTATTCAGTCAAAGAAGCAGCCTATATTCTCTATTGGCGAGTCGTGTTCCTCAAGTGAGCAGGGCCAGAGCATTGAGAACCTGCGGCCCATCCCTGCTCCTCCGTCGAAGCGCAAGATGATGTTCCAGGTCGGCGGTTCTTCTGAAGAGGACAGCTCTCTGAAGAGCGCCCTTGCCTCCCAGCCCGGCTCTCTCCTTAACGGCCAGAAGAAGACGACATCCTTTGCTGACCACGTCTCAACCCGCATGATTAACGACAACAACTCCGCCATTGCCGACGACTCAGAGACTGACTACGTTGATGAGAGCGCAATCGACGACGACGATGACTCGTCTGATTGGGAAGACTCCATTGAGGACAGCAACAAGTCTAGCTTCGATGAGAAGACCTTCTTCCAACGCGTCGACTCCAAGGTTAACCTGACCTCCCGCCGCTCGCTTATCACCCTCATGATGAAGCAAAATGACCGCTCTAAGAACATTGGCAACATCGCCTCCCAGTCTACTTCAGCACTCCCCTGGTCGCGCACGAGCCACCCAGCTCCTCCTACCTTGGCCGTCTCCCCTAACGACTCTGACGATGCGCCTCTCATGATGAAGCGAGGTGTTCGCTCTTCTCCTCTGAAGCCTATTAACGAAGTCCCTCGGTCTGCCGCGCAGCCCATCCACACGACGGCCAGCCACAGCCACATCCAGGCCGCCCTCTCCCCCGGACCACCCGACGCAACATGCTTGCGACCGAGCTGACGGAGTCCCTCCGCCGCAACCTCCTCTGGGAGCGCCAGCAAAAGTCGTCGACCGTCAACGCTGTTCTTAAGAGACGTCACACATCCCACGACGTAGTCAACTTGAAGCAGTACCCCGAGAAGGTCTGCCTCCAGAACGAGGACGCCCCTACCAACAACCCCCGGTACTTCTCAATGGACATAAACAACTTCGGTGGCTACCACTCCAAGGGATGGTAATGCCGCCTTCGGGAACCCATTGGCGTTTAGATTCTTTCGGATTCAAGTCAGAAACCTGATTGCCCCTCTGATCGACTGAAGTCCTCCAGTTGCTGCGCTGGCTAGTCGATCGTAGCGGGGTCTTTCAACCCAAGATCAAAGCGCAGGTCATGGATGATGTATAATACGGCGTTTTGGATGCCACATCCTGCTGTTGTACCTAGTTCTAGCACGTAGCATAGCGCTCGTTGCGGTTGAAGAAAACAGCGTCTTGCTTGACTTCTCCCTAGGTACGATATCTAGAGTCATACTCTTGCTCTCCGACGCACTGGCCCCCGAGCGATGCAGGTGTCTCAAACCACCGAAAGGTATCACATGCGTGAAACTGACCATGTATAATAAGGGCAGTTCCCGCCGCATAGTGTGAGGTACGCAAGCCACGAGATTACCTGTCACTATAGCACAATGAAGTTCACTTCAAGACCGAGAAGGCCCCCGGCAACAACACGCAGTACATCATGCAGTGTCGATTATCCTAGTTCGTCGCATTCAGGCCCACCGCTCAACGAGCGCCATCATATCGTTGCTTCATTTCCATAACAAAGTTAACCCAAAACGATAGATACAGAAAGGAATCATAGATGAATGTTTCAGATCCATTCTTGCTCCACGTACGCGAACCACTTGTCTTGTGCTTCCCTCAGTTTGGCTAGTAATCATGTCAGTTCCAGTGGACATAACACCTCAGGGGCTCCTCACCATCCATTTCACACCGTGAGCATGTACAGGCCCGCCCGGGGTGCGCGTCAAACAAGTTCGGGCATTTTGGGCTCGAAGAATTGTAGGTGTTGAGGGTCTGGGGAGGGCGGCTGTCCACCGGAATCATTGGCCCTGTTGGTATATGGAAGTCCGCCGGGGAGAGATTGCACCTAGCTCCCGATGGAGATGAGGCAGTTTTCTCCGCACACTTTGCCGTATGTTGAAGCTCATAGCTGCCGCATCGGAGCAGTAGTCGTTGAGCGTAGGATATTTCCGGTCCTTCCCCGTCGACGATTTGGGTCGTGACCAAGTCTGCAAACCGTGCGTCGGCGGTGTAATCTTTGACGCGTGCTTCCTCAGGAGGCAGTGGAAAGAGTGCGACGCCACCTGGAGTCCCCTCTTCGATCTGTACATCGTGCTCTTTTTCCATTATTCGCTTCCCAATAGCGTCGATTCCGGCACGGTCCACTGGCTTCACCCCTAGTTCGGCAATCTTCTTAAGAATAAGCCAGGCCTCATACCGTATGCCGAGCCAACGACACTTGAGGACAACAAACTCGAGGAGCGGCAAATGACTGCTCTTGTCGAAGCATTCAAGCGTCTCGGGGCAGCTGTCCAGGATCGACTTGGCGAGCGTGACGACCACTTCGAACGAGTCCTTGAACCAGTCGTACGCAGACTCATCGTGATATTGGCAGACGCCGATGCAGATCTTGGCCGTCCGGTACTTCATTTCATTTTCCATGCACCTGAAGCTGTCATACTGCGATGGATGTTGGCGGGTGCAGTCCGGTGAACAGGCCATAAATCCTTGGAGCTCCTCATGCCACTGATCAAAGGACGTGCAGATCCACCTCTGGTGCTCTGAAATGATCAGATCGTTTGGTGAGCTCGTTCGCTTCGCTGTGAGTCGTGAGTCCGTTCGCGTCTGCGGGCCCACAGACCGGATGTATTGGATGGCTTCAAGTATTGTTTGGTTGATGCTGTAATTGACACGTTCGATTCTGTTCCCCAAACCGAGCGGATTCGACCTACACCTCGAGCATAACCCATACTGGAGGCGACGCGAGTCAAGCAACATTATGACTTTCGGTCTAGTTGGCGCACTCCAATTGAAACCAGTATACCGAAGTACGTGCAATGCAACGTAACGTCGTACAGCTGCGTTGCAAAAGGACGGATGCAGGCTTTTGAGAAAGGGGTATGTTGACTGTGAAGTCGTTTAGTTCATGGGACAGAAGAGGTTGGGGTAGTTCGCTCAATTAACCCGAATGATGTTGGGGTATGGATGAATACAGGGCTGGCTTGGTCTGAAGACGGTCTGTTGCCGAGTGGTTGACTATCCCCCTCGTCAGGATTGATCTATCAAGGACGGCCTCAATCTGTACAAGGAGAAGGAAGGGTATTCAGATAAAAGGCATTGGTTGGTGTTTCGTGCATAATTGGTCCCGAGTTACTTTTCCTGATGGACCGCCTTCCAAGCGCTGATTAAGTTTGGTCGTCACAACAGGCCTGTCGCTCACTTTATCAGACTGGCACCTCCACGACTAGTCCAGTGGATCCCATCCAGGTCTAAGGCACCGGTTATCCCGCGGTTAGTCGAGAGCAACCAGGGGACCTCATTCTCACTCAATCACTCTTGAACCCCCCCCCCCCCCGGGTCCAGAACCAATAGGAGTGACCTTTGCCCACGCCGAAATCCTTGGCGCCTGCCTCCCTGTTCAAGCCAAGGCCCCCGTAGACCCTCGCCTAAATGAAGGGCTCACCATCTCTCTCAAGCCGGACCAAAGATATTGGTTGGTGCTACAGTGCGCTTCTGTTCGAATCGGGATGGCCGAGCAGTTTTTCGATCCCAAGTAACATTTCAACAGGTGGTATACGGAGTATTGCAGTTCCTGGCAGAGCTTGTCGTCACGTACCATCACACCGTCCACCACTTCTGAACATCTTTTATCACCGCTCGATGCCAAAGAGTTATCATAATACCATATCCGCCGTCTCTTTCCGGTGCCAATCTACATGCATGCACTATCACTACAGACCGGTGTGGGAGTCAATGCATGTCGCCCGAAAGCCCTTTCATACACACTACCATTAGCCAGGTTACGCTTGCTCTTGAGCTCGAGTAAGAAATCGCGCTCTCTCATTAACGATACACCCGAGCACTAACGTCTTGGAATCTTGATTGCACGGTCTGCGTGGTACTCCATCACGTCAAGGGGTGTCAGTATCGCGCAGGGTGAGCTGCCAGCTGCTCACCAAAGTCCAAATGGGCCATGCAGTGGTTGTCACCTCGACAGGGAGGGCCTGGTTGACATAAGTGTCCTTGTGTACTTACAGCTCTCGCAAGGCCAGTGACACCACCCTGAGTGTGGCTCTGAAATCGTGAACTGACCAGGGTTGTGTGCGGGATATCCCCCGCATGAAACAGTATTCCACTCAGGAATGGGAGGTGTCGATGCTCCTCGTGCATTCCGTCTCTTCCGTTTCTTTTCGCTATGTGAACCTCATTGGACGAAGCTGATTGCAAGATCAATTTCCAATGCATGACTCTAGGATACATACACTGGAGTGATGATCATAGGCCCAACAACCAAGGCGGCTACTCCCTCAGCGAGAATATCGGTGAATCCTTATCCCGAAGAGAATGATGGCTCGCCTGATTGCGACCTGATCCTTTTTTCAATCACTGACGCCGAGATCCTTCTCGCCATGATAAATATATATATATAGAGCTTCTTTGCCCCTGTTGGTTTCACAAGTAGAAAAGGGGATACTCGAGTATCGTGGGTAGCAACGATCACCGATCGAAGTGGTAGTATTGCTTGTGGTTTGGTTGCTGTTATAAAGTAGACGTGAAAGTTGGGCTGGGTGGTTGAGAAGGATATCCCCAGGATCGCTGGAGAATCCGTGTGATCTCATTGGCCACCCCCGAAGTACGTCACGTGGATATCACGTGCCGTGCTTCACCCAAAGTGATCCGGATATCAACAGCCCCAATACAGTCGTTCATCATCACAGGGCTCGCCCGTGTCCCCCATCCTCTTCATGCTTTACATCGAACCCTTATTCAAGCTGGGCACTGTTCATCCGTGCAGGAAGCGATCTTGGTTTGGCTACGCCGACGACATTGCCATCATGGCAAGCTCAACCTCACTAGAGGACAACTGTGTTCTGCTAGCGAAAGAATGGCATGAAGCCCAAGAATGGGGGGCGTCAGAGGGAATCACTTTCGACACCGACAAATCCGAGCTCATCCACTTCACTAAGAGACCAAAAGATGGAAACCCGCCAATAACCGTCAGACTGTTAGACGGGAGACAGCACACAGTTCAGGCCGTCAATCAAGGGGCCTCCCTGCGATGGCTTGGGGTCCACTTTGACCGGAGACTCACATTCAAGAACCATGTGAAAGGCCTCTGCGCCAAAGCCTGCCAAGTGATCAGCGGACTACGGGGACTAGGGAACACCGTCTGGGGCGCGCCGGCCCACCTGGTCGGCCGTGCTATGACCTCCTGCGTACTACCCATCCAATACTATGCATCAGAGGCATGGTGGCCTGGCAGGAACCGGACCAGGAACGGACACATCACCTCGAACGGAGTCAAAGGTCTACTCCGTCAACTTGACACCACGCAAGCCAAGGCCATTAGAGCTGCACTTCCTGTGTATAAAACGACGCCTGTACCGATCCTACAGCGCGAAGCAGCCCTGCCACCAGCGGAGGTGATGCTGGATGCAAAGCTTCACAAAGCCTCTGTAAGGATCCACCGCCTTGACGAACGACACCCCCTCCGAACGAGGCTCAGAGACAGGCCCGGACCGGACTCAAGGCTGCGGCGAATGGCAAGCCTCACCGATATAAATGCTGAACACATCGACCCACTAGACCTACCACCTTGGGAGCGCTTAGCTGACTGGCACACAGCCCTTAGCATGGTCGGCTATGAACCAAGGAAGACCAAAGAAGAACTGGCCATCACCTTTACAGACAGACTGGGAACATTCTCAAAGCGGGACATCGTTGTCTATACTGACGGCTCCCAGATGTTGGTCGGTAGCAGAACCGCCGCCGGAGCAGGCTGGGTAGGGTACCAGGCCACACGGCAGATCTTCCGAGGATCAGAGCCGCTCGGCCACCAGACGGAGGTCTTTGATGCAGAAGCGCAAGCCGCTTTTCGAGGACTACTGGAAGCCATGAGGTCTCCCACGGCGCGGATGGCAGACAACGTTCACATCTGCCTCGATAACCTCGCAGTCGCAGCCAGACTCGTCACCCGGAGCCCAGGAAGCAGCCAGGCTAGGTTTAGGGCCTTTAGTGAGCTCTCCGCCTCTTGGGCACAGAGAGGACGGACAAGCTGGACGATGCCTGGCAGGGTATACATTTGGTGGTGCCCTGGACACACGGGAATAGCAGGAAATGAGGAAGCAGACGCTCTTGCCAAGGAGGCCTGCAAACAAATCCCAGAATCACAGCCACAGCCTACATTGGCGCACTTAAAGCGGAAGTCCAGAGCAGCCGATCTCCAGGCTTTCGCTAGGAGATGGCCGTCAATCTGCCCTCGGCAGTATGCCGACCTTGGGATAGTTCCCCATCCCAAGCCCCCCGAGCTTCGCCTTCCTCGGCACCTGCTGGGAAGGCTGTATGCGGCAAGATCGCATCATGGAGACTTTGCAGCGTACCACGAGAGATTTGCCCACCAAGACGCACTGCTTCACTGCAGTTGCGGAAGACGCAAAACCCCAGTACACTTCTACTTCTGCAAGCGTGGTCGTAAGGCCACCCCGCGGCATCTCCGCCGACATATGGCGAAGGCAAGCATAGATTTTCTGCTAGGTTCTACGCAGGGAGCCTCTCTTCTGTGCGAATGGATGGAGGCGACCAATTTCTTTTCCGAAATATGCCCGACTCATTGAACAGGAACGTTAGGTGAAGACGGCAGCCTGTAGAATAGTATAGATTAGCATAGACCATGTCGGCATCGCCCGGCACGTCCCTTTTTACTCTGGACGTTAAACACATCATCATCATCATCATCATCGAATGCCTCTACAAGGCTGCGTTCCTTCTTCCCCATTGTAATAGGTGGTCCCTCTACAGCGGCTCTCGGCGGGTTGTCGCCATCCTATTCGACATCGTCTAGCAGAAGTGGTTCGAAGCTCTTCTGCTTGTCGTGTGGTGCGTCGTCGTTTTTCCAACTTGAACAGCTGCGGCACCTTGCCGAATACCTCCTCGTCACCTGCTTTCAGTTGCCATTGTCGGCCAGAAACTCATTCCAGTGCTTCTGCTTTTATTGACGGATCGCGTCGTGGTATTGCTTGGCTGCCCTCTTTGCCATCTCTTCCGAGTCTGTCCTAGTCACCCAGCACGCCTTTCCGCTTGAGCTCGGTTCCTCGAGGACTTGTAAATTTGACGTGGCTGCGCCAGGTCGCTTGTCCACCATCGTTTCAAGTGCGGCGATGGCTTGGGTGTCGGAGCGTGGATCGCCTCCCTGACTACATATGAGTCCGTCCGTCTTTTGCTGCGCCGTTCCTTGGTACGGCTTCGCTGAAGCTCGAATTTTGAGGAGAAGGCGCTCCCGCGGTGCTACCACGGGCCCCGAGGCGTCGAAGGTTGTCTTGATCGCGCCATGGTCGGGTCCATGTGCCATCCCGTGTAACGCACAATTGACAAGTGAATTCGTCGGATCTTCGGACGCAACACGAGATCGATGGTCGACTAGCATTCTCCTTGCCGCATTTTGGTGCCGCGTGGTAAACCAAGGAAGACACATGTTCTCCCTCATAAGCCGGGTTTGATGCTCTACTAAGGGCTGCTGACATCAAGGCATCGCAGCGGCGAAGGGACACGCGGTCATTGCAGTTATGAGTCCGGCGACTGCCGCGTACTATGCCGACGCATTTAGCTCGACCATGGAGACCGCCTCCTCAGCACCGGTGTCTAGGCCTCCGACGCAGATGACGCGGTCTAAGCTGCCACTGATGTGCCGCAAAGCGCGGACGACGTCGGACAGCACGGTCCACCCGGAGCCGACGCACGGCGACGGAGAGGGCCCATCGTCACTTCGGACACCCAACCCGTACAACTGCGCGCCGCTCAGAGGGCTCTGGTGTCCTTTGAAGTACTGCTGTAAGTACTGGTCAGCACGCATACAGTATAAGCGACTGAGAGTGTTTGTTTTGGGCAATCAAGGACTGGAACTCGCCTCAGGAATATTGGCTAAAAATCCTCCAAGGTGGGCTGACGAGAGGGTACGGAACCTGAACGGAAAATATGCTTCTTTTCTGATTGCTGTGCTTGTACAACCTGACAATGTCGGCAAGTGTCTAGAGCAGCTCTAGTTGTAGGTAAACAAAGCTGCACTGACCGTCATTAATACCGGTGCATGATCTGCTGGCGTTAGTGACATCAGGCTAGTGAGATCACGATGTGTTGGTGTGGGTTGGTGAAGTTTGGCAGAATGCCTTCCAGCTACTTTGGAGACTGATTAAGGCACTATCGGTGTACTAGTCGACAAGGGTGAGTTCACAAAGCCTGTTTGTTAGGTTGCTTGCACACATACCTATTCACGAGTCCATGTACAAGTATAATAGCTGATATAAGCAAAGTGTCCAATAGCCAGAGGTACAGAGCATGCCGGGATGTGGCAACAATACCCAGACTCTTCGAGCTTTGGCCTGGGGCCACCGTAACATACAGGGTACTGATGCCCTTGGCATACAGCACTGGATGTCCTCCAATAACGGTACCCGCCGTTCCATTTCCCTGGACACGCCTGCGCTCATGACGCTATACCGGATCCGGCCTTTTGGTGCAAATTGGCACCAAAAGGCCAGATCCGGTATGGTGGCTCTTGGCGTGAGATTTCATTACATGTGGATGTTTGTGAATACTGATCCGTCTGTGGCCATTGACCCCTCACGTCTTTCGGCAGAGCTGTGCCGACTTGCCGAGACGCTAAGAGTGGCTGAGCGAGGGATGTTCGCACCGGACGGATACTTAACTCGTTCGTTAACTTTCCGTCCAAGGTGTTCATCAGTGGATACGATGTTGTGCCTCTGCCAAAAACTTCGAGCGGGATTCTTCGACTCCATCGATGACAGCGAGGTACGGATCCCCTCACCAGTACTATTTAAGCGCTAACTAATGTGTACGCCAGAAAGCAGTTCTCTTACTGACTTTCCAAGAAGCACCAACACTTTTTCAGGTTAATGTCGCGCCGCGAACAAAAGATTGTCAGCAGCCGTCATCGAGGAAGCGACCTCCGATCGGTACAGACACTGTCCGTGCAAAAAGATCACGGCGAGCATCTTACCAGATACCTACCGGCCCGACAGGCCTAACATCAAGGACAAATCCAACGTCAACCATAAACCTGTTGCCTCAATCATCGAATGTAATCGAGTCTTCGATCGAGTCTAGCCTTTCGACTTCCACCGAGCTCACTTCGATCCAGTCCCCCTCCATCCTTTCAATCCCCCCACTCGAGTTACCCTCAATACCCGTGGCCTCGGCACCTCTCCAACCGAGCATACACGACGATCTCGTCGACAAGTTAATAAAGAAAGGCGTACTAAAGAATGAAAAACTTCGCAATATACCCGAAATCGACAAGGAAGCCGTCGGCGCTAGTCTCTATTTTGCTTGTTCGAAGCTTGCTCAGTGTAAACGGATCGCCTGCTACGGGCTTGCGAGGTATCACAAGAAATACGCATCGACCGATTACATTGTGAAGGAGATTCAAGGTGCCAACCCAAGCCTTGATAAGAATGAAATATCAGAGAAGCTTAAGAAATACCTTCAAATCGGCCGGTCCTGGATTGATATTATCCAGACGCTCGCACTCAAGGTCGGCGGATCTGCTGAAGATCACATCGGGCTTTTGGCCTGGGTGTCATCGTACACTGAGTCAGTCAAGCCACATACCACGATCAACCTTGAGCTCACCACCCCCTAGTTGGGAGAGGGCCACTAAACCACAATACACTTTGGCTCTAACCCGGCTGTGTCATGACAAAGAAATTCACATGAAGTCCCTTAAAGCGACGCCAGCGGTGAAACTGTGCCTAGCGGCGAATACAAGTACGTCACCAGCTCATAAGCTACCTCTCTTAGGCTAACATGCCTTCAGCGATACCGATTCTCCAGTACATACCAGAGCAATCGCCTATTCGCATCGCTCCAGCAATCCTCTCCCAGGCCGGCACAGGTACAACTGCTGTAGAGCGAGCGGCAGGTTTGGCCCCCGATTCAACCTTATCGGGCAACGACGTGAACATTCTGGCGACGTTGTCGTCGTTTTTCGCACCCACGACGGAAATTCCCTTGGACATGCTTCATCGCGGTGCAAGCCCTCGCAGTCGCTGGAGTAAAAAGGGCGGCATACAAGCAAGGCCTAGCAACGTCGACCCAGCCTTAGCGACGTTGCTGAAGGACAAGAACAGAGTCGCCTGCGCCCTCGAGGGGCTATGTCAATCACGCGAGGCAACGACGTGCCCCGCAGCATCAATGGTACCTGATTCCTACACGATCAGCCGGAGCCTAAGGGATCGAACCCTAGCCAACCTCGACGGCGAGCAACAGAAGTTTTGGAAAGAGCAGGCGTTATTGGTAGCATACTACTCGTTGTCTTGGAAGAACATCGAGGCTGGGTGAGTCCGTATTCGAACCTCGATGTCTCATTTGCTGACGCAGCCTCAGTATTCCCAACCCCACTGCGATACTGCCCCATGTCCGATTTGTACTGGCCGCGAACGATTCGTCTGGCAAAGATGTTACAATCAGCGAGATCGCGAAAGCGCTACCTCCTGATATCAAGGAGGATTTGACCCTCACCCTCACTGAGGCTATCCGACTACCCGGTATGCCATGGAAGCACTTTGCCATCAATCGAGCAAAGGATCTCTGTTCTGGCGATGAGAACCCGTACGTCACGACTCGCGTCAGCGAGCGTGGAAGCCTTGTTTCCAGGCTCTCAGGAGAAGCCCTTCAAACCCTCAGTCATCCCAGCCACAGCCCTGCAGACGTCGACGACCAGCGAATCCATGCCGCACGAGGCTTTGTGGCCATTGAAAAAGCCCTGAACAGCGTGCAGGTTGAACAGCTGCCAGAGGCCGAGCGGAGTCTGAACGAGTGGTTGCCTCTCGACCAGCGACCCAACTTGATGGAGCAGGTCATTCTGTCTCGCAAGCACAGCCTTCTCAGCAAGATCCAACGATTCCAAGGCGAATTTCGTGAAGCGTTAGGCCATATTCACGTTGCTCTTAACATCGTTGACCAATACAAGTCTCATGGTCTTTATTTCGAAGAAGATATCCACGATCTGGCCTGTAACTACGCTGATAACCTTCGCGAGCTTGAATCGTTCGATCAAGCCGAGAAATATTTACGGTCGATTATCGACGGTGCTTCTGTGGCGTCTCGATCTCGAAACGTTATGGAAGCATCCTTAGCGGAATGTCTCTTTGCTAAAGGCCATTACGAAGCACGGAAAACTCTGGGTGAGGTAACACCCGAAGCTTGCAGCGCCCTTGGGGAGGCGCGCAAGCTTTGCGTGGGTCTGCAGTCTCAATCGACACTTTTGAAGTTCGAGCGACTTCGCACGCTCCTGACGCTAGCGAAGATATGTTTTGTTGAAGGGAATTATAGCGAGGCAGAAGGTCATTTCTCCAAGTCTCTCACGGTAATGAATAAGTTCGACAGGACGAACGGGTATGCTACAATGACCATTATCAAATCGATGATTCATACTGTGCGCCGGGCGCCGGTAAAAAATGATGGGGAACTTAAGCAACGGTCTCTTGAGCAGTCTCGTGAGAAGTTGAGGATGCTTGAGGAGAAGGCAAAGGAAGGAGGTATACAGTACTGGATTCCTGGATTGCGGGGTTGGGAGGCTTCATTGATGACTCTTGCCCCCGTTCGCAGTCGCATTTAGTTAGACGATTTGAGAACCCGCGAATGTTTGTATCTTGTTAATGACGTCTGTGTGTTGCAACCGTACTCCATGTCGTGCTCCTATGATGGATTGCTGACGACCATATATGTCCTCTCCTGGATCGGTCTATACTACTAATGGAGGACTGCCGTCACCAAGGCATTGCAGCGGCCAAGAGACACGCGGTCATTGCGGCTATGAGTGCGGCGACTGCTGCGTAGTACGTCGACACATTTAGTTCGACCCCGGAGACCACCTCCTCGGCGCCGATGTCCAAGCAGCCGACGCAGGTGACGCGGTCTAAGCTACCACTGATGTGCCGCAAAGCGCGGACGACGTCGGACAGCACGGTCCACCCGGAGCGGACGCACGGCGACGGAGAGGGCCCATCGTCACTTCAGACCCGCACCCCATACAACTGCCCGCCGCTTAGAGGGTGATGGTCTGATCTGGAGCAGCCTTCTTACCAGATGTGAGAGTAAAATAGAAAGGCAACTGTTTTGACACATATTGAACGGCAGCTGAAACAGTGCTCGATGAAACAATGTACCAAGACTTTACAGACAGTAGCCTTTGTGCTACCTACCTGTTGCTACACACACCGTGGGCAATAGCAAGTCCAACCACCTTGAGAGAGCACTGTCGCTCCATCCACTATATCCTTCAAAATCTCGGTGTCTGCTCAGGTCGGACTCATTAAGTTGAGAGCCCGCAAGGCTCCTGCGCCCAACTAACTTTGAGTCTATGCTCACCGAATAAGAAGGATATAGATGGACCAGAATGAGTTGAAGGCCAGTCTGAGCTCCATACGTGTACTCAATTCGACGATGGTACCTTCCGTCAAGCACAATGATTGATATTGTTCCGTCTTTGTATTCGGTGCCAATGTAGGCCTACCCTCAGCAGGTACTTCATTTGTTTCCGAGTACACACGGCAGAGAAGGTGGATTCTGAAGACTGTATAGCACTCTTCCGCGGACGACCAGAGACGGACCTTGATGTCGGAGGGGAACTAGAAATCCTTCATATAGTCCGACACGACCAGCAGGAACTCACGTTGTACTCGGGAATCAGCTAAACACCCGGCTTGTACACTCTGTTGGCCTCGTGGACATTGTCGAGGGCACAAAGGTGTTTGTCTCGAGCAACGAGCAACTCGTTGACAACCGCGGAGCAGGTGGGCCAATCGACGTTGGTTGTGGTGTCGCTGGCGTTCTTCTTGAGGGTGAAGTTGACGGGCGTGATGCGGCTGTAGTTGGTCTCGCTATTGATAACAGGGCAGTCGACGGCGTCCTACGCGTCGCTGGCGACGTCGTCCGTCAGAGGCTCGACCATTGTGAGGCTAACGCGATGAGAAAAGTCAGCGCGGGAAAGGTTGCAAAGAACGCAGAGCAGAAGCCCGACTTACTGAGGCCTCTCTTTCAAAAGCAGGAAGGAGGAGTTGGCCGAGGTTGCTCGAGTTGGAGAGGACGGTAGAAGGTAATCTGCGGCGAAAATAGTAAGCTGAAGGGCGGCACAAAGATCCCTGCTACTGCTTATGGAAGAGTACCATCTGGGCGTGAAGTCGTTGCGCTTGGCTTACCAGGACCTTCCTCGCTTTTCCTCCAACAATATACCATTTCTTCTACAATAGTGACAAAATCCGCCTCCAAGTAGGCCTCGCCGGGTTCTTCATCCCTTGTTCCTCCCTTGTTCCTTCCGACCACGAAAAATCGCCTTCTGCACCATTGGTCGGTCGGCACCACCTCCGCCACCCACCCTCTCTCTTTTCAACTAACGTCTAATCACAGACCCTCTTTCTGTTGCTTCCTCTTAAGCCTTCGACAGGCTAGAAGCCCCTGATCCCAGACACGAGACGGAAGGCATCTCGTGGAAGCCCCGTGGCTGACGACACCACTGCACGCTTCCCCCCTCGATTCCGTTTCTAGCCATCTCGACCCCTCGGACCCGCCGACCCTAACATTACAACAGCCTCGCCCTTCCAATTTGACCCTCTCCTCTTGGTGGGATGCATAATTGACCGAGGCGGGCTGGTTATTAATATAATACGGGTCTGATGTAGGGAATGTTTGCGACTGGCGCCTTCCCCTGCACTCTACAAACGGCGGCTGGCATGCGAGTACAGCTGGGACGGTCTCTAGCTGTCGTCTAGCTAAGTCCATTTCGACGAGAACGAGGCTGTGTATCCCCGCGGCGAGTCTGACGGCCAGCCTCTCTGGCGACACCCCACCCCGCCCGGGGCAGCAAGACGTCCCGAGGCGAGCTACGACCTGACTGCCTGCGGCGGCAACGACAACCACACCAATAACGAGGTTGTCTTTCTCCGCCCCGGTCGAGTAGCCAGCACAGGCTGCGGAAATGTCGGTTAACGACCTTATGGGGTCGTCGGCGCCGCCGGCTGCCACAAGACGTGTCCCTTTTTAAACATCACAAAGGGTTAGTAAAGATACTTTTGCTGGCGATCAGAGTCAGCCGTGGCCGCGCAAATGGCTGACCAGAGCCGGTTACAGACTCTTTCTTAGGTGAGCACCGGGCTGAAAGAACAGAGCTCGCAACATCTGATGCCATGAGCACTTGATTGCAATGTTTTGTCGGACTGGTGAATGGTCGACAAGGCCGGTTGTATCTTTGTAAGCCTGCTGAGAACCATCCTGGGCGACTCAGCTTTCGATTTGTTGGGTTCTCGCGGATTACTCGGGCGAAGGCTATGTTGCGCCACTCTGTGAGATATGTCTGACGATTCTCTTGAAGTGTTTGACGCGTGAAACTCTTGTATGAACATGGCCTTGAAAAACCTAACGGCCGTGACACATTTGCAGCCTCACGCTGGGCAGTGGACGCATGTCACAAATACATTCCCAACAACGCCTCTCTGGGGGTCGTACTGGGTATGTTATCAAAGCATCTCATGGCAGCAGAGCCGTGGCCAAGCAATAGTATGTTTCCTTCAAATGTGACAGGTCTTCCCTGTCTACAGACCCCGTTTGTATCCAATTGGAAAATCCGCAAAGCCGCGCAAGCGCTCTCGGTGTGATGAAAGATAGAAAGCAGGTTTTGCTTCCCCCGAGAGAGGCGCCCTGCTGTACATTGGCCAACCAGAGTGCCGGTCTTGAGGGGCCACTCCGGCAGCCACGCTTGAGCCAGGGGTCCTATGCCAAGAGCACCATACCAAGAGAAGTACCGGTACAGCGGCTGCCCCATGACTTTTGGCCCGGGCTCCTGCTCTAGCGTTACAATGCAGGCCAAGCGCGCTTACAGTGGTTCGCGAGAAATGATATTGGAAACACGCGAGTTTCTTGGCAAGGACCAGGTCTGCTACAGGACGTGGAAGATATGCTGGTAATTCAAACCATATGTAGTGGAGTCTACAGCACACGCCCCAGTTAGCCGCTTGTGTGAGCACTACTGTGCGTTGGTCATGCTACTGTACCAAAAGCCTGTCAATGTAACCATTGATTGGGATTTGAGCCAGCCAACCCAGACATGGTTAGGCGACGCGTGGATGTTGGGTCAAAGCCATATCCTCAGCCAGAGGCCAGTCCAAACTACTCTGTCAATTGGTGGCGTAGAGTACATGTCCACCATCTTTTTGCAGGTTAGACCGACAAAGACTTCCCCAGATGAGCACACAGCGCCGCAAGGTCCAAAAGCACACCAGAGCCAACAGCTCCCGAAAAGGCCGGAGATTCCCCAAAGAAGTCGACGCAGCGCTGCCCGGGGAACACACACGCCATTTCTACACGATTTACGATCAGCAGAGAATTGATGACCACCCGAAAAAAATGAGTGCTCACATGTACCTCAAAGTATCGAAACCCACCAGTTGTAGCCAAGGCAGCCTCCCTGATGTGTCGTTCGACATCACCTGGACCTGCTTCCTTCAGTGGATCGCACGGATAGTCATTGAAATAGCCCCGGATGGGACCTAGGCTGCCATTCACTGGTTTCTACACCGAAGATTGCCTCTTGCCACTCATTGGACAAACATCTGCGGCATCACATGTAGGTTGATGTAGTTGGATCGATGTAGGTGTGCGGTGCCTATTTAAACCTACCCTCATGGCACCAATCTTCCCGTGCTTCTTCTCTTTCTTTATCACTTGCTTCATTGTGAACACATAAGACTTTTGCTCACGATGTGTATCCAGTACTATACTACCATTATCTACACCTGTGGTGATAGCGATACAGACATAACTCAGTTTGTGGCATGCAGCAACTCATCTGCGCCTGGACATGAAGTCATTCCGTCGCCACTCGCATCCTCGAGGAAACGTGTAAAGTGTGGCAAGTTCAACTGCAGGAATCCTTAGCGATAAGTATGTACGCCCTCGCTCGATGAATGACTGATACTGACTTTGTAGCCAGGATGTGCTGGATTGTGTGGTTTAGTTTGATCGAATTCTGGGGTGTCGGGAAAGAAGGTTAGGCTGCTTAGCGATGTGGCCTATTTGCGATATCGTTCGCATCGCAAAGCGCGTCCGCTGCGGTTTTGTATTCTTTCGTCCAACATCGCGTGATGATATCACCACCATATAGACCCATTACGTCAGGAAACTCCTGCCTTCTGAAGTAATCATTAACGCGGCTCTCATATTCGTCTTTCTCCCCCTGTGACCTGAACAGCCCGCCTGGTTCTCGATGAGGCCAGTGTCCTGTGACAATAGTGTAAAGGACAGACCCAAGGCTGAAGAGATCGATGGACGGAGTCGGCGTGTCACAGATGTCAGGTTCGCTAAAACCTGCATCCGGAAGCCCTCCGCCATCTATACCCAGCTCTTCGCAGACAGATCCTCCAAAATCACAGAGTAAAAGATCCAAGGTCTTGGGGCTTGTTTCGTCGATCAGGAAATTATCAGGACGTAAGTCGCTGTGAACGATGCCCTTGCTGTGTATGTAGGCAACGCATTCAATGGCCTGTAGGAACCATCTTTGTCGGAGTGATTGAGAGACATCGCCATTGTCCAGGTATTGTTGCAGCCCGCCATGGCTAGCCTCAGCGAGTAGAAGTCCTCGAGGTGTCGTCTGATGTCCGAGAAGCCTGGAGAGTTTCATAAGTGATGCGTCTTGAATATATGTTCTCAGCCGTACCTCACGATCCTGGGGTGAAATCCCAACCTAGCCAAGATTTTCTCTTCGACATCATAGTGCTTCTCTACCTTCGGCCGGGTTTGAATATGTTGATCCCTTGAAATAAAAACAGCGGCCTTGAATATAATGCCCTTTTCGACTCGGAAGAGAATGCACGTGGACCCTGGTGAATGGAGCTGTTCGAGCTGCTGTAGGGTGAGGAGGTCGTATGCCATGACGATAGGGAGAAAAGACAGGTGGAGGTGTATTAGGGACGAGGTTGAGAAGGCCAGTGAGGGAGTGGAGAAGAGTAAGCAACTAAGACTGCGACGGAAGGGGTAAATAGTTAATCCGATAAAGTTATGATACGTTCAAAGAAATCGCATAAGGGGGCATAAGGGGGCAGTAGTCAGCTAACGAAGCCTCTTTCGCCGTGCTCGTTTTCTGCCAAGACAACCCGTGCCTCGATTAGGTACTGGTAAATAAAGACGCACTGATCTTATGGACCTACTATTACCCGTTCTTGCTGGCGCAATTTTGACCCGTCAAGGATGAAGATACATAGCGATGGGGTACCCGGGGAGAGGCGGGCGACGCCGCTAACCACCTACTCGCCTGCACCGCGGCGTATTCACACATCTAGACTCGTGTGTATTGTATGTTCACGTGCTGCAAGATACCGTTGCCTCCTGCCAGGTTCCTCTATGGCTATGTATGTTGTATCTTTCGACCACCATTGCCGTCCAGCTCAAGCTTGGTTCACGAAGCACAATGCTTCACTCTCTTCGCTTTGTCTAATTACTGAGCATAAGAGCTTTCTAGCTGACACCATCAGCCTGACCCGACTTCTGAATACTCGGGAAGGAATAGTTCTTCCTCTGGGTGTAATGCATTCTCCCATCTTTTTTCTGTTCAATTCTTGAAGACACGAGCTTGTCAAATTCACGTCGACCGTATGATGCAAGATATTCCTCGTCGGAGAGCCCTGCTTGCTGACTTGACTGGCTACCGAACGGGATATAACTCAGCTAGTTGACGCTAGAAATGTAGACTGGAATCGACTTCCTATTTCTGATTGAGCTCTGTGATCATTTCAAGTCTGTTGCAAAACCTACAGGTTCTCTCCATCCCATCGATAGATGATAATTTCAGGTTCCCCAGATCCAGCTAGCCCGTTGTCTGAGGGAAAATAGCACTTGACACCATCGGCAGCGTATTGAGCAGATGATGCTGGCAATTTTCTCATTTCTCTGCGCTGGGGTGCCTGGTATCGAATCCGACCGGCATCTTACCATAATGCGTTGTGCCATAGCTGAGAAATTGACTGGCTTCGGTGCCATAAATAATTGGTGCGGGGGGAGAGTGGGATTTAAACGAGTTTTGGGGTCGCGGGGTGGCGGAGTTGGTCACTTGCTCACTTACTCATGCAATATTTATCCATTCGTCATCCATTACATATATCATCCACGAATGAAACCTCCTCAACTCAGCATTGTGCTCTGACCAGCTGTGCCTGCCCTGCGTATAGGTTCCCTCACCACGCTGTCCCTCATTCCTACTGCCGCAGAAGCCTCACTGACAATCCATCCGTCATGTGACCTTTCACCTGATAGCCCTCTGGGGAACTCGATCCAATTGACTTCTGAAGATTTAGTTGATCAAGTCATTCTTTAAACTCTCTCCCATGTGCCTGCCGGGTGTGCTCGAACTCGTTACAACACTTTTTTTTGTCTTGAGTCACTTTGTTTTGGTATCTCGTGGGCACTTTCAGATATCGAACTCTCGTTTAGCAATTACAAATGTACAATCATCTCATGTGGCAGGTGCCAGTGGGTCACGTGGGCCAGCTCCTCCACCTATTGGACATGAGGCCCCAGGCAGCATTATGGCCTACCTCCATGAGAAAGGATGGGCCGAGAACTTGAGTGCCTCGTTCTCTTCCTCCTATTCCGGATCCGTCAACCTTTTAGACATGAGGGTCAACTTAACAGAAGAGGTAAGATAACCAACGGAAACTGCATGAATTTTTGATCTTGAATAGTGACACTCGCAACAGGGTTTGGAACACTACAAAGAAGTCGTCAATATCATCTTCCAGTACATCTCACTCCTCAGGGCAGAGCCACTTCAGAAATGGAGATTTGAGGAGTTCAGATTTATGGACGACACCAATTTCAAGTGGCAAGAGAAGACATCTTCGATTGATTTCACCAAAAACACGTCTCTCTACATGCAAGATGCTCCCGAACCCAGGTGGCTGCTCAGCTGGCCCAGTCGGTTGAGGGAATTCGATGCCCCATCAATCGAGAAAGCATTGGTGGCTTTGAGGCCAGACAACTTTCGAATGACCATCGTTTCTCGGAAGTTTCCTGGCGACTGGGACCAGGAGGAGAAATGGTACGGCACCGAATTTCGAGTGGAAAGGATTCCCAAGGAGTTCATGGCAGAAATTCAGAATGCCGCCACAAGCACAGCCTCCGGAAGAATCCGGAGTCTCCATCTTCCTGAGAAGAACCCATACATTCCCACGAATCTCGAAATTTTGAACAAGGACATCGAGAAGTCGACCCTAGCGCCGCATCTTGTTCGCAAAGACGACATGCTGGCGTGGTTCAAGCAGGATGATACGTTCAAGGTCCCAAAAGCTCATGTTTTTTTAAACTTTTGCAACCCTGTCACTTATTCCACGGCTAAAAACGCCGTGAAAGCAAGGTTGCTAGTAGACTTGGTCGAAGATGCGCTACAGTCACAAAGTCACTATGCCGCGTTTGCTGGTTTGCGATACAGTCTGTGGCGCGATGCCACGGGTATGTGCCTGAATCTCTACGGATATAACGATAAGCTGGTGGCCTACTTAGAGCAGATCTTGATCAAGATCAAGCACCTAGAGATTATAGATGAGAGGTTCAACATGGTCCAGAATCGTCTCGCTCTTCAGTACAGCAACTGGGAACTTCGGCAGCCATTTCTTCAGGTCTCGGATTACACAACATGCCTCAACTCGCAGTGCGACTACACCATAGAGGAGTTATTGGTTGAGTTGCCAGATCTCACCGCCGAGAGCATACGAGAATACAAAGAGGAACTTTTCTCGAAGACATATATCACGGCTTACTTTCTCGGCAATCTTTCGAAGGAGAATGTCTGGAAAGTGACCGACATGGTCAACGTCGTATTGGCACCTTGCCATCCACCACAATTTAGGCTGCCTGTCGACCGATCTCTGGCCATTCCCCCTGGATCGGATTATGTCTACAAGATAACACTGAAGGACCTGAAAAACTCGAACAATTGCATCGAGTTTTGGCTTTACACAGGAAAACAAGGTGACCGCTTAGCCCGCGTCAAGACCATGTTGTTCCATCAGATGTGCGATGAATCAGCTTTCGATCATTTCCGAACCAAGGAACAACTCGGCTACATTGTCATGAGCGAATCCAGAAGCGCCTCGGACAACTATGGCCTTAGTTTTATCATTCAGAGTGAGAAGACTCCCGAGGACATTGACGTCAGAGTCGACGCCTTCCTCGACCTTTTCTCGAACAAGCTGAAAGACATGCCCGAGGAGGTTTTTCAGAATCACAAGCGTAGCTTGAGAGTCAAACTGCTCAGGAAGTGTAACAATCTTGGCGAAGAGAGCTACAAGCACTGGGAACAGATCGTCACTGCTAATGACGACTTTGAGCAAGGTAAGCAGTCAATGACACACCCACTGAGCCCATTTGCTGATGGTTGAGTTCAAGACCAACGAGATGCTGAGGAAGTAGAGAATCTCAAGCAGGGCCACATGACCGAGTTCTTCGAAAAATACATCAAGCCAGGTTCAAAGACGCGAGCCAAAATCGCGGTGCATCTCAGTCCGGGTGCCACAGCCGAGGGAAGGGTGAATGGAGATGAGACTAAAGGGAGACCTCCAAACCCTGTTTGCATCAAGAACATCAGCGAGTTCCGGGCGGAAATAGGCGCCATGCGGGCTCGACAGTTGGAAGGCACAGATACAAAGCAAATTGAGTGCTTTCAGAAGACTTAAGGTTGTTCGAGATCATGTATGGGATGCAGAAGGCAGCGAAAGCAAGCGGAAAGAAAGGGTAAACAAAATCTAGTCAAGTGATGGACATTCAGCGAAATGCGTCATAAAAATCGAGAGCAAAAGTCAAGGGCACATGAACCAGAGCACTATACTAGGACGTGGCATTGATCCGTGTTCATTCTTGATTTAGCTAATCATCTTAAGCAACATCTAGCAAAGCTTCACACAAGTATGGCCGCATCATCTTCTTACCGCGATCCCGTCGCAACTACCTAACACTGCGGCTGGAACAGCCTGACAACCTCCTCCAACAGTCCCGCCTCCCCAAAAAGGGCGCTCCTCTTGTCTCTCATCCACGCCGTCAGCTGATCGAGGGGCTCGGCCATCGACTGTAAATAGTACACGAAGCTCTCGAGCGGCTGGCCCTGTCGGTCGACCCGGCCGGTCGCCTGCCTCTCCTCGTTCACGTTCTTGATCACGCCAAAGTGGACACAGTAGTTGGCCACCTTGAGCGCGTCTAGGCCGGTGCCGCTGACCGCGTACGTGGTGATGAACACCTTGGTGTGGCGCTTGGGCTCGTACTCGCCCACGGCCCCGGCCCGCGGCTCGTTGAACTCCCGGAACCAGTCGATGATCTTCTGGCGTTCTTCTCCCGGCACGCCGCTGTGCACGAGGGCTGTGCGGAATCTGGCGTCCCTCTTCGTCTCGAACCACAGCTGGACCAGATAGGCCAGGACAGGCCACTTAGTGAAGACCACGACGTTCTTGGGGCCGCCGAACCCAGGCCCGCACTCGGCATCATCGGGGTAGACCTGGCCATCGTGGAAAGCCTTCGTGCAGATGTCGAGCAGGCTCGCCGTCCGGCTACACTCGGCGAGGATGTCGTCCAGGCTGTTCCAGATGCCAGGAGGCACGCGCGTCTCGTCGCGATACGTCGGCGGCATAGGCAAGCCCTTGCCGGATCCGATCACACCGACGATGTCCGTCCAGCGAGTCTCGATCTGCGTCGTCTCCCATACCCGCAGAAGGCCGGGCAAGTGAGTGGCAAGGTCCAGCTGTCGTACCTCTCGACTCTTGCTGATGATGGCCATGTCGCCGTCGGCGCGTGCTGTCATTCTCTGCTTGCCCTTTAACCGACGCGGCGCTGCGTCATCATTACCGCTATCGCCGCCATCGCCGTCTGCTGCCCGGGCGGCCTGTAGCTTCTGCACAACAGCGCTGCCCACCTTAGCGACGAGCCTGTCCATGGCGTCTCGGAACTGGGGGTCGATGGGGCATTCGACCCGCTCGGTAACGACCGCCTTCTTGTCCATGATCGGATGACCGAAGAATAAGCTGCTAGGGTCCCTCTTGATGATGTCGCGTCCCAGGAACCTGGCACACTCCGCGATGACATCTTTGCCAAGGGCGCCGTTCTCCTCGCCGCCGCCTTCGACAAGCTCACCGGCTCCCTTCTAGAGACCGGCGGTTTTGGTGTCGAGGTTAGCCAGATCGGCCTGGATACTATGCGCTTGCCGCTTCCCCGGCCGGTTGCGGATCATGGAAAGCATCAGCGCCAGGTCCTTGAAACCGCTGGTGATCGGGCTCCCGGTGGCCAACACCACCATCGGCGGGCGTGACTGCCGCTCCAGCATCTCCCATAGAACATTTGCGGTGGTCGTCTTCAAGCCGCGGACCTGGTGGGCTTCGTCCCACACGATGAGGCCGAAGAAATAGGTGCCGCCGACCACGACCTTCGCCTGTTTGCCGTTGCGTATCGGCAGCTTCACCATCTCGGTCCAAAGCTTGCGCCAACTCTTGTCGATGCTCACTCGCTGTTGGCCGACGACCAGAACAAGCTTGGTGGCGTCCACGGATGGAGGCGTCATTGTGAGGTCGACACCGCCAGTTTTGAGAAGCTCCAGGCCCTCGGCCTCCCACTCCGCGTACTGCTGCCCGACCCGCGTCTTGGTGGGCAAGCCCGTCTTCATCGTGTAGGCACACGAGGCCCGCGCCGCTGCGACCTCCGCGCGTCTGCCACTTGCCATGTTTTTAAAGTCGACAATTTCGATGAACTCGGACGTCTCGGTGGAGTCGGGCTTGCTCGGGTCGTCTGACGGCAGATGAATCGTGACAACAGGACTGAAGTATGCCGCAGCATCCTTGACCGCCTGAGGTGCGACAGAGCTTGGGGCCACGATGAGCGTCGCGCCTTCGGGGAACTTCTGAAGGAACCGGGCTGTCAAGCCGCCTGTTTCGCAAGCGCACTGGATACCGAACGGTCGGCCCCGCAAGGCACAGCCGCGAGACTCGTCCCGGGCACGGTGCATCTCAGGGTGGGCTGCGGCGTGCAGTTGACTGATGCACGCTAGTCGACGTACCGCGATCACGGCCTGGTAGGTGATGGTTTTCCCGACGCCCATGGGATGCGCAAGCAGGGCGCCGAGGTGTCCGTCCGTGGCGGCCTGCTCGATCGCACGCCGGACGTCGTCGAGTTGATGCGGTCGCAGTTTCCGCTTGGTGCCGGGGAGCTGGCGACAGTGCTCCGGATCCTTGGTCGTGTGGCGCTCGTCATGATCGAAGAAGAGGCACGTCCTGCGCCAGCCCGCGGCGTCATCCGGTGAGTTTACAAGGAGGTCAATATCTGCAGCGTGTGCTGACTGGTCCACAGGAGCAGCGCTGACAAGGTCGTCATCATTGGAATCGTCTTTGTCGTCAATGTCGTTATTGTCGTCGGTATCGTCCTTGTCGCCGCCAGGAGCTTTCGAGTCGTGACCAGCGTCGGGAACAGAGTCGTCTACATCTTGCTGCTCCAAGATAGCGGTCTCGGACGGAATATCATCGCGCAAGCGAATCTCCCAGTACAGAGTAACCTTGCGCGCGTCGGCCTCGTTGGCGATCCAGTCTTGGCAGAGAGACAGCACCTGGTCCAGAGCGATTCTGAACTGGCCGTCGTACTCGATCGGCGTGGACGGTCGGTAGAGAGGCTGGCCATCGAACTCGAGGCGTAGGTACACAGCCTCGTTCTCGTTGTCGAAGTGTACACGGCTGGATGACAGTTTTGCCCAAAAGGCATCCCAGCTGTAGTCGCATGCCAGTTGTCCTAGCTCGGAGATAGTACGGCGGCCGCCGGTCACTAACAATCCTTGCATCAGGTCCTCGTCGAAGTCCTGCCCGCCTCGTCGGATTGTGCATCGTGCCAAAAGGAGGCGATTGAATGCGAAGGCCGAAACTACAGCGGGGGGCGGGTCAAGGTTGACGGCGGTTCGCGACAGTCGAGGGTCGGTTCGGAGGGCCAGTTCGCTAGAGACGGCATTTGGGGACGAGTGCGTGGTAGCATCGCCAGCTTCGGAGCTTCCTTCTTGAGGGGCGGTTGTTGGGGATAATTGCCGCGCTCTCTTACTCGGCTTTGCAGGCTTCTAATCCGCAGAGCGCTTAAGAGGATGGCTCGTGCAATCGGCGACGAGGGGGTCTCCGCAGTCTGGAATTTGACATTAATCAATACCAAGGAACAGAACAACGCAAAGATGCCAACTAACCCGTTAATGCTGGTGAGCCCGAAGGGCCAGGCGATGGAGATTTGGAGGTTTCCATAGCTGGTCGAGGGCGACGATCGCCGGATTGTTGTTGTTAGAAGAAAAACGAGGCCAAAGAGTGAGAGACGAAGGAGGTATTTAGGCTTAGGCGGGATAGATGGAAGGTGCGAGAGAAGTAGGCGGTTCGGGCAGGCAGCAGGTGGGACGAGGAAGGTGCGGCGCGACGTGAAGCGACACGTGACCCGTTATTAGATACGCAGGCAGGGACTTTAATTGCTGCCTCGCAGCTCAACTTTTGCAGCGGGTTCTTCTTCCACTTCACGATCGTCTCAGCCAAACGCCTGCAATCGCAGCAGTTTTTTCTACCGCAAGAGATTATCGCAACAGACGAGACTGCAATTCTTCCCCGGCGACTCAGTAAGTAATACTGCGAAGTCTATCGCCTGCCTTGTTTCCACGCTGACTTTTCTCGCCGCTAGCCTAGCATGGCGCAATCCGACGCGGACGACGCCGCCAGCGGCGCGTAGGACGACTTCGCTAGCGGCTCGTCGGACGCGGTCGCCCGTCGCGTTATCTTTGCCGAGGTCGACTACGACAGGATCACTCCCGACAAAGCCTACAACTTCACCCTCAAGAAGAGCGGCGACGACACCACAACCAACATAGATTGGCTCACCTGCTCCCTGGTCATCGACTCGCTGCTTGATGGTCGCGCCACACACCTCCGTTCTCTAAGCCATGTTCCCGAGGCCGATAGGGTGTACAAGCCGGGCGTCTGGTTGATCCCCGAGTACAACATCGAGTTCTTGCTGGTGGTGTCAAACTATTTCAAGGACTTCCAGTTTCCCGCCAACGTCAAGGTCCGCCTCTGGTGGTCCGCGGACGATGGCGATGCGATCTTCAGGGCCCACCTTCTTCGCCAGTTCCGCGATGGCAAGACCGGCCTTGACGCCATCATGCAAACATCGGCCGGCTACAATCTCGATCTCGATCCCCATGACCCCAAGGTAGGAAGGAAGCATCCCTTTGCCATGCTCTTTCGGCCAGTCACTAAGATCGTTCTCCCTTACAGACCGCTGACACTCTGTACCTCGCTACTCCCCGCGCCATCTACAAATGCGAGTCGCTGCGTCCTCTGCTCAGCCCTCAGGCCCAGGACTTGCTCATCCAAGAGGACAAGGATCGACGTGCCCTTTCCTACGGCAACGGGCCCATTATGGACCCAGATTCTCGCAGTGCCTGGGAGGACGGCCTTAAGTACGGATTCTGAGACGGGGGGAGGTTCAGTTTCGTACGAAGTCAGCGGTTCAGCGACCTTGGATCCAGGGACTCGAGTGAGCGATGCATCGTCTCTGCAGGTGGCAGTGGTGGCAGTGATTGGGGCAGTGTGGCACGTTGTTGGAGAGCCTGAACGGTGGCAAACTAGCTCATGAGGTTTTGTTAGTGGTTTCGATCTTGCGAATGCCAGTACCAACCGACATGCGATTGTAGCCTTGGTGATTTGACAGGTGCCGGTTGATTCACTTGCATTTCTCATGGCCGCCGCCAGTCAATCATGTCTTTCAGGCTGGTGGCTTGGTCCGCCTTTCGGGTCCGGTCAGGCGCGGCGCGGACGTGCCCAAGAAACCCGACAAGGACGTCGCCGGTGGCCTACGTCCAAAGACGCGGAGACGTTCAACACCGCGGCAGAGCGCTCAATCACTGCCGGCGTCAGGGCGTCGGGGCGTCGGGGCGTCATCTACTTCGACGCCGCCGCCTCGGTTCTTGGATCTATGGCCCAGCTCGCCAAGCCAGGAACCTGCGTCGGAGACTCTTGTAGCTTAGTCCGATATACTTTCGCGTCTGACTCTCTAATGCCTCCGTGGTAGGGAGCGTTACATCACTCAGGCTGATTCGGCTGGCTATTAGGGCTACATCGTCTCTCTGTTACTACGAATGGTATATGTATGATGATAGTGGTATTAATAAGAAGAGAGGGGGGAAAAGTCTGTGAGCTGACTCTCTGCCGTCAGCAGCCAAAACCACCCGTCTATTACCATGTTTGTGGTCTCTGCGCGTAAGACTGTAGGCAATGTTGGTTTACCGTTCTGCTCTTTCTCACACAACCTCCAGCAACAGCCCACAAGCCTTCATGTCCGCCAGTAGCCACTCCATGGGGGTAACATATGTGACGTCCACCGCCCGATCCAGGTCGTAGTCGTCGTTCCCTTCGAGCAGTTCCTCCCGCGTTATGCCTCCCGTAACCATACCGACAGCCCGCCCCTCGAGGTCGAAGACACATGCACCAGAATCGCCTTTCTGGGTGAAGACCGCACCAGCCTTAGCGCTGTCTGGCACAATGCAACATTCTCGAGAGACGAAAGTAGGGCCGCCTTCGGTGGTCCTCCTGACAACAGACTTGACTTGGTTGAATAGACCAAACCGTACGCCTGATGTCCGGCCCCTCATCCCCACGATACGCGTCCTCTTGGAGTCCAGAAGCTCGGAAACCGCGACTATTCCCTGTATTTGCAAAGTGCCGTCATGGTCAAGGTCTTGGATGTTTGCCTTTGACGTACGAGCGCCAAACCGTTTCTTTAGGTCGGGTCCATCAATGTAGACGCGATTGGATAGATCAGAGAGGGGTCTCTCATGATAATCGGCGTCCAAGTGTACTAAACACCAATCGCTGAGAAAGCCGGGGGGTCGCACTTCGTATCTCCTGGTGTACGCGACGTGGCCGAGAACCCTGGTGCTCAAATGCTTGCGGCGGTCGAAATGCCGTAGAAAATCATCGGTCTCGTCAATCTCTTGTTTGTATTTGACCATCTTCCAGGATCTCTTTTCCTTGTCGCAGGCCTCTCCCCGGTTCTCCTCCGCGAGGACCTCTTTGGCTACCTCATATTTGAAACCTTCAAGCTCCGCCACAAGCCGGTCATGGGTCTTCTCCGGCAGGTGGATAATCCCCTTGCTGGGCAACGTCATGTCTGTCGGCAGACGGTGTCCCGTCTCCCTCTCGCCGTAACAGACATGCCGGCATGTCAAGGCGAATATTTCGGTAGACTTGCCACCGGCTTGGCGCAGGTAGAGACCCTTTGTGCCTTCGCGGCGGGGTTCGTCGAGGCTTGCGATGCTTGTGCCCAACCGGTCTGACAGCTCATACATGTAGCTGTGGTAGTAGTCAGGATGTTTATGGAGGTTTTGTTGAAGAACCGCCGGGGCGTTTGCGAGACTGGCTAGCCTCGATTCCTTAATCTCGCAATGAACATCGAGTCCATGCTCAAGGAGGGCGCTTCTGCAGTGCCCGGCAACTTGATCACCCAACGCCCACGACAGCGTATCCGGCGCGACCGAGATGGAAAGAATGACAGGCATCTCGTGACCGACGTACCCGATTCGGAGGACATCAACTGCTTGCCAGTCGACCTTTTCTCGGGTGAGAATGTCCAGAACCTGGTTCCTCAATGAGGAAGGGTCATCGTTCCACTTGCCAACGATGTCATGCGGCCCGACAACAGTCAAAGTCTTAGGGTCCGACGACCACCCGTCAACACCAAATCTGCACAATGTCGAGCTGGACCGTGCGACGAGTTTGGGCTGGCTCGGGAGGCCATAGTAAAACCAGGCGCGCTCCCTCTCAGTTAGCCGACACGTGGTGCTCATGTCTTCCTACGAGAGCGTCCTTGTGTGTGGTCCTTTCTGGCTTCGAGATTGCGTCTTAGTTCCGGCGTCCGTGACTGGAAATGCCCAGGAGGAGCTTTTATGATGGCGAATGGTTGAAGTCGTAAATGAGGTTCGAGTCAGCGGGGCCGCCATTGTATATGCTGGGCACAGAACCTATCTCCGTTAGCAAGGGGCCCTGATGGCAACTAGGCAGGAGATGGAATGGCGTACCAGGTAGAGACGAAAGTTTGACCTTGGAGACCAGGACCAGGCGCTGCTGTGGCGGGGATGAGCGTGGTTTCTTAGTCGCGCCAGGAGATGGCGGAAGCGGGATTAAAGGGCGGAGGGAGGTGTTGGTAAGTCAGGAAGCGATGCTAACAAGACGAAGTTGAATAAAGGCGCCGGCGAAGCGATTCCATAAGTCGCGTTTGTGATGCCTACAATCGAAAGGACGGCAGACTGAGAGCCGAAACAGCGAGGCCGAGTGGAAGCCAAGGCCGCGGCAGAGAGACCAAAGAAAAGAAACAGTCGAACCTTGGCCAGCAGAGGAAGGAGCGGCTGAGCGGCCGCTGTTGCGCGATCGAGAATGGACAGCAGTCACGATTATGAGTATGAGGAGAGAGCAAGGTTATCGTCTCAGGGAAGGGTTGAGGTCAACGAGGCCGGTTCCAGTCAGTGTTGAAGGAGAGAGTAGGCAGTTGCCATGGAAGCATTAGGGATTGACGTGGCTTTGTATACATAAAAAGAAGGGCATGGCTGGGCGACCAAATGGAAGCAGCGACCGAGCTGTAGTTGCGGTTTGGGTTGGGGCAGACTGGCGATAGAAGGAACAGCTGAGCAGTTGTTGCGTGATCGAAAGTAGACAGCAGCCATGGCCACTTCTACTTCAAACACCGCCTGCAGCAGAACTTTGACAAGAACGAGCTTGTACTCAACGCCATCTTGCGCAACTCGTCCTCCTGCAGCCTCAAGCGGTGCTGAAAGGCGCAGCTACTCACTGGCCTAGCAAGGTGTTAACGGCGGTAGATCTTATTAAGAGGTTGGCGGCGGCCAGGCGACCGAGTGTGGCGAAGAAGAAAGGGAAGGTGTCCAATCCACAGAGCCTCCAAACGCGTAGAGGTTTATTTAATGGCTGCCGCGCCTGGTAAACTGGTGATAGTGTCACTCCCCTGCTCGTCTCGCGCAGCGTTGGATTCTATGCCTCCTTCAAAAGAACAGTCTAGAGACAACGTGAAGCAGGCCACATGTGGAGGGCTGATCGAGGCAGTAAGATGAAGTTCGTCTTCACTTTGAGCCATTTCTTGACGATCTTGACCATGTAAATGCTAAGCCGCTTGTCCAAGCCGGAAGCTAAGCACGACTCATCTTGTCGTGACGCATTAATAGCAGAGAACTCTAGTAGACCTTTTCATAGCAATCTTCAGTAGATCCAAAAGCCTCTAGCTGTGGGAACAATGTCTTAAACGCTTCGGCAGCCCGCTCTAATCCCTCATGAGAGTTGACTTGGGTGTCGCCATGCTCGCCTGCCCCATTTGCCACGAGCATCGTGCTCACCAAAAGCCTTCGTAACGACTGGTGACGTGGGAGGGAAGGCGAGGCCAAGAGAACCTCGTCAGGCTGGTAGACGCCAAAATCGAAGCACAGCTCCTTGAGGTTGGGGTGTTCGCGGGTGATCCTCTCCGTTAGCCCCTTGGAATGGCGTAAGGATCCGGAGGCCAGGTCGCAGCGCAGTACCTCTAGTCCTTTCATCGCCGTGGTTATCTCCAAGAGGTGGTCTGCGGCAAGCGGAAATTCAGCCCGGGAGATCGACTCGTGCTGCACAATGATGAGCTCCGTTAGCCCGCTGAGTGAGGACAGGCACAGGAGATCTTCCGGCTCGGCCTCGCCGGGGCAGAAGGTTAGCGTGAGGACTCGGAGACCGGCCATCGCGCCAACCCGCTCCCAGGCACGCCGATCGGCCGGCCAAAGTTCGAGAGTACGGAGTGCTTGGAAGGATAACTTTCCTTGTCCCGGCCCTTCGAAGCCTGGTCCCAGGTCGTCGCCAT